>JAMJFZ010002811.1:55000-655000 GCA_026225945.1 Cricetomys ansorgei
CCACCCATATCCAGAATGGCTCTTCTCATATCAATTAATAATCAAGACAGTACCTACAGACACACCCACGGGCCAGCCTAACCTAGATAATTCCTCAGTTGAAGCTGTCTTCCTTCTCAGGTGACTCCAGGTCATATCAAGTTGACATTTCACACCAAGCATCACCCCCGTTACTATCTGGGCTGTGCCATGTGCCAAGCTTGGTGAATGCACAATATCTTATTTACATCAACCACAGCCTCTCCCCATTAGACTCTGAGCTAGAGATTAGGTTCCTCCAGTAAGCTCTATCCTTTATGTAAACACAAACTCATGAACGTGTTTGCTGGTTAGAATCCTGACAGGCGTTTACCCTGCCTCTTTATCCTCAGAAACAAATAAGGATTAGAACACTTCCTAATACTTTATCTTTTAATTTTGCAAAGCTGAAGGCCCACATGAGTGCATGGCAGCTTTCCAAGTTCAAGGTCAGTTCTCTGTGCAGCTAGCTGTAAGGTCAGCAGCTCCAACAGGCAAGACCCTGGACATCCTCTGCTCTTGCCTCCTGCCAGCCTGTGGCTTTCCGGGTGGGAAATGAGTGGAACATTATTACATTTGCCAGGTTAACTTGCTGTTCTGTGGGGGAAAGCAGTCGTTCTATTTTTATTAAATTCAAGTATCTGGGAAGAAGACTGGTGGGAAAAAAGGAGCGCTTTCCTCAGTGAGAGACCCGGCAGCAAAAAAATACAGTGGAGGGTAGTTAAGGAGACATCTGGCATCGGCCTCTGGCCTCCACATGTATGTGTACATGTATACACAAAAAGTATTAATTAATTAAAATCATAATAGCCCAAGCCCCTTCTCTTTATCTTCCTGATGAGGACCTCTGTGGCCAATTCAACCCCATCCTAATGGTCATCACAAAACGCTCCCATTTCCCAAAGAAAGAGACTGACATAGTCTAGTTGGGAACTGAATGAGCTCACAGGCTTCAGTGTGTCGTCCTGAGCCACACTGGTTATGCAAAACTGTGTTTTACATCTGGTGTTTGATTTGCCACACATTTTAACAGAAAAATAACTTTATCTATTTTTTCCAATTAAGAGAAGTGACGTTGCAATCTATAACTCCTCCCGCTCTGGCTTGGTAAATTAACGCCTATCTATTGTTTTTAAATCACAAAGTGAACATGGCTATGAAAATGTAAAATGGTACTATTTCATTTTAATCTATTTAATATTCCATTCTTGAATTACATAATGAGGTTAAAACATTGAATAGAATTAATAGAACGAGTATTTAATTAAGCAGTAATGAGTTTCTAAACGGATGCTTGAAGAAACTGGCTTCACAGTTATGCCAGAATCAGATAACAGTCTTAACAAAGAAGATAATAACCATGTTGAAATGTTTTTTTTATTTAAAGATTTTTGTTTTTCCGAATTCTCTCAGGAGTATTTGAACGTAACCCAGTTTCTTGATTTGCTCCCAGGCAAAACTAAGTGCCTTTCCCTCGCTCCCAACACCCCCCATCATCTAACTCTACCCACAATGCCCTGCAGTCTATTGTAAAGCAATTCTCACTGGCGCTCCTGTGTTCCACCCACGCTCTCCTTCCTTCTGAAAATGCTCTAGCCTCCTCAGCTTCTCCAGGGGCCTGGCCTTTGCCCCTGCTTTTCCAGGTACCAGGAAGAAATACTTTCGCTCCCCTTATCTCATTAAGCGTCCCTCTTCTTTCACTTTCAGGGAATGCTTCCCCGATGAATTGCCTCGAACTGGGCTTGATACCTGCCCCGCCAGCACTCAGCTGCAGGCTCTCCTAGAACTAACTATGCAGCTTCTCTCTGAGCAGTGAACATCTTTTGATCATTAGACATTTCTTTCTATCCGTTTCTCTTTCTGGCTTCTAAATCTGTGATAAAATATATTATCTCTGCCTTGCATACTAGTCTCTAAATGACGGGATGGATAATGGTGAAGGGTAAATTGTTGAATGAAGGATAAACAACAGACATACAGATGAATGGATTGATGGGTGGTTGAAGAAATGGACAAGTGAATTACTGAATACATAGACAGTGAATGGATGGAGGGTGGGTTGGAGGACAAAGGATGGATGGAAGGTGGAAGATGGATGGAAGGACGGACTGACGGATGGATGGGCAGATGACGGGTACATGTAGGTACCTCTAAGAACACATGAGGTCCTCAGTACACAGTCATGAGAATTCCTAGGATACTTGTACCTTCCCCACTCCGTGTGGATTCTGTGCCCACACACAAACATGGCACCCTATGGCAGCCCCTTTAGTAGGTGCAGCAGGCGTGAAGATCTCACAGCTGTGAGAGGAGCTGCACAGTCTTGTCTCCCGTACCTGTGACCTAAATACTGACTTTATCAATTAATAAACTCGTTGGTCGGTCCATCCACCAGATCTTCAAACCCGACCATATGCTACGCACTGTGTTATGTTCTGAGCATCTTGTTCCCGAGGTCTTGTTCTAGCCACCACTGGATTTTAGTACTAGGCCCTGAGATGGTGTTGGGGGTGCTCTCAGAATCAATGAAAAATTTAATTCATTTCATGGAAAGTCCAATGAAGAGAAAAGTTTAAGAGTCTGACCAAAAAAAAGTACATAGGGTTTGTTAGCAGGGTTCTCTAAAGAAACAGAACTAATAGGGTAAATACATCATTTTAATATTTATTATGTCTATATTAAAAGGGGTTATTAGGCTGAATGTGGTCCAGGTTATCCAACAATAACTGTCTCACTTCAGAAAGCTAAGCACCTGGTTGTCCAGTCCACGGAGCTGGGGGTCTCAGCAGTCCCTGTCTAGCACTAGGGTCCTGGAGGAGTCCCAGGGAGCTGCTCTTCAGTCTACATTGGAATCCCAATAAAGTTGGTTCTGATACCTGAGAAGGAATGCCTCCGCAACAGGATAGAGGAACTTGCCAGCAAGAGTGAGGGCAAGTAGGCAAAAAGCAGCTTCCTTCCATGTCCTTTTGTGTGGCTGCCACCAGAAGGCGTGGCCAGATTCAGACTGGGTCCTCCAGCTTCAAATAATCTGATGAAGAAAATCCCTCACAGGTATGGGTAGATGAAATCAAGTTAACAAAACTAGGCATCACAGGGGGGCCACAAAGGTCATCAAGAATGAGAGAGCTCAGTGCAGCTCTGCCTTCCAGGATACACAGGCAGCAGACACTGTCAGCCAGTGACTCGGCAACTCAGCCCTTCTCCTTCATCCACCCAGGTCCCTAAAGAGCAGGTATCACAAGAACAAAGACTGTTACCACAAGGAGGGGCGAGGAGAACCTGTTCTGACTCTAGGGTGCCTGAGCAATGGATCCTGGGTGAGCTTAGCAGCAGACTGACTGAAAGAAGAGCTTCTAAAACCCAAGGAACGAGGGTCTGGCCCTCGATTCACTGAACTTGGGGCAGGATCCTTCCTTTACTTCTTCTCGACCTCCATCTTCATCTGCAATCTGAAGGGGTTGGGAAGCATGTGTGTCACCAGGGCCCATCCTGGACACATGGCAGACATCACAGCCCTTGACCCCACTGAGCTCAGGGGCACTGAAGGCCTCTCACCACCAAGTCAGGCTGCCTCCTTCATCCACCAGGGCCAACAGCTACACTGACACCTAGACTTGAACTCATCATGTCTCTTACCCCAGGCTGCACACTGGAATTATCTGGCTTTATCTTGAATCTTTGGCCTTGTCCTAACCAAATGAATTGGCATAAGACCCAGGAATTATCTTTAATCTCTAATGTGCAGGTAGGACTCAGAGCCACAAATCCAGTTTTCCAGCTCAGGAATCCTATCAGTTGCTTTTGTTTGTTTGGCTGTTGTTGCTGTTGTAGTTGTTGTTTGGTTTGTTTTAGTTCTAGTTTTTTTATGTTTTTCTGCTTTTGAGAAGGGAGGCAGAACATAGGACTGGCATATCTTTCTTAAGTGAAAATCAGAGGAATGGGGTCCAAATAGTTACCTCTGGAACCATTTCTAGGTAGCATTCCCAAGGTCTCCCTCTCCCAGCTAAGTCCCATCCTGGTGCACATCCTCAGAATCTCATGATTTTCCCAGGTTTGCTGAGACGCCATAGACAAATTACTTTTCATTCCTGCCCCACCCCCAACCAAGCCTCAAGATGGAGGCTCATGATTAATGATTTAAAAGTCAATGAATCAGTAGCTGTTTGCAAAACCTCATTTCTCAAATTACTCCTCTTTGAACACAAGGCCTTTTTGACATCATCTTACCGTGTCTGGATTCTCGCTGCTACTAATTGAAATTCCTGGATATTTCCTCATCTTGTCAGCTCCTTGATCCTACTTGTTTATGAAATATTTGCAAACAGATTACTGTTCACCTGAGTGTGTCAGAGGTAAACGCCAGAACAATACTTCACGTTTCACGCTCAAAGGAAATGTGCCCACAATGGCTCATGAGATTCTCCGTCGGTGGGAAAGCTCATTTTTCATGGATTGATTGATTCCCACCACACCCACATGCAACAAGTGTTAGAAATGTAGTACAATTAAAATCAAGGCTCCCACCTGCAAGCATCTGTGTTTCTTAGACTTTTAGTTTATGGGCTGTGGGAGAGGAGATAAGCAGGATGGGATTGATTCTCTCTTTAGGCAGTAGGACAGGATGTGGCAGGGCGTGGTGGGAGGCAGACATCTTGCGTCCAGCTCCAGGCCCTCCATTTAAGTCCCACCCTCTTCCTCTCTGATCATCTTGAGGTCAAGGTAGGTGAGGCTGCAAGAGCAACGCGCACAGGAGCTGGAGAGAGACCTCACTCAGGAAGGTACTGTGGCCCGAGTGTGAGATACTGAATTGGATCCTTATAACCATCATTAAAAAGCCAGGCATGCTCTTCAAATCCCAGAAATGGGGAAGCTGAGCAACACGGGGATCCATGATCATCCAGGATAGCTCACTTGGTAAGTGCCAAGCCAGTGAGAAGCCCTGTCTCTAAGGGACTGCAGATGACACCTGGGGTTGTTCTCTTGCCTTCACACATATGTGTGGGCACACAAACAAGCACCCACAAGCATGCACGGGCACACATGCACATACACACACACATGTGCCAGTGCACATGAGTATATACATGCACACTAAAGAGTAATCTATGCAAACAATACATACAATTCCTCACACTACACAAGAGTTCTTATCCAACAGTAATTAAAAAAAAAAAAGTGTTCCTGGCTGCTGGCTGCCCCTTCATGGGAGATTGGAGATTCAAATTTTTTTGTCCTATAGATTCACTCTGTCCTGGGGTCTCTTGGCTGTGTGCATTCAAGTAGGCAGGGTAGAAAGAGAGGGAGGGGCACAGCTGTTCTCCCAACCCTGTTGCTCAACCCAGCTACATCTTTTTCCCCTGTTCTACAAGAGCTAAGTTTGTCCCCACGGCCTCACCGGCGTCCAGGGAAAGCTGATCTGTGGAATGCAGCACCCTCCCGCCCACGACCCCCGTATTACTCATTACCAAATGAGATGTGTGGTGTAGTACTCAGGCAGGGCACACAGGAAGAGCTCTTTTATTGGTTTCAAAACACTGACTATCACTGTGCGTTTTATTTGCAGTTCCAAGCCACAGTGGAGGAAGGAGCCGTAGGAGTTATTGTCAACCTGACAGTGGAAGACAAAGACGACCCCACAACAGGTGCATGGAGGGCCGCATACACCATCATCAATGGAAATCCTGGGCAGAGCTTTGAAATCCACACCAACCCACAGACCAATGAGGGCATGCTTTCTGTGGTCAAGGTAAGGGTGCCGCCAGCAGAGTCTCTGTCCTCCCATGAACGCCTAGGGCCCTTTGAAAGGGGCATAGAGTCCTGGAGTTGAGAAAGTCACAGATTCCACTCTGTTCCCCCCAGGAAATCCAGAGAACACTGGAGGCTTAGAGACTTCCCTGCCTCACACTTCCTTCCCTGGTGGATGACACCGTTCGCCTCTAAGGCAGGCTTCAATAACAGAGAGCAGAGCAGGAACCTCGATCTCAAGTCCCTGTGTGTGCTTGACCAAGCACCTGCCCGCATTTCCCGTGCCTCAGTTTACTCTTCATCTAGAAGAAGCCACTGCTTACACAGCATACACCTCAGGGTAGCTGTCACAGTCTGCTCTGCTCGCTGTGGCTTACAGTCATGCTCTGGGTAGCTGTCTTAGTTTCTTTCTGCAGTTGTTATTTTTATTAAGAAAGAGAGAAAGGAAGGAAGGAAGAAAGGAAGAAAGAAAGAGAGAGAGAGAGAAAGGAAGGAAGAAAGAGAGAGAGAGAAAGGAAGGAAGAAAGAAAGAGAGAAAGAGAGAGAGAGAAAGAAAGAGAGAGAGAAAGGAAGGAAGGAAGGAAGGAAGGAAGAAAGAGAGGAAGGAAGGAAGAAAGAGAGAGAGAAAGAAAGAGAGAAAGAGAGAGAGAAAGGAAGGAAGGAAGAAAGAAAGAAAGAAAGAAAGAAAGAAAGAGAGGAAGGAAGGAAGAAAGAGAGAGAGAAAGAAAGAGAGAAAGAGAGAGAGAAAGGAAGGAAGGAAGAAGAAAGAAAGAAAGAAAGAAAGAAAGAAAGAAAGAAAGAAAGAAAGAAAGAAAGAAAGAAAGAAAGGAAGGAAGAAAAGAAAGAAAGATACTCTGACAAAAGCCACTTAAGAGAAAAGGGGTTTAACTTTGGCTTACAGTTCGAGGTCATAGTCCATCCTTGGTGGGGGTCACGGCAGCAGGAGCCTGAGACAGCTAATCATACTTATCTGCAGTAAGAAAACAAAGAGCAAGGAGTAAATGCATGCATGGTGCTCAGCCCCTTTTCTCTACTTTGCACAGTCTGGATCCCCTGCCTAGGGAATGGTCCCAGCCACAATTAAGAAGCCTTCCCATGGGTGGGAGAGATGGCTCAGCGGTTGAGAGCACTGGCTGCTCTTCCAGAGGAACCAGGTTCAATCCCAGCACCCACATGGAGGCTCCCAACACAGCTCACAACTCTGTAGCTACAGTTCCAGGGAATCCCGACATACACGCAGGCAAAACATCGGGGCACATAATATAAAAGTAATAAATAAATACTTTTTAAAAGAAGTCTTCCCACTTCTGAGCAATATTATCCACCACAGGTGTGCCTGGAGTCCCCACCTCTCTGGTGATTCTAGACACTGTCAAGTTGACAGTTCACACTGACCATTTGTTACTTAAGGGTCTGCAGGCTTGGAGTCCATGATCACTGGGCCCAGAAGAGTCAAGTGCAAATGAGAATCTGCATCTGCAGAGATGCCACCTCCTTGCTCTGTCCTCATGCCATGGAAAGGGAGAGCCAGCTCCCCCATTCCCAGAGGCTCTATGTCATGACCCAGTTACTTCCTAATGACCCGCCTTGCTAACGCCCTCACACAGGAGCCTGTGACTTCAGTTCATGAGGGGGGCGTGTGCAGTCCACAGCACTGGGAGGATCTCGTGAGCAAAACGTAAGAGATTGGTGACAACAGCAGCTTCCCAACTGGTGTCAGTTTGGTATTGCTCTGACAGCAAGTGAGCATAACTTTTGTGGCCGAAAGCGAGTGTGAATTAATTGTTAGAAGTCCCACAAGGGCCTCACTGAATGAGGCTGGAGGTGTGATCAGGTGTGATCAGGATCAAACCCTAGGGGCTTGAAGGAGATTCCGTCTCCTGAGACTCCCAGCTTCTAGAGTAGCCCTAGCCTCGTGGCCCCTTCCTGTATCTTCAGGTCATCTAGGGCCTCTCTGCTGCTGCTCCATGATGTCCATCATCCCTCTGTCGCACCTATCCACTCGTGATGGAGCCTCGTGATCCCATTATGTCCGCTGGATGATCCCAGATAATCCATCATCTCAGGGCCTCTGATTGGACCACATCTACAAAGTCTTTTTGCCTTAAACTCGGGGGATTAGAATTGGGAGCGATGGGAGCATTAACCTGCCTACCACAGAGTCTGTGCCGGTCTGCTTTCTGTTGCTGTGGTGAGACACTGGCCCAAAGGATCTTGGAGGAGGAAAAGATTTATTTCAGCCCTCACTTCCAGGTCACAATCCATCACTTCCAGGTCACAATCCATCATTGACACAAACTGGGGCAGGAACCCAAGCCAGAACTGAAGCAGAAACCGTGAAAGAACACTGCTTACCCTCTCTGTGTCTCTGTCTCTGTCATCTCTCGGTGTCTCTGTGTCTCTGTATCTCTCTCTGTCTCTGTCTTTCTGCCTCTCATCTCTCTCTCACACTCTAATATATGTACTTCTTACACACCTTACACACCTGCCTAGGGACAGTACTGCCAACAGTGGGCAGTTCACGGTCAAGACAATGCCCCACAGACGTGGCCATCTGATCCAGACAATTATTCAGTAGAGGTTCCTTCTTCCCTGGAGAACCCTCTGTTGTGTCAAACGGACAATAAAAATGGACAAGGACACAGTCCTATGGCAACTGCACTACATGAGTACCCTGGGGAGGGACCCGGAGCCACTGAGTATCACAGATCACAGATGCACCTGGTTTCTGGAGCCACAGTCTGGGTTCCTGTCCTTCCCAGTCTCTGGGTCATCCCAGTTCTTCCTCCCTAATTACCCAGTAACAGCAGAGCAGTGGTTCTCAGCTTTCCTAACGCTGTGACCCTTTAGTACAGTTCCTGATGTCGTGGTGACCCCCACCCATAAAATTATTATTGCTGCTACTTTATAACTGTGTTTTTGCCGCTGTTACGGATTATAGTGTAAATATCTGATATGTGTATGGTCTTAGGCACTCCCTGTGAAAGGGTCATTTGACCCCCCAAAGGGTCGCGACCCACAGGTTGAGAACCACTGGTCTATGCACTGTGCACGTGTTATCATAATTATCATAAAAGATGCTGTAACTTGGCAGGATTCTGTGACCCACTCTGCCAGGTTCCATTCTGACTCCCGTGCCTACTTACCTCTTTCCCCAGCTTCAAGTCCTGGTCCTTGGTCCCTGGTGCCCTCTTCTCCTGTCCTCTGCAACCTGCACAGCTTTTGTTCACTGCCTCAGTGGCCTGCAAGGCACATCCCTGGCTCTTCTCCATCTCATCCTCCCAATGGCTCCGAGGAGTCTGCTATTTGTTTGTCCAGCGAACCACTATGTTCAGAAGTGTATCCGTGTCCTGCCTAATTGTCTCCCTATGTATCTTAGTAGCAGGAGCCCCTTCCAGAAATGTCACTTTCAATGCACCGTGGTTTCTGTGGTTTAGAAAGAATGACATGGGCAGTAACACCCCTTTAACTCTGTTTACAATGGGGTTCTCCTTTGTGCTGTTTTATACAGCCAGGGGCACATGGACCATCAGCCTCTTTGCCAAATCCCCTGGAGGGGATCTTCACCAGGACTGCCCACTGACACTGGGACAGGACAGCATCATTGCGTGGGGCTGACATGGGTTTGGCTGTGTGTCTAGCATCTCTGTCTTCCGGAGGACACAGAGTCTGCATTCTTGTCCTCCCCAGTAAAGAGCTGCAGAGACCTCGCATGAGGGTGATGTTTGAAACTTTCCTCCGTGGTGAAGACCCAGCACCTTTAACCCCATGTGCCTTAGACCTAGCTCTTCTTCTTGTGTTGCCCTCACTAGAATGGTCCCTGAAACCAAAACTCTGGATACTTGGAGTGTCATGGGCAGCCAAGTTCAGGTCTCAGTGCAAGTGCATTGGCAGCTATAGGAGTGAATCCCTGGGTAACCTGCTCCATCTCTCTACCAGAATAGTGGAAGTGCAGCAATCCTGTGCTCTGGTGGGTCCCGGGCCTTGGGTTGTCTCCTTCACTCAACCCCCAGGGACACTGGAGTCATGAGTTACCGTTTACAATCTGGAAACCTTACCGTGTCTGCATCACCAGCGACTAAGGCTCAAGTCAGGGGTTATCACTTACTTCTCAATCAAAAAACATCTCCGCAGTTTGACACCTAAGTTTGTATGTGCTTGTTTCCATTTCTATCCTTTTCTGTTTGTTTGTCTGTTTGCTTATGCAAAGTAGACACCCTCTCTGACACCCTTCTGTCTACTCTCCAGCCTCTGGACTATGAGATCTCCGCCTTTCACACCCTGCTGATCAAAGTGGAAAATGAGGACCCACTGGTACCCGATGTTTCCTATGGCCCCAGCTCCACGGCAACTGTCCACATCACAGTCCTGGATGTCAATGAGGGTCCAGTCTTCTACCCGGACCCCATGATGGTGACCAAATGGGAGAATATCTCCGTGGGCAGTGTGCTGCTGACAGTGAACGCCACAGACCCTGACTCCCTGCAACATCAGACCATCAGGTGGGTGAGCAGATCGGGACCCTTTGGTGGAGGCAGGCAGGAAACTGCCTTCCTCATTGGTCGACAAAATTGGTTAAGCTGGTTGCTAGTTGCCTATTGCAAAATGCTGTTAAGTTAAACATGTTGTCCATCTGGATGTGTGGGAAGAAAAAGAAATCTGTACATGACAGAGACAAAAGGCTCTCAATGAGAGGACAGTGTCCCTGTCCCTGATTCCAACTCCAGAAGAGACTGGCTTCAGGGCTGTTTTCCCAAGCGACCTCGCCCACTCTGAGGGTCACAAAGAACAGCCATGCTGTGTGGGGCTTCTGCATCTCAGAGCTCGATGCTCCAGCTGTGTGAGAAAGGGGTTGGTTGGTTCCATTTACAGATGGGGGTGTTGTGAATTCGGGGATGGGAAGACGGCTCAGTCGGTAAAGTGCTTGTCCCCCAAGCATGGAGACCTGAGTTTGTGTTCCTGGCACCCATATAGGAAGTGTGGCAGAGCACACCTGTAATCCCAGGAGAAGGAGGCAGAAGCGGGAGAGCGCCCCTGCAACTTGCCATCTAGCGGCGGGTCTAGCTGATTTGTGAGGCCGGGTTCAATGAGAGATCCTGTCTTAAAACACAAGGTAGAGGCTGGGCGTCCTAGTTCGCTTTCTACCGCTGTGATAAACGCCATAACCACAAGCAGTCCGAGGCGGAGGTAGCTTCCACCGTCCAGTCGCTGAAGGAAGTCGGGGCAGGGACTGTGAAGGAGGGCTGCTTACCAGCTTGCTCCTCCCGGCTTGCTCATTGAGCTGCCTGCCGGTGGGTGGCACTGCCTGCAGTGGGCTGGGCCCTCCAACACCAGTCATTCATCAATAAAATGCCCCACAGACACGGGCAATTCCTCAACTGAGGTTCCCTCTTCCCAGGTGGCTCAGGTTTGTGTACACAGTGAACCAATCGCTTCATGGGCCGAATACACAGTTTGCCTCTGCAAAGAAAGTTTCAAATCTCTCCTTCCACAATCCCATCCTCTGCCCATAGAAGACACAAATGATCAGGGCTTAGACACACTTGTAATAAATGTGCCTTTCCTTTTTTTTGAAAAAATTATCTGTGCTCCTGGCCTTGTCTCCCACAAAGCGAGCTGGCAGGGAAAAAGCCGACATTGTTTCCACCCACAAAGAGGGTTTCCTTTCACTGCTGGACTTTCTGTATGGCTGGGTGAACCAAAAGAGAGTGTAAAATACCAGCAACTCCTCTGACAGGGAGAATGGGAGATCACTTTCCTTCCTCTGTCTTCTCTCTTCCTCCTGCCCCCTGCTGGGGATCCAGCAAAGGAAACAGGCAATTTAGCCACTAAGAGAGCACTCCTTAAAGACTTGGATGGGACACCTGTAGCTTAGTTACAAGGCAGCTTGTAACAAGGACCTAAGCTGTCTTTAGGGTGGCTTATGGTCATTTTGTGTTTTTACAATAGGAGGTGGAGGCATGAGATTCCTGAGGCATGAGATAAGAAGAACTGAAGTTGGAGTTAAAATTGCTAAACCCGGGCTCTGCCTTGTTGTCTCAGCTCCAGCGCTACTGGGGACCAAAGGGTTAATGTGATGGAGACTGACTCCTGGGGTTCCTGGGACACAAGCCCCCATCAAGAGCAGACAGTGAGAGGGAGGGGCCCTCTGGGTTCTCCAACTGAACCCAGCTCTGGGATGACTTAAGCAAAGGGTTAATTTGCTAAGAGGATCTATGGATGTTTACAGGATGGAGGTTCAGGGGGAGAAGCAGTTGGGGGCTGCACAGGCTCCGGGGCATCCCTAAAGTCCCAGGTGGCAGGAGCAGTGACCTGGCGTGGCCTGTGTCACTCCAGTACACACTCTAATCAAGTCACTGTGACTGAGCAGAGGACACCTAGCTGGAGGGGCAGCTGAGAGGTGACCACCTATCGGTGGACCAGGAAGGAGGGGAGGGCAGGAGACCATGGCTGGTGGATAGACCCTGGTGCATAAGCAGAGAGAGGTCAAAGGACATCCATCCCTCCTTGCCCACAGAATGAAGGATAGAATGAGCTGCAGAGAGAAAAGCTGATTGGTGACAACCTAGACACTGAAGGACACCAAGGCCAGCATCAGAGCCTGGATAGCATGATGCAGGCTGTAAAACCAGAGGTCATGAGTTACCCATTGAGCCCCCAGTGCAATGCTAGGAGCACCCATTGTGTGGGGTAGGGGCTGCTAAGGATTTCTACACCAGAGACTGTGAAATCAGGGACATGCAACACCAGCAGGTCTGACCACCACTTGGTGACCATAGGTCCCCAGTGGCATGGACCCAGCTTGGACTCACATATGTCAAACAGTGAATTAGCCCAGCTGATTGGAATGTGAGGATCAGGCACCCATGGGATGGCACTGGGGTACTAGATTCCCTCTTCAACCCCCAGTGCTATTCTCCATCCTCAGCCAGATCTGTAAGTCTTCAAGGGTTTGAGGTCAGCCCTGGACCAGTCCTCTATCTGCCTACAGAAAGAGCCACAGAGGCAGAGCAGCCAGTCCCAAGACGGGCTCACTGAGCCATCTGTAAGATGTGACTCTGAAGATCGAGGGGAACAACAGCGCTAATGGGCTGACCTTAGTGTGCAGTCCCACAATGGACCCCAGCATCCCCTGTGAAGGCTTGAGCTGGTGCCGCATAGAAAGGGCTTTGGGGCCCTTCTTAAGAGATAGGAGTGAGTGCTGGGTTGTCAGGAGGCACAGATGGCCTCTGATTGGAAGCCACGAAAACTCTCAGACAACACAGCTGTTCTAATTCTCTGTGACTGGTCACCTAAGAGGACCAACATCTGCTCACAGGCTTATTTGAGGGATGCTGGGCTGGCTAAGAGATGCTGAACTGCCTGGGGGATGCTGGACTGGCTAAGGGATGCTGGACTGGCTAAGGGATGCTGGACTGCCTGGGGGATGCTGGACTGGCTAAGGGATGCTGAACTGCTTGGGGGATGCTGGACTGCTAAGGGATGCTGAACCGGCTGAGGGATGCTGGGTTGGATGTGGGATGCTAAGCAGGTCCCTTTCCCCACTGGGAATCAGAATTGCCTATTAAGTATCCCTTTCTCAGCTTAACTGGTTAGACTTTCCCTTGTCTCCCATCACTTCCCCCCTTCTCCTCTTCCTGCCCTTCCTTTTTCTACTCTTCCCTCTCCTAGCCCTGCCTCTCTCCCTCCTCCACTCCCTCCTTTCCTGGTGCTGGTTCTGAGCTCATGAAACATAACTGGCAAGTATGCTGCCCTGGGAAGAAAAGGCTCCTTACTGATGGGGCATTTGATCCAGCACATTGGAAAGTACCCTCCAGGGAGGCTGTGTGTGCAGAGGGTGAGCAGGGCTGAGTCAGGGTTAGGGGGGCTTCCCCACTGATTTCCACTGAGCTGCACAGAGTTCTCAGGCAGATAATGACTTTGCAAGTGGTCACTGGTCTCATTACTGTTGTAGTTCAAATAATTCTTCAGGGAACAGGATTGGAAGAAGGGGGAGTTTCACTCTGGGAGCTGTTATTTTATCTCAAGATCTCTGAACTGAGCTAAGGATACAAAAAAAATGATGCTGACCCAGCCCTACGCCCCCAGCAGCCTCCACTCACAGCTGTGGCACTGGTAGGGCCCAGCAGCCCTGCACAGAATTGTCTCCCTCTTAGTACTGTGCCGACACACCTCTGTCCCTGAGCTTCTCTGTCCACCCTTTCCCTGTGTCCTTTTCTCTGTCCATCCTTTGGGGCCTTCCTCTACTAGCTCAGCCCTGCTCTGCTCCCCCCCCCCACCTCTGTCTCTCCTGGCATCTGTCTAACTCCAAATATCTCTGCCTCTCTAGTCCTCCCCTCCTCTCTCTGTTTCTCTTCTTTACCTGCCCCCACTTATGAGTGTTCATGTGTGGGATGCCAGAGGTCAACTTCAGGAGCTTCCCACCTTGAAACAGTCTCTGACTGGCTGGCAAGAAGCCCAGGAGATCCACTTGCCTCCACCCCCGCCTCCACCTCTCCAGGGCTGGGATTGCAACCGCTCACCATCATGCCCAGATTTTATTGTGTGTGATTGAGGGATCAAACTCATGCCCTTATCCTTGGAGAGCAAACACTTTTCCTGCTAGGCTTTCTCCCCAGCCCTTCTCTTTCTTCTCTTCTACCCACAATTTCCTCCTTGCCTCTCCCTCCTCTTCTTTCTTCCTCCTCTGTAAAATGGGAATGAGGCATCTTCCCGTGATACCGTAGTGTCTCCTCATGCTCCTCTTCCTCTTCCTCCCTCATTCTGTATCTCTGTCTCCATCTATTCCAAGACTCTCTGGGCTGCGCTGCGCTCCAATAAACACCTCCAGCATTCTCAACTCCAATCATGCAGGACTCTCAACTCAGCAACGAGTAGCCATGCTCTCTTCAGCCAGCATCCTAAAGGCATCTCTTGGGTCCAGCCTGACACTGATGGTGACCCCAGCCTCCTCCAGGAGGGACTCCTGCTGGCCCCCTCCACAGGCTTGGGAACGTCCAGCCCATCCTGATCTGGTCCTCTTGTCCGTGCTTTCCTGTGTGATGGAATGCACATGTGGACTCAGCATTGACTTTCATCTTGCAGGGGTGTCCAGAAGCCGGGGCACTTGATCTCCGCCAAGCGTGTACCCTGGAGGCAGGAGGGGTCCAGGCAGCAGGTTGTAAATTCTAGAAGGCCTTCATTATTGAAGCCCATTTAAGAGTCCATCACTCAGAGTGCTTTGCTCCAAATCGAAGCAGCAGACAGGAGCAACTGAGTGCCGGTGAATTTCTTCTCTCTGGTGACTGTGTCTTTCCTTACAATGTTGATACATCTCATGGAGGAAACTCTTGAAACGGGAGGAAGAAAGCATCAGTAATCATCTCATCCAAGGAAATCCTCACGAACCTTAGTGCAGATCCTTGGGGTTTGGGGGGAGAGGCTGTGTAAGGACTTCTCTTATTAATTACCCCAAATGGCCGATGTCATCCATCCCTCCATATCCTGCCACTTATGCTTTCAGGTATGCCAGACGCCCATCCATAAGCAGAATTAGCTGTGATTTTTCACTGCTGAGTAGTACCCCATTCCCCCATTGCCAGAACCTGCTGTGTCAGCAGGAAATACATTTGGAATATAACAGGAAGATTCTAACTGACAGGGGCTCAGAAAAGAGAGCTTTTTCCTCACATAAGGCAAGGTGTGGTGGCCCCAGAATGTGGCCAAGTGCCCGGGATCCCCCCACTTCTGATACAGCTACATCTGCACCCTCTTCCTCATGAATTGTTGTGGCTGCCAGTGCTCCAGCCTTCTGTGTTTCAGAGAGCAGGATAGGGAAAAGGAAATGGTAAAGGATACTTCCTGATTTGTTTCCTGTTTTTCCAAGTGTGTGTATTTGTGTGTGGTGTGTGTGTGTGTACATCTGTGTGTCTATGTATGGCCCGTGTTTGGGGGGTGGCTCCATGAGTGTGTGTGCATGTGGAAGACCAAGGTTAATATCAGGAATCATACCAGATTGGTCTTCCACCTTATTTGTTGAAGCAGTATCTCTCAATCAAACCAGAGCTCACCTATGTGGCCAGTCTCTGGAGACCCTGTCTCCACACCCCCGCCCCCACCAGGCAGGAATACAGATGGGCTGCCTGGCATCTCACGTGGTATGTACAAGGATTCTGACGTCTGGACTCAGTCCTCACTAGTCCGAGTTGGGTACTTTAATCACTGAACCATCTACTCTCCCACTTCCTGGTTTTTAAGGTGATTTCCTTGAAACCAGCTACATGTCCCTTCAAATCTCATTGGCCAAAGATGTTCACGTGGCCACAGCTATCTAGTGAGCAGCGTTTAAAACCGAGATCTCTGTTAAGGAAAGTGAACACCAGCGAGAGGTGACTGGCAGCTTCTGCCGTGTAGACCAAACCTTTTAATTTAACAAAAATCTACCCAGTAAATTTTTAATGAAAACATCTCATGTCTTAGTCAGTTTTCCATCACAGTAACAAAATGCCTGAAATAGGATAGATGGTGGTGTCTGGGTTGGGATGTCTGAGTGCCAGCATTCGAATGCATAAACAGAGAAGACTGGCTTGTTGTAATTTTGATGTTAATTTACTACTGTGTATGCACACTAGGGTGCGAGTGTACAATAGTGCACATGTGGATGTCAGAGCATAATTTTCCTGCACTGGTTCTCTCCTTCACTGTGTGGGTCCTGGGGATGAAATTTAGGGTAGTTGAGCAGCAACTGTAATTACTCACTGACACATCTCACTGACCCAAAAAATGTAGCCCAGGCTGGCCTCAAACTCATAATCCTCCTGCCTCCTCCTCTCCAGCAGAACCCACCAGTGTTCTAGCCATAGCCTCTTTTAGTCTTCACACACTGGCTGGTGCCCAATGACCTTGTCATAATCTGGTGCCAGAGAGGGTGACTAGCCCCAGGAGGGGCATCGCAGCAGGCCTAGAAGGTTGCATAGAGAGCCCTTTCCATCGGCAGCCCGGACGCCTTGATCGGAATTGAGAGTGTCCTTTGAGCACAGCCTCTGCGTCACACCCAGATTAGATGCTCACCCTTTAACGATGACTCCTGCTCTGACCCAGGGTTTTTTTTTAGGGGGGGGGTCTGTCTTTTTCTTACACTGTCCCCTCCCCGTGTCCCGTGAACAGCCCTTTCAGCCGGATGGCACCCGGCTGTTCAAAATGGGCAAGAATGCAGCAGAATAATGAACAATTAGCACCCAAAGATGTGTGTGCATGGCTAATGTCAGCTTTTCTGCTCTTCCCGGACTCGAGCCTTTTCTTCATTGCCCTGTTTAAACTACTGTTTGGGGGCATTTTTAGAGAAAACTGCACACACACATACCAAAAAAAAAAAAAAGAAGTGGGAAATGGGGCAAAACCATCATTGGCTGGCTGTGAGACTTTTATTCTGTAATTGCTCAGGTCCTCTGGAGTAGAAGGGGAAACAAATCAACTGGCTTGAGAAGGAGAGTTCTGTGCCCACTCCTGGGTGCTGAGGCACACAGGGACCCAAGAAACACGTGACGAATGTTCCATGGGAGAAAGGAGAACCACAAGTGCCCGAACCAACCAGGTTTCAAACTCAGATTTAAGAGTTTAGTTTGGGGTGCCACCCACCTTCTAAATTTTAATCAAACATTAAAGGGCAGCTTATAACCTGTCTACCCAGGGAAATTAGGTGAAGTCCCGCCATCTACTAAGACCCGTTATCACCCCCGCTCTAATTACGTGTGGTTACTGACCTCAGCAATAAGATTTGGGGTGAGGTGGTTTTGTTGTTGTTTTTTAATGAGTCCAGATATTTCTTTCTGCAGTTGAACAGCGCAGTGCTTGAAATATAAATGAGTTGTTTATGGGAGTCCTTTGTAATTTTTAATTAAAGTGATGTTCTTCGGTTGGAGGTTTATGGCGGTGATACATTTTATTGCCGTGTGGCTGTGGAATTCTTAATTATTTATGTAAATGTATTAGTAGAGCCAGCCCTCATTTTGAGTGGTCAGATTTTTCTGTTACGAAAATGCCCGTGGGATAGGAAGTCTAATAATTTACACGAGTGGATCTGTAAAGGTCTGATGTCTTCGGTTACTAAGAACAGGAGCCTGGGTTATGTCATAACCCAGAGACAAAAATGTCCGTAGCCACCTTGGGTGACAGGTGCCTGTGGGTCATCAGAAAGCACCGGGTAAATAGTCAGAAGGTTATTTTTCAAACCAGCTTTGTAATATCTGCCTACAGGTGTTGTTATGCATTTGCCACAGGGCAGAAGCTCATTGTTGGAAACAGGGTTTCAAATTGGCTGTATTTGAATATAATTATCATTTGCCTCCTTGGCAGCCTCAGAAATTAATTCTCAGAACCAATCTAGAAAAACATTGACAAATGTTAATATTGCTTCTTGCCCGATATTTATTTTCTAAGTCATTCAATTTGCTTAGCTTTGGGGATTGTTTGTTTTGGAGAGGTGTTATTTTTCTTTTGAGGCAGCATCTCATGTAGACTAGGCTGACCTCAGAGATTCTACAGGGCTGAGGATGACCTTGAACTCCTGACCTGCTGCCTCTTTCTCCCAAGTGCTAGGATTACGGATGTGCGTAACCAGGCCTCGCTATGCTTAGCTTTTAATACTTTGTAATAAAGACGTTTGAATAGGAGTGGACCACTGATCATTAAGCACAGAGGGGAGGCCACGCCCTTCAGGTAAAGAACACTGGGCGTATCTCAGGGTCTCACCAGAGGCTGATCACAGCATCAGCCCTTGAACTGTAATGGCACAGTGGGCAGCAGGTCAGAGGACTAACGCAGGAAATGGGGCTCAGCCTTGTCACCCAGCTGGCCTTCCCTGACTCTTCTGGGACTTGTGGCCTGAATTGATGAGGTTCTAAACAGAGGTCCTGCCACTGTGGCTGAGCTGGGCTCCCCTGTGGGTTCCAACAGTGTGGCCACTGTCACATCAGACCTCGTGTTGCCATTTGGAACTACTGCTGATCCCTTCATGAAGGCTTTGTGAAGGTAGGGAGGACCTCTGCATTTGGACCATTCTCTTCACTCGCTCACTCACTCATTCATTCATTCATTCATTTATCCCAAAGCATTGTGATGAGTACCTGTAGCACGTTGGGGATGCAGAAATGAAGGCAGCAGTTAAGAATATCCACTGTCGTCGTTGTTGGGGTGGGGATCTGGGACCCAAATCCATCTCCTTATGCTTACCAAACACAGTCTGCCATGGAGCTACAAGCTACACTCTCAGCCTGGTTCGGTACCCACTGTGGGGGCGGGGGTGCTTGGAGGTCTAACACTGGGCTTCACGCATGCTAGCCAACTGCTCTACCACCGAACTACATCCCCAGCCCTTGTTTTGGGGGACAGGATCACATATCATGGTAGCCAAGAAGTATTTTTAATTGACATACAGTAGTTGTACATCTGGGGAACAGCAACACAGTTGAGAAGTGAAGGCATTAGGCACCAAGCCTGAGCACCCGAATTCCATCGCCAGGACCCACGTGGCGAAAGGAGACAGATGACTCCTGGAAGTTGTCCTCTGACCTCCATTGTATACCACCTCTCCCTCTCTCTCTCTCTCTCTCTCTCTCTCTCTCTCACACACACACACACACACACACACATACAGACAGACACACACACGCACACACACACACTAATAAATATAATTTTAAAACATTACAAAATATACCTCACGTTACATTCAGGGGGATTCGGTGCCCTCTTCTGGCTTCCCTGGGCACTGCGTGCATGTGGTGCGCATACCTACCCTCATGTACACGTACACATAAAATAAAATAGTCTTTTTTTTTTTAAGATCTTATTTTAAAATCAGAATTACTGCAACATACACAACAAACTGTTGTTGAAGTTTATTTTTACTTGTGTTTAAAACAATTGTTGGTGTGCACTGTTGGGAAAGGGATGCATAGGCCTTGGCCTTTTGCATTGTCTGTAGGTGTTAGATCTGTGTGGGAGGTGGGGGAGTATTTGATTGCTTATGATCTGAACCTCAGGATGCTGAATAAAAACACCTGAGATCAGACTCTCGGGGTTCCACTGTCAAGTACGGCATTGGCCGTGAGGGTGGCTCCCTCTGCCGAGGTCTGGAAAGGTTTGCACCTGTGATTGCACCATGTCTTCCTCCTTGACCCGTCACAGAGACGCACTTCTACATAAGTAAAGCAGAATAGCTGCTGCCGAGTCCCCTTCCGTGTTGAGCTGGGTGCTGGGCCTGCACAGCAGTGCTGGTGCCGCTGCCATTTCTCTATGCGGAGTGCTGTGGGAAAGGCTCCACGACCGTGGATCCAAGAACAAGAGTAGAAATGAGTTCATCTGCGATGCGGGCTGAGGGAAGACGTTCTGCGCCCATTCAGAACCGCCCCAGCCGGGGAGGTGAGGCCTGGGTGGTCACCCTCTCGGTGGCAGTCAGCTTTCTGATACAGCTGGGAGGACCTGAGCTAAATCAACATACAACGGAGCAGAGGCGTGCAGTTCTAGATGAGTCCATCTGGGATCGTGTGATTTTTCTGTTGCTGTGGAAGCATGTAACAGGAAAACTGTCCAGTTCCTGGCCAACCTCCTAGCAACCAAGAAAGAGGAGGGAGCCATGGTTTTCCAGTCCCTTTGGAGGACATGTCTTCCATGACACCCCCTTTCAAAGTTCCCACCGCCTCCCAGTGGTGTCAGGGCTGGGGGCTGAGCCTTGTAGCAGGTGACTCCAGACCCCTTTGCCTGTGGAAGTCAGCTACCAGGCTTGAAGTAAAAAAAAAAACAAGTCTCTGGTCGAAAACAGAAAGAGACTACAAAATGTTGTAAACGGCTCGTGAGAAAGTGGGAGCCGCAGAAGTGGAGCACGACGAAATAGAAGGGGTGGTGTGAGCAGCAGCCTGGGTCACCATAGAAACCCACCTGGTCTCCTCGGCGTGATGCATACCAGCGTGAGGTGGGCGTGGCCGCCCCGTTCCTTAGATGATGATGAGTGGCACTCTAACAGACACAGTCAGGCAGCTTGGAGAGAAGAAACTGACAGCCGGGTCTGTTTTTGTCTAAGAGCTTTGAAGCAGGGGGACATTTCTTTATTTCTGCAAGATCAGATGTCATTCAAAGACATCTGCACCCGAAAGGGTCCTGGTTCTTAAAACACCGCTACATCTCTTAAAGGATCCTGGTCTCGTCATCCTGGCCGAGGGCCACCATTTGAAGGGTCTGTGTCATCTCTGCCCCCCAGACCGCCCATTCCCTTTGTGTCTAGGCTTATTTTGATGCCTGGAATAATGGGAGAGCCGAGGAACCAATCAAGCGAGGGCGTGAGACCACAGCTCACATAACTTTGCTTTCTGTTGATGATTTCCCCCACACACAGCATTGTCCCCAAGCAAGAAACCATATTGAGCCTTCCAGAGAAAATACACATGTGGCATGAGCTTGTTCAGGCACGGGCCGTGGTTCCACTGGCTGTGAGTTCAAGGCCACTGAGTCACCAGTCTGCATAAACAAGGGGTCACAACTAAAACAAGGTCATGTTCTGATCTGTAGGCTTGAAGGAGCCTAGCACTTTATTTTCCTCCAGGAGCATGGGTTCATCAAGGCCTAATTCTGTTTCCTCGGTGATTTCATAGGCTGTAACTATGGTGACCAGCAAAAATTTTCCACGAGTGCTTGCCTGTGTCTTCTCTGCCTGTCTTCCCTCCCTGGGCTATAATCCCTGGGTACTAGGCTAATTATGAACAACACCTGCAGAGCATAGTAGGCTCTTAGTAAAATTCAATTTAATTAATGAGTGACTTGCAAATGAGTGGTTTTTTCAAGATCTTACCCAGGCATTAGATGTGCCAAATCCCACCCAGGAGATAATAATGAGTCCTCACAAAGCATTAAAAGGGATTTCCATCATATCTGACTTTAATAAACAGCACAAGTAAATGCTAATTAAATGGCAATGTTTAATTATTAGTTGATGCTCTTCCCTATTTCGTACCTCCCCTTGGGTCTGAAGGAATGAGAGACAGTCCATCTTTTTCTATCCTCTCTCCTGGTGTCATTGGTCAGGCACCCTCAGCCTTGCGGATCCACCCAAGGCCACGTTGGGAGGTAGCCATACTCAGTGCTGGGGTCTCATAGAGGTGGCTCGGCGCTCAGAGGGCCTGAATTTTGTTTCTAGCACCTACATGGCAGCTCACAGCCTGCTGTAACTCCTGATGCTCTCTTCTAGTCTCCACTGTGTGGTGCACGGACGTACATGCAGGCAAGACACCATATACATGAAAGGAAACATTTCCACTTAATAGTTCTCCATAAGCTGTACATATCCTCTCAGCATTTATTCAACCATGCAACTGTTTAATAAACACCTACTAAGTACCAGGCACCGTTGTTGAGAATATAGTGTTTTCACTGTGTGCATTGGGCAGGCATTGCAGACCCTTCCTCCAGGGAAACAGTCAGAGAAGAAATGGGGGGGGGGAAGCTAAAAGGAAGGCTACAAGTTTGACAGATGTTCTTTAGAAACTGGGAGATTCCTGAAAGCGAGTCAGCATGGGCTGGCACCCTGCCAGCTACAGGGGCTGCTTCTGGGAATGCCGTGGGAATCGAGAGTTGGGAAAGCATGCTTACATTTCCTTTGTTTGTAAGCTTTTAGAATTCCATAGACAACCCCCCCTTTTTTAGCCACTTAAATGCTTTTAATGAACAATACATGCTCACTGTACAAAAACTAACAAACACAGAACAGAACAGAAGAGAAGCGAATTTAAATTCACCTTTAATCCTACCCACCCTAGGTACGGCCAGCATTGTATTTTTGTCTTGTTAATTCCAGAAGTGGGAAGTGGATGCATGTATTGTTTCTCCAATCTGTATAATTAAAAAGACTGTGGGAACCTCTCGCAGCTTCCTGGGGAGCTTGGGTTGTGTTTACTTTTTAAGAGCTACTAATTTTTGATTAACTAGGAATGGATGCAACATTTAAGGGGAATGTAATTACATCCTCTTCCTCTTCTCAACAAAACAACATTATTTTCCCCACAAAGTGTAGAGTCACAACTCTAAGGATGTATGGCTCCAAGTCGGGGGATTACAAGGGACATTTTTCATGTCACCGCGGAGACAGTTGTGTGAGCACCCCAGCCGTGAGGTATCTGGGCTGCAGGTTACAGACCCAGCTGAAGTCAGGCTGGATAATAACTCACTTTGTCATTACTTACTTCTGCTGTGGCTGCAGCTACTGAGCCAGAATATAAAGCCTCAGTCCCAGAAAAGATGAGGGACTCTGTCAGGATGTTTAAGAATAAAAAAAAGCAAGAGTGGCTAGGGGGCCACAGGGGTGGCTTCACTAAGAGGCCGGTGATGGATGCAATGCCTCTGGTTCACCTTTCTCTTCTCTTTGCGTGTTGGAGAGGGGACTCTGTGTGCTTGTTCCTATGTGTTTGAGTGTTTGTGTGCTTTGTGCATGGAAACTGGAGGTCAATGTTCGGTGTCATTCTTCAGGAACATGCCACCTTGTTTCTGAAGATAGATTCTCTCATTGGAACCTGAGTCTCTCTGACTGGGGTAGGCTAGCTGGCCAGAGAGGGAACCCCCTGTCCCTGCCTTCCCAGCACCGATCTCAGGCACTGCACACCTGGCCTTTTACATGGGCACTGGTGATCCAACCAGAGACTCACGTTTGCAAGGCAAGTGCTTTACCGACTGAGCTATTTCTCCAGACCTCTTCTAAAATCTTTTTATTTTATTTTTACATCTGGGAAACCAGGGTCTTGTACCTGCTCAGCAAGTGCTCTGCCAACTGAGCTACATCTCCAGCCGCTGGTCCACTTGCTGTCTAAAGGACACACTAGCATGCCTCCCTCATCAGTCCCCTTGTCCCCTAAGTATCCATGGGATGCATCCTAAATGCCCGTCATAGACGCCACATCTCACCAGAGCTGTGCTACCCACACAGTGACAGAACAGGCCTTTGCCCTGACAAAGGTTGAGAGCACCTGTGTGTGAACTAAATCTAGAATGTCCAAGTCCCTGTGTGGATTCGCCAGCATCTGGTAGCTCCTGCCATGTCAGATTCTCCTCTTCCTCCTAGCTCCTACCCTACCCTGGCAAACCCACCTTGGACAGGTCTGTTTTCAGCACCGCGGTCAGCGCAACGCTTTTGCCCCTTGTGTTTTGAGCGCCGCCACACCAGAACCCGGCCCCCGGTCTGATACTTTCAGCACCATGGCCAGAGCCCTGCGCATGCGCATGGAGTCAGGGCACGGAGTCTCTGGGGTACCCTTCTTTCTGCCTTTCTCCACAGCTGCTTGCTCTGCCTTCCCCCACCTCACCTGGTGAGCAAGCTGCCTCCGACAGCAGCTCTGCCACCAGGGGTGTGGCACTTCGGGAATTTACTTAATCCCGTCGTACCTCATTCTCTCTAGATATAAAAGGAGCCTGGAGTCGTTGCAAGAATTAAACAGGGCTAATCCAGCAGAGCTCATCACACGGTGTCTGAAATTTAATAAGCGCCCAGGCCTTGTTCTCCGTTATTGTAATACTTGGCAGATCACCCCACACATAACTTGTCTTAAAAGCTTTCCCTCATTGCCCACTGACAGCCCCACGTAGGCTTAGGCTGCCCCTCTTTGGAACCTGCTTCTAAGGCTCCATCACATTGTACTAATTGGCCGTCAGTAACCTTGGCTCCTGTGCAGACCCAACAGAAGCTTGTCGTCCACTCCCATAGCAGACCAGTGCAATGGGGGCGGGGGGGGAGCTTTGCCCCATAGTGTCATCCAGAGAACCATGCCCCATCTGCATTCTGGAGCTGTGTGGTAAGGCTGTGTCATTAAGCTTTGTCATTGATGTGTGGCTCAGGGTTACTGTTACTGTGGAAGAGGGAAAAGAGCCAAGAGGTCTTGTGGGAAGTGTGGCCAGTCACAGAGGGACATTACACTTCTGCCTGCTTCCCTCGCCCCACCTTACTGCAAGGGAAGCTGAGAAATATGGCTGGCCTGTATATCTAGAAGGAAAACTGAGTTGCCTCTGCCTGTGAATGTCCTCTCTCTGCCAGGTCAGAAGACACTTAAGGACTGCGACTGTGGACTTAGGGTCTCTCATCTAGTGCTTATTCCCTTCCGACCTTCCCTGAGCCTCATCTTAAAGTGAATCCACAAGCTAACCCAATGGCCTAGGGAGAGGGGCTTTCCCAACACAGATGGTGAGATAGATGATAGATAGATAGATAGATAGATAGATAGATAGATAGATATGCACCCAGAGAAACATGGCCATTTCTCCGAACCAAAAGCAAGAGCTTAGAGTGCCTTCTGGAAAGAGCTAATGGCTGAGTTATTGAAGGGAACATGCAAGGGGCAAGGGAAGGAAATCTGAGCAGCTCGGGGATGCAGAACTACACCTCTGTAAACCCAAAGCCTCCACTTACAAGGGTCCCAGGACAAGGCTAAGAAGAGCTTTCATCCCTGGGTCATAGATCTCTCTGAATTGCAGTACTCCCAGGAAACCAGAAAGCACACTGTATCAAGCAGCCCTTGAGAACTCAGGCAAAACATTCAAATTGGAACAAACTTTCTGAAAGACATTTTGCATTATGCATCAACTTTTTTTTTTTCTCAAACAGCTCTCCTCTTCCGTAGCAGTAATTCTGCTCTTAGGAATTTATCTCAAAGAAATAATCAGAAACAGTGTCAAACACTTACATCTTCAGGAAAGAGAGATTTATGTGCAGAACTGTGTGCTGAAGGCTTATTTATGATAGTAAAAAGTTAGAAAGCACACTCAGTGTCCAGCCAAATGGAGCTACATAAGTAAATTACAGAGCAGACAGATGTGTGCGGAGAGGGGAGGAGGCTGGGGAAGACTGTTCTTATTAACTTGAGTGGAAGAAGTGGGACATCCAAGCTCGTGAACTGTCCCACCCCAGATGTAGAAATAGTATGTAGAGAAGACTTCGAATAGAATGTCCAGGCTCTGAGTGGCTCTCTCGAGACGTCTAGTTGTTTCTTGACTCTTTTAGATTGTCGAGCACATACACCATGGAAGCAGGAAAATAACATGGGAGGGGACTCGGGGGGGGGGCACAGCACTTGCTATGCAAGCACACAGACTTGAATTCAATCCCCACCCGTAAGAGCTAGGTGTTCAGCATCTGCTGTTACCCCGGCCCTGGGAGAAGGGTGGAGATGAGTGAGCTCTGAGTTCAATGAGGAACCCCGTGTGGTGGTTAGTTTTGTCAACTTGACACAACCTAGAGTCTCCTGAGAAGAGAGTCTCGATGAAGGATTGTCTAGATCAGACTGGCGCATGGCCATGTCTAGGGGTGGTTGTCTTGATTGTCTTAATGGGTGTGGGAATAAATATTCAGGATGAATATTTTCAGCCCCATTTTCTGGTTGGGGTCCTAGCAAGCGCTCACTCTCGCTCGCTCTCTCTCCCTCTCTCTCTCTCTCTCCTCCTTCTCTTCCTCTTCCTCCTCTCTCCCTCCCTCCCTCTCTCCCTCCTTCCCTCCCTCCCTCCCTTTCTCCCTCTCTCTCTGTCCCTCTCTCTCTCTCTGTCCCTCTCCTCTCCCTCCCTCCCTCTCCCTCTCCCTCCTTCCCTCCCTCCCTCTCTCTCTCCCTCCTTCCCTCCCTCCCTTTCTCCCCTCTCTCTGTCCCTCTCTCTCGCTCTCTGTCCCTCTCCTCTCCCTCTCTCCCTCTCCCTCTCCCTCCTTCCCTCCCTCCCTCTCTCTCTCCCTCCTTCCCTCCATCCTTCCCTCCTTTCTCTCCCTCTCTCTGTCCCTCCCTCTCTCTCTGTCCCTCTCCTCTCCCTCATTCCCTCTCTCTCTCAACCCCTCCCTCTCCCTCTCTCCCTCCCTCCCTCTCTACTTCCCCCTCCTTCTGTCCCTCCCCCTTCCTCTCTCTCCTTCTCCCCCTCCCCCCCTCCCCCCATGGATGTGACCAGTTGTTTCAAGCCCCGGCCACTGTGACTCCCTGCAGTGATGGACTGTAACCCAGAGTTGTGAGCTAAAATAAAGCTCTTCCTTCCTAAGTTGCTTTGTGTCAGGATTTGATCATAACACTAGAAACAAAACTAGAACTCCTTATCCCAGAAAGTAAACATAGACTAGAGCAGCGTTTCTCAATCCGTGGGTTACAACTCCTTTGGGGTTTTCACGACCCTTTCACAGGGGCCACCTAAGACCATCTGCATATCAGACATTTACATTACAATTCATAACATTAGCAAGATGACAATAAGAAAGTAGCAACAAAAAAAAATTGTATGGTTGGGGGTCACCACAACATGAGGAACTGTATTAAAGGGTCGCAGCATTAGGAAGGTTGAGAACCACTAGACTAGATGAAGGTATCCAAAATTGACCATACACACACACACACACACACACACACACGCACACACACACACACACACACGAGATTGTTTGAAAGAAGGAAATTATAGAAAACTATCTTTTTCTCTGTAGTCCGCTCTAGTCTTTTTCTCCATTTTTTGAGAATCCAAATTCCAAATGCTGGCCCAGACCCTGGGCCTCGAAGCCCATAATAGGCACAGCCTAGTGATTGCTGCCTGAGACACGTCCCTTTCAGTGTCATAACATCCATTCAACTGCACAAAACAGATCACCGACACTCCATTCGTCCAGAGAGTCCTATACAGATCACATCTTTTACAACAAGGGATGAAAAAAGCTTATTCCCATGAGTTCTATGAAGACATCCCTGTCGTCTACAAAGCGACAGGGACCCTCCACCCGGATGTCACAGCACAGCCATCCCCAGCCTTGGTTGTGGTTCAGAAATGTTCCTAGGGACTCTAAAAACATTCTACTCTTCCCCTGGAGCTGTAGTTTCCCATTTTGTCCTAAAACTGTTGAGAAAGGAGTAAGAAATCTGATATTCACTTCCAGTGCTTTATCTGAGGTGGGATTTTTAAATGGTTTTAAGATGTTCAGGTTGCTAAGGCAAAAGAGAGCCTATCAAAAAGAATAATACTAATTTATCCTAAGTTCTACAAGAAAAAGCATGCTTGTTCTTGCCTTCATGCCAGGATAGAAAGCCAATTCCAAACCCATCATCTTAGGAAGGATGGCTTTAGTGCATCCAGGAAAACATTTGCTGCCCAGGTGTGCAAGTTAAACCTGCCGCACCTACGGCAGCACGTGAACCGCCACTCTGGTGTCTCGCTGGGAACGCTTCTGAGATGCAGTCCCCAGCAGCCCCACAGGGGAAAGTGACCTTCCCCAGCTGTGCCATTCCAGGAACTAAGCACCCCTTCCTTGCCTGCTACATGGTTCCTCCTCTCCGAATTAAATCTAAGCTTCGTTGGAAATTTGTTGAGAGCCTTCAGTACTCATTTCTCACCAAATTGAACTCCATAACATTACCATAATAGAAAAATAAAACTGCTGAAGTTCAATTAGAATTCTCTTCTGTTAACTTAGTGATAAAGGTCTGTCTCAGGAAGATAGCCACTTGGTTATCAAGTGGCTCACGCTGCTTGCTATGCAGTGTCTTCCAACATGTGGGGCAAGCCTGCTCTCCCAAAAACTGAATCTTCTAGGTCAACATCAGTGTTCTGGTTTGCTTCTCTGTTGCTGTCATTAACACCATGACCAAAAGCAACTGGGGGTCCGGGGAGGCTGTTATTTTGCTTATGGGTTACAGTTTATCGTGTACGGCAGTCAGGGTGGGAGCTCAAGGCAGGAACTGGAGCAGAAACCAGGGAGAAGCACTGCTTACTGATTTGTTCCCCGTGGCTTGCTCAGCCTGCTTTCTTATAGCACCCAGGACCACATGACCTGGAGTGACACCAGCCACAGTGAGCTGAGCCTTCCTATATCAATCATTAACCAAGAAAATGCCCCACAGACATGACCACAGGCCAATCTGGCAGAGGCAATTCTTCAATTAGAGTTCCCCCTTCCCAGATGAGCTAGTTTGTGTCAAACTGACAAACACTAACCAGCACAATTAATTCGAAAACTATTACATCTCTCTAGAATGTCCTAGAACAAATCGTTTCCTTTTGATGAATTTTCTGTGAAGCCCTTTGCTACACCCACCTGTGCATGTGTTGATTGGGTTTCTAGAATATGTGTCCTGAATCTTGAGCAGAGTATGGAAATGAAATTTAATGTTATTCCAGGTGTAGTGGGCACCCTTCCCCTGATCCTAGGGACTACTTTCCAAAGCTCCCAGCAGATACCAGAAATTTCCATGGACAGGCAATGTTCATACTGAACATACACGCTCAGAAGACAGCATGGTTTGTAAGCTATGCACAGTAAGGATAATAGTAATAGCTAATAGAACGGCATAATCATATCCATACAGTTACTGCCAATGTTGACGGTGCTGTGCTTTGGAGCCGCTGTGATGTAAATGAGGCCTCTTGACACACAGTGACACCATGGCAGCAGATGTGGTGGGCCAGATGTGGTGCCTCAGTGTCTGGCAGAGGGCATGAGTGTACCGGACTCCACATAACTCCCAGCCCCTAGGTGAGACAGAGCTCGGTGGCATGAGATTTCATCTTGCTTCTCAAAATGGCACACGATTTTAAATGTATGGCTTGTTTGCTTCTGGAACTTTCAATTCATGCTCAGTTCTCCACTGACCACAGCAACTGGAAGTATGGAAGGCAGAGTGACAGGTCAGGGTGAGCCCCGCAGTCTCCCATTAAGCCGATAAGTGACTGAAGCCACATCTTTTTGGATTCCGGGGTTTTTATGGCTTTTACACTTTCACGCAGAATCTCACGCTGTGGCCATTGCACCTGCCACTGAACAGCTCCCTGAAAAATAAACTGTAAAATCAAGTTTTTAAGACGGGATTTAGTTCACCTAGGAGACACAAAGCCCTGGGTTTGATCCTTAGCCCTATCTCCAAAAATAAAAATAAAATATAGGAAAGGAAGGAAAGAAGGCAGGAAGGAGAGGGGCAGGGAGGGGAGAAGAGGAAGGAAGGCGGAGGGAAGAGGAAGTAGAGAGACAGAGGAAAGAAAAATCAATGCTTCCAGTTGGATTACAGAAAGCATTTAGGCTTTATTAGACGGCTACTAGGTAGACGAGGGTTGTAGCCCAGTGGTGGCACCACTTGCCTAGCAAATACAAAGCCCTGGGTTCAATCCCTAGCACTGCATAAACCAGGCATGTCACATCCTTGGCTACATCATAGTAGGTTCAAGGCCAACATGGTCCTCATGAGGCCCTATCAAAATAAAAACAAACAAACAGCTGAGTTCATGTGTTTCCTGGACACTTTTTTTTTACCTTTCCTTCAAAGAGCTCTGAGGCACTGGTTGTCCCCACTGATAGGCACTGCTGCTGCTGCAGAGAGCTTTACACACGTGCTCAGAAAACACAGACAGCCTGCACAGGCCACGCCAGCATCCCCGTGCCATAGTGCTCACTCTCCATCACTGAGGGAAGTCCAGGAAGCGGGGAGGCTTAAAGCAGCTGATGACGTCACACCCACAGTCAAGAGCACCCAGGCCTCTGCAAGCCTGCAAGGCAGACTCGTGGTTTCGAGGCTTGAAGCACAGCTGACGTCTTACCTGTGTGACGCGGTGTATCCACCCCACTCCCTTTCCGTGAATGAGCGCTGTCCCTGTCATGCTCTAAGATGGCGCTTCCCTCCGGGGACTGGACTCGTATTCGCCTCACACTTCCATACTTGTCAAGTACGATGTTAAGCACGCACGTTGATGGCGTGGAGAGACAGTTAAGTCAATGTCACTCTCTGAAAGCACAGTCCTGCTAATTGGTTGACACGTCAGCTGGATTTTTATTGGCCGTAGAAAGGCATTCCACAGCCTGACATGGGAAATGACGGTCGGTTTCTTGGCCGCTATTGGAGATGGTACGATGAAGCTGGCATTCTTGCGTTCAGATATCCACATAATTCACTGTGAACGCTCTTCCCCTGTGTGACAGTGCAGCACCCACTGCAGACCAGGGCTCCCCCAGAGCCTCGCCTGGTCGGTTATCATCACCCCATCACCTTCTTCCTTTCCACACTGCTGTCACCTTGGTGAGAAATGAGGCTTTTCATGGAACTTGTGCCTCAAGAAAAATAGTTTGTCCTTCTCAGCTCTCGGTCTGTCCTTGGAAACAGTACTTTCTTCTTTTGTGTAGCCCAGGCTGGCCTCGAACTCACTATGTAGCTGAGGATGACTTTGAACTTCTGATCCTACTGCCTCTGCCTCCTGAGTGCTGGAGGACTGCATACATGGACCACCACATGTATGCAGTCCTGGGTATGAATCCAGGGCGCTGTGTGTGCCAGACAAGAACTCTATAAGCTGAGCCACATCCCCAGCCCTAGCCCAGTATATTATTTTATGTAGGGCTGTAGAAAAAGATCTCAGAGAAGAAAAAATGTAAATAATACATAATAAACTAAAAATTATAAGCGTCCCATTCCAATCTGTAGGTAGGAAGGCTTGTGGCTCCAACTTTCATCCTCACAAATTATTCTGTCACCTATCAGCTGGGACTCGGCTCCAGGGCAAGCTGCCTCAAACTATAATAAGTGGGGAAAAGAATTCATGCGGCTCCCCAAACTGGGACCCCTGTGGGAAAGGTGGGCGCCCCACATCCAACTGGACCTAGGTGTTTGTGGGAAATTCTCAGATTAGCACAGATGGTGTTGGGCACCAGCCAGTGAGGACAGGAAATGCCAGAGCACCTGTTCATAACAGCCTGCAATGCCACTAGGGTGGGGCAATAGGGATCCCTGTCCCTATTAACTGGCCTTTTTTTTTTTACAATATATCTTATTAATTCTTTGAAATTTTTATACAACGTGTTTTGATCATATTCACACCTCCCCCAGTTCTTCCCAGATATGCCCCCTTCCCTTCCCTACTTTGTGTCCTTTTTGTGGCCAATTTGTGTTACCCCAATATTCTTGGATATATGACCTCCCACTGGAAGCATAGTTAACTCATTAGGCCTGCACTCTTAGAGGAAACCCGACTCTTCCTTTCCTAGCAACCAACAGTTGCCAATAGTTCCTCTCCTGAGGGTAGGACTTCATGTCCGATTCCCATCTTCGCGCTGGGATTTGCTCTGGCTTGAGTTTGCATGGGTCTCCTGCTTGCTGTTACAACAGCTGCAAGTTCCTATGCACAGGTGCCCTCCTGTGTCCACAAGACACTGCCGAATGTAGTCATCCACAGCCTCTGGCTCTTACACTCTCTCCGCCCCGTCTTCCTCGATGATCGCTGAGCCTTAGGACAAGGGGTATGGTATGTATGTTCTCTTTAGGGCTCAGCATTCTGCAGTTGCTTTTTCTCTGTACCTTGGTTAGGCGTGGCTCTCTGTATGGATGATCATCTACTGTAAAGTGAAACATCTCTGAGAAGGGTTGAGAGATGCACTAATCTACGGGTATAATGAGGAGTCGTTAGGAGTTGATTTAACACTATGTCCACTTAACAGAATAATATTAGTAGGTTATTTCCTAGGATCTATGACCTGTCTAGCCATAGGTTCTTGACCCAATAATGGTGCCAGGTATGGGTTTTCTCTTGTGGAACTGGTCTTAAATCCAAACAGAAAATGATTGGTAACACTAATGACATCAGTGCCACTACAGTACCACTGGACACATCTTGCCAGGCCTTGACTAGACTTCTTTGCCTGGTATCAATATTACTCTCAGAAATGACCTTGGCTTGCAAAAGGGCTGCGGCTCTTCATGCCAAGGAAGTTCCTGCCCATGGCTCCAGTGGAATTCTGGGATTTTTTTCCTGACTGATCCAGGGACAATCATAGCCCAAGCTTATGCCAGTCATTGGGTTCGATCAGCCCAGTGGACCTGATACAAGAAAGCCTTGACTAGTCCCTGGAACTGGAGGTCTAGGCATGGCTGCCTAGTCCAAAATTAAGGTGACTCTAGAGGGAGGGAAGACAGATGTTAGCAAAGTAGGACAAGAAATGATACCTCGAGCCCTGTCTGTGGTTTCTGGAAACATCTAGAGATTTGCATTGTTTAAATGACTTGTTGCAAGTGCCATAAATAGGACTTTCCTTAAAATGTGGACTTGTATGATTGATAGAAATACTTTATGGGGTGAAACTGACACTTGCAGTAAGATGCAGAATCCTGGATATGTAAAATCACCAGGAATGTTTCCAGGGAGGCGGGGATGAGGAACCTGAGTGTTTCACACCTATCCAGAACATTCTATGCTCTACTCTCCACCTCTAACTAAAGCTGAAACTTTAACCTATTACTATGCATTCTCATCTGTCAATCCAAGAGACAGGTTTGGGGTGGGTATTGGTGGGGTATATGTACGTGTTCTTGTGGTTGTGGGTATGCATACCCATGTGGGTGCACATGCGTATGTGTGTATGTAGACCAGAGGTCAACCTTGGGTGTCCTCCCTAACCACTTTCCACCTTAGCTTCGGAGACAAGGTTCTCTCATTATGTGCAGAGCTCACCAATTCTGCAAGTCTGAAAGATCAGTTAGCTCCAGAGAGTCTCCTGTCTTTGTCTCCCTGATGCTGGGGTTACACATGTAAGTCACCATGCCATGCTTTCACATGGATGCCGGGGGTCCCAACTCAGGTCCCCCATACTTGTGTGGCAAACACTTTACCCAGTGAGTCATCTCCCTGGTTCTGAAGAGAAGATTTTAAACTATTCAGAACACTGTAAGGACCCATAGCATCTATGAGTGCCAGAAAATATCCTCAGGAGTTGCCGAATACTCGTGAGCTAAACAGGCGAAGTGTTTGATCCCTTGCCACCTGCAGATCTGTCTTTTCTCCGTTTAGCAACCTTGATATAGAAGACAGGGTTTGGAATTTTTCCATCTCATGTAGCAAGACAGTGGGAACACCCGCCCTCTTGACCCTCCCGTGTCCTCAGTGAGCACAGCCCTCACCTCTCATGCCTCTGTGTCTCTTACGCTCTTGTGATAAGGGAAAAGCCGAGTCTGTTCCTTCTGCCCATCTGTTTCCTCCCCTCGTTTGTAATCTCAGGTACTTGTGATTTGCTGAGCAAGGCCTTTTGAGCTCAGATGGGCTAAGGCGGCTGCTCGGTTGGAGAGGGAGTTTTATGGCTATCATTTGGTATATTTCCTTGCTCACTCATGCCTGCTTTTGCTCATAAATACCCCCGCCTCATTCCATGGAAGACAGGAAATGGAGCTTTATCACCATGAGTCCATGCTGGCATAAATATTAAATTCATGTAATAATCGCAAGGTCTCTTCCTCCACTCTGCTTGGAGAGAGGACCGGTAGCTGCTGTGAAACCTCTTTTCCCATCAGAGGTTAACAGTACCTAACTCTTTTTTTAAGATTTACTTTATTTTAATTTGTGTATATTGGGGGTGGGGGGGGCAGGTTGTGAATACAGGTGTCCAAAGAGTCCCAAAGAGGACATTGGATCTGCTGGAGTTACACACAGTTGTGAGCCACCCAACGTGGGTGCAGGGAATCAAACTCAGTTCCTCTGCAGGAGCAGTATGCACCTTTAACTGCTGAGCCATCTCTCCAGCCCCAAAGCCCACAACTCTCAATCTGCAGAGTCTGGGTGCTACCCGCTGTCAACTGTTCTTGGGTGTTGGGAAAGTCTGCTTCATCTTTTCTGACCTCACACCAGGAGGTAGTACCAGAGTTTGCCGTGGACATTTGCTTCTCATTTTCAGGAGATTACACTTGTTTTGGTGGAGGGTGGGACTTGAACCCCGGAGCCTGTGGCTCTTCACCCCTACGCCCTGATCGTCTTCTTCCTGCAGTGGTAGCAGCGGCATTCCCGTATGTTTCCCACTAGTGACTTGGGTGTGTGACCAGCCTTTCCCATTGCTGACAGAAGGAAATTAACATGGACTTTTGTAGGTGTGGGCCAGCGGCTTGTTACGCCATGGTGCTGACCAGGAAGCAGCGTGTTCCAGTTAGGAGAGGGCTAAGATTGAACTCAGCAACCCACTTTCTCCAGCTGCATCCCTACCTCCCAAAGGGTGGGTCCACAACCCCCAAAACAGTGCCACCAACTGGGGACCAAGTGAGCCATGGGGACATTCCACATTGACATTTTAACACTAGGCAAAAGCAAAAGGATTTAAAAGTTCGCTGGGTAGCTAGCTACCTGGAGTGGCAAGCAGGCACCGGAGCAGGAGGACCCAGAGAGGGAAGTCTGGGTTACAGTATCATGCTGAGTCCAGCGGTCACCCAGGACAGGCATCTGACTGGAGGCTTGGTGGTCAAGGGTTGTGTCGGTGCCGCCCAACCATGGGAATGGTCAGGCTGCCCTGTGCGGTGAAGAAGTAGCCGCTGGGATATTTTCACCCAAAGGAGGGGGAAGGAATGTTGTGTGGGGCAGAGGGAACGAACGTGTCCATTTCCCAGTCTGTGGCTGCTTCTCCTCTCTAGGTGTGACAGACGGCAGTACAAGCCAAAGAGGAGGTCCCAGGGTGCAGCCCAAGCAAGCCGGAGTCAGGCCCTGCTGTCCTGCACCCATGTGCAGGGAGTCAGTTTTCTGTAGAGTCCCAACATCTGGTCAGAGGCCTTCCCTCCAGTTCTGAGCTATATGGAGTCTGGGTGAAGAGATGGGCAGGTTTTCCATGTCATCTTCCTGAATAAGTATGCCGGGGACCAACAAGATGGCTGGGTAGGGAGAAGCGCCTGCTGCCAGTGGCCTGAGTTCAATCCCTGGGTCCCACACGGCGGAGAGAAAGAACTGACTCCTGCAGGCCACCCTCTGACCTCTGTGAGCACAGAGTGGCAAGTGCTCACACACACACACACTCAATAAATACAAATTCGATTGTAAACGTTTACTCTTGGAAAGCTCATTGCGAATACAGCCGCTTAAGATGGCTCCTGGCTTTCACTCTGCAGCAGCAGATTGAATCGTTGACTCGGTTTTAGTCCACTGGGGGCCCGCTGAGGGAGGCCAGGTTCCTAAATCACACTCCCGACAGGTGCCATATTTCTGAGCCCCGAGCTAAGCAGTGACCTTCTGGCTTCACAGTAACTAGAGCTGGGTGACACTCGTAATGAACAGAGTCCACGGAGCCTTCTTAAAATATGGAAAGAAACTGAAATCAGATGGAAGTGTCATTTTGAATCGGGGTACCAGAACCAGGTGATCAATCTTCCACCTGCCTGAGGATGCAGAGGCAGACGGCACAAAGACTTCCCTCCGGGGAAGGGCTGTGAGATGTCTGCATTCAACAGCCATACCAAGGGCCAGGCTGCAAATGTGATATAAATGAAATCACCTCAGAGAAAGGTCCTAGTGTCTCAGTCCCACTTCTTAGAAATGTTAGTCCCCTCCTGGAGACCCTCAGACTCTGTGTGTGGGTCCACAGAACCATCTCCAAGCTCCTCAGTAAGAGACCCCTCCCCGACTGCCAATCTCGTCTGCCTGGATTAGTCTCCCCTCCCCGGACCTCATGGGATTGATCGTCTCATTGCTGTTTAGCTCCCAGCTATGCTCCCCACTTGGGAGCTTTCTTGACAACTAAAGAATCCCTCCTTCCCCAGCAATCTGAGTCTAAGGACACATGCCTCTACATAGTTAAGTTGTTGAGGCAGGAGGATGAGGTTATACTCAGCTACACGATACTTCCAGCCCAGACATTGTCTCAAAAAAATGAAAGGAAAGGAAAAGAAGAAAGAAATCTCCCTCCAACTCCTCCCCGATCAGTGGTCCACCACTGGGAACTCCTGACCCCTCATCCTGTGTGTTAGCTTTCAGAGCACAGGTCATTCTCTTCAATTGTCATGGTATTACATCCTCCATCATGGCCTCCCTACCAGAATAAAGGTGCATAAGCTCAGGAGGCTCCAGTCCAGGTCTTTTTCATATATTCAGGGCACATGACATTTCACCGTGCATGACGAAAGAATGGGCGTATGGATGGGCAGGTGCACACACGAATGCGTGTATAAATGCATGCAGACATATATGTACATGGATGGATGGATGCCTGGATGTGTGGATACATGGACAAAGGAAAGTGAACAAGGTTCAAACTGGCTCCAGCTGGAAGGTGCTTTTCCTAAGTTCAACCCTTTGTGACTGCGTTGGAGTCTATCCCATTGAATCTCCCCAGGACCCTAAATGCTCCCCGGGATGCCTGTACCCTTCCCTTCTGCTCCCCCAGCTGAGTAGGGTCAGCCCCCCAGCTGGGAGCCAGGTTGCTGGGCAACCGCAGCTCTGGCTCCACCAGAGCAGATCCAAGAGAGACCCAATAGAAGCTGCACCCTGAAGGTGGCCTTTGGACCATCCTGCATGTGTTGACTCCATGGTCAGCCCAATCCTGGGGGGGTCCCTTCTACCAGTGTGACTTTCCTCTAGTTCATAGTCTCCTAAACGCATGTGACCTCTGTCACCAGGGTTACCCAGTCCAGAGGACAAGCTAGATGCATAAACAGATACTTCAAGCCTAAGAGCCAAAGCCAAAATGCCAGTTGAGGTGGAATAGACAGTGTGGCAGTGACATCTGTCAGAGTCTAGGAAACACCTGAAGGGGAGCAGGGAAGGGACACTTGGGCAGAGGGAACAGCATCAGCAAAGACACTGCAGCTCAAAGGATCTGGAGCTGCTCCCTGAGAAAGTGGGCGGAACTATGAAAGGCTCTGGGTATCCACCTACAAACCTTGATCTGTAGGCAGCAAGGGCCCCCCAATACACACACACACGGGCCTGACTCAAAAGGGTGTCACAATCCCATCTAGGTGTTTAAAACACTCAGGGTAAAGGTGGATGTCAGGGGAAGAAAGAAGAAGCAAGGAGGCTGCGTCAGAGTGGGCGTGCTACGCTAGGGAGTGGCTGAGGGAACACAGAGGCAGCAGATGCTCAGAAATAAGAGGAAGTGGAACTAGAATGCTCCGGGAATCCCTGTGATGGAGGCCGGAGAGATGCTGGGCTGTTTTCCCAAGCCATGGGGATCCTGACCTGTCCATCTATCAGCCACTGTTTCATCACAGTGATCAAATACCTGGCAAGAAGCGAATGAGAGAAGGAAGGGCTTGTCATCCTGGCTCACAGCCTGCGGGGATACAGACCATCACAGAGGTGGAGAGCTGGGGACCTGGCTACAGCTCTGTGGTGCTGGGAGCCTGTGGCAGCTGCTTGCTCATGTCTCAGCTGACCAGGAAGCAGAGGCGGGACAGGAAATGAGGTAGGGCTGTAAACCTCAAGTTCCATCCCCTAGAGATCCACTTCCTCCATCTGGGCCCCCTCCCGAAGGTCCTGCAGCCTTCCAAAGCAGCACCATCAGCGGGGACAGAGCATTCAGACACAGGAGCCTGTGCAGGGTGCAACAAAGCCCCTCCCTTGGTTCTAATCCGTGTGGAGCCTGATTCAGGTTTATTGCTGCTTAGAAGTAGAAGGAGCCTGGACTCCTCAGCAAACCCCACATGTCTGTGCCTGGACCAGCTCCACCAAAAACAAAGAGGAGCAGGGTGCTGTGGCACGTGCCTGTAATCTCAGCGCTTGGAAGGCAGAGGCAGGAGGGTCTCTGGAGATCTGAAGCCAGTCTGAGCCACATAGTGAGAAGCAGGGAAGGGTGTAAAGATCTCAGAGCCTCGGGCCCCTATCTAGACCCACAAAATCAGAATGCAGAATCAAAGCCTAGGGAATCTGCACCTCTGGGCCCTGCAGACGACTCCAGGAGACACCACCATGGATGCACAGCATGAGGATCACAGTTCAGTGTTCATTAGCATTTTAGAGGAGAGTTTAGAGCAAGCCACTCATATCTGCAGGGCTCCCTGCCCCCAGGCAAGCCTAGGGTCTTAAAGCACGGGTCAGGCAGACTGGCATATTGGTCCCTCTCACACACTGGCCACTGGTCTATGTCACTCCTTTCAATTTATGGGTACCATAGCCAGGAAGGGGACAAGAGGGGAACATACAGCCTGGGTGGTGGCAGAGGTGTTAAATGCACGTGAGGAAATCAACCTAGAATATTCTAAAGCAGAAGCCGTGGTACCCTGCCCAGTGTTGTTGGGAAATTAAATGGCTAAAATAGGCACAAAGTGAGGGACCAAGCATCGGAGTTTTGGAACAGCTTTCAGGACTAATTTCTAATGAGACTTTCAAAACGCTAATTTTCCACAGCAGAAAATCAAGTCATGCTCATTTATAACCCGTCAGCGGCAATGAGATGGGGGATATTTCTTCCCATGTTGTCAGTTAACTTTCTGAGCCGGTCAGAATACAAAGTAGGGTGGTTGGGCCATCAATCAGCTCTCTCAGAGCTGATAAATGGATACGGTTCAAATCTAGCATTTGCATTGGCTCTGAGAGCATAAATTGACTTCTCATGATCTTACTTTGGAAATAAAAATTATCTTCTGAAGCCATAGCGAGCAGTTGATAGAGGCATTCCTTTCCTGGCTATTTGTTTTTCTCACCTTTAGTGACTATCCTTTCATTCTCTGCAGACAAGCTATGCTGTAAAATGTCACATGTCATGTAGGGGAAATGGTCAGGATTTGAATTTGTCTGCCCACCGGGGATAATTTTACAACTTTTTTTTTTTTGTTTATCCATGAATAATGATCCTGGTAGAGACTCATAATTTATAAAGAGTCAGAAAGAATCATGGAGACCATCATTTAGAATGTCCTTTGTTTTATAGATGGGGAAACTGAGGCCCAAGAGCAAAAGTGATGCAAATGTCACAGGCCAAGAACCGGGCCATCGGTCTGAGTTGAGAAGACGCATGCCCTGCAGCTGGCGTGTTCATTGCTGTGACTCAAGTCACACAACTCAAAAGTAGGAAGGCCATGTGCTGCATCCATCTGCAGCACGTTCAGCCCGTGGTCGCTTGGCCCCAGATGTCTTGGTAGAACATCATGGCAGAAAAGCCCAGGGTGGAAGGTCTTTTCTTCATTGCACTTAAAGAGCAGAGAGCAAACATGGGGCCAGAGTCTTGATAAAACCTTCAAAGACATCATACTGACTTACTTCCTCCAGTTCTCACAGCCTTCTACTCTAGCACCCTCTGCTGGGGACCAAGCCTCAAAAACATGAGCCTGTGGGCAACATTTCATAGTCAAACTATGCCACAAGCCCTGGCTAGGGACCATCACACACATACACACACACACACACAGACACACACACATGCACACACACACCAGCAAGCGACAATGAGGGGAAATCAGTCAAAACATCTCTATTATTCAATAATAGTCTTCTGAAGACCGTGGTGTGAAGGGGTTTGGTTTGGTTTAGTTTGTTTTGGCTTTGGTAACTCTAGAAACTGCGGGGAAATCACTTCTTTGAAGGAACTTGCTTACATATTGCAGTTTTATTGAAATACAATTCACCCACCGAAGGAGGATAAATCAGAGCCAGGTAAAGATCCTTGTCACCAAATCTGACAAACTGAGTCTGATTCCATAACCCACATGATGAAAGAAGAGAACCAACTCCCACAAGTTGTTCTCCGACCTCCACACATTCACTGTGCCATGCCCCACACACATAGACACATATATACAAACATATACACACACACACCTACACACACACACAAACACACACACACCTACACACACACAGACACACACACACACCTACACACACACAGACACACACACACCTATACACACAAACACACACACACCTACACACACACAGACACACACATAGACACACACACACACACACAGACACACACACAGACAAACACACAAACACCTACACACACAGACAAACACACACACTACACACACACACAAACCTACACACACACAGACAAACATACACACACACAGACACACACACACCTACACACACACACAGACACACACACACAGACAAACACACACAGACACACACACAGACACAGACACCCCTACACACACAGACACACACAGACACACACACACAGACACACACACAGACACAGACACCCCTACACACACACACAAACACACACACACACACAGACACACACACCTACACACACACACAGACAAACACACACACACCTACACACACACACAGACAAACACACACAAACACACACACACACCTACACACAGACAAACACACACACCTACACACACAGACAAACACACATAGACACACACACAGACAAACACACATAGACACACACACACAGACACACACACACACAGACACTACACACAGACACACACACAGACACACACACACCTACACACACACACAGACAAACACACATAGACACACACACAAACACACACACCTACACACACACACACACACAAGCACACACATACACACACACAAACACACACACACCTACACACACACAGACACACACACACCTACACACACATACACACACACACAGACAAACACACACACACCTACACACACACAGACACACACACACCTACACACACACACAGACAAACACACATAGACACACACACACACAGACACACACACATACACACATACACACACAGACACACACACACACACAGACACACACACACACACAGACACACACACACACAGACACACACACACACTAAATGTAAAAGGAGTATGTAAAGACCACGAGTCAACAATCCTGGCATATTCCTGAAGTCATGCAATCACGGCCACCGTTAACTTTGGCATAGTTTCGTCTCCCTGAATGATGCTCTATGCCCACACTCCTCCTCTGACGCCCCCCCCCCAGACCCTTGCTCTGGATGCCCACTCCCCCATGTCTGTCTAGCCTACTGTCAGGGTCTCGATACTCCTCACAAGTCATGTCAGTGTGCCATTTCCTCACAGCTCTGTAGCAGAAACAAGAACGTCTGAGAAGCCACTGGCTCTGAAGAAAAGACATGCTCCTCTATTTTTTTCCCCTCAACTTTATATAATTTTCTGTGTGTTCCAAAACGTTAAAAGACTTTCACAGCAAGTGCTCTTTCAACCTTCCTTCAAATTTAACTGTCACCCTCTGGGTCTAGTCTTCTGGCACATAGTGACATATTTCTCCCTGAAGAGCTCTACCTTCACAGTGGGTCCAGTGGGGGGGTGGGTGTCTCCATTGAGAAGGCAAACACTCCACCCTGCAAAATCAAATGTCAGCGTGGGAGATTTGAAAAGTCAAGAACATTAGTAAATTGACATTGGCACTCTGAGAAACACTATTGGGGCCAAAGGACAAAGTCTCAAAATAGCTGCCCAAGAAAGCCCAGAGACTGAGATGTGACATATAGAGACAGCCTGTACTGGAAGGCCCGGGTGGCAGCTTTGCTCACCAGACAGATCAGAGGCCCTGAGAATTCCATATTTGGACTGAGAAGGCAGCAGCCCACCCCTCTCTGCTGCAGCTCACATTTCAGTGCAGCTTTGAGGACCGATTGAGTTTACTTTAAGTATCAGTGTTGACCTTGCATTTGGAGGAAAATGAACACCGCTTGAGTGAAGGTACTTTCCTGCTGTTCCCACGTGGCTCAAGCATTTGACAGCTGAGATTATGCACAGAGCCATCATTCCCCCCCCCACCCGAGGGGTTGGTTATACAATACCACAATGGGTGGCAAAAGCCGGGGCGTGGGTGCGTGGGAAGACTCTTGCTCAGAGCCTCGCAGCGCAGCCCAGAAGTTCACACCCGGGAGCCTGGGGAGAGGCATGGCCAGCCCACAGCATGTGCTCAGAAGCAGGTGACTCACTACACTGTGTAAGAGTGGAGGGGGGGGGCTGACCGTGTGGGTGAATGCATGTGTGTGTGCGCACATGCGTGTATCTGCGTTTGCATGTGTGTGTGATGAAGAGTTTTAGTTTTAGTTCAGTTTTATTGTCTAGATCTGGGTTTGGGGTAACAATAACAATGGTAATAATAGTGTATTAGTTACTTTTCTCACTGCTGTGGCAAAATACCTGACAAAGCAACTGAAGGAAGGCTTGTGTTGGCTCCCAGTTGGAGGGTACGGTCCTTCGTGGCAGGTAAGCCATGGTGACGAGAATATGGTCAGATTGCATCTACAGTCAGGAAGCAGAATGCTGGTGCTCAGCTTGATTTATAATATTTGAGGCAGGGTCTCAGCCCAGCCTTGAACTTGTTATATAATCAAGGATGACTTTGAATTGCTGGCCTTCCTGCCTCCGCCTCCCAAGTGCTGGGCATATCTGGTGCTGGTGGTAGAACCCAGGGCTTGGCGCCTGCTTATGGAGTGAATGGGCTTAATACTCAGCTCAGAGCTCTGGCCGATGCACGAGTTCAGGCAGACGTGAACTCTGTGAAAGCTGCGGCTGGGGTGTGGGACCATGGTACCCATCTTCTTAGCACATGCAGTATTCCCTGGTGTCCACTGGGGGTACTAGGGGAGCAGAGACAAGACAGGTCTCTGGGCCATCAGAGAACTCTGCCTAATTGGGAGGGGTACAATCGCTGAGTGTGTTGTTTTTATAGTACAAACACTTTGGGATTAGAAGGGCCAGAGAAGCATGCTGGAATATGATTGTTGATATTGCTTTCTTTATTAATATTTTTTACATTTATTTGTGTGCATGTGTGTGTGTGTGTGTGTGTGTGTGTGTGTGTGTGTGTGTATTCACACACGCACGCAAGTGTGTGTGCCACGATACTCATGCAGAAATCAAAGGACAGCTTTCGAGGTCCGGTTCCTTCCTCCTACCATGAGGGTTCCAGAAATTAAACTCAGTCTTGGCAGCAAGCACCTTCATCCTCCAAACTAGCAGTTTTCAACCTGTGGGTTGCAACACCCTTGGGGAGGAGGGGGTCACACAACCCTTACACAGGGGTCACCTAAGACCGTCTGCATATCAGATATTCACGTTACAATTCATGGCAGTCACAAAATTGCACTTACGAAGTCGCAACGGAAATAATTTTATGGTTAGGGGTCCGCACAACATGTATTAAAGGGCCGCAGCTTTAGCAAGGCTGAGAACCACCACTCCACACCATCTCACCAGCTCGAATAAACAAGGCGGTGTCACAGTGGATCTCACATTTGCATCGTTCAGCTCAGGCTGGCATAACAAAATACCATATAGAATGGGTGGTTCACGCAGAGGAAATGAATTCTACATCCTCTCAAGGCTGGAAGTTCAAGATCAAGGTTGCAGCCCATTCTTTTCTGCTGAGGGCTTCTCCCTGTGTTCTCACAGCCGTTCCTCACTGTGCCCAGGGGACATACGTGTCGGTGGAGTGTAGAAGGCAGGTGACATCAGGGGCTCTCTGGTATCTCTTCCTGCTGGGACACCAGCCCTGTCAGCTCAGAGACTCACAGTGTGACCTCGCTCTCCCTCACTGCTTCTCTACAGACAACTACAGTCTGAGGTTAAGGCTTCAGAAGCTGAGTGGGTGGGGGTGGGTGCCGGGACCTCTGGCTTTCCTGGGTGCCGCATTCTGGCTTATCACCACTAGGAGGTGGCTTGTGAACCTTGTGACCTCAGAGCTTCCTGGGCCTCAGGAGTACCATGAGCTCCCTGAGTCCTGCGTGAGCCCCGGCAGCACGCAGAACACCCACGGAGCTCACCTCACCACTTGCTGGGATTTGCAAAGGTGGGTGTACGGGGTGTTCGCACATCACATGTCTGTACCGCGCATGCACCAACACACTGTAGAAACATGTCCTAACCCACCACCTCCATTTCCAACATAGAGTCATCTGGCCACGTCTGCTACAATGCGAGATCTCAGGACCCCATTGTCTAGGTGACTAGACATTTTTGATAACAGTCACTAACCTTCTGTGCAACTTTCCTCTGACAGGTAGGGATGGTGGGGACACTGTTAGCACTAGACGTGTCTGCTTAACAAGTGTGAGTGGTGTTTTATTCTCGAGACTTCTCTCATTCACAGCGTAAGTCTGTGTAGTCAAGGCTCCGAGAAGTCCTGCAAAGAAGGAAGGATCCCTCCCACTTTAACCCAGCACTCTTACGTTTAGAAATTCCCCTTCATGTTTCTTTAGGCTAAAACATCAGAGGAGGAGTTTCTGTGTCAAAGAGTGTACAGCTTGGAGGATTTTTCACTCACTTCTCAAGAGAGCATTGGTTTACAGCTGTTGAACTTGAGAAGCCTCCTTCTGAGGTCTCTGATACTTTAATTTGCTGATTTGACATTAGGGACCGGTCCTAACAGGTCCCGGGGATGGCTGAGACCAGCACAGAGGTAGCGTCCTTACTTGGAGTTTGCATTTTAGGGGACGTTGGGATGAACATGTTGCATGATTAACCACGGGGCCAGTGTGAACACAGCTTCCAGCCATCTCGATCTCTTCTGGAGGAGACAGCTTGGTGAGATGGTTCCCAGGGGACCGAGTCTCAGTGGTCTTCCAGGGACTGGTTGGGAGGTGACGTTGAACTGGGACCTGAGAATGATAACAGAGCTGCCCAGGAAGGGGTGGGACCGGGAATTCCCAGTAGATATGACAGATAACCTGAACAGCAGAAGAGAGCTGCCGGCTTTGAGTGGGAAACAGGGTGAGTCAATGGTGGGGAGCAAACAGGGACCTACCAGGCACCCACCAACTTTCCCACTGGTCTGTGGGCATAACTGGCAGCTTCTAGAAGTTTCTCACATGTGACTTTTTGCCCATTCACTCACCCATTCACAGATTCACCTGTCACTGGTCAAGGTCTCATACTGACCCAGTCTTGGCTGGCCAGAGCCTGTGCGAAGAGCAGGAAGTCCAGTCCCTCTCAGAAGCCCAGCGACTTCTGGACAAGTTGCAGTATCAAGCTGTGATATTGGTTTTAAATGTCAGCTTGTGACAACCTAGAATCCCTGAGAAGGGAGCGTCTAGGTCAGGTTGACCAGCGGGCATGTCTGTGGGAAATGCCTTGAGTATTGACTGAGATGGGAAGTTGGCCCTGAATTTGGTGGCGCCATTCCCTAGGCTGGGCCCTGAACTGTGTGAGTAAAGAAAGCTGGCTGAGCAGAGCAGCGGACAAGCAGGCAGCATGGATATGCTGGTTTCCCCCTGCTCTTGATTGTGGATAGGGTGTGACCAGCTGTCTCGAGACCCTGCCGCTGTGGCTCCACTGCAGCAATGCACTGGAAGCTATACCTGCAAGCCAAATAAGCCCCTCCTCCTGTAAGCTGTTTCCAGTTGAGTGTTTTATCACGGAAATGGACTAGAACACAGGCAGTTAGGAGCCTTGGCAAAGGTAAGTGTGTGTGATCAAGACTGACAGCCCTGCCCCCTGCACATGCCCAACCCCCATAGTAGGAGACTGTGGGAGGTACTGGATGGAGTAGGTTAGGGTGCAGCCGCTGTGCCTTATGGGGTGAAACCTCCTCAGAGTCTTCCCAGAGCAGGAATAGACCCACAGCTTGAACCATGAGCCCTGGCTATGATTTCCTCCTGAGCTCTCACCACTGAAGCCCCGTCACCCTGAGCCCTCCAGAGCCCTGCCATCCTCCCTGCCTCTGTCTCTGTAACCAGCCTCACCCAGGAGCACGGTATCTGCCAGTGACTGCTTAGACCCCACTGTGAGAGGGATCGCCACCTCAGTCATGAATCTGCTGGTCCCAGCCTCCTCCTAGGGGCAGCCTGCCAGACTGCATCCCCTGACCTTCAAGGCACAGGGCCGGTTCAGCCATCTATCTTACATGATGCCCTGCAGAAGGTAGGCTCATTAGCATCTCTGGAAGGTGCTAAGCCTCTGCCCAGCTTCATCTCTGCTGGGTTCTGAAGCCAGGGGCTGGCACAGAGCCATGTGTGTCCATTAATCAACCTAGTAAAATCTCAGGACAAACACAGGCCAGCATCCATGCTGGCTTCTGGCCCATCAGCTCCTCTCCTAGGAAACATATTGCTTTGAGAGTCCTGCCCCAGCCAGATGCCTCACGGCCACTGGCATCAGCAAAATTGACCTGCAAGTAGTACAGGCTGGACTGTGTGGGGAGGACTCACCAGGGCCGTATGCTGTGGGCAGAGGACTGTGTCCCTCTAAAACACTGGAAAACGGACCATTCTATTTTTAAAGTAGGGGTGTGTGTGTGTGTGTGTGTGTGTGTGTGTAGATTCCCATAGAGGCCAGAAGACTTCACTGTTGCCAAAGAGGATGGCCAGGACAGAGGGACAAACTTCCAAAAAGAACCAAAGGTCACTCAGAACGGAGGAGGGAAAACATTGGTGAAGATTGTATTTCAGAGGGAAAAAAAAATAATGGAACGAGCTGCTTGTTTGTTTGTTTTTAAGTTTGTTTTAAACCAACCTCGGGCTCTTCTCAGTGTGAATCCTGATGGATTGAGGATTGCTGCTTTTGATACCGTGTTCCCAACAGTGTTCTGTGACAACGCACACCACACTTCACAACAGATGAAGCTGATATCTTCCCAAACCATACAGGGGCTTCATGCACCTTCCAAGGCCTCCCCTGACTTCTGCTGCTCACTCCCTCCTCTGAAGCACCCATAAGCCCCTCTTTCATTTGTTGATTTCCCCTGCCATGCAGTTGTTTGTCCCGGGTTTCCTTGTGATTCTCCAACATTCCTGACATCACTCTGAGTATCCTCCCAGGTGCCGGTGCCTGTGTCTTGCTGAGATGGACACTGTGTTGGATTGGTCTGTATCGCTTGGGCTGTTTTAGTCCTTCAGAGATTTCTCAGTGACTCTGCTGACCAGCTAGAGGTCAAGACTCAGCAAGGTTCAGGGTTTGTGAGGTTAATTCCAGACAGAGCAAAGAGTTCACTCACACCCTACAAATAGAATATTCAAATGCGGAGCAGTCCCGTGGGCTCATTCATATCTGCATTCGTAGGCCTAAGAGGTACCCACCAGCATGAAACACAATACACACAGAGGAAAATGGGGGTAGACAGAAAGGGGGGAGAGAGAGAAAGAGACAGGGTGAGGGGTCTGCTGGCATGATGGCCCATGCCTATAATTCCAACAGGAGGATGGAGGATGGCCACTTATTTGAGACTAGCTTTGGCTCTGTAGTTCCAGAAAGCCTGAGCTAGAGCATGGGTTTCCATCTTAAACAAACAAACAAAAGGTAGATGAGATAGATAATCGGTAGATAAACAGATGATAGATAGATAGATGATAGATAGATAGATGATAGATAGATAGATAGATAGATAGATGATAGATAGATGATAGATGATAGATAGATAGATAGATAGATGATAGATAGATAGATAGATGATAGATAGATAGATAGATGATAGATAGATAGATAGATGATAGATAGATAGATAGATAGATGATAGATAGATAGATAGATGATAGATAGATGATAGATAGATAGATGATAGATAGATAGATAGATAGATAGATAGGTAGATAGATAGAAGATGACAGAGATAATAGGGTGATGATTGGTAGACATTAGACATAGAGGAACCCTTGAAACCCTGTGCATATCACAACTGGAGAGCCAATGATGTAGAACACCCAGCCCTCGTGACCTGCTGTGGTCAAACCAAAGCAGGTCTGAGCCTGGGACACAGAGCCGGGTTGGAGCCACAGTTCTGTCATCTAAAAGCTGCAGGACTTAGACAAGTGCTGGTCCACTCTGAACCTTTGCTTCCTTTTCTACCAGATGATGGGATGGTGTGTTGCGAAGCATCTCCCGGGAGTGTGCTCTCTCTTACAGGTTCTGCAGGAAGCAATTCTGAGAGCAGAAAACATCTGCCACTTGTGGCTTACTGTGAGGGGAAACAATAGCCATGGCCCTTGCAGTGAGTGGAATCAAATAACCATTGTGTAATGACTAATTAAGGCTCCGTTTCCTCATTGGAGCATGTGTTCGTTACCTTTCTCGTTGCTGTGAGAAAGCACCTGACCCAAGCAACATAAGGAAGGAAGGGTTTATCTGGACTCATGGTTTGACAGTGCAGCCATCATGGCGGGGAAGGCACGGCGGCAGGAGCATGAGGCGGTTGCTCACATTGTGTCCCCCGTCAGGAAGCAGAGAGAGATGAATGCTGGTGCTCAGCTCTCCTCTTTCTGATGAAGTCCAGATTCCTAGTCTTCCCTCTCCAGTTCCTCCATTCTGGAAGCAGCCTGGCAGACACACCCACGGGTGTGTGTCCACTGTTGTAGAAGTTTATTTTCAGTTATGTATAAAATAATTGTTAGTGCACTGTTGGGTGAGGGGCTGCCAGGGTCTTGGCATTTTGTATTGTCTTCAGGGGTTGGGTGTATGTGGGGGATGTGTGATTGCTAATGATCTGCATGTGCTACCAGTAGAACACCTGAGGAGTTCTAGATCCATGAAAACACCAGAGCTTTAAGAGGCTCAGGGTTCCACTGTCCAGTATGGCGCTGGCCGTAATGGTGGTTCCCTCTACTGAGGTCTGTCAGAGTTTGTATGAGTAAGACTGCCTCTGTATCTTCCTTGATGAGCCACCACAGCAGCTTACTACCAAAGCCCACAGTGATTTCAAATCCTATCAGATTAACTGTCAAGAGGAGCCATCAGACGTGGGTCCATACCCAGGGTTCTCTTGGCGGTTATGTAGCCATGTACCCTGACTCCTTGTCTTTCCTCTGATTTTCCTCTCTTATAGTCTTCTTTGTAATTGTCAGTTCACCCACCCTTGGCTCTCACATCGCTCGCCCCCAGAGCTGGCCCCCGATCCTGCCTGTGCCTTCCAATGCCCACACCCACACAAGGCCAAGGTTTGGCAAGAACTCAGAGCATGTCCGCAAGGCTACATTACATACTGGAATGAGCTTTGTTCCTAATTTGATTCTTTTTTTCCCCTGTAACAAGCAAAGTTCACATTACAGATAAATTGCCCGGAAATTTCAATTTAATAAGGCATATGCGTTTTTCGGGTCCAGAAGCACAGAAAACATTTTGCAGCCTGGTATTTTCATACTGAAAGGTTTATTAAAAAGACAGCTTTGGAAAATGTCAGAAATTTACATAGTGTGTCTGGCCAGTTGGCTCCGAAGGGCTGATTTAACAAAAGTACGCAAAAGCCTTGATGTGGAAGAGCCTGTTGGCCTGTGGCCTTGGGCCGAGGTCCCCTGTGGGTCAGGGAGGAAGTACCTGCCGCTCCCCAGCTGTCAGTTTGGATCATGTGGGCAGTGTGAGCTCACAGATGCAGGACTTGGCAGCATTTGGCAGTGGCGTAGCCCTGGGCTTCTGTGCCCAGTGGGTGTGTTCTGACCAAAAGCAACAAGCTGGGCAGCAAAGGTACTTGGGGTACAGGCACAACCCCTCAAGGAGTCATGGAAGAGATATCAAATAAAAATGGGTAAACACAGGAAAACAAGTTCAAATGATCCCAAGACACACAGGTAAACAAGTATGGACAGCTGGTTGTTCTCTCTCTCTCTCTCTCTCTCTCTCTCTCTCTCTACCTCTATCTGTGTGTGTGTGTATGTATGTGTGTTGTGTGTCTCTGTGTGTGTAAGTGTGTGTGTGTCTGTCTGTGTGTGTGTCTGTGTGTGTGTGTCTGTGTGTAAGTGTGTGTGTGTCTCTGTGTGTGTGTGTATGTCTGTGTGTGTATGTGTGTGTGTGTCTGTGTGTGTGTATGTCTATGTGTGTGTAAATGTGTATGTGTCTGTGTGTGTGTTTGTGTGTGCACACGTGAGGGTAGATGCCTATGTAAGCCAGAGGCATGGGAGCCTCTGCAGATGGAGTTAGGGGCGGTTGTGAGCTGCCTTGTGCAGGTGCTGGGAAACAAGCTTGGGTCCTCTGCACAAGCAGCAGGTGCTCGTCACTGCCAAGCCTTCTCCCTAGCCTCTGTCTGCTTATTTTTGTTTTTGAGACAAGGGTTTACTATGCAACCCTGGCTGGCCTGGAGCTCTCTATGTAGACCAAGCTGGCCTTAAAGACACAAGTACTCCAGCTGCCTCTGCCTCCCGTATGCTAGGATTAAAGGTGTGTGCCACCACACCCATCCTCAACCTCATAAAGAGAGAAAAATTCCATAGCATCGTCCTTCAAAGCTACACAAACCCTGGCTTTCCTTAGCCTATCAGTTTTCAACCTGTAGGTCATGACCCCTTTGGGGGATCAAATGACCCTTTCTCAGGGGCCACCTAAGACCATCTGCATATTAGATATTACATTCCGATTCATAACAGTAGCAAAATGATTTTATGGTTGGAGGGGGGGTCACCGCAACATGAGGAACTGTATTAAAGGGTCTTAAGGGTCAAAGTATTAGGAAGGTTGACAACCACTGCCTTAGATGCAGGGCATCTCAGGCTACTTCACCTCAGATGCTCTGTGGCGGTGTGGCTTCTGAGGTCATGACCCTATTCACTGATCTCAACTTAAAAGCTCTGAATACAAGACAGCAAGGCATCCTGGGAGTTCAGGGCAACTTTGTAGCTTTGGAAGGCAAAAGGTACATGACACAGAGAGAAACGAACAGCACTGCTGCACGCCAGCCCAAAAGGCTGGATTGCTTAATTCTGTTTTTATTTATGTTGCAAACTGTGTCGCATGATCCGAGGATTAAATATGGTCCGTTTAAAATACTCATTATTTTGAATCTGTTGAACCGCAAGTCATTCCTGGATCCACCTCGAACCTGTCACCTGTAAAATGAGAAGCAAATGTCACTTTTCTTTGTATTTTCTCTCTGCACAATTGTTCCCATTGAAAGATAAAGGATGGCAGCCAACGTGCCAAAGGTGCACACCTCCAATCCCAGCGCTTGGAAAGCCAAGACAGGAATGTGTGAGTTCGAAGCCAGCGTGTTCCACACAGTAAAATCCTGTTCCAAACATCGGTGATAGTGTGCTTTCCCGGCATGCACCACACTTCAGGTTCAATCCGACTGTCCATTATTCACCAGGTCCTCCAGTTGGCTCTAGAGAGAGTACCTGGCCTTAAGCATGAGGAACAGACTGCATGCTGGGTAAAGCCCAGCCCCTGGTATCCAGTGTGCCTGTGTTGAATTCAGTCTCAATTGTGTCTTAGCTGGGCGACTTCTGGCAACTTGCTAAACTTTGATTTCTGGTTGCTGTTCCTTCAAAACAAAGATGATTCAGTCTCGTTTGGGTTGTTGTGAATCACAGAAGCCGAAGTGTGCCATTCGGTAAACGTAGGCCGAAGCTGGGCACGGGTAAGGATTCCTCACTTGGTCTAGCCAACTTCAGCCTCATCCTCATGCCAGAGAGCTTAGACGGTGGCCAAGGCAGCTGATCCACGCGGCCCACATTAGACGGCAACCAGCAAGTACCTGCATTGGGTTATAAGTGCCACCAAGATGTCACACAGGGCGGCCAAGAAAAGCCACCGGAGGGGGTCAGCCAGACACAAGTGTGAATTACTATCACGCGTTAAGGCCATGTGTTTCCAGGAGTAAGTCTCTTGTTTTTAAGGAATCCTGAACTGATCGCTGAGGCAACAGAGGTGTGTGAGAACTGTGTTGGCCTGAATCAGTTTCTCCGTCCATCCCAACACGGCCACCGCTGCAGAAGTATTGTTCCCATGGCTCTACGGTGTGGGCCAGTCACAGAGCATCACATGCAAAGACGCACCGCGGCTACAGGTTCTGGTGAACCATCGGCACATCCACAGCAGCGCTCTCCTGTGCAGAGCCTGAGACTGATAAGGGCTTCTTCACATGCGCAGGCCCTGCCATCATCATCCCCAACTCACGGGGAAGAAACAGCAAAAGGCTGTCCTGCTGGGCTTGACACACGCACTTGTCCTCTGGACCACACCTTGGTCTCCTCATCTGCGGAGGGAGCTGACAGTAGCACTCGGCCTGCAAGCTTGGTGTGCAGACTGCCAGACGCTGTCAGTAGGATCGTGCTACGCACGCCATGCAAGGTCTTGGTGTGACGCAAAAGGCTGCTGTCGTAGATACGGTCACTATCAAATGGGCGCCACACCCTGATGCTGTCCCAGGAAAGACAGGACCAGACATCAGCCTCGGGTGTTGCTCCTCAGATACCACCCACCCTTTTTCGTGAGACCGTGTGTCCCACTGCCCAGGGTCTCCCAGATGAGGCCAGGCTGGCCTCTGAGTCCCAGGGATCCCCCTGTCTCCATCTTCCCCAGCGCTGAGATTACAAACATATGTCGCCAGTCTGACTTGTTTTTTCCAAGGGTTCTGGGCTCAAGGTCAAATCACTGCACCGACTGAGCTGTGCCCTGGCCCCGGTGCCCACGTGCAGCCCACAGGACAAAACCTCCCCTGACAGCAGCAGGCCTGGGAGCAGGGGCCATGGCTGCCGGTAAACATGCACTGGTCCTCATGGAAATGGATCCTAGTGCCCGCCTCTGACCCGGGCATTCCCTATCTGCTTGTCCTCCCCATTTGGGGTCCTCTCCGTTTCTCACACCGCCACCCGCTCGTGCCTTGGTCCAGATGTGGCGAGTTCTGTGAGGTCACTGGGGTTACCCTTGTTCAGAGGCGATGACTATTCCAAGGGTCAGTCTGTCCCATCTGACCCTTCGATATGGCACATCCTCCATCTGCTCTGCAGGGAGTGAGCGGCAGGGTGGATAGGAACCAGGACCGAGCCTGGGCTGCAGCTGAGGAGAATGGCTGTAAGTTTGGACCTCTGTGAAAGCCAAGCGGATCCTAAGAGCCTCCTCCTCTGAGGTTGATATTAGCAGGACAGGAGGCATGTGTGTGTGACACAGACCATGCTCGGAGCGTTAGTCAGCTGTGGCATAACAAATGAGCATCTGGAACTGGAAGGTTTGGAGGTCAAGCTTGGCCTGGCACTGAGCCAAGGAGCCAGGGACCTATGCTCAGAAGATACTTCTCAGCTCTAATTGGAAAGCAAGCTGATGTTTGTGTGTTTTCTTTGTCCTCAGGTACTCTGTTTACAAGGACCCAGCAGGCTGGCTGAATATTAACCCCATCAATGGAACCGTTGATACCACGGCCGTGTTGGACCGGGAGTCCCCGTTCGTTCACAACAGTGTGTACACTGCCCTGTTCCTGGCCATTGACAGCGGTGAGTCACTTGGGAAGGACTATGAGGGGGTCCATTTCTTCTATACATGTGTGGGGTGCTCTTGGAGAGGAGGGAAGTGAGTGGGAACAGAGAAGCCATTACTACACGCACTTACATCTGGTCAGTGACGTTCCCATGCCAGAGAATCTCAGTCTTTGTGGAAAAGGCAAATGTGTCCATCCAGGGGTCAGAGCAGGGGCTCACTGTGGTCTCGGGATGGGTCCCAGGTTAGAGGATGTCACTGACTCTTGGGACTGAATTGTCCCCATGGATTTGTCCCATCACGACACAATTACATGGAAAGACCCTGGATCTTCCCAGCCAGAAAAGGCTGCTCCTTCAAAAGCTAAGAACTCAATATCCCCTGCTAGACCCCTTGTTAGTTGCTGGAGACATGTTGGTGGATGAACTAGAACCCTGAAACATGCGTGCAATCAGAGCATGTGGCACCTCAAGCACTCTCTGATTTGGGGGGATCAGACTGTAGGGCGATGGCAGACACAGGGAAAGTCCTTAGGAGATCGTGAGTGCGCAGCTGGCAGGGTTTGCCATGAACTTGTTACTGGGGTCTCCGTCACCCGCGTGTCTCCAAGTTCTTGGAGTCTTGTTCTAAGAACCGAAGAAGTGTATGCAGATGGCAGAGAAGCAGAAGATTTTATTCAGATGCAGGAGAGCCATGGGCTCTGAACGCTCAGAAGGAGGGAGAGTTGGTTCCGGGTTGGAGTGTGAGTGGTTTTGCTTTGAATGGCAGGCTTGGATTGTGTGAGACTTTATTGACAGCCAATGTCCTTTTCCCATGATGCATCTGATTTCAATTGTATGCATGGCCAATTGTGCGTACACGGGAGGCAGGAAATACAGGGTTTCCCATAAAAGTTCACTCAGAGGGCCACAGTTTGTCTATCTGAGAACACACCTGAAACCAGTTCCGGCTGGATCAGTGCCCCTATTTCAAGATATATTTCAGGATGTATTTGGCCACAAAAAGGGAGTTATTAAGAGTTTCCAAGGAACTGTAAGTCTAGAGATCAAGTTACTTTGTTTAGAGAGAAGTTTTGTTTGTGTGCAGTTCAATGCAGGTAAGGGTCACAGGTTGCTGAGTCATTGTTAGAAAAGGGAAGCCAGACAGTGGTGGCGCACATCTTTAATCCCAGCACTCGGGACGCAGAGGCAGGCAGATCTCCGTGAGTTCAAGGCCAGCCTGGTCTAGAGTGAGTTCCAGGACAGTCAGAGTTACAACAGAGAAACCCTGTCTCAAAAACCAAAAGAGAGAGAGAGAGAGAGAGAGAGAAGGGATGAGTGTTGCATGCATGTACGTGTATGTGTGTTCATGTATGTGTAGTGCATATGTGTGTGCTGCATAAGTGCACATGTGTGACATATGTGTGTACATGTGTATAGTGAATGTGTGTGTGTGTGTATGTACATCTGTGTGGTGCATGTGTATTTATGGGTACATGTGTGCAGTGCATATATGTGTATAGTGTGTCCATTGTGTGTCATCATATATGTGTGTATGTGTATGTGTCTGTAAAACTCAATGGAGTCTCAAATAGCTAAGCTTTCCCTTCACTTGCCTACCTCAAACTGTTTGGGTGGCAGCAGATGGGGGGATCAGGGTTTCGGCTAAGTTGAGATGTCTATTGTATCAGATATACACAAAACCTTTCTGTTTTCTGTAAAACCAGTGGTTTAAAGGCTGGGTTTTGAGTCTTCCTCTGTCAAAAATCTTTACAGGTTATTTATATTTGCTTATTGTACTCAGCAGCAAAGTGTGAACTAAGAACTTTCAACCGATCTCTCTGTGCTGAACCAAACGGGAGAACGCACAGTGCAAATGAGCCATCCGTGGCACATAACAGGCAGAGTGAAGCCAGCCCTTGAGCTTCACCTGGAAAGTCAGAGCTGGAGGGGAGAGAAGCACAGGAGAGGCCGGGTGCCTCTACTACAAGAAGCTATGAAGAGGTCATTTTGACTGTTCTGGGAAGGTCAGCACTCCAAAGCGTCACAGATGATGGGCAGTGAGATGCCTCTGTGGGTGGAGGTGCTTGCCTCCACGCCTGACAACCTGAGTTCCGTCCCTAGGACCCATCGGGTAGACGGAGAGAACCAACCTCTGCACATTGTCCTCTGACCTCCACATATGAGCCATAGTATGCACATGCCTGCATCCATAAACACACACATGAATAAATTATAATAAATTAAACAAAAACAAAGCATCTCGAGTGGCCAAAAGACCCTGAGTTCTTGAGGTAGAGTTGTGCTAAACTAACTGTAGCACCTGCTGCGTAGGCTCAGCAAGGAGACAAGGAGGCATAAGCATAGGTGGGAACCCTGACAGACCTCAGCAGAGGGAACCACCATCATGGCCAGCGCCATCCTGAACGGTGGAACCCTGAGCGTCTGAGCTCAGGTGTTTTTATTGATCCAGAATTCCTCAGGGATTCTACTGATAACACATGCAGGTCATTAGCAATCAAACATCCCCATATAAATGCAACACCCGCAGACAATACAAAACACCAAGACCTAGGCAGCCCCTCACCCAACAGGGAGAAACAAAAACAAAACAATTATTTTAAACACAACTGAAAATAAACTTCTACAACACCAACTCACGGACCAAGACACCAAGAGCTGAAGCAGACACTGAGAGAGAGGTCCTGGAGACTCAAAGATGAATGATACGTGGTCCGTGTGTGACAACTCCGTTAGAGAGTCACACCTATTTGGACCAGGATGAGCCCATAAGAGCCTCTCTTCCATCTTAGGATCATTGGCTATCTCAAGAGGAGTGATGTGAAAAACTAAAGATGGATGGGCTGGTGTAGGGCGAGGCATTCTAGCGGCCCTTGAGAGAATGGGTGTCAGGCCATGTGGCAAGCTACAAGTATGCAAAGACGGGAGGGGAGAACCGAATAGGCATTACACTGTTACCAGGTAGGATCCAGGCCCTGCACTGTAGACCAAGCAGCCACCTGGCTCAGAGCAGGGGCTCAGGGCTGTGCAAGGGGTCATGTGACCAGCTACAGAACGCCGGACTTGGACTTGGACTTGACTCTACTGCTCACTTCCGGAACAAACTGCTGTAGACAGACAATTCCCGAGACAGTGTATAAGAAGAGTCTGGAAACACTAAAGCGTAAAGTTGGGCGGTACGAGGGCTTATCCAGCTTACAGTTCCAGGTTACATCGTAGCAGGAATGTCACAACAGCAGACATTTGAAGCAGCCAGTCCCATCATATCAACTGCCAAGAGCAGACAGAAATGAATGTATGCGTGTTCACCTGTTTGCTAGCTTGCTCTCTTCACTCTCATACAGCTTAGGACTCCTTGCCTAGGGAATGGTGCCAACCACAGTGGGCTGGGTCTCTCCACATCAACAATGAGGACAATCAATCCCTCACAGATGTACCTACGGACCAACCTGATCCAGACAGTTCCTCAATTGTGAGGCTCTTCTAGGTGATATCAAATTGACAGTTAAAACTAACCACCGCAACACAGCACGCATTACATCTTACGTCAGCACGGGAGAAGTCGGAGTACTAACGTAGACAAACTGGGCAAAGACCGTGAATCTTGCAACAGAGAAAGCAGCATTAAGTTCCTAGACTTGCAACAGACAGGAGCTTATTTCAGAAGACAAGTTCTATCTGGCTTTAGGGTAAATGTTACACGGTGACTCCGGAGACAGTGGCGATAAAATAAGGGACAGCCGGCAAAGCCTGTTTCACATGCCGGCCATGACGGACAGCTCCAAGGCAACACAACTTCAAGCTCTGAGTTACATGCAGATACCGGAACATCATGACGTATTGGGACAACAAGGTCACAGTGAAACCCATTAGTCTGTACAGTTAATATACAGCAGCGTTAATTTTGCTTTAGATTTATTCATTTTGTGTGTGCGAATGTTTTGTCTACATGTAAATCTGCGCACCAGGTACACGCCTAGTGCCCGAAGAGGTCAGACGAGACCGTCAGATCCCCTGGAAGTGGAATTATGGATGGTTGTGAGCCATCGTGTGGGTGCTGGGAAGTGAACCCACGTCCTTCACAAGAGCACCGAGTGCTCTTAACTGTTGACCCACCTCTCCTGACCCTACACACTAATTTTAAAAACTTGTTTGACTTCTGGATTCTTCTTAAATATCCAGGGGCTGGTGAGATGGCTTAGTGGGTAAAGGTGTTCGATGCCAAGCGTGGGAACGTGAGTTCAAACTCAGGGACTCATACAGAGGAAGAAGAAAACAGCTCTGAAAGTTGTCTTCTGACATCACATGTGTCGTGTCACACACATGCCCAACACATACACACATGCACACACACGTACATACACATGTGCACACGCACACATACATGCACATATACACAAATGTATTTTCCAGTATGGGGGTGTAGCTCAGTACAGCCCATGTTTAGCACACAGGAGGTCCTGGGTTCAATTCCCAGCTCCATAAAGACAAAAGATTCCTCTTAGGACATCAGTTTTTTACCTTTGCCTTTTTCCATCCTTAACATTGCTGAGATTTTTTTTCTATGTGGCTGAGTTCTCCTGTGGTCCTCACTAGCTGTCCCATTCCTAAGGGCACCCTATAACCACATTGCCTCTGCAGAGAGAGCAAGGTCTCTCTTGTTCTCAAGATGCAGTGCACACAGGGCCCCTGAAAGGCTTGTTGAACTCCGTGACTCGGTGTCTATGTAAACCAAGAAGGTTTATCCCTGTTTAGAACATTGCTGTGAGGAAAAGAGAAGAGGCCAAGCCCTCCCGACTCCAGCAGAAGCCGAATGAACTTCACTCAGTAGGAACTGCATCTGCCCAGGGTGCGGTCCAGGTAAAGCAAGAGCCAACACCGGTCCTCCTGCAGGCAACGAAAGCCCAGTCTCTGCGGGCTCTCACCTCACTTAATACTAACATCTGATAAGGAAATTCAAATTCTGTTGTCCCAGACGTTTCCAGATGATGGAAAGGTCCCCAAAGGTGTGAGCAGAAGGGTTGGGATTAATTACTACCCAGAAGCGTTGTGAGGGATGGTCATATTGAACAAAGCCCCGGAGGGTTAGAGCAAGAAGGGCACCCACGGCAAAGGCCTTGTCGATCGGAGGGAGTTGTGGGTAAAGGCTGCTTTGACACCTGCTGGAGTCTTATCTTCAGGTATTAGGTTCATCTGGGAGAAAAACAATTCATCGGGCACACTAACAGGTGTCTCAGCTTTATCCAAAGCAAGCACTTGTGTTTATTAATTTTCTACAAATTCGGATTATTTGATGGAAAGAAAGAATAAGGATTTTTTTCATTTAACGCCAGGAAAGCTAAATCTCCAGAGCTGATCTTCTGCAGACTGACAGTTGCACTGGAGTTTGTGCCAAATGCAGTGATAAAATGTCAGGTTGCGGGGAGTGCCTTGCTGCAGAGCTAGAAAGTTCCAGAAATACCATCAACCTTCACTGTAGAGCTGCAGACACTGCCAAGTCAAAGAAACAACAGCATCAGAGAGAGGAGTTGGTCCAAAGAAACTGAAAGGCACTAGACCTGTGCATCTGATTCTGGGTTAAAGTCAGCCATGCCCCTGCCCCCAGGAGAGGAAGGAAACAACAAGGAAATCACAGCAGGAAACAACCAGCTCTCTCCTATAGTGATGTCCAGCTCATAAGCTAAAGCATCACTTGGCCTGCAGAGAAGAAAGGACGTATAACTGCTCCAGACTGAGATGCATCAACCTCCTGAGCGCCAGTCTCCCAGGAGCAGATTTAACAGCAGAACCAGGATTTGTGATGTGTGGTACAAAACTATCGAAGATACCCCAAATGTGAAGCACAGAGAGTAAAGAATGGGGAACACATGAGACACCCGTGGGGAACATCTGTTACTTTCTAATCACTCTCAAACCTGGTAAGGAGCACCTAAGTGGAGAATTTGTTTGAGAGGGTGTGGTCCATCACGGCAGGGCAGGCGTGGTGGTGGGCAACCCCATGGCTATAGCAGCAAACAGCAACCATTCGCCTGTGTCTCAGCACACCACAAGGCAAAGGGCTCAGGGTAGAAATGGACTAGATCCCCTAGGACACCTCCCAAGACCCACTTCCTTCAACTAGACCCCACCTCTATGAAGTTCAACAATCTGCCAGCTGGGAACCAGGTTCAAACCACGAGCCTTTCGGGAATATCCAAACGGTAACATCGGGTGTGCATGCACTGGAGTCACCAGGAGGGACATGACGGCGGGCTGGAAAACTGTTGAAGATACGATCAGGCAGGTTCCCAAACCGCTGGAAGACATGGAGAAGTTCAGCAAGCCACCGAGAGGACGAACTTGGAGGAAACACGTTCCAGGGCGTCATAGTCAAACTGATTAAACCAAAGGAAAAAGCGTGTTCAAAGCAGTCTGTGAATAGAACAGCAGCTCAGCAGCAAGGCTGGGGCTTAGCGTGCACAAAGCTGGTTTCTCTCCTCGCATGTAGAAATAAAAATAGTGTTGGTTGAGCTTCTCGTGTGTGTGACACAGTGCCTTACGGAAGCAACCGGAGGCTGCTTACTAGTGCTCACCAGATAAAATCCGTCATGACAAGAAGGCACGGTAGCCAGAGAGTGAGGAACTCACACATTCATACGCACAAATAAATGAACAAATAAGCAATTTAAAATTTTAAGTGACCTAAGAAGAAATCGAATAATCTTAAATAGCCCAATATTTACGAAAAAAAAAATCTTTGTTGGGATCCTTCCAGCCAAGCAAACTACACGCCCAGATGGCTTTGCTGCATGTTTCCAAATGTTTGAGACGGGAAGAGTACCAACCTCACAGAAACTCTTCCAGAAGAGGCAAAGAAGGGACACTTAGCAACTATCTTTAGGAGAGCATGTTTTAATCTAAAATACGGTAAAATCTTACCAAAAAATTAAAGTCACAAACCAATCTCACGAGCATAAAGTTTAAAATCCTTAAAATATTAATTAGCCCACCAGAAATGATAAACTCATCCTTCTAAGTTGCATCTGAGACGGTTACATATTAGGGGCCGGAAAGATGGCTCAGAGGTCCCCAGTTCAGCAGCCAGCGCTTAGGGAAGGTGGCTCACAACCACCTGTAATTCCAGCTCTAGGGGAATCCAGCGCCCTCTTCTGGCTTCTGTGGGTATTACACTCAAGGGCAGACTTAGGGAGGCACAGGGAGAGGGGGAGGAAGGGAGGGAGGGAAAGGGAGAGAGAAAGAGAAGATGGGGAGGGAAGGAGGGAGGGAAAAGGGTTACATATTGAGTCATGATTTAAATATATACATAGACGTAGACACATAGACACAGACACATGCATTTAGCAAACTAGGAAATGTCCTTAATCTGATTTTAGCTCACAGGAATTGCTACTGCTTCAGCCAACATCTTGCTCAACAATGAAATACTAACAGCTTTTCATCTTCAGAGCAACAGGGGGTAAAAAACAGATACCAGGCCTGGGAATTAAAAGAGATAAAACTCTTTTATTCAGAGACTGCTGGTGAATCTAACAAAATTGTCAGATAAAAGATCAGTACAGGAAAGTGTTGGAAAATGAAATTCTTCTTTTTTGAGACCCCGGCTGGCCTGGAACTCACTTACATAGTACGTAGATCCATAGAGCCACGTGCCTCTGCCTCCCAAGGGCTGCATTAAAGGTGTGCACCACACCAGGCCAGGTGGGAAATGGAATTCTTAAGAGATCCAATGGTAACAGAACCCCAGTCAGCAAAATATAAAATGTAGGGAAGATGTGCCATGACTCTGTGGGGAAGTTGTAAAAGTAACATCTGCTGCCAAGCCGGGACAGCACCACACCCAAAGAATGAGGTATTAAAGTCCGTCTTGGTGGGTTCGATAAGCTTACTAGGGGTAACTAACTGAGCAATGGACTGCTACTGTACTCTCTATGAAGTTGTCAACGCCCCCTCCCCCACCTAATCCAAGAAGTTACTGCAAAGATGGTTCCAGAGCGCCACCTAGTGATTGCTGAGGTGACCGCAGGCTCAAATAACAAGGAAACCAGACCTGGGAAAGTTAAATGTTTATTCTCTTAGCAAGTGTTGTGCTGGTCTCGGGAAACACTGCGTAGCTGTGGAGACTGTGACTTGCTTGCCATCATCTGAGCTCAGTAGCAGCTTGCTGGGAGACTCGGTTGCTCTGGATAGGATTCAGAGGCCCAGCCTCAAATCTACCTAAGTGGGGAGGTATACCATGTTTATGGACTGGATGATTTGGGGCTATTGAAACTTCAATGACTTCCAAATTGACCTAAGGACTGAAACACATGCTATGCAAATTTCCTGTGTCCTGGGAGGTGGCAGAAATATATATTCTGACTACAGAATGTGTATAGAAAGACAAGGAGCTAAAAGTCGCCAAGGCAATCCTGAGAATAAATTGGAAGACTTGTATTATATGCCTCCAGATCTACTGGGAAATGGTAGGGATTGAAACTGCGTGATATTCGCACAAAGAAATCAACTGACTGATGAAAAAGCATTCAGAGCAACAACAAAAATAAACAGAGAACATTGTATTACTTTGCATTCTTCAGATTACTTGACAGGAGCAATTTAAGGAGGGAGCAGCTTATGGGCTTGTGGGTTCAGAGGGCACAGCCCAGCGTGGGGAGGAGGCATGGCAAGGGCTGTGGCTTCCCCACAGCGGCAGAGCCACGTCACAACTTCTTCATACAGCACAGATGGGGAAACCGGGAATACAGGCCCCCGGGAAGAGGCAGAGCCTTCAAAGACCATAGTGAGCTATTCCAATCTGGATATCATGCCCCAAAGTGTGCGCCATCTTCCAAGACACAATATAGATGTTCAAACACAGGAGCCATGGGGAATATTCCAGACTATGATCAGCCACACGTCCCTGGTCCCTGAATGTGGCAAGGGCAATAAAGGCAGCCATGGGGAGAGAAAGCAGGGTCTCTTCAATAAATAGTGCCGGGTTGAATAACACATCCCATCACTTTCTTGAACCACAGACAAGAGTCAATTCTAAACATGAAAGTAAAATAATATCTCTTTTATTTAAAATGTATGAGCACATCCATGTCTTAAGTGTAAGCAAAGTTTTATTTTTAATATGCAAAATACTAACCACAAAAAAAAAGATAGTAGTGCCAGAGACATGGCTCAGTTGGCAGAGGGGTTTGCTGCCAAGCCAGGCCTGAGTTCCATACCAGGACCTAACTGGTGGAAGGAGAGAAGCAACTCCTGCAGTTCTCCTCTGACCTACAGGCCACTGTAGCATACACACACACACATACACACACATACATACACACACACACAAATACATGCACACACAGACAAATACATACACACACATGTACATACATACACACACATACATACACATACACACACACATACATACATATACACACATACAATACACATACACACAAATACATACACACATACATACACACAGACAAATACATACACACACATGTACATACATACACACACATACATACACATACACACACACATACATACATATACACACATACATACACACACATACATACATACATACACATACACATACATACATACATACATACACATACACATAAATACATATACACACAGACAAATACATCCACACACACATATACACACACAAATACATATACCACATACGTACACACAGACAAATACATACACACACATGTACATACATACACACACACACATACATACATATACACACATACATACACACACATACATACATACATACACATACACACAAATACATGCACACACAGACAAATACATCCACACACACATACATACATATACACACATACATACACACACACACATACATACATACATACACATACACACAAATACATACACACACATACATATACACAGACAAATACATACACACACATGTACATACATACACACACATATACACATACATATACACACATACACACATACACATACATATACACATACATACATACACACACATACATACACACACATACATACATACATACACATACACACAAATACATACACACATAGACAAAACATCCACACACACATACATACACACAGACAAATATATCCACACACATACAAACACATGTACATACATACACACACATAAACACACATATACACATGTACATACATACACATACATACACATACACACGCATACATACATATACACACATACACATGCACATGTACACATACATACACATACACACATACATACATGCATACACATACAGACACACACAAACATACACACACACATACATACACACAAACATACACACACATACATACACACACACACACGTACACACACACACAACCATATACACATATATGCAGACACACACAATCCAGTAAAATAGAAATTTTTCCACATGTCTAGTAAAGTAGAAAAACAAATGATGTCTCATTCACACAGAGGACTGTATAAAAATGGTAAGTGGTCCGCACCTACTGACATAAACAGACAAAGTGTTACAAACACAGCACTGAGCAAAAGATCACATAGAAAAAACTTCACGCACTGTGTGGTTCAATCTAGATCAAAATGGCCAGCAGGTGAAGCTAATCACGTCACTTTTCAGACTGCACGGTCGTGTTGGACAGGAGCATCCTTCCAGCTCATGTGTACAGTACCTGCTCTGCTTCACTGGGAACTTTAAGAACCATGGTGAGGGCTGCGGAGATGGCTCCGTGGTGAACGTGCCTGTCGCCAAGCAATCAGACTGGGGTTTGGATCCCTAGAGTCCATGTAAGTGTTGGTGGGGATGGCGGCCTGCCTGTAATTCCACCTGTGAAGTCAGAGACAGGGTCCTAAGCAAGCTGCCTAGGGAGACCGGTCGTATCAGGGGTTCTGGGCTTAACTGAGAAACCCTGCCTTGAAGAATAAGGTGGCAGGGTGATTAAGACTGTTGATATCAACCCTGGACCCACACACACGTGTGCACACACATGCCAATGTGCATAGACATGAGAAGAAGGGGAGAAACGCATAGTGACAAAGAGAGCAAGTGCCAGTCAGCTGGGTGCTATAACCACTCACTTTTGTTAAACCACCCGACTTAGTCTCTCAGCACCATGTGCTCCAAGGAAGGACAGCCCTTGTCTATTGGTGTGCCTGTCCTGCGGAAAAGGCTCAGGGGATTTCTGCAGGGAAAACAGAGGAGTGCCTTTGCAGTCTAATGTAACACACTCCACATAGCTCTGCTTCACCAGGTGGCAGAAATAAGAGCGTTTTCTGTTAAGTGCCCTTTATTGGCTCTGGATGAAGTTATATAAAAACACTGACCAGGCTGGAAACCTGATCTTTGGGCCTGCTAGCTTAGGACTTCGGAGCTCATACAGATAATGTCTTACTTCTTTATAATGTAATTAATGCTGCGGTTAGAAATGGTTTGAGAAGAAAAGGCTGCTTTTTTTCTTAAACTATTATCCATTTTAAGATTTATTTTTCATTATATGTCTGTGTGAGGTGTGCATATGAGTGCAGGTACCTTTGGTGGCCAGCAGAGGGCATCACATTTCCTGTGGCTGGAGTTACAGGCAGCTGTGAGCCTCCTGGCATAGGTGCTGGGAACTGAACTCAGGTCCTCTGGAAAAGCAGCGAGAGTTACTAACCACAGAGCCACCTCTCCAGCCCCTGCTACCCATTTTAATGAGCTGCAAATTACCTAAGCATGTCATTTCCCTGTGACTAGAATGCTTTTGTTTTGCAAAACCAAAGGCCACAGGGAGATGCCATGGTGAGTGAAGGCTTTAATCCTGTAGTAGAAGAATAAGACTTGACCTTTCATGTTGGCAAGCGTCTTCAGAGATGAGCATTGTCTCTTGCCTTATATGATCCAGATTTTCTGAAAAGGTTAAGATGGTGCCTTCAGAGCACAGAAACACCAGGGAATCAGCAAGCCCAGAATCTCTGCCCTCTCTTGGGAAGGGATGAATAATAACTGTGAAGGGAGACACTGAGCAGGAGAGAGAGCATCCTGGAGTGAATCAAGGGCAGTCCTCTAGGGTGATGTGCTACTGACATGCTGGACGCAGTCACAATGAGCAAAGGGTGATCCTGGGGTGATGGCCATCATGCCCAGGTCACCTCCAAGAAAGTCCGAGGTTAGTCCCAGAGTCCCGGAACTGCCATGAGCAATTTCTTAAGAGGTCTAGACTCCCACTGGAGTGTGCATAGCTGGTGGCTGCTCCCTGGGTACCAGCTCCTGCTCAGGCTCTGCCAGGCTGGTCTCCCACCTCCTCACTAGGAGTCACACCTGTCACTCTTCCTGTTTGGAAATTGCAAAGGCTTAGCATCCCATAATGGTTACCTCAGAGAAGATCTAAATGGTGGCTCCGGATATCACAGGCAGATATTTCTGAGTGTGTGTGTGTGGTGAAGTTGGCGTTGGGTGTCATCCTCCATGGCTGGTCTACCTTAATTATTTTTTATTGTGTATTAGGAGGGGTATACATGAATACAAGAGCTCTCAAAGACCAGAGGACATTGTCTCCTCTAGAGCTGGTGTTACAAGTGGTTGTGAGTCACCCTACATGGGTGCTGGGAACCAAATGTGGGTTCCCTTCAGAAGCGGCAAGCACTCAACCACTGAGCCGTCTGTCTAGGCCCCACGCCTCATGTCTGTGAGACAGAGTTTTGAAAGTGGATCTCACTGAGTCAGCAAGACCAGCTGACTCACGAGCCCCAGGGACCATCCTGTCTGTTTCCCAGAGCTGAGATCATAGGTGTGCACCGCCATGCCTGGCTTTTCACGTAGGTCTAGAGGATATGAACTCAGATCTTCATGCTTGTGTGGCAATTACTTCACCAACAGATCCATCTCCCTGTCCTCAGAGTTATGCTCCAATAGGTCCAAATGTTCCTCTCTCACATCCGTGCTATACTGAGAACATGAAAAGAAAAATATCCCACTTACGTCTTCCCAGTGGCTGGTGATATGAAACAGGAAGCCTTCGTCAGCTCTGGAGTCTGCTGTCAGTCACAAGTGTCCTGAGTTCCACCTGCTTCCGTCTGGGAGAATGCTAAATTCATGAGCATGCCTCACGACTTAGCAACGTGTATAGAGTAGCAACATGAAAAAAGTGTGGTGTGGGTTACCAAGAAGACACACCGAGATAGGTGTGTCTAACCGCTGTAAAATTAAAATGGAGTTCCTTAAGATAATCATTTTTACTGGCTAGGATATCCCAGTCTGTCCTTCCCCTCAGTCCCTTGTGTGATGGATGCATCTGAAAAGGTCACTGATTCCAAAGTGAAACATACACAAATACACCTAGATGGATCAAAGGAGAGGCTACTGCCCGGCCCTGTAGTGAAGGAGCTTCTGCGCTACTGAAGAGCCCCGCCTGCGGTCAGAGGGGACCGGAACTTCAACAGACCTCAGTCTGTCACCGTTTACTTTTAGACCAGCCGGAGGCTGAGACCCTGGGGGGGTTAGGAAGATTGTTCAGGCGGAGTCTGCTTAAAAAATGCTGCCTTGGATAAAATCATCATTAAAACGGAGCCCCAATTAAGCCAACTCAATGCCTCTTATTGCAGCTGTTGTATAAAACAAGGGAGAAGAGTAAGCATGAGACCCAGCCATCATCAGCCTTCGTGCTGTCAAGTACAGTGAAATATCAGTCAGGTTGGAAGCACTGGCTACAATGTTGACACCAAGAAAATGGCTCAGCTAAATGACTCTTGAGATCCGGCATCAGCTCCTCAGGGTGTGCCCACCCCTTAGCGGTGTGACAGCAGCGTCCTGAAGCTGAAGCTGCCCCCCTGCTGGGTTGTCATAACAAAACAGAAATGGGGGGGGTGTGCTGGGGAGAGCTCAGTGCTTGCAGCACAGGCTGAGGACATGATTTTGAGCCCCGGCACCTGTGGAAAATGCCTGGCCTGGAGGCCTGAAGGTTTGTAATCCCAACACGGCTGTGGCGATTGGCTTTAACTGTCAACTGGACACAATCTAGGATCATCCGGAAAGTATCTCAGTGAGGAATTGCCGAGATTGGGGTGGCCTGAGGGTATGTCTGGTGGGGGAGGGGGTCTGGCTTTTATTAATTGAGGTAGAAAGACCCACCTATTGTGGGTGGCACGAGTCCCTGGCTTTGTGTTCTAGGCTGTGTAAGAGTAGGGAAGGCTGGCTGAGGACTAGCACACATGCATTCATTCTCTCTGCTCTTGACTGTGGGTGTGACGGGACCAGCCACTTCAAGTTTCTGCTGCCTTGACCTCCCCAGAGGGATGACTATGGAGCCTGGAGAATCCCTGGGCTCTCTGGCCAGTCAGCCCAGCCTACTCAGTGAGCCCAAATCCTAGTGAGGAACTGCGGCTCAGAAAACAAGACGGGTGACTCCTGGGAGGGGCACGCCCGCACGCACGCACGCACGCATGTGGGAGCACAGGACTAAAGGAGAACCAGGAACCTTGAATACACAGAAACCATCTTGGATATTTAAGAGAACTCCTTGAGAGGATCCATGGGCTGATTTTCTCAATTCATCATTACAGAATCCTCAGAGCCTTAGGCAGACATGGAAACGCTGTCTGTGACCACCTGAGAGAGATGTGAGCATTTTTCTAGGTAAATACCAAGGCACCAAGCCCTCCATGCAGAAGAGGGCACATCTGAAAGGTAGTCCAAAAAAAGTCTGTGTTTGTGTCAGCAACATCAGGGACATGCCCTTGGTAACTTAGGCAGGGCTAAGCCAAGGGCCGTCTGCCTGACAGCAGGACACTCCCACACGCAGCAGAATAATCAAACACCCTGAACAGAATCAAACACAGAACATTCATTTTTATAGCAAAGAAATCAATTGGAAGCTGGGCGGTGGGGCGCATGCCTTTAATCCTAGCACTCAAGAAGCAGAAGCATGTGATCTCTGTGAGTTCGAGGCCAGCCTGGTCTACAGAGCGAGTTCCAGGACAGCCAGAGTTACAACAGAGAAATCCTGTCTCAAAAAAAAAAAAAAAAAAAAAAAAAGGAAAGAAAGACAGAAAGAAAAAAAAAGAAAGAGATAAAGGAAGAAGAAAAAGAACATGAAAATGCTGTCAGCCACTCCCACGTGTGCCAGCTCAGCTCACCAGGTCTTAGTGTCATCCCACTGCCAGGCCTGCTGTGTACCACTGTCGCCCAGCTTGGTAGCAGCACTCACCCCAGTCCTGTCTTTCCTTATATCTCCAGCATCCTCTGCTTCCTATCAAAGCTGTTCTCAAGCCCTTAAAACCCCAGCAGGGTAAATGTCAAATCCTGTAGCTCTAGGTCCATGATGTGATGTGAGCTCCGACAGGCTTGCTCTAGGTCCACATGATGTGTGCTGACAGGCTTGCTCTAGGTCCATGTGATGTGTGCTGACAGGCTTGGGCAGCCTCACCGCTACCACCTTGCAGGCTGCATCCCACGTTTTCCACATAAACAACCTCACCTTGCACATTGTGCCCCACGTAAAACCATTTTAACTCATGACTCCCGTGGAGTGGCCTATGCAGCACCCTCTAGCACTGGTTCCAGGTGGATGTGTCCAGTGACTAGGACAACTTACTTCCTCCCTGCACTTCCTAGAGCTGGCTTCTGGGAGTCTTTTTGTGATCCTGACATTCGGAAGTATGTTAGACGTGTGTGTGTGTGTGTGTGTGTGTGTGTGTGTGTGCGCACATGTATGTGGGTGTGCATGTGTATGCATGTATGTATGCTGCACACGCATGTGTGTATGTGCATGTGTGTGTGCATATGCATGTGTGTGTATGAGGGTATATGTGTGTATATGTATGTGAGGTATGTGTGTATGTATGTGTATGTGTTGTATATCTGTATGTGTGTGTGTGTGTGTGTGTGTGTGTGTGTTGGGATCCATGTAGCCCAATCTGGCCTTGAATTTGCAATGTGGCTGAGGATAACCTTGAACTTCTGATCCTACTGTCTCCACCTCCTGAGTGCTGGGATTACAGGTGTGCACTCCACATCTGGTTTTGTTCTGTGTCTATGAAAGTAGCCCACCCAACTACCCTTTTCATCCAAGGGCAATGCATTTGGGATCCCAAGAACTAGGGATACTGGTCCCTTGCATACAAATATCGACTGCAGGCTTGTTTATAACAGGCAGAAACTGAAAACCCTAAATGCCCATCAGCAGTGAACACATAGAGAGCACATGTCATAGCCATACCATTGAGCCATCTAAAAAGGACGAAGTGCTGGGGTAGGCTCCAACGTGGGTGAGCCTCAGAGACACAACAGCAAGCAGAAGAAGACTCCAAAAGCTCACGTACTGGGGCTGCAGAGAGGGCTCAGCAGTTAAGAGCGCTGGCTGCTCTTGCAGAGGACCTGGTTTAAGTTCCCAGCACCAACATGACAGTTCAAAACCCTCTGTAACTCCAGGTCAGGAGTCTAATGCCCTCTTCTGGCCTCTGCAGACACTGCATGCATGTGAGGTACAGACATACATGCAGGTAAAAAAAAAACAAAACACACATACACATAAAAAAAGATTTTCAGATCTCATACTGCATATCCCATTTATATGAAATGTCTGGAACAGACCATAAAGATAGACAGCAGGCTAACAATTACCCAGGGCCAGCAGTGGATAAAAGTGTTAGTGCCAAGGGGCTCTTCTTGGGGAGAATGAAAATGCTCTAGAATCAGAGTGTGGTGTTGGTTACATGCGTGTAAACTTACTAGAAAATCAATTTCTTGTACAAAATAAATGAAGGCCGAGAGAACGGGGAGTAGTGCCGAATTGGGAAAAACTACCTTTAATTCCTATGTAACTTTGGAATCTAACATTTCCCTTCTGGTTATTAGATATCCTTCACAGTTACTGTAAAGAAAATTAGAAGCAGAGGAAGGTATTATTTTAATGTTCATTACCTAGGGAGGTAATTGCCACTTGAGTTTTAATATATTCCCTTCTGATCTTTCTATAGCCATATATACATTTTTAAATGAGCATCATGCTATGTTTTCAGTTGTGTGTATTAGACATGTTCCTGAGTAATGGAACCTACCAGGAAAAAAAAAAAAAGCCTGGTGTTTGGGGGAGTTTGGCTAAAATTATGAATAAAACAAAGTACATGAGATTTTTTTTTCAAAAAGAGAGCCAGGGTTGGGATGTAGCTCATAGTGAAGCACTTGCCTGGAACAAAGGAAGCCTTGGGTTCCATCCTCATTACCAAAACACAAAGACGGAGTTCCTGGGCGTGGTGGCACACTCCTGTAATCCCAGCTCCCAGGAGAGAGAGGTGGTAGGGTCTGCCAGGGAGTTCAAAGCCAGCTTGTGCCAAGTGAGACCCTTCTTAAAGGGAAGGAGAGGAAGAAGAGGAATGGAGGGAGGGAGGGAGGGAGGGAGGTGAGAGGAAGGGAGGGAGGCAGGAAGTGGGGGAGGTGCTGTGCCTCCTTCTCCCCAACCTTCTTTCCTCCCTCATCAGTCTCCCTGGTCTCCCAGTCTCATCTGCTGGGATCTTCCTGATGGAAATAAGGCCTCTTCTTTGAGGATTCGTTTCCCCAAATCATAGTTCAAGGATTTTTGTTTGATTTCATAGCTGAAGTGAGATCCTGTAAAAATCACATAACAAATGGCCTGACATAGAAAAGTAAGTATTTCTCCAGGCATAGTGGGACAAGCCCATTATCTCAAGGAAACAAAATCTGGTTTCCATTTCACTGGACTCTCTAAGCAAATGTTGGCCCTGTGTAGAACTCATGTCCTGCTGTCATGTCTAGGGAATGTGTATACAACTCCAGAGCCATTCATAGCTGCTAAAACTCTACATGACAGACAGTAATAGTAAAGGTGTCTGTTCATGACCATGATAATCACTAGGTCTGGTCTTGGTGCCAGTGCTTCCTTACATGCTGTCAGTCACAGAGAGAACACTACAGCACAGCCTGGGTCCCAAATACGTTGTCAATTCAGCTAGCCAGCAGGAACAGGAAGCTAAAAACCTCAAGCATGTTTAGAATGATTTAGTTAAGTGCCATTATTGTATGGGGTGGGGATGCAATTTGGAGGCTGGAGAGGGCCCTACAGTTAAGAGTGCCTGTTGCTCTTGAAGAGAACCAGTGTTCAGTTGCCAGCACCCATATTAAATGGCTCACAACCACCTGTAACTCCAGCTTCAGGAGATCTGATGCCCTCTTCTGGCTTCTGTGGGCACTGCATTCACATAGGCATATACTCATATACAGACACACACATACACATAAGTAGAAATAAAATAAATAATTGTGATGATGATGTCACTTACACTAGAGACCCAAAATATCTACATTCATAAAGGCATAAAGTGGGGAGCTACCAGGGTCTGGAGACGGGGTGGTCAACTGTTCAGTTGCTGACAGAGGTTCAGTGGGGAAAGGTAGGGAGGTTCTGGTGACAGAAGTGGGTGGTTGCATGGCAGTAAGAATGTTCTTGATGCCACTGAGCTGTACACAAAAATGGTTTAAGTATACTGTAACACAATTAAGGGTAGTTCATAATAATAAGATATAAATGATAAAAGCAACAATGAGAAGCTGGAGAGATGTGTAGTGGTATGCTATAATCTTTGTCCCTCAATTTAGGGAAAGAGAAAGGAAAGACAGGAAGAAAATTCATCCACTTTTACAAGTGGCCTTGATATTGAATGAGTGAAAGGTAGAAGAAATCGTCACAGCCTCTTAGGCTGTCCTCAGCTTGAAGAGGACTGACAGGGAGTCAGACTAGCATCTCAGCTCACAGCCTGTAAATTCAATCCCTCCAACCTTTGTTCTTTTAAGAATTAACACACTAACGATGACACCTCCAACCAACAAACCACCAACCAACACCCATCCCAACTCTCAGGGCCTCAGACTTTTTATAACCTAAGCCAGAAGTTCCCACAAACCCAGGTGGCACACAATCCCACATAATTTGGTTAGGTGCAGTCATTTTGGCACCTGTAGCTTGTGGTGCCAAAACGACTGCACCTAACCAAATTATAGCCACCTGCATCAAGCACTCCAAATCCAGCTCATAAATCACCACACCTGGGGTGGGAACGCAAACCTAATCCAAATACCATTTCGCGTTTTTAAAGAAACTAAAATAACAATAGCTTCTTCCAAAGTATTCCTCTACACAGATGGCTCAGTAGCTAAGAGCCAGCAGACCAGAGTCCAGTTCCCAGCCCCTACATGGAGACCCACAACAGCCTGTAACTCCAGTTCCAGGGGTCCCAATGCCCTCTTCTGGCTTCTTCCGGCACCTGTGTACCTGTGCACGTATCCACACATGTGTACACATAAATAAAAATAACTATTTTGAAAGAATAAAGAGAAGCCCAAATCATAGTTCAGAGATGTTTTTTTTGATTTCCTAGTGGAAATGAGATCCTGTAAAAAAAAAAAATAAAAAACCAAACTACATAATAAATATTCTGACATGGAAAGTAAAGGATAAAGCTGAGCCTGGTGCCACATGCCTGCAGTTCCAACACTCAGAGGCTGAGGCAGGAGGGTCACGAGTTCAAGGCCAGCTTGAGCTGTGTAGTAAGTTCCATGCCAACCTGTAATACACAGGAACACCTTCTCAAAAGAATGAAATGCTAGTTAATTAATTGGTTGTTTAATTAATCAAATTTAAACATAAAGGATAACAGCTCACCAAGAGGCAACACTATGTATAGAGGAGACCTAAACCACAGGAGCTCATGCAGAACTCTCTCCTCAGCTCACCCAGCCTCTGTAGAGCCCCCTCATGTGTCTACACTGTGTACACTGTTTTCAGTGTGAAGCAGCCATGTGCCTCTGGGATGAGGGTCAGTGGTCTTCACTGGGTTCTCTACCATGGCAGTGAGGACCGGGCTGGCTCACCTCTCAGAGGTCCTTCCAGCTCCCAACTCCTAAAACCCCTACATACACTGCCAGAGCCCCACCCCATATTTAGGACCAGACTTCCCTCAGACCTGTCCTGAGAATGTAGCCATGAGCTTCCTCCACAAGAACTGCACAAGAGTGGGTCTCTCATAGTCTGTCCTGAGGGTCGGCTCCTTTCTGGTCTACTATGCGTGTCCCCAGGATTCTTGGCTCATTGCTGTTGTGCCACACACATACCCTGCGTGGCTAGCATGCTTCTGGTCTGCCATACTTGTATTCTGGATGGACGGCTCAACCTTGAGGCTTTTTTTCCTATTGAGATGGAGAGTCCATGAAAAAGAGGCACTGTCCCAACAAAGCTTCAGTTCTTAAATTTGTCGCAGAGCTGTCACACGGGCACTGGAGGCTGTTGATGACATAGAGAAGAAAACAGCAGGAGCTAAGTGTCTAAAAAATACCCAGAAGCCCCATGACTTCTTATTTTGGGTGCCAAACAAGTTTGTGGAGATCATCACGCTTGAATGTATCTGAACTTTGGATGTAACTTCTCTCCATCCCAGACATACGAACTAGGGAATCGGGTGGCAGGAATGTCCTCGCCGTGCAAGCCTGGCCGCCTGAGTTCAGTCCCCAGAAACCACAGTAGAAAGCAGGAACCAACTCTCAGATTGTCCTCTGACCTCCACATATGTGCCATAGCACAAGTGCAGGTACACACGCACATGCACACACACCCGCACGCTTGTGCACACATGATAGTAAGTAAAATGCAGTGAATTTAAAATAACGTGAACTAGGGAAGCAGGATGGAGCTTGCTGGAAGGATTTGGCTCGCCCAGCCTTTTCTTCGCACCCAAAGAAACAAACTCTTTCTACTGACTTAGAAAAAGACATCGCCAGCTGGCTGGGCAATAACGCATGGGAAATTGAAGACAGTCCTGTAATTAAGTTCACGAGAGGCCGATTCTTCTGGCCATGTTTCAAACGCCCATAATGTCTTCTCATCCATCCTACCCGAACGACTTTACTTCATAATATATTCAGAGCGGGAAAATATATACATATAATGGATTTTTCTGAGATATTCAATTAGTTCAATAAAAAGAGAAAAATAATTTTTCAACAAAGAAATTTAGCCAAATGGCTAACGCTGACAGTGAAAAACTGGCTGTGGAGTAGTAATTATGCATTTCTTTGAAGTTGTTGTTCTAGAAAAAAAAAAAAAAAAGATGGTGATTTGCCCCGTGAGGAAGAGCCCTCCCTGGTGATTAATCACATGTGCTCCTGTTCCCTGTGCGTCTGTTTGAATGTTTGTTCCTCGTCCATCTTTGGTGCTGATACACTTCAGTCCCCAGCAGGCCAGGAAAGGCTCCCTCCTCTCATTGCACAGAACTCTCTCTTCATCTCCCTTCCAGCTGACTCCTTCCCCAGTAATGGAAAACAAAACAAGACAAAGCAAGACATGCCTGCAACATTCTCCTTTCAAAATCCCATTGCTTCTCCTTATTTCTTTTTGATTTGGGATTGCATTTTGATTTTGGCTTCTTTTTTATTTCCCACTGGGGCTGCTGAAGGAGGGTCTCACGCTGTAGCCCAGGCAGGTCTCAGACACACTGTGTGTGCGGGCCAGCTTCATGTCAAGTAGACACAAGCTACAGTCATCTGAGAGGAGGAAATGGTCGATGTGGAAGGGATCACCCCACTGTGGGTGGTGTCACCCCCGGGCAGGTGATCCCGGTGCTGTAAGAAAGCAGGCTGAGCAAGCCGTGAGGAGCAAGCCGGTAAGCAGCACTGCTCCATGGCCTCTGCATCAGCTCCTGCCTCAAGTATCCAGCCCTGACTTGCCTAGTGATGGACCAGTGACGGACCCTAACTGTAAGGTGGAGTAACCCTTTCCTCCCCAAGTTCTTTTTGGTCATGGTGTTTTATCACAGCAATAGAAACCCTAAGTGAGACACCATGACGCCCCTGCTTCAGCTCCCCTAGACCTCTTTCTTACCTTGCAGTTCATCTCCTCGGTGCACTCTCCAAAGCCACCATCTGTCTTCAAACTTCGAGACTCTTGCGGTCAGCCCTCCAGCGTTACAGTTCTCCAGAAAGGTTTCTAATTCAGCTCCGCCATTTCTCCTGAGCCACACGCTCTTCATGGTGTGTTGAGCTCAGGATGCCGTTAGCACAATCAGAGCTGAGCCTGTGGTCCCTCACCAGCTTTACTGTTCCTCTGATGGTCTCACCTGCACCCCTTAGTCACCAAGACAGGGCATTCTCCCCGTGCAAACTGCCCAAATCGTGCCCCTCTTGATCTGCTGTGGAGACTCCCTGCTGACAGCACCCCGCATCTCCTACCTATCCAGCTGTCTGTTTTCTACAATGACTCAGATCAGGTTGTTCCACAGCTCTCTTTAGTTAAAAAATGTTTTATCTGTGTGTATGGCTGTTTTGCCTGCATCTGTGTGATGTGCGTGCAGCGCTCAAGGAGGTCAGAAGGGGTGAGAGATCCGTTGGAAATGGAGTTACAGAGTTAGCCACCTTATGGATGCTGGGAATGGAACCTGAGTCTCCTGGAAGAGCGGCCAGTGGTCTTAACCACTGAGCCATCTCTCCAGCCCCACAACTCCCTTTTAAAACCTCTGGTGGTAAGACGGAGAAAATGACTGAGAAGTTAAAGGCATTTGCTACCAAGTCTGATGACCCAAGTTCAACACCTGGGACCCACATGGTAGGAGATAAGTGACTCCCCAAGTCATCCTCTGACCTGCAAAAGTACAGCACATGCACACACACGCAGAGAGAGAGAGAGAGAGAGAGAGGGAGAGAGAGAGAAAGAGAGAGAGAAATAAAAGATGATTTTAAATAATTATGTCAAACCACCATCAGTAAAGTGCTGAGATTTAAGAGATACATCTGATCCTGACGGGAAAAGAGAAAATGCTTACAACCCATGGCCTACAAATTGGCCCTCACTTTTCTAAATGACAATTTGAAACCAAGTTTGGTGGCACGTGTCTGTAGTCCCATACGCAGAAAGATAAGGCAGGAAGATTGTCACCTGGAGGCCAGACTGAGCTACTGAGCAAGACACTGTCTCCAAAACCCAAGGGCTGGGTGGAAATGTGACTCAGTTGTAAAGCACTTGCCTTGCATGTGTGGCTAGTCACACCTGCCTGTGCTTCCAGCACTCAGGAAGCTGAGGCAGAAGGATCACAGGTTCAAGGACGATCCAGAAAAAAAAGCATCATTTTTTACTGACAACCCAGTTGAAGCTGTTACTAAACAATGATTACAGACTGCACCAGGAGTCTGTCACAGAAAGCACCCTGATAGACACATTTCCTGTTATCCTGGGGGCTTACTAATGTCTCCTTTCCTCACAGGTAACCCTCCTGCAACAGGCACAGGGACTTTGTTAATAACCCTGGAAGATGTAAACGACAATGCCCCCTTCATTTACCCAACGGTGGCTGAAGTCTGTGACGATGCCAAAAACCTCAGTGTGGTCATTTTGGGAGCTTCAGACAAGGACCTTCACCCCAATACAGACCCCTTCAAGTTCGAGATTCACAAACAGACTGTCCCGGACAAAGTCTGGAAGATCTCCAAAATCAACAGTAAGTCAACGACTACGAACAGCCAATCTTTGTTTTTCTGGCTTTGAACTTCTGTTTCTCCTCCTCAAAGATGCACCTTCTCCCACACAGAGGTGCCCACGTGGTGTGTGTGTGTGTGTGTGTGTGTGTGTGTGTGTGTGTGTGTGTGTGTGTGTTTCTGACCAGGGTGAGAAAACCATCTGTAAAAACACTGAATGTCAGTTACAGGTGCAGGCACGGCTGGTAAGCCTTCTGCTTCTTCTTTCTCACTTCTTCACCTTAGCTGGCATGCTGTCTCTATAGTGACTGCTGTGACCCCAGCATTCCCTGGACCATTCGGTGCTCCCTGCACGTCTACTAGAGTGTCCAGTTAGAAGCTGGTTCTTTGTCCTTCCTCTTCCCTTTTTGCTTTAGTTAAACAGTACAGGAAAGATAGATAGATAAATAGATAGATAGATAGATAGATAGATAGATAGATAGATAGGTAGATGACAGATAGATAATAAAAGATTGATAGAAAAATAGATAGGTAGATAGATGATAGATAATAGATAGATAGATAGATAGATGATAGATAGATGATAGATAGATGATAGATAGATAGATGGTAGATAGATGATAGATAGATAGATAGATAGATAGATAGGAAGGATTGGAGAAATGGCTCAGTGATTCCTGCTCTTGCAGAGGACTCAAATTCAGTTCCCAGCATCCATGTCAGGTAGTTCACAACTACCTCTAACTCCAGCTTCAAGGGATCTGACACCCTCTCTAGCCTCTGAGAACACCTTCACACACACACACACACACACACACACACACACACACACACACACAAATAAAAATAAAATAAATCTTGAGAGAGATTGAGAAAATGCTCTTGCTATGAAGCCCAGGTTAGCCTTGAACTTGTGGCAATCCTCCTGCCTCAGCCTCTCAGGGTGTGGGGCTTACAGGCCTGTGTCACAGCAGTCAACTCCCATACATTCTTTCTTTGCAACTGACTTGTGCTGAGCATAGGCCAGAAGCCCAGTCTTAGCCTTGGCAAGCCGGGCCTTCCTGTTTCCAGGGCCTCTCCTGGTTCCATTAGCTCAGCTCCGAGATGGGAGCTCTGTTCCCCTCTCAGCAGCGCTCCGCAAAATGGTCCCTGGTCCACTTCCTCTCGTTAGAGACTAATGAACAGAGCAGTACGGAGTCTTCCATTGCATGCTGCAGACCTCCTCCTAATTGACTCAGCTTTGCTGCTGGCCTTGGCTTTCACCGTTGGCTGTGATGCTATTGCCATGTGCCGTCCCTCAAGGTTCTCTCACAAGTAGTTTCTCTCTCTCCCTGTCTTCGCACGAGTGTGGGTAGAACTGAAAACACGGACTGATGTTGATTGCCAGCCTCCCTAATCATGAAGCGCTCCGCTCCCGGTGTCCCACCCGCTTGCCTCCCCATTGTGAACTGAGTTCGCCTTGTCTTCGGTAATGAACTTACCCTGCTGTAAATGTGTCAGAGTTCACTTTCCATACCAGCGACAGAATGGGGCAGTGGAGGGGCGTGAACCTGTATTGTTCGGTGGAGCATAGAATTCTCTATTTAAGAAAGTCTAGAGTCCGTTGTCACAGCACTGAACCCGTCCCGTGCAGCCTGTTGCCACCGAGTGTGTGAAACGTGGCTACTGCCATTGAGGGACTGAATGTGTTTTACTTGATGTTAATAGAGTTCGTTCAGACACACCTGTAAGCTCTCTGCACGCAGCGCGTTTGCACGGCGACTTCTGTGCACACCAAGGCCCCATAAGCTCACTCTGCCTCCAGCAGAGGGCTTCTCCTCTCTCACAAGGACTTCCTGTCTTCCAGACACCCACGCCCTTGTGAGCCTCCTTCAGAATCTGAACAAAGCGAACTACAACCTGCCCATCATGGTGACGGATTCAGGGAAGCCACCCATGACGAACGTCACGGACCTCAGGGTGCAGGTGTGCTCTTGCAAGAACTCCAAAGTGGACTGCAATGCGGCGGGGACCCTGCACCTCAGCCTCACCTTGCTGCTGCCCTTCTCTCTCCTCAGCTTGTCAGGTAAGTCCACTTAACCCCGCGCGCTTGCACGAATGCCCATGAGCCTCACCATACAGCACCCGTCGCTCCTGTACGTCTTCCCAAGAAAGCCCCATCCCCCCGCCCAGATCTTTAGTTGGTGTCCATGTGGTTGAGACTCTCACATATGAAAGTGTTCCAGCCAATGTTTAAAGGCATCTGAATGGCCCCCTGCCTGCTGGAGGAGATGTTGAAAGAGGCTCTGCTATTTTGGAAAACAGCCAACAAGTAAAACTTCCCATAGATGCAACTTGCCTAGGACTAACAAAAATACACCAAAATCGCCCAACTGGTCTGTCACAGGTCGTAGCTACTCCTGTTCTGCTTTACATGTAACATGTCTTGAACAGACTCGTGCATTTGAGCGCTTGGTCCCCAGCTCTTGGCACTGTCTGGGGAGGCTGTAGAACCTTTAGGAAGTGGGACCTCTCAGAAAGAGTTGGGTTTCTGGTGAGTGGAGGTTGACCTTGGGGGTTATATCCTGTTCCTGCTCAGGTTGACCACTTGTAACAGTACCTGATGGCCCTGGTGCCTCAGGCTGAGCCCTGGGTCATGGCTTCCCTGATGGACTATCACCCCTTAACTGTGAATCCAAATAATCCCCTCCCTCCTTCCCTGAGTTGTTTTTGGGGTATTTGGTTCCAGTGAGGAGAAATGTGACTCACACAACACACCTCTAAAAGTTGCTCTGGGACATAGATGGAAACTGAGCTATAGAAAAATATGTACTTTTGACCAACCGTGACGGTTTTTAATCTGTTACTTGACCCAAACCACAGGAATAAGGGTCCTGAGTGACGAGGTGTTGAGTGGGAGGACCAGGAAAGAGAAACAATGAAGACAAAAGCTGGGACCAGGAGACTGCTTATGCAAAGCAAGTTTATTAAGTACAGCATCTTATATACCATTTGTAGGGGAAGAAGATCAAGGTCAGCAGAGGGTTAAATCAAACAATGTAGGCAAAGAGAACACAGGATGCCACAGACACGGTGGCCTTAGGACTGATAACCACATTCCTTCAGAGGAGAAATCCAAGTTCCCAGGAATGGAACCCTTAACTCCTCTGAGGCTCTGCCTAGCCCCAGCCCCAGCCCCAGCCCCAGGCCCAGGCCCAGCCCCAGCCCCAGCCCCAGCCCTAGCCCCGGACTGGACCTTACCAAGTCTGTCCCTGAGCAAGGACACAGAACTGGTGTTCCCTTTGTCCTGTCATCAGGGCCTCTGAAAACACCTTGGATCAGTCTGGCTCCCACATTTAATGGATTTATTGATTGTCTGGCCTTAAATCCTAGCACTCAGAAGGCAGAGGCAGACAGATCTCTGTGAGTTCAAGGCCAGCCTAGTCTACGTAGTGAGTTCCAGGCCAGCCAAGGGCTACACAGAGAGACCCTGCTTCAAAAAAAAAAGAAAAAGGAAAAAGAAGGAAGGAAATAATATTTATAACTCACGCTTCCCTTCAGTAACTAGTAATAACTATGATGCAATGACACATCACTTTGAGCGAAAGAATTACCGGGCCGAGTAACATAAATGAAAACTGGACGCGTGTCGCCAGACTCTCCCGCGCATGAAATGTTAGCCCAGCTGTAACCTCGGCAGTTGTTCACATTGGCTTCTGCCACCCAAGAGGCTCTGGAGCCCTGGCATTTACATTCTGAGAAATTATTGATGTAATCATGGAATGAAAAATTGATAGAAAGAGGGAGCACAATGTATTACACCGTGGTGGCAGGGTGGGTGGGTCAGTAGGAGTCACGTATTTCAACATCCGACATTTACAGCACACAAAGCTCTGTGAGGGGCCAGAGTTCTGTGGGTGGAGCTAAGGAGGGAAATCCTGACGGTGTGTCTGCCTGCTCTACATCTCCCCTCCTCACACCCAGCTCTGGTGACTGAGCCATCGCTACCAACACCCCCCCCCACCTGCCACAATCCTCAAGGCTCCTTCCAAGTTCTCCAGCTCCATTCCTGCCCCTCCTCACCCTTAGCTTAGGTCCTTCTATCTTCCCCTGCTGCCGTGATGAACCCGTGGTCTTCCTAAATCCATGCCTGTACGACAGTTTGAGGGAGAGATGGGCGATCTCCTGCAGATGAAGGGCTTGGGATGGCGTTGGGGCTGGAACGAAGTTAGAAAGGGTTGTAAGCATTCATCGGGCTTTATGAGAGATGGGATACCAGAGAGCAGTGGGGGCAGATCAGCTACCACGAATGGATTAGTGAAGAGACACACCTGATCGTCCCTTGCTTTGCTGCCAGAATTTGAGCCCTGATTCTGGGGCTGCGGATGATCCCCCTGGTGATCAGAACCCCTGTGCCTGTGTACAGGCAGCTGATTTGCTAACAGTCACTGTTAGGATACACATCATCCTGTGTAGTATCTGCTGCAGAGACCGGGGTTGACCTCATACCAGCTGCATGCAGAACATCAGGGGGACTTCTAATATGTCTCCACCCATACCCTAACCCTTTCTTTGAAACCATAACACTGGAGGTGTGGCTCATAAATCTATCCACATCACAGGTTCTTGGAGTGGCAGGTAGTGAGTGCACAGAGGCGTCTGAGCCAGCATAGCAAGTGGTCTGTCCTACATAGAGGCCCCTGGGCTTCCTGACAACCCTGGGATCTGGCCCACCGCCTGTATGTGTTAATAAAGTTTTATTACTGCACAACTCCATCCACTTATTTACACGCTGTCTGCGGTCGCTTGCTATTACAATGGCAAAGGTGAATATTTTTCACAGTGACTGCATGGCCTACAAAGCTGAAAATATTTACAACCTGGCCCTTTACAGAAAGAGCTTGCCAACGCCTGCTTTGGAGCACCATTCATAAAACTTCAGCAGTTGTAGCAGAGGCTGACACCAGGCAGCACGGGAAGCGAAACAAGAGTCTCCTCCTCCCTTCAAGCAATATTCAGGATCATGTGACCTGGCATCAATGCTCTGATGTTTGCAGCTTTTTTTTTTGTTTGTTTGTTCCTTTCCTGTGTTCTTCATGGCCTGATGATTTTATTCCACTCTATAGATGAGAAAACCGGATGCTCAGAGAGGCCCCCAGGCAAATCAGTGGGAGGCCAGCATTGGCCATCGGCCTGCCTCCCTGATGGAAGTAGATGCCAGACGTGTGTATTTATTATGGCATAGAATGCTTTCTCCGATGACTGAGAACGGGAAGTCTGTTCACAGCCCTCCCTAACCTCTTTGTAAAGGGGAAATAAAACTAATAGCATAGAGAGGACTTTAAAATGTAAAGGATGTCATTGTTGCTGTCAATTTTGCCATGCGGTTACACGCTGATGGCGCTGAAGGGCTGGTGAATCTTCCGTGAGTGTCCTCCCTGGGAAGGAAACTGCTGGTTTGTTGCTGCTGTTGCTGTTGCTGTTCCAAGTACAGCTGTGGTTTGATGTGGGCAAATCTCTGCAAAGCGATCTATAGGAAGAGTTTTGCTCAGAAACCTTTTTGATTGTGGCTTTAAGCTGAATTCACCAGAAATGACAAGAATATGGCCTGAAGATTAGGTGAAAGAATGTTAACGAGTTTCAGATTTTAAGGGCCCTGTATTGTGGGGAGACAGGGGCCACTTAAGAACAACCTCCATCACTGTGAAGAGGCTGGGGGCTGGGAGAATGGCTCGGTCAGTCTAAACTACGTGGCACGTCCTAGGTCAATGAGAGACCCTGTCTCAAAAAGAAAGATGGGCACCTTCTAGGGTTGACACCTGCAGCTGCTTCCGGGCCACACACACATTACTCATGGACGGAAGGATAAGTCTGAAGAAGGCTGGAGAGACGGGTCAGCGGCTAAGAGTGCTCCATCAGAGGGGAGCCACATCAGGCAGCTCACAGCCACCTGGAACTCCAGCTCTGAGGGTTCCAACCCTCCCTTCTGGCATCAGTGAGCACGCATGAGCACGCATGAGCACGCGAGCACGCACGCACGCACGCCCGCGTGTGCGCGCTAAAATCAAATACTTTTCTTTAAAAAAAGAACAATTTCTCTTTTAGAAAGATGAGCCAAAGACAGTCAATGTATTTTTTTTTTATTTAACCTCTATTAAGATGTTTTATTTGCATAAAATAAAAAGCATCCAGTTTAAGTGGATGCTGGCAGCTGTGCCCAGCTGCAAAGTCACACCTCGATCAAGGGAACTCTCCCTGCGATTGCCCCCTTCCTAGAAGCCAGGTCCTCCCTAATCTGCTTTCCCTAATGACAGCTTTGCCTTTTTCTAGAATCTCCACGAGTGCATGGACATCCATGTTCCCTTCTGTGTGAGATGTGCTGTGGGCACAGGGGGACCCTACATTACAGAAGCCACATAGAAAGGTTGTCCTCAGCTGGCAGATGACCCTAGGCAGGCTTTGCAGAGACACCGTGGTCCTTTAAAGCCATTTGATTCTAGGGACAGTGATGGCTGACCCTCCGGGGATTTCTTTGTCCGCACACGAAAGCAAAACACCTTACATAAATTATATAGATTACCTCATGGAATCATCTCAGCAGCCCTAGGAGGTGGATCATTTACATGATCATTTAAATTGACTTAAAGCGGGGACTGGAAACTCTAATTTAAAAACAAAGGGCTATAGACTAATTTAATAGATTTTATTCAGCCCCCATTTTTTTAATTTTAGCCAAGTTGTCCCCTAAGGAGCAGATGGTAATGTCCAGAGATGGTTTTCATTATCATGATGAAGAGGATGCTTCTAGTGGCGTCTAGTGGAGAGAGGCCAGGGACAGGGCTACGTGTCCTCCGGAGCATGAGATGGATGACGCCTTCTGCAAAGAGCTACCCAGCCCCAAATGTCCTGAGCACCAAGGCTGAGAAGCCTTTCCGACCCTTAACAGTCATGAGATATCGGAAGCATGGCAGCATCTGGCAGGACGCGTGGTTTTTGATCATTTAAAAACCTAAAAGGGACAGGGGATCGGGAGATGACTTAGCCCATAAGTGCTTACTGCACAGGCATGAGGATCTGAGTTCAAGTCCTCAGTGCCTACCCCTCCCCATAAAGCACTGGGCACAGTGGTGCAGGCCTTTGTCCTAATGCCAGGAATGTGGGACAGGAGGATCCCTGGGGCTCGCTGCTCAGCCAGTCTAACCGAATCAGTAAGACACAGGTCAGCGAGAGATCCTAGCTCAAAAACTGAGGTGAAGAGCGATTGAGGATGACACCTGTCTCTGACCTCTGGCCTCCACACACCCATGCAAACATGTATACACATGCACACTCAATACACATATACACATACATACAAATATGTCAACAGGCATACATACAAACATGCACACTCATACGCACACTAAAAAGACTGTTTTTGTGTGCATTCTGAGCTGGACATGGTGACTCACACCTGTTTACCACAACACTTAGAAGGCTGAGGGAATGAAAGTCACCTTGGGTGACATAGAAAGTTCCAGGTCAGCCTGGGCTATGTGACACTCTGCCTCAAGACAGCAACATATGTAAAGAATAACCTTACTATACCTCTTCAAAATAGTTTATGATTTATAACCATCTGGCAACAGACCTGACCATTGTAAGGTAGGAAAAGCAGCATCAGGGTGAGGTGCTGGGCAGAGGGTCCTGGCTTCAGTGGGCCCTTCCTGTTGGAGGTGAGCCCACAGCATCCTGAAAGAACTGACCAAGCCCAAATGAGTGACAGCCTGAGGATGGGTTATTTCTCCCCTCCACGGCACCAGACTCTCTGTAACAGAAGCCCAAGAGGGAGAGGGCTTTTGCAACCGCCTCTGAGGATGAGGTAGTTTTCTGGGCTTGTTGAAACCCTCAATCTGGGAGTCAGCACAGCTCTTGCTGGAGTCCTATGGACACGGGAGTGCTTGCAGGCAGAGAATGAGCAGAAGGGACTGGATCTGGGCATCCTAGGGATGGAGCCCCTCCCTCTCATGAAGCTGAGATGAGTAGAGAAAGCCTTTGCAGGAGGCATGATGTAGGGACCATGAGCAGGAACCGGGATGCTGGCCTGACAAACACACCATCCATGTGTGGTATGTCCTCAGGGCCCACAAGATGCCTCATTGCCTTTGGACATTAGACCTACACACATGTGGATGACTGAGTGGGGACCTACAAAGATGTCCTCATAGTGAGCAAGTCACCTTACTTGATAAACACATTTTGTAGACCTCATCAAGTCGTACATCTTGAGATGATGAGATACCCTGAATTAGCAGAACCAGGCTGACGTAACCACGAAGTCCTTACAAGAAGGGCAAGGAGCAGCCACGTGATGATGGTATCAGGAAGCCAGAGGAGAGATGCTACATTGCTGGCCTTGAACTTTAAGGAATCACAGAACACATCTGCCTCTACATCAGAAACAAGGAGGTTACTGTTTTTCTAAAGCCCTTAGAAGGAATGCAGTCCAGCTTACACATTGGCATTAAATCCATGAGACTCATTTCAGATTTGTGACTTTCAGAACTATCAGGAAATACATGTGTGTGGTTTGAGGTTCATGGAACAATGGCTACTTGTTTTGTCAGCAATAGGAAATGAATCTAGTGTTTCAAGAACACCAACAGGTCTTTTGTTCTGTGGCAGAATATACATAGTCAGGTAGATGATTGATGGGTATATAATAAATATGTGGGTAGATAGATAAGGGATTGGGAGAGATGATAGATAGATAGACAGACAGACAGACAGACAGACAGATAGATGGTAGGTAGGTAGGTGCCAGGGCCGGCCTGGCAAGTCGGAAAGTACCTGGATGGGGGGTGAGACTGAGGGGCCTAATGAGGAGAGGGGAAAAGAGATGCGAAGGGAAGGGAATAGACCAGACACACACAGCATCATTGAGCTCAGATGGAATAGAGCTAAGATTTAATTTTTCTCTCAATTCTTATACCCCTTTCCTCAAGGGGCTACAGGAGTTACAAAGATAATGATCACAAAGAACTCAGCGTATCAGCGCTGGGTAAAACAATGCATGAGTGAAGCATCTCATTCTCTAGTTAATCCTAAACCTTGAAACTTCCCTCTTTCTGCCGGAGCAGGATGTTTATCCTGGGAGATAACCTGTCTCAGGGAAGCTAAATGTTTACCCAGGGAAGTAGCTTCTCTAGGTGGAGTTAGATGCTTGTCTAGGACAATAGTCTCACATGATGAAGCTGAATGTTCAGCTGGAGAAGGAACGCTCCTTTAGATAACCTTGACTTCCCCGAAACCAGCCTCTCTCGGGCAGTTATAATACTTTGTGACTCAGTTTTGCTCAGAAGATCTCCCAATAATGGAATTAGGCAATATTAGCCAGAGGCTCACAGCAGAGTCTAGGTCCAGAGTCTGGGGAGCTCACCACAGGTAGGTAGAGGTCTGATTGATTGATAATAATGTAATTGTTGATAGATAGATGTCTGATTGATTAAAGATAGATAAATAGATGGATAGATAATCAATAGATAGACAGGTGATAGAGATAGATAGAGAGAGAGAGAGAGAGAGAGAGAGAGATGTGTCTAACTGAGGTAATTATTGGTTAGTCTCTGGGCTGGGATAATTATCGGTTGGTCTCTGGGCTCTGTTCAGAGTTTTCCTGGCCCAGCACATCCATGCTAATCATCAGAACACAAGGCTCATTTGTAGCAGCGTCAACAGCTGCTGTTGGTCTCAGGGAAAAAGTTTAAGACCTGAAGCCATCACCATTTTCAGAAGCCAGGTTTTATATTTGTTGAGGGGTGTGCTGGGCCTCACATGCCAAGAAGCGCCACACCACGGGTTTATACTCCCAGCTCCAAGTTCAGCTTCTTTAGATGTAACCAACAAGATCATCCTGTCTTCAAATGCCAGGCTAAAGAATAAGATAATGCCCAGGAGAGTGTGGTACACGCTGGAGCCTGTCAATCACTGGTCTGGTTTAGTTGAGTGTGTTGGAGTGAGTTGTGATATTCCCAAACTGATTCTGTACTCTCTCTACTCAGGTCTGTAAGAACGCCACATCTGAAGCTTGACTCCCAAGTTGCCATAGCAACAGGAAAAAAAGAAAGAAAAAAAAAAGTCTATCCAAATCTGAAGATTGCCGTTTACAGCTATCAAACTTCACAGCCAGGCCTCGATTGTTCCACACCCTCCTTTTTCTTTGCAATTTCATTTAATCTGTACCTCACCATTTGACAGCATCTCCCCACTTTGATTAATGGAACCCTCTGGGTTTGCCCCGAATGTTTAAAGATCATGCCTGTCACTGGACCTCCGGGAGCAGGAACAATGACTACTTTTTCTGATGCGCCGACACGTTGCTAGCCCGCGCTCCACCCACGCAGCTGCGCAGTGGGTTCGTATCTGTACGTGACTGGGTATCTGTCTGTGTATATACCCAATATTTATGTAGAGGACTGCAGGCGCCTGCTGCTAAGATGGTTAGAACAGAGGAGGTGGAAGCTCACACAACTGAGCCTTCCAGGGCTTCCTCAAAATGCACAGCCGAGGTCAGTCCACTGCGCTGTCTCTCACTTGCAGAGCAGAACTGCATCCCCAGGGGTCTGCTCAGTCTGAATTCTGACCAACCAGCCAGGCAGGTCCAGGGGTTGCAGACGGGGGAAGAGCAAGGGAAAGAATTCCCTCCTTAGTAGGACTGCCACCTCTTCCCACTGCCACCAAATGCCATGGTCCTGACTCCCAGGTGGGGAGCAAGGAATGTTGTCAGATGCTAAGGGCTGAACTATTCTCCCAGGGGAAGAGTAAGTAATTGTGCCACCCCTGCCCCACAGTCGTACAGTGCTTACAGTAACACAGATCATGGTGGAGACCCTCTCCCTCCTCAGTATCTGTACAAGTACAAATGTCATCGCGGTGTACCTGTGAAGAGACCAGCGGGTACCATCTCATATGCACATATATCACCCACACATGTACACATGTATTATGCATATCCACACCGTTTTTTTTTTTCCATATATACAGGCATAAAATAGAGTAAACCCAGGTAGTTTTTAAAGTACCCTTCCGTGTGACTACCGTTGTTCGCAAAGCTGAGAATAAAAAGTTGTTCATTACGTCTGGAAAGGAATTGAGTTTTGTCCCGTGAGCATGTCAGGCTAAGAAGAACGTTAATGCTCCCACGAAGATTGATCTTCTCGTCGTCAACAAACTGTAAATGAACCATCAAAGCTCACACCAAATTTTTTTTTTTTCTATCAAACGAAGCTAGTGACAGCCTGTGGCTTTAGAGCTCAGCACGAGCTAGGGTAAGGTAAGTGTCTTAGTATATTTTAATGCTGTTGCTTACTAAAGGTTCTAACCCCACACATACTCCCGCGCACATGCTTTCTTATGCAATCTATGTTGGCCCTGTGCTTTTGAGTTTGCCTTCTGCAGGCAGTGGAGTCATCTGTTGTCTTTGTTGTAGTGAGATTAAGCAGGTAGAGGTCCACACACTGCTCTTTGTTTCAATAGTCAATCTTTTTGGACCATATAGAATGCAGAGTTTTTTTTCATTAAAATAAATGGGTATCGGTGGTTAAAACTGCTGGGCAGTAGCTCTCCTTGATTTCTACATTGTGTCTACTGTGTCTGATGCCGGAGTCACATTTTGGACCACTCGGGATCCCCTGCCTATCTGTTACATGAATGTGACTAGAAAACTGGGAGGGGCAGCGAGAGAGATGGCTCAGTGATTAAGAGTGTTTGCTCCTCGATAAGAGGACTAGAATGCAAATCCCAGGACCCACCACAAACCAAGCATCCCTGAAAAGGCCCCAGCTTTGGGTGGGGGAGGTAGACAGAGACAGGGAGATTGCTAGGGCTTGCTGGGTTCCAGCCTAGCCAAGACACAGCCCCACATTCAGGGGGAGATCCTGCCTCAAAGGAACATGTGGAAAGTTGTAGAGAACACCTGATACTCTCTACAATCCACCACAGTGCATACCTGTACACACACACACATGCACACACACACACACACACACATACATACACATGCAGACACACATGCACATACACACATACATACACACACACATACACACATGTATACACATGCACATAACACACACACATGCCCACACACATACATACACAAACACACGCACACACACACAAGCACATAGGAAAGCCCCGGCACATAAGTTGTACAACAAGCTTGCCATGTCCAGCACAAAGATATGGCTTAATCATGGCACAATCAACTGTGAAGTTGACAGATTTCCAGGCCTGGCCTCCACCCTCAATTGGATGAACACATGAAGCAGTCAGTCATATCTCCATAATTCCCAGACATGGAGATCTTTTAAATTTAAAAAAATGCCACATCTTGAACATGGCATGATGTTTCTCCATGGGCACATAGCCTGGTACATGGCAGATGGGAATCTGAGCCTGTACATTCACACCTTACAAGATGGTGAATCTCCCTGGTGCACCCCAGTATTCTCTTGCAAGGCAGGGAAAGGAGCATGTTCACCCTTGAACAGATCAAGGAGCATCCTCAGGTGCCAAGTAGAGGGCAGCCTGAGCTACGTGCTACACAACAGTCAGAAAGTTCATCCTTCAGTGAGAACTGGGCCGTCTCCAGAGCAAGTGCACATGCTCAGTGGTGCAGCTCACTCAGTGATGGAAACAAGAACGAGACTCCTCCCTCTCTCTTGACTGTAGATTGTAACTCAGCTAAGAACACAGAACAGGAGAAGCCAAGTCCAAGGGCTGGTGGGATAGCTCAATTGATAAAGTGTTTGCCTCAAAAAGATGAGGTCTTGAGTAAGATCTCCAGAACTCATATAAAAAGCCAAGCACAGTGGTACATGCCTGTAATCCCAGCAAAGGTGAGATGGGAGGTTCAGACAGGTGGATCGGTGGAAACACGCTGACCAACAAATAAAGCCTACTTTGTGACGCTCTGGGCAAATGAGAGACCCTGACTCAAACAGAAGGAGGAAGGCGCCTGAGTTTTATGGTGGGTATCAAATAAGACTTTGACTCTTAGAACAGTACAAGAATTTGATGTCCCCAGGAAGACTCTCAAAGCACCATTTCAGTCAGATAAAAGGAGATAGGTCAATTTTTAAACAAAACAAATGCATCATGTCTCACTCTGAAGATACCACAAGCAGAACATTGGGAAGGTCCTTTCTGTTTTTGTTGTTTTGGTTTTTTTGTTTGGTTGGTTCCGGTTTTTGGGTTTTTGAGACAGGATCCCATATAGCCTAGATGGCTTCAAACTCTCTAGGTAGCGAAAGATGACCTTGAACTTCTTCTCCCACCTCCACTGGAGGGCTGGAACTCAGGTGTGCTAGATGAGCCCAAGTTTATGCAGCGCTGGGGGTGGAGCCAAGGCTGCGTGCATGCTGGGCAAACACTCCAGTCTCCCAACGGAGCTACATTCCCAGCCTGCTCTGTCTCTGCCTCTGTACAACAGATTTCATTATGAGGCAGCTTACAAGTCAGGAGAAGGGAAGCTTAGAGAAGTCACACCCACCTACGGTAAGTGGCTGCCAGGACCGCTGACTCACATTTTCCCGACTGCACCAAAGCATCACAGCTCTGGAATTGGCAGCAACAGCAGACCAAAGGCCTACTGTAGGCCAGAAGACCCCACTCTGAAGCCTTGGCCAGTGTGCCTATCCATCCACACCAATATATGGCGTGGATATAACGTGTCTCCTTCACCGCGTGTGTTGAACACTTGGCCCCCAGTTATTTTTTTTTTTAAGTGGAGGGATTGTCTAGAAACATCAGAAGGTGCCTACCTGGAGACGGTAGCCCACTGAGGGCAACACCTTAGCAGTATCTTGTCCCTAGACACTTCCTGTTGTGGCTTGCTTCCTGTCTGCCATGCTATGAATTGTTCTGCTCTACCACACCCTCCTCATCATGGGAAACCAAAACCTCAGCAACCATGAGCCAAGATAAACCTATCTTCAGGTTATTCCTTTGGGATACTTTTATAGCTTTATAGCAGTCACTAATAAAGTTGGTTAATTTGGGTTACGGTAACGGTGCCCTCCTTGTACTGCGAGGTAACTTCTTCTATTAAGCACCTTTTCCTGATAGTACTTTCTGCTATTAAGTTCCTGTGAAAGATTTCTGCTAAGAACTGTTAATGCTATGCTAAATTAATAATGAAACCTTGACCGGGTGGTGGTGTGGTGCACACCTTTAATCCCAGTACTCGGGAGGCAGAGGCAGGCAGATCTCTGTGAGTTCGAGGCCAGCCTGGTTTACAGAGTGAGTTCCAGGACAGCTAGAGTTACAACAGAGAAAACTTATCTCAAAAAAAAACATATATTTATATAGATGAACCTTAGAAGTATCTCCCATACAAAACTCTGTAATCTCTTACATATCCCCAGCCCTTTCTGGGATAAGCTATGGGTCATTAACACATACATAAGGGCTTCTACCAGAGTTTTTTTAGAGATTTATTTTACTATTTGTATGTGTGTGAATGTATATGTGGGTATCTGCAGAGGTTAGAAGAGGGTGGCTGATTCCCCCGAAGCTAGAGTTACAGGTGATTGTGAGCCAACCAACACATGGTATCTGTTATGGTTATGGTATCTGAATTCAGGTCCTGTGCAAGAGTACCAAGCATTCTTGGTCACTCAGCCATGTTTCCAACCGTGGCTAGCTCAAATCCTATATTGATTATCCAAAAGTTAGCTCTCGTCCTCTCAGATACCCATTCATTTCCCAAATCAAGTGAGAGAAGAGAAAGCTGAGGGAGAAGGCAATGTAAGGTGCCCAAGAGCTTGGTCTGTGCCTGGCTACAATCCCAAGTCAAGTCGGCACTTTCTACAGGACCTCAGAGCAGTGTCTGGTTTTGTAAATGTAACCCAGAGATCTCTCTAGGTACAGGTGCCTTAAGCATGTGTGGACAGATCAATCACACCATAAAAAGAAAGGCTTCCCTCACTGTTGATTCCTAAGCAACCACCAACATTCTTATCGAGAAATCTGGCTATACCTTCCAGAGATGGAAGCCATTTTCCCTCCTTCTCGGACAGTAGCACAAACACATCTCCATCCCCATCTCCCCCAAATATGTAGCACAGGCTGGCCTTGAACTTGTGGTCCTCCTGCCTATGCCTCTTTCAACAAATCTTTCTGGTGTGCACCACGACAGCCAACTCTTTAACTGGGTCTTACACCTGTTAAATGTGGTGTCCGATCCCACCCTGGTACTTTTTCTGCTAAATTTAAGTCTCAACACAGTGTATGAAGGCCATCAACCCTTCAATGACAATCAGAAGGGAAGCTGCTCTCAAGGAACCCGAACTTGCAAGTCAGGGGCTGCAGGAACTACCTCCTGGACAGTCTCTAGGAAACTGCTGTTTGGGTAAATAAGAAGGAAGCTGGTTTCCTGGCAGCCAGTCCCTAAAATGCTAATTTGGAAAATTGCTTCAAATGAATATAAGAAGCATAAACTAACACTTCAAACCGAAAGCAAAGCAATTTGAGCCAATAGGGACACTGCTGATCTTGCCCTCCTTCCCCAGAAAAGTAATTTTCTGTTCTTTTGCAAACAGCCACAAAGCTGTGACCTCCTCCTGCCTCCAGGCCCCATCAAGATACCAGTGCACAGGGCACACCGCAAAGTCCAACAAGTCCAGCCTTGATAGGGGCCTCCCAGCCAAGAGGTCAGGTCCTGGGGTGATGCTGTTTCTAAATTAAACCTGCCTCAGCTGGAAGGCTTGCTCTCCAACCAGCCTGACCTCTACAGCAAGGCCTGGGCTGGGTGGGTGCGTGTGCCCTGCCCTGGCTTCTTCTCTGCCAGGAGGGCAGCCTCTGGGGGTGAGACTATCCCTGAAGAACAAGCATCTGGTTCCTTCGGGAATTTCACTGTCTATCTGAGCTTGTCCCCGAGAGGAAGCAAGCAGATGTTCCAGATCCAGCAACAGCCTGTGCTGTCCCTTTGCAGACTGCAAAAGCAGGGCTCTTTCAATGGGCACACAACTGTCCCCCTGGGCAACCTTTTTTTAATTTCTTTTTCTTCTCTCGTATAATACATCTTGACACCCCTCCTACCCTCTCTTCATTCCTCTCCCAGCTCCCCCCACCTTCTCTCTCCTCCTAATCTACCCTCCCCACCCCAACCCACCCACCACCCACCCCGGCTTCTCCCCATAGAAGAGAGCAGTCCTCCCAGGGTTACTACTCAAACTTCCTGTCATCTCTTAAAGCACTGTTTTCTAAATGTTAATGGCTGCAGAAGATCTTCGAGATTCAGTCACCCTCTGCACACCTCTCCACCTCACTGACTTACTGAACAGCCAGCTGTGGCATCAGTTCCAACTACACTTTCAAAATATCATTTTAAGTCTGAGGGCTCATGGGATAAAGGCGCTTGCTGCCAAGGCTGATCATCTGAGTTCAATCACCAGAACCCACCAGGTGGAAGGAGAGAACCAAGTCCTCCAATGTTCCTCCGGGCTCCACACTCAAACTGTGACTTGTGCACACACGTGCAAGCATACGCACCCAAATAAATGTAATAAAATAAAAATAAATGTATAGGTCTGCTCATGTTCATTTTAAAAGAAGACTACCACAAGATAAAAACCAGAGTCACTTGGGAGCAAAATCAAAATACAATGGAAAGCAAAACAGTAACAAACAAAAGAGCAGGAAAAGGGGACAGTTGCCTTTAATTGTGTACAAAGAAGTAATGTGTACAAAGGTCTAGGGCGATGTGTGCCTATGATCTCAGCACTCAGGAAGCTGAGACAGGAGGGCGGCCGGGTTTGCCATTAGCTTGTTATTCTTTCATTCTGGGTTTTTCTCTTGGTTCATCTGGCTGGCTGGCTGGTTGGTTGTTTGGCTGTTTGGTTGGCTGTTTCGTTTGTTTGGTTGTCTATTTGGTTATCTAGCTGGATGACTGGCTGGCTGGCTGGCTGGCTGGTTAGTTGGTTGGCTGGCTGGCTGGCTGATTGGTTGGATAGTTGGTTGGCTGGCTGGCTGGCTGATTGGTTAGATAGTTGGTTGGTTGATTGGTTGATTGGTTGATTGGTTGATCGGTTGACTGGTTGGTCGGTTGGTTGGTTGGTTGGTTAGCTAGCTGGCTGGCTAGCTGGCTGGCTGCTGGTTGGCTGGCTGGCTGGTTGACTGGTTGGCTGTTTGGTTGGTCGGTTGGTTGGTTGGTTGGTTGGTTAGCTAGCTGGCTGGCTAGCTGGCTGGCTGCTGGTTGGCTGGCTGGCTGGTTGACTGGTTGGCTGTTTGGTTGGTCGGTTGGTTGGTTGGTTGGTTGGTTGGTTGGTTAGCTAGCTGGCTGGCTAGCTGGCTGGCTGCTGGTTGGCTGGCTGGCTGGTTGACTGGCTGGCTGTTTGGTCGGTTGGTTACAGGGTCGCACTATAGCCCAAGCTGGCTTTAACTTGAGATCTCCCTGCAGCAGCCTCCCCGTGCTGAGACAAAAAAAGCTCAACATCACACCCATCTTGGATTTTCTATTTGTCAACCCCTCTCATCTGCCAAGATGAAGGGCCAATAGAAAGGAGGGACTGAAGAAGCAAGTTTTTGGAGTGGATGGCAGACACATGGTACAGGTCTCTACCCCAGTTGTGCACAGTCCTGCATTCCCTATTGAAAAGCCTTGATGGCAAAGAGAGTGGGGTAAGGGGTGTGATCGAGAACCTTTACCTTCCGCAGGCGATTTTCTCCTTAGAACGTAAGGTCATCCTCTGTGAGTAAGAGGGTGGAGTAGCAGGTCTGGGAAGCCCAGGAAGGTCTGGAATGACCGGTGAATGGGCAGGAGCCACCCTGGGTACTGGGAAGATGAACTCTTATGTCCTGTGTATCAGTTACCTTTCTCATTGTTAGACAAACTACCTGACAAAAGAAACTTGGGGAGGAAGGGTCTCTTTGAGCTCGCAGTTTGAGGGTACACAGTCCATCACGGTGGGGAAGGCATGTCGGCAGCAGCATGAGGCAAGTGGCCACATTACATCCACAGCCAGGAAACAGAAAGATGAACACTTGTGCTCAGTTCACTTTCTCCTTTTTAATTCAGTTTAGGACCCCAGTCCATGGGATGGGGCTGCCCATGTTCAGGGTGGGTCTTCTTTCTTGTTAAAAAAAAAAAAACTCTCTGAAACCCCCTCAGAGATACACCCAGATGGCTAGAAAGATAGTTCAGCACTTAATTGAGCACAGTCCTCTTGCAGAAGACCTGAGTTCAGTTCCCCACACTCAAATCAGACGCCTCACAACCACCCGTAACTCCAGCTCCCTAGGAACCCAACACCTACACGAAGACACACACACAGTCTATAATTCCACTCCCAGAGGATCTGACACCATCTGACACCATCTGGCCTCCACAAAGGCCACAGATACGCATGTACATACACCCATACACATTCAAAGGGGTCTGGAAATACAGCTCAGTGCTACAGCATGTACCTGTCACATACAGAGCTCTAGGTTCAATCCCCACTAGGGGTGGCTCAGTCCTTTTTAAAGGGTCCTAGATGGGGTGGAATTATCAACATGGCCTGTGATTGGTGGAGTTTCTTTGGCCTGTGATTGGTGGAATTCTCAGTCCAGAGAGGGTTTGGGGTCCCAGCTCAGGGTCATTTGTGTTTGTTGGGACCCCCTTCTGTGCTGTACTGTCAGGTTGGGGAACCCCTCAGCCAGATGAGAGTTGGGTCCCTGATAGTCCCATGGGGGAGCTTTCTTATGAGGGATTTCAAGTCCCAGAGCTCCTTAGCCTTGCAGAGCTAGATTCCCCCAAAAGGGAAAAATGCTGGCTCCTCAGTGGCCTTCGGCATCATTTGGGGTTCCTGGTAGGCATAAGGAATAGTGGCTGGGCCCCCAGAGTCCCCAGCAGGGTAGCAAGGGAGACAAGCATTAGTCTTGAATAGCAGTAGGACAGTAGGAGAGGCTAGGTTTGCTAGTAAAGTCAACTTTGCTTCCTGGAAGAAACACAGATGGCTGTGAGGGTCCATCTTGGAGGGGGGGGCGGTGTCAGCCAGGAGTGCTGATGGCTGTTAGGTTCCATCTGTGAGGGGAAGGGTCATCCAGGAGCGAGCACAGTCCTCAGTCAGGTCCTCCTTCCGTTTGACAGTTAGCCAGCTGGGGGGTTGGGCCTGGCAAGGGGGCGGAGCTAAGGCAGAGCTAAGGCAGAGCTTCCTTCACAGGGCTGTGGAGGCTGATCATAGATGAATGTAGAAAGGCATTTCAGAGCTTCTCACAGAGAGTGGGAGTCCCACACTATAGACTGGGGGGGGGGGGGAACAGAACCCCTCAGAGGGAGCCCTGGGCTGTGGACTATGTCTGTGGTCAGGGGTAGGGGGCAGAGCTCTCCAGCACGGAGCCGTGCTGTAGACACTGCTTGTTGCAGAATCCTAACACCCACTACTGGAGGGAAAAAAAACATTTTGCACACTAGCATTCTCCTTTGTTTAGATCCAAGACAGGCGTGTCAAGAACGGCCCAGCATGAACCAAAAGCCATCATGAAAGTGTCATGTCAAGTTCTTGAAAAACCAAATTGTTCTGAACATGGGGAAGAGGATTACAACTTAAATTTAATCTAGGAAAAGCTTTAAAAATGCTAAAAGGAGATAAGCCAACTTCAGCATGAAAAGAAAGGTTAAAAATGAGACTGATCCAAACTTTAATGCAAGGTCAATTCCTGGCACTTTGCATCGACACAGCAACTTCCCTAACAGAACAAAATTCACCTGGGCTCCGTGTCAATCCCCACAAGAGTGCATCAGCCCCGAGTGTAGAGAAGTTTTTGTGAAAAGCAGCTGTTTAACACACCAGAAAGTGCATCTGTCTTTCTCTACGAGTATAAGAAAGCAAATTAAGCCATCACTCAGAGTGTCAAGTTTGCTGTTTAGATGAAGAAAAATCCAATCGGGGGAAAAAAAATCACAAGTCTCAAATCTCCTACCAGAGAAAAGAGGAAAGGAATCAAAGGAAGAATCAGGGGCTGGAGAGCTTACTCATCAGTTAAGAACACCTGCTTCTCCTGCAGAGTCCATGAGTCTGATTTCCAGCACCCGTATCGGGCTGCTCACAGCTGCCTGTAACAGCAGCTCCAGGGGATCCAACACCCTCTTCTGGATTCTAAGGGCATCTGTACACACCACACACACACACACACACACACACACACACACACACACACATACACACAATTAAAAATAAAATAAAATAATTTTAAAGCAAAAAACTATTATTCTCCAACCTGAGTTCATAGAGGTCTGGGCTCGCTCATGACCATAGGCTTGACCTCACTAGGAACCCCAGTGGAGATGTCTACACTGAACAACTGGGTCTGAAGTCAGTAGCCAGAGGCTGCACTTGCCTCTGGCCATGTAGTAACTGATGCCAGAGGTTTGTGAGAACTCTTTATACAAGAACTCACACAGTAAAAACTAAAGTGGTCCCCCACCCCTGGCAAGGTTCACTGAAGTACTAACCCTCACCTGCTCAGATGTAATAGCATTTGGACATAGAGTAGTCACAAATATAATAGTTAAGGGTCCTTCATCTAAAATGACTGGTGGCTCCCAACACCGGCCTCTAGCCTTCACACTAGTGTGTGCATTCGCACCCACGGGTGCGCGCGCGCCCACACACACACCTTCTCACGTATGCATCCACACTTACACACACATGCACATGCACACATACAATGCTTTTGCATAATTAAAATGGGAAGGAAGTTCTCTGTGTAAATTGGGGTTGAGTCAGAGCATGAGGGGACCGGTAGGGATGTGGTCGGAGATGATAGCTGGGGAAGACGATTGAGCCACACACCTCCCTGGCCAAGCCAGATTCATCTTAGTTACTGGAACTTACAGTTTTCTTCCAGCTAAACTCAAAACTGGAGTGGCCCCACCCACACCCCAGAATACAGTCCTCTGAGATCAAGCTTGTGAGTTGCCGGACCCTGTAGATCTATAGTCAGGGAATTTCTTAACTCACTGCTGAGACACAACCCCAAGGCCATCTGTGGGACTGGAAGTTAGAGTCCTAACTCAACAGAAAGCAGGATCTTGGAAACTTTCCCAGACAATGCTACTTGAAGGGAACAGACTGCAGACAAACACATATAAGTAAATAATTCAGGAAAGATCACAGACCTAGTCCCCTTTGGAGCTGAACTTCGGCCTGGGTCTGGTGGGACTTTGGAGTTCTGTTTAGTAAACTGTCTCCCAGCCTGTAACCACCCATGTGTCTCTGTACAATTCACTGTGACTCAGGAACATGGAGAACTCTGGGCGCCATGTCCTGTCAGTACACCTTTCCCCAAGCCCCAAAATTCCTTACAACAGCTCCAAGGTAGGGTGAGACAATAGGATCTTATATCCTATGGAGCACCTTCACTAATTTGCTAGACACAGAGAGACACCCAACACCACCTCTAACCTCAGACTGACCCGTACCCTGTCGATAGATGAATCCTTTTCTTTTTCATGGATCTCGGATCCCAGCTTCCTCCACTGTGAGTGGCTGGTGCCACTAAAAGTGATTTCACCCGAAATCCATCTCAGCACATCTCTCTGTGGAACCTGGAAAGTGTTCTTTGAACCAGTGTTCTCCCCACCCAGATCTGTGTCTGTGTTCACTGGCTTTCCTGACACCGCTCCCTTGTACACAGATGGAAACCTGCCTCACTTAGCATCAGGCAGCCATACGTTGAAAGAAGCCAGATTCAATTTACATCTCAGTGAAACACTGGCAAACTGGGTCTACTGCACACCTTCTTCCCAGGGTGGGGGCACAACCTGAGCTTTTGTTTTGTTTCATTTCTGTGGTGCTGGCCTCTTCATGCTGGGCAAGCGCTGTCCCTGGGAACATTCCAATCCATCATCTTTTTGCTTGTTAGGTTTTGTTAGGTTTTGTTTCCGTGACAGGGGTCTCGCTAAATTTTCCGAGGCAGACCTCGAACTCTGGATCCTCCTGACTCAGCCTCCCGAGTAAGTAGGATTACAGGCCTGTAATCTTGGCCCATGTTTTCTAGAATATAAAACTAGGTCTTGAAGAGCAAGCATCCAGTCAGTGAACTCTCTCAACTAAGTTGTTTACTATATTATTATTATTTATTATTATTATTATTACTATTACATTTATTTATTTCGTGTGTATGTTTATGTGTATGTACATGTCATAGCACATGTGTGCAGGACAGAGGTCAGTTTGTGGAAGTCGGATCTCAGGGAACAGGCCAACGATAATCCTCGTGACCTTGGCCCGTTTGCAGTTTTCTCTCCGTTTCCTCTCCGTGCCCCGCGGACGGTGGAGCGGGGCGGGGATGGAGGCGGGGCCAAGAGCCGGGGGGCGGAGCCTATCCTCAGTCGGGCGGCTCTGAAGCCTCCCAGGCCTTTCCGGCGCGTGACGGGAACTACACAACCCACAATGCCTTGCGGCCCCGCGATTGCATTGTCGCGAGAACTGACGGCTTGGGGGCGTCTGCGCCGAGAAACCGAAGTGTAGGTGACGGTTCCGAGACATCGCCGCCAAGCTGGGCACCGGGGAGATGGCCGAGACGGACCCCAAGACTATGCAGGACATCACCTTGGTGGTAAGCGGCAGCCTCGCGTCGGCCCTGACAGTCCGCGGCCGCTCTCGGCCTCGGCGTGGGGTGTGGCCTGCGGCCTCGGCCCGCACACCTGCCGGGCTCGCCCTCCGGCCCCGGCCGGGACCCTCCCGCCCTGACCCGCGGGAGCATCCAACCCAGCCTGGCGGGGCCTTGCTGCCGGCGCCCCCAGCCCGCGTCCTCGCCTCCAAAGGAGGGGGTCTCGGGACGAGCTGTAATCGGCTGACTGCTTCTGGTTTCTCTTAGGTGGAGACGCTCTTGCAGCAGATGCAAGACAAGTTTCAGATCATGTCGGACCAGATCATCGGAAGGAATATCCTTTTGATTCGGAGGCAGCTTCCTAACGGTGGGGGTGAGTGGGCGGTTTGCAAACCGACTTCAGTTAAGTCATTTAGAAATTCCTGTTTTACAAAAAGTTTATTTTTCTTATTATTTTTAATTATGTGTATAAGGGTCATTGACTGAGGAGACCAGAGGCTTTGGGTTCCCCCGGAGCTGGAGTTACAGGCGGTTGTGAGCTGCCCAGTGTGGGTACTGGGTACCTACCACCCTCGGGTCCTCTACAAGAGCCTCAGTGCTCTTAACTGCTAAGCCATCGCTCCAGCTCCACTTTTAATTTCTTTACTGATCATGGCTGTACTGTGTTCCTGAGGAGGACTATGTGGGGGGGCCCTCCAGAACTCCGGTAAAGAGGCTGTATGATGACAGGCTGGGAGTGTTCATTGAGCCTTCCGTCTCCAATCCTCTTGGTAACCTTATCAATGGGATATAGGGTCCTCTGGAATTAATGAATGAAGAGACTGAGGCTTAGGGAAGTAATAGAATTCACTGTGTCCCCTGCACTCCTGACATCCAAGCTGTAGCCTGAAGAAACTGGGGGAGCAGCTGCTTCAGACAGGCTGCGGGGCTCTCTGGAGGATAGGGCTGAAGTGCAGTGTTGACGTGCGGGCTCTTTAACTGTGCCACTTGACGACATGAGCAGTCGCATTGATGATCTGGAGAAAAACATCGCTGACCTCATGACCCAGGCTGGAGTGGAAGAACTGGAAGGAGAAAACAAGATTCCTACTGCCCAGAAGAGCTGAAGGTGAGGGGGTGGGATGGGATGGGGGTGGGGGACCAGGGTTTTCAAATAAACACAGAAAGTGCCCCATTAAGTGTGGTTTTTAAGTAGCTGATAGTTTTCTCTATGTCATTTCCAAGCAGCTATCTCTCTGCATCCCCACGTACCCTGGAGCTCCCATGTTTCCAAATTTTTCATGCCAAACTAATTCTTTAAACAATTAACATTTCCAGTTTTCAGTACTTAAAATTGTATTACTACCAGGTGTGTGCGTCCAAGCTTACACAGCACAACACAGTGTCACTACAGAGTTCACACGTGAGAAGAGTGACAGAAGACAAAACTCATTTTTTTTTTTTTTAAGATGAGTGTTTTGCTTGCATTTACACCCCGTGCAAGTCTGGTGCTATGGGAGTCCAGAAGAGGGCTTCAGAGGCTCTGGACCTGGAGATACAGACAGGATCTGTCGCCCTGTGGGTGCTAGGAGTCAAACCTGGGTCCTCTCGAAGAGTCTCACGTGCTCTTAACAGCTGAGCCATCTGATGTTTGGGTTTTAAGTGAGCTTACAGCTTTGTGCTGGGGCTCACTCATCTGTTGAGCTCTGGATTGGACACCTGGAACCTGGACTCATCTCTGGCTGGCGAGCTGGCCATCGAAAACCCCTGGGTGGTGTCAAATCGGGGCATTTGGATTTGGTACTGTGCCCTGATCGCCCAAAGATTATTTCATTGTTTTCTTTGGGAATAACAGAGCTTGAGTGACCTTCAGTAGCATCTTACATTCTGCAGACCTTTTTTGTGACTTTTATTGTGGGCGTAACTCCTTTACTCTAGACTGGATTACACTTCCACTGAATCATTTCAAATAACAGAAGATGACAGAGGCACACAGCTACTGGGTGTTGAGATTTTTCTTCTTTGTGGCCTGCACTTGTGAGGGGAGGGGCACTTGTATCCAGTGGGTTTTTTTGTTTTTGAGACATAATTTCACTATATAATCCTGGCCGGCCGGCTGACCTGGAACTTGCTATGTAGACCAGGATGACCTCAAAATCACGGAGACCCACCCTCCTCGATCTCCCAAGTGCTGGACTTAAAGGCACGCCTCACTTCCACATACCATTTGTAGTTTCTTCATTTTTTAGTGAAGTTTACCAAGAATTTTGTGTTAAGTATCAAAATAATATATAATGGAAGGTACTTAGCCCCCTCGGATTCTTTGGGCATGGCATGCACCAGCCTCTCGGTGACTGAAATAGAGGTTGTTCTGAAATCCAAGAGAGTAGATTGGGGCTTTGGAGGTCAAGATGCATAAACAGTACACTAGGTTACTTCACCGTGAGATGCTCACATAACCACTTGGTGTGTGCTGCGTCATCTTCAGTCCTATTTAGAGATGAGCTGCAGAGTGTCCAGTGGTCCTTAGAAGCTGCTAGGGAGTTTTGCGATGTTGTGGCAGAAAATCCCATAGGTCAGGAACTGAAAGATTGTAGGATTGAAGATGGTCAGCTGATGGGGAAACACAAAGAGAAGAGGAGGCTGATTCGGAGAATTTTGAATAGATCTCTAAACAAGGGCTAGAGCGACGGCTCAGTGTTAAGAGCACGTATGTTCTCGCAGAGGACCCAAGTTTGGTTCTGAACATCACATGAGGCCACTCAGCACCGTCTGCAACTCCACCTCCAGAGGATCCAGCGTCCTCTTCTGGCTTCCGCAAGGACCTGCACTCACCTGCACATACCCACACACACAGGACAGACTTGCATATACACACATGTAAACTTTTTTTTTTTACAATGGCTTTTTTTCAGATTTGTAAACAGATTAAATTTCCTAGAATAGTATGCATGGAGAACTCCAGAGTGGAATATGATCTTGATTGTTCTGGGGGTGGCTTTGTTGATACTGATGTTTTTCTTCTTTCACAGGGTGCTGATAATTCTGAATCCAGAATGTCATTTTCCCAAGCCAAGAGAAAACCAAGTGGCTTTCTGCAACTAACTACTTTGTGTCGACAGGTTTATAAAGCGTGTGTCCTTATCACAGCCTACATAGTCTATAGAGTGCCCTCAAGATCCTTCCCACAGCCTGCGTAATCTACAGAGTGCCCCCAACCCCCAGTTTCTCACACTTGGTACCTTCACATCTTGGTCAGTTGTCTTATTAAACACTAAAACTTTGGCGGTTTCTGCATAAAATTGTCAAGCTTTAGTGATTTTCCGAAGTCCTTTCCCGCTGTTCCTTCTGTGGTAGTTGCTATTTGGTGAAGTGGCAGAGTGCTTTCTAATTAGGTGAGTAGTAGCCCCCCCCCCCTTGGAAGAAGCCTTGAGATACGTACGTTTAGGGTTCTTTCATTTTCAACACAAAGTGACTGTTGGGCCAACACTGGTGTGTCAGAAATACTTTTCCAAAGGCGAGAGCACTTAACAGCTGTCTGTGCCCAAGTGTCTGTCAGAGTTTTGCATGAGAGTCTAGTAGTGTTGGTAGGTCCTGCTCATCTGGTGGGATGTCAGAACCCAGTGACCCTGTCCTCCCTTCGAGCTCCTGACTGAAAGGGAAGAGACCAAAAGACCCAACTGAGCCCACTGCCGGCACACGGCTGAGAAATGTCTGGTGACTGGCGGGAGGCTCTGGTTTTTAAGAAATACTACTTTACTTGAACTGTTTCTTGCCTAAATTCTTGCACAGTGAGTTCTATTATTGATTAAAGAAAACAGATAATAAACTTTACATTCGGAATTTCAGTGTCTGGAGGATTAGCCTCGAGGCCACTTTTGATGGCCTGAAAGGCAGTCCATGTCACTGTCCCCACAAAGTGATTTCATACAATAAAAAACGTGACTAATTGGAAACGTTGAAGAATGGTGTGGTCCTTCCTAGAGGAAGCCCTGACCAAGTAGGGCATTCTGTTCTCTCATTTGTGTTGCAGGCAGGTCTGAGTTCTGGAGTGGGGTGGGCTCCTGAGCGGTTACTGAGCTTGTTCTCAAGCAGCAGGAATTCCTGTCATAACCAGTGAGCGGCTGCAGGTTGAGCCCCTCAGTGCCACTCTGTCGGGCTGGGACAGACCAGCTGCAGCCTGCTTGCAGGACGTTCTGGATTCTTAGAAATGGAAACTGCAGGGCTGCCATCAGGAGTCAGTGGGGTGGTTCAGGAAGGAGTTTGTGTCCTTCTAAAGAATGGCTTGCAAGGCAGATCGCCCTACCAGAAACACCTGTTGTGATAAAGGAGCTGGACACCCTGCTGCTGGGGTGTCTGTGTGTCCGGTATGTTTGTTACTTCAGTTTTCAGATGGAAAATTGGGTGCCATATTAGACTTCCAACAAGCCTCCAAAAGAACAGGAGCCGGTGCAGGAGGAACACTGGTAGCCTGACAACACTTCCCCACGGGTACTTGCCCCTGGAGGCTGCCCTGAAAGAAAGGATTGTGGTCCTGTTGGGTTTAAGAGAGTTCCTTACACTAGGTCAGAGTCCTGCCTATCCACAATGCAAAGGAGCCAATCAAAACTCCGAAGCTCCGGAGCAGGGAAATCAGGCCTGGCTTCCTCGCCTGCCTCCCATCTCAGCAACTGTTCTGTAGGTGGACACACAGATACCTGCATGGTCTCCCTACGTAAATACAAGTCTCAAGTGTTTGGCTGCTTTTCTAAGCTTCGGAGCAAAGCACATAAAACAGGCTTTGCTATCTCTCCAGCCTCCACCTAGACCTGACATGCATGGAGAACAGTGAGGTAGGTGACTGAGCTCTGGGTACTCTGGTGGACCTTCACTCCAGGCCTAGCCAGCCAGACTGCCTTCGGGGCACCACCTGGGTCAGCTAGAGAGACCCCTATTCTCCGTGGCACAGCCTTCAAGTGTTGCTTGCAGCCTCCCTGTCCCTCAGTCTCTGCTAATCAAATCTCTGAGTCAGTCAGGTCCAGTCCCCACAGCCAGCAGGTGGACTCCCAGCAAGAGCCAGCCCTTCTGCTCTGGGTCACTCCAACCCATAGAGGCTGCTGAAGGCCAGTGTGCTGGGTATGCAGGTGGGGGCCACCAAGCAACAGCCCAAAGCCCCCATCAGCCTCATTTGACCCCTACTGTATGCACCCTGCTTTCCTTGAGCTACAGGATTTTTAACTGTCTTAATTTACCAGTTTTGTTTCCCTGTTTGTTTGACCTGACCGTGTTGTGTCAGGTCAGTGTGCAGGATCCTGGGGGACTGAATCCCAGACTTACCCAGAGCAATGGCATCCTCCAAGCCAGGCAGTCCCTTGGAAATGAACTTTGTAAACATCCTGTTTGCAAGTCACAGGCTTTCCCTAAAAACACTGTTCCACTCTTATTTTGTGTTTATTTTTTAATCAGTCCAAACAAATGAAGAATTTGGATAGTATGTTGGTGTTAGCCCCAAAAATAAGCAGGACCAGCACTGATTGCCCCATCTCCAGGTAGGGCCTGTGAAAAAGATTGGATCATTGGTTTTTAGCTTCCCTCTTCTTGTTATTCTTGTGGGTATGATGTGAATGCAGGAGCCATGGCATGTGGAGGCCTGGGGATACCTGCAAGTCCATTGGCCTCCACTGTTGGCCTCCACTGTGGGCCTCCACTGTGGTTTTAGGGTTCTGGTATCAAACTCAGGCCATTGGACGCCCTCTGCAGGAGCTTCTACCACTGAGCACCTGGCCAGGCTGGACAGGTTTATTTAGAGATGCCGTGCTGTGCCGAGGGCTTCCTTTGCACTGTCTGCTTTAACCCACACGATGACATCACACTCGGTTTCTATATGACCCACCTTTGAAAAAGGAACCCAAGAGTTATCAGAGGCCAAAGCAATGCCGTGACAGATGTCTGGCCACACAGCACCCTCCTACAGTCCCTCACCTCTGTGACCTCCAGGCTGTCCCAGAGTCAGCCTTGAAATTTAGACTTGAAAGGCCAGTTTTGCATTTTTCACTTAAACGTCCTAAAATTAAGTAACAAACACACTGGATTTGAGTTGCCTAACTACTTAGGGTTCAGGCACTGACCTACATGGAGCCCCCATCTGTCTTTTTTAGAGTTTTTTTTTTACACTTGTGTGTATATACAACGTATCCTGACTATACCCCCCCCAGTTCCCCCTCCTCCTTCCTGTCCTTCCAGCACGTGGCCCTCCGTTTCATGTCCTCTCTGTGTAACCCACTGAGTCCCATTAGCTCTGCTGCATAAGCATGAGCAACACTCCAGCACTCTCATGCCCAAAGGAAAATGACTGCCCTTGGGCCGGCAGCCTCCAGTTGCCAGTGCTCCTCAGCTCATGGAGTGGAGCCTCACGAGTGTAACTCCTCCTGTGCTGGCATTTCACAGGTCGCCGTAGCTGCTGTGAGCCCAGTGCCACGCCGTGACATGTCCAGAAGAGCATCTACAGCACGCCCCATCCTCTGACACACACTACCTCTCCCCTGTCCCTGATGTACCCGGAGCCTCAGACCGTCTTTCTAGTTCCTGATGCAGACAGAGCACATGCCGCAGGGGCTGGCCACCTGCACGTGTACTTCTAGATGTTTTATTACATTTTACTTAGTTTGTGGACGTGGGCATGAACGCCGTGGCACCATGTGGAGGCCAGAGGACAGCCAGTGGGGTCAGTTCTCCTTCCACTGTGTGGGTCCCAGGGACGGAACTCAGGTCCTAAGACATGACAAGCAGATGCCTTCACTTGCTGAGTCACCTTGTCATTTTAAAAATCTGTGTGACAGCACATGTGTGGAGGTCAGAGGACCACCTTGGGTGTCAGTCTTCATCTCCCACTTTGTTTAAAACAGGCCTTTCTCAGCTGCGTAAGCCAGGCTAGCTAGTGGGAAAGCTTCAGGGGACTCCTGTCTCCGCTCCATCTGACAGGCACCGCTGCATCAAGCTTTTTACGAATCTTCTGAAGATTTGAACTCAGACCCTCATGTTTGCACAGCAGGAGTATTACCCACTGATCCATCTTCCCAGCCCAAGCATCCATATTTTTAATAATTCCCCCAGTTTATTATTTTAATGTTATTTTCCCAGCACAGAGAGCGAGGACAGTGCACCCCATACCCACTCATGTTAGTCCCTCTGGTCCAGACCAGCCTGAGTCATTGAAAAGAAATTGATTCTTAATTATTAGAAGTATCAGAGCTCTGGGTGGGAGCTTGACCTCACTGGCCCTCTGAGCCCAGAGTCTGCCCCAGCCCAAGAAGCTGAAGGGCCAAGAGCCTTCATCCCTTCGTCCTGCCGAGATGAGAATCATTAAGTCAATCTGCCTCTTACTAAAACTACACACACACACACGCAATTATTTTGACCTTTAAGTCACAAAAGCATCCCTAATCACGTGAGGCTTCCTGCGTGTCGAGTGTTGAAAAGGTTTTAAAAGAAAATATTTTTCCCGAAGGATGTTACTCGGTGAGAGTAGTAGTGGAAAACTGGCCGCTTGTTTCGTTGTCTGATTTTCCTGGAAGTTTGTTCCTTTAACCCATGATCACCTCTGTCCAGCTGAGCTCAGCTGAGCCCTCTCTGACACATAAATGTATCTAAGTGAGATTTCATTTGTGAAAATGAGATTTTAATAGTAACAAAGCTCGGCAATGCTTTTTAAAAGGAATTATGGGGCTGGAGGTGGGGGTTCAGCAGTTCACCAGCCTTGGAAATAATGTTGGCCATTTAGAGAAGAAGAAAAAAAGATTGGGACATGTCTGCTCACTGATTGGGGAAACTAACCCTGTGGACCCCGTCCCCCATCTGGTTGGCAGGTTAGCCTGCAACGCTTCCTGGTGGCACAGGAAGATGCACACACGCCAAGATACACACACAGCCATATCTGCTCAGCTCTCCAACCCTCTGCTCCAAATCAGCTCAGCCATTGCTTCCCTTCAAGAAGTAGGAACATGAAAATAAAGGGTCTTGGGTCTCGCCACCATTGCCACACCCCAAGCTTGCAGCCTCCTGCTGGGCTTCCACCGTTGAGTCCAGGCATGGTACCACTCCTTGCTCATCTCTGAACAACAACAGAAGGTCTCATCTCACCAGTCCTGAGGCCAGAAGCCAGGATGTCCCACTGAGGGCTCTGGGAAGATCCTGGCAGCCTCTCTGGGCCATCCTTGGCTTACAGCTGCCTTGCAGGTATTGGATTTGGCACACCCTGGCCATGTGACTTCAACTCAGCTAAAAGAATCTGCAAAGACTCTTTTAGTTCATATTCACAGATGCTGGGGGCTAGAGGAGTAAGCTATCCGGGGAGGGGGAGAGTTCAGCCTCTACACCACGCTCTCTGTTTTCCCAGCTCCCGTGCCTGGGGACACTACCTCAGATGGAAGGCACAGAGAGAGGCTCCCATAGGTCCTTCCTTGTCCAATATCTGCCTGGGTCCAAGAGACCGGTGGAAAGCTCCTAACAAGGAACGATGGGTTGGCCACTTGTGATGTCTGGGGAACATCTGTCTGTCCCTGGGATCTTAAAGGCATGAACAAAACATCTGCATGTCACCTACCCACGTCACAGCCCAGGGCTGTGTCCCCTCCTTTCTGCAAGGCCTTCCTCACAGATTGTCTCATCCGGGAAAGGCGTATCAAGCCATGTCTTCATCTGCTTTGCTTTGGGACCAGTCACAAACCAGGAGCCCACTGGCTGGCACAGCCAGCCTGGCTGCACACAGACCACCTGAGGACTCACTGAGTCTGTCCCCAGGACCCTGGATTAGCATTTGATAGCCTGCTATTTAAAGAAGCTATGTCCCAGTATATCAAGGGTTGATTTGGTTTGTAGAAATTATGAATTTTTTTTTTCATAAGCAAGTAAATGGGGAATTAAATTAGGTCTAAAATTCATGTGAGGCTTCTGACAACTTGTTTGCAGAAAGTAATTGCTCTGGAGCCAGCAACTTCAGTAATCAAAGGGAAGCTTAAGAAAGATGGAAAATTGCAAGGAAGGAGGGAAATAAAAATGCGAATTAAGAGTTCATTTTAAACGCCCCCTCCCAACAGCTTACCATGAACGTTTTCAAACACGGCAAAACTGAAAGATGCATTTATTTTTATTTTATTTAGTTATTTTGGCTTTCTGGCACAGAGTCACTGTGTAGCCATGGCTGGCCTGGAACTCACAGAGACACTCTACCTCTGCTTCCTGAGTATTGGGACAAAGAAATGCTGCACTGTGCCTCGGGTGAAAGATTCCGTTGTGTTTTGTTTCACAGTGAACAACTGGGTGCCCATGTCCTGGATCCAGCAAACACACACCTGTACAGGCCCCATCATGTCTCGGTCCCCTGCCCGTCGGAGGGGCTGTTCTCATTAGGCGACAGTCGGATGACTGGGGCTCTTCGGGGAAAGCACAGAGCAGGCTTGGATCTTGGTTTCCCGAGTTTATAAGGCAGGAGGGAAGCCTTACCTCTACACCCTGAACTTCTTCAAAGCCTTTGGGATGCTGTCCTAGACCCTGGGCTGTCCCCAACCCCTCCGCTGCCTGAGACCAACCCCTCCTAAACCTTCCAGAATGATCTATCCCTTCTCTGCCATAAAAGAGCAGAAGTGACCTCCTCTTGGCGTCCCTTGGTGTGGTGTGAACTTTTACATAAGTTCACCCCAGATAATCAAGGACAGACGAAAGGGACCCCCTCCTGGCACATCCTGGTCCAGTGAGCTGGACGGTGGCATCTGGGATGCCGGTGCACATAGTAGGAGACACATGCTTTCTGCAGAGGGTGACAGCCACTGATGTGTGCATACACGTGTGTGCCTGTGTAGCGGCCTAAGGACAACTTGCAGGGTCATCCTCGGGACACTGTCCTCCTCTGAAACAGACTGGCCTGTGAGTCTCAGGATTTTCCTCTTCCTACCTCCCCAGTGCTGCTGCTGGGTGTGTGTGTGTGTGTGTGTGTGTGTGTGTGTGTGTGTGCCCACGTGCACGCGTGTGAATAGGAGGAGGGGTGCATTGCACTTGAGTCCGAGGACTGTCAGGTAGTTCCTCAATAGATCTCCCCTTTATTTTACTTTTTTTTTTTTTTTTGAGACAGGGTCTCTCATTTGAACCTGAAGCTCATCCCTTTGCCTAGGCTGGCTGGCTTACAGCCTGGATGGCATCCTGAGAAACCTGTCTCCCCTTCACTTAAACTACAGACCTTCAGCGGTCCCGCTCCTGGGCCATCCATCCTCTGACCACAGCTTTCTAGCTACGTAGATATCAGCCTGTCAAGTGATAGGAGTTGTCACAGGCCACCTGTGCCTGAGGTTGTCCCGTGAATGCACCTCTTCTCACTCTGGACCCCATATTTGGCCCCTACAAATCCCTGTGGGGTGGGGTGGGGTGGGGTTGGGTGGAGCCCAAGGGAGAAGGAATTTGGTTCAGGATGGCCACAGCCCTCTGTCACCAGTCTGCTTTCAGCTGTCAGTGACAGGAAACCTATCTCAGCTCAATGAAGCCAAGAAGATGGCCTGTGGCAGCCGAACAGGGAGCTGGGGAAGGATCAGGACTCAGACTCAACAGGAACTGGCCACAGGCTCTGCTGGCCTATGATAACATAGCTACCAGCAGTTCCCAGCTTCCTCAGAGGCTCCTGGTGTGGGGTATTCACCAGAGAAGACTGCTCAGACACGGGTTTAAGCCAATAGAATTATCAGCCGGCCAGGGACTACACTGGATGTTCAGGATCCTGGCCTGAGCCTTTCTCAGGATGAGCTTTTAAGCACAAAAACCATATTCTGGGTTGACATACTTCAGTTAACAAGAACAGTTAGCCAGAAGCGGAACTATAGAAGCTAAAAAGCAAGGTTAGTCCATTTAAAGACTTTCCCAGAGCTATATGGACTTTGATGGATTAGGCCTTTGTTTTAGTTTTGGCAGGTGGCTGTCTACGTGCTGAGTCTTACAGCCTGAATGGCACTTCCATCATGGAGTCAGTTGTGCTAAGGTCTCAGGCCTCTGAAGTTCTGGGACCCTGTTACACTCCTGCAGAGTTCACACAGACGTCCTGAGGACACATGGCATTGGTCATGAGGCACTTGTCCGTCTGTGAGCCCCATGAAGGAGCTAGGAGGGGTGGGGTGCTCCGGTTGACAGCATGCCAGTGATGGAAACCCCAGTCCTCCTGCGCTGGCACGAGGGATGGGTGTGACATGTTGCCTAACCCCAGCCAGTTCCTGCTTCCGGACAGAGCTGTCTCAGTAAGGAGGGCGCATCTGGTGGCCTGGTCCTCCTGGCTATCCTCAGTCCTGCTCACAGTGATCCCCCAGCCCTCAGCCCCTCCCAGCCAACTTTGGAATTATTCCCTATTGCCTGATTGTCTGAGCAGCTGTTCTGACCCAAACATGGAACCCAGAGAGGAATCCTGCTCACTTCTCCATGCCCTTCTCACCCTGAGATTTCCAGCACAGCTCTGAAGAGTGGGGAAACATTTATTAAACGCCCTCAGGATGCTGGGTGTTTAATACATCTGTATCAGTCCTGCGCTGTTCTGCTTACTCGTTAGAACTACCTGGAAAGCTTTTCCACTCACTTACTAATGCTCAAGGGCCTGTGGCTGAAATCCCGCTTCTACTATGCTGGGTCCAGAGCATCAGTGTATTTCTGGTGTCCTAATTCAGGACAAGTCCAGGAAGCAACAAGATTTATCCCAAGGCGCTAAACAACATCGTGGGGGGCTAAGTGAGGAGGAAGGAGCCATCGGGCTCACATTTGAGAAACAGCTCTAGAGCCACCAGGAGAAACTCTCCACACCCCAGAGAGCCACAGAGCCTGGGCTTGGGGGTAAAGGGGTTCTACTCTGGATGCCCCGTTTCAGCAGCATTGTCAGCACTTGGAAGCCTAGGACAAAATGAAAGTCAAAGGTCATCCTGACGTGGGGGCACACGTCTTTAATCCCAGCACTCGGGAGGCAGAGGCAGGTGGGTCATTGAGTTCGAAGCCAGCCTGGTCTACAGAGTGAGTTCCAGGACAGCCAGAGTTACAACAGAGAAACCCTGTCTCAAAAAAAAAAAAAAAAGAAAGAAAGAAAGATGAGGGACTTTGCATAAAAACAACTAAGAATTTTAAGAGATCCAAATCCACACCACCCTGCCCGACCCAACCCCACAGAGTCCTGTGCACCATCACTTGCCCCCCTCCCCACCCCAGCCCCTGCCATCCCTGTCTCCAGATTTTACCGTCCACAGCCTGGGAGGTCACCTGCCACTCTAAGCCTCCCGACTCTCTTACTGCAGAGGGCACCTGGAGGTGGTTGTTCAGTGCTCAGGATGGGGCTCGCATTCCTAGCTGGGGGTGGGGGACTGAAAGGTTGCTGACTGACCATCCCTGTGAGCAGACACACCTTCTCCACTCAGTTTGGTGGCTGGGATGAAAATGCCCCCAACCATCTCACCCTGCTTAGAAGTGGCCTCTGGCCTCCAATTGTGGCCAGCAGAGGGCAGCATCGCACAGCTAAGGCAGAGCCCAAGAGGTGTGGCAGAGAGCTACGAGGGACAACTGAGTCCCAAACTACAGTAAGCGAAGCCCCAATAGATACTTAAAAGGCACATGACCTGCCTGCAGAAAACAGGCAGTAGGAAGAGACTCCTTTCCCAAGGTCCTTAAAATGTCTTTCTCTTCCTTTCCCGTGCAGTATTTTCCGTTGATACCCGTGATGTCTTACAGAGGTAAACATTTTTATAAATTCCTTTATTTATGGGGGCAGGAGAGATAGCTCAGCGGCTAAAGGCACTGACCACTCTTCCAGAGGTTCTGAGTTCAATTCCCCGCAATGACATGATAGCTCACAACCATCTATAATGGGATCAGATAGATACCCTCTTCTGGCATATAGATGGAGCACTCATATAAATAAATCTTTTTTTAATTTCTTTATTTATAAATAAAAGAATAAATAATATCCGGGAGCTGTGGCGAGGCTCCCTCCCATCCCGGGAACTTTGTGCGTACTGTTCCTTCTGTCCCATCTGCCACCCTGCACAAGCACCGTGCACTTGATGTCGATCTCAGCTCTGACAGCTGTTCAGATCTCACAGACCTGGTCAGGGACTCAGGCCCGTCGCTTTCCTCAAGTGGACTCTCACCTCTCCGACTCCGGGCCTCTATGCCTTTACTTCTGGTATCGGGCGTGAGAATGTGGGTCACAAAGAGACTAAAAAACTTATTCCCTCTTGGAGATTAAGTGTGGTGATGCCACCGATGCCATCTGATTCCAGAATCTCCATCCTTGGACAACACATGGTTCTGCTGCCTCTAGCTGCCAGGCTGGGGCAGAAGCAGCTTTTCCTGGGGCCTGGGCTACTGGAGCACCGAGTAGATGCAGGAATGTCCTCAGGCCAGGACCAGGGCACTTTCTACCCCTGCCCCAGTCATCCTCCCTTGTCCCCTCCCTCTCTCTCTTCCCCTCTCTGTCTTTCGGCCCCCTCCCCCGAGGAAGCCACAAACCCTCAGAGACTGCTTCTCCGTGGCCTTGTCACCCGTCTGCCCTTGACCACCACTAACTCACTTCTGAGTCTTTGGCTCACGTAACAAAATGACTTTTGCAATGTCAGCCATAAATAGATTATGAGAAGAAAATCTTTTGTTTAAACAGAAATCCTAATTCTCCTAGAGGTGGTGAATAAACACTGCTGAGATCAGCAGCTGTGTTTGCTTAGAGACAGGCTTCAGTTCTTTCTAGAAGTCACAAAGGCCACTGGAGCGCCCTTGCTGGGACCTCTCTGTGCCAGATTCAGTGTCCCCACGTCAGTGCGCTCTCATGAGGGTGGTGGGGAACCCAGTGCTCAGCCGCGCCGGACACCAAACTGACCAGGTGGCCCAAGGCTTGCTGCAGGGATCCAGGCGGCTGTGTCCTCCTGTCTTCCCGGTCTACTGCAAAGAGATGTGGCTTCAAGATGAGAGGCAGAAAGAGAGGAAGGGTCACCTTGCCATAGAGAAACATGACCCCATGCAGATGATCAAGGTCAACATTAGTGGGTGACAAGTCTCCTGCACAGGCCGTGCTGTGTGTTGAGAAGGGACACAGGCCAGCGCTAGGGAGGCCCCAGGCCCAATCTCCAGCACTGAAAACAGAGAAGAGAAGAGATAGGTGTCACATTTGTCAGCGCTCCATCAGAACAGAACCAACAGAGTGAATGCATGTTGTAATGCGTGTTGTAATACTATATGGGCTGGGTAGTCTGGTAATGGCCATCTACATCCTGGAGAGGCTGAGAGCCTGGTAGCTTGTCAATCAAGGAAGCCTGGAAGGTTCCTGGAAAATAGCCTATCTTTGGTCCACATTGGGAGGCCAAAGAAACCGATGTCTGTTGTCAGCAAAGGGCCACAGCAACAGAGTAGACGCACTCAACAGCAAGAAGCAAAGGTGGGCAGGCATCAGCACTGCTTTTTCCCTGGGCCTTTTTATGTCAGGCCACTTCTGGAAGGTGTTTCCATTCTCAGGGAGGGTCTTCTCCACTCATTTAATTCCCCACAAATCGACCCAGGGATGTGTTTCTTGGTCAATTCCAGATAAAAAGAAACCATCACAGGCATTTGCCTCTAAATTTTGCTCCAAACTCATAAGCCAACCTTATGATAAAACCACAAATTAAACCTCAGTCGAGATCGTACTCTACAGAACACCCACCCAGATTTTCAAGAACAAGAGGATTCTGGGTAGCTGGTCAGCATTTCAGCAAGTCCAGAGTGCTGTGCAGCCTCTGGGGGGTGGGGGTGTCGGGGAGACAGGGATGAGAGGTGGGAACCTGCAGAGAAGGACTGTGGCCAGGACAGAACTGACCACATAAAGGAAGAGGAAGGTAGCAGTAACATGTCCACGTGATCTAACAGGGGCTCGGAGCTTCTAGAAGCTGGGAGAAGAACGCCATGACTGGAGCTCAGAAGGGGGTGGAAGCCAGAGACGCATCCACCTCTCGGAGGACAGGTTACAGGGTGTGACCACCTTCTAAGAGACTCTGGGCACCACTGAGGATCGGGGCTGAGGAGGAAAACATTCTCTACTGCAGGCCCTAGAACCGACTCTCTTGAATTGCGTGGACTCTGATTTCAACCTGCCCCCTGTTTATTATTGTTATCCTTAGGCTGGTGACAGCTGGGGGCCACCCTTCCAGCCATCACACGAAGGTTTCAGGGATGAGGAGACTGTGCTTGGAGTTCCCTGGCAGGCATGGACCTGTGTGCATCCTCCAAGCTCTGGATGGCACACAAAGACACTCTAGTAGCTCACACATCTCCAGGACCAATGTGAGTTGGTGAAAGAACTTTCCCCTTGCTTCCCAAAGTTTCCACACTGTCTGCCATGCAGAGCTGAGTGGGACTGGAGGCCAGCCTTTGCTGGCTCCTGCAGCAGAAGCCCCTATAGGGCCCAGGTTATGGGCCAGTGGGTACCTTGGGCTATTAGGAGACAGAGAGACCTGGATGAATCAGACGCATAGTCACAAGGGAGAATTAAAAGGATTCCAGGGTGGACTGGAGAGCTTGTGTGGACGTGAGTTCTTCATGTGGTGCAGTGTTATGCGGCTGCTCTCCCACGTTCAGGTTCCTGATAGGCATACCCTAATCCACCACAGAGAACACTATTCTCCCAGAGATAGGGCCTGAAAAGAGGGGGCCCAACATCCCTATCAAGAGTATAATAGGAAATCACAGAAGATTAAAGACCAAGCTGGGAAGATGGCTGGCTCAGTGGGGTCAAGTGCTTGCCATGCAAGCATGAGGACCTGAGTTCAAATCCCCAACACCCACATAAAAAGCCGGGTGATATTGCACATGCCTATAACCCCAGGACTTGGAGCACATGAAGGACCACACTAGAAATCAAGGAGAGGCAGAGGGTCCCTGAGATTCACTGGCCAGCCAGCCTAGCCAAATTGGGGGGGCGGTGTTTTTCTAGGTTCAATGAGAGAACCTGTCCTCAACAAATAAGATGGAGAACAATAGAGGAAGAGACCTGGCCTTTCCTGGCCACAATATGCACGTGCACACACAAGTATACATGTGTGTGTGTGTGCATGCACACACACACACACACACACACACACACACACACACACACAGCTAAAGACCTCATTTATCAGACTCTGTTTCCTTTTTGAGACAGTCTCACTATGTAGCCTCAAACACACAATCCTCCTGCCTCAGCCTCCTGTGCATTGGGATTACAGGTGAAAATATTCCCAGGAATATTTTCTTATCCTTGCCAATAAATTTAACCAGCCTTCCAGCTCTAAGAATTTGAATCCATTCAGCCCAGTTTGGAGTCATTTTTAAGGAAAAAAGAAAGCAAACACTGTATACGATCAATCTCATATTTAATAAAATTACGCCTCTTAGGATTTCAACACGATGAGATTTAAAATATCAGCATCTAGGTAGACATACAGGGGGCCTTTTATTAAACCAACTCCCACCAACAGCCCAGACCAGGCTTTCTGGGTTCCTGTCTGCATTCCTTGTGGAGTGGCTGTTCTCGGGGACATCTCTGAAATAATAAAGCCAGCCACTCTCGACACAAACGCCACTGTCCTGGCCTGTGCGGGACATTACACGTTTGCTCTGGCCAGAAGGGAAGTCAGCTTTCCGATTTCTGTGAGTACCTGAAAAGGAAGCCTGTGAGGGACAAATCACAGGGCTCTCAGAATGGCCAGAGAACACTACATTTTCCCCTTGAACCTTTCGGATGCAATTTAACCCTCAATCTATCCACAAACTACTGAAGAACAGGGAGATATTTTCCAAGGCAAATCACTCTGCAGGTGGCTACTTTGAACACACGGAGGGCCACCCTAGAAATCAGAGAGATTCAAGTTCACACTAACTCAGCTCTGACAGAGTTGAGGTCTGTTGTGTTGTTGGTTTGTGTTTGCCCTTCAGACGGCTTTTTTAAATTTTTTCCATAATTGATAATATGAGGCCTTAGACAAGGGGATGGATACTTGCCATATGCTAATATTAATTTTGTAATATGTTAATTAGATGCAAATTGGTTCAGCCTTATTGGTTGGCATCCTGTCAGGAGCTACTGACACCTTTAGAGTGTACACACCCTTCGTCACAACAGTTTCACGTCTGGAGATTAGACTACGAGAAGACGTCAGCTTCACACCAAGAGATGGTTACAAACACTGGTTACAAGTAAAGAAAAGCAAAAAGAACCCAAAGTCCATCAAGATTTAAACAAATGAAACTGGAGCTGGAGAGACAGCTCAGTGCTTAAGAGTGCTCGATGCTCTTCCAAGAGGACCCAGGTTCGGTTCCCAGCGCCCATGCTGAGCAGCTCACAATAACTACCTACAACTCCAGTTCCGGGTGATCTGATGCCCTCTTCTGGATTCCTTGGGCATCTGTACTCATGTACACATACACACAATTACAAATAAAGTAAATCCTTTTTAATTAAATAAATAAATAGAGCTGAAGAGGTGGCTAAGTGGGTAAAGCACTTACCACACAAGCTTGAAGACCTGAGTTCAAATCCCCAGAACCCATTAAAAAGACAGATGTAGAATGTGAGTATCTATCACCTCCCAGCAGTCCTATGGGGAGATGGGAGGTGGAGACAGGAGAATTCCCAGGAACTTGTGGGCCAGCTGCACTGGAATATTCAAAAGAAAAATAACAAAGGACTCTGTCTCAAACAAGGTGAAAGGTCAGGACCGACACCCACGATAGTCCTCAGTGTTTACACGTGCCCTGTGGCATGCTCATGCAGACAAGATGTTAAATTAAATTTAAAAATCCCACACATGAAATTAGAAAGGTAGATGCCAAGAGAATTAAATATTAACATTGTGCAATTCAACGTGACAATTATCAAGTCAGTGATTCCACTCAGCTGTTGAGCAATCACTGAGTAGATCCCACCACTCCAGTCCCTCTCTGGGCTCTCACCTGGATGTGCACACATCCAGAACACCAGCCACAGGCCCAACCGTCAGGAGCTCAGATCCCTCTCTTATACATCTGTTCTCCCAACCCTGCCCTGATAATCACCACCAGCTTGGGAGGTCCTGCTCATGTTTCTGAATATACATACCCTACCATTTATTTAAATCTCTCTCTCTCTCTCTCTCTCTCTCTCTTTCTCTCTGTGTTCAGGCATACGTACACATGCACATGTGAGGGTCAGAGGTCAACATCAGATGTTGGTCCCCAGATACCCACACTGTTTTGGTTTTGTTTTTTGTTGTTGTTTGTTTTGTTTTGTTTGAGTCAGGATCTCTGACGAGCCCAGAACTCACCAACTACACTAGACTGGCCGCCCAGTGAGCCCCAGGGTCCTCCCATCTCTCCTCCCCAAACCTCTCATTCTTCCGTGGGATAGATTAATGTCACAGAGTAGGAGGCTCCACTTACAGCCAGGAACTTCTCATTGCTGATATCATAGACTGTGTTAAAACCCACTCATCTAAGGGGGTTAGGACAACTTTGTATGCAGTACTAGTTGCTGACAGGGAGCTGACAATATCCGACAAGGAGAAGCTTCAGGGAAGAATTTGTTTCAGCTCATAGTCTGACCGTAAGATCATCACGGTGTGGAAGGCATGGAACAGGAAACAGGTGGGAACTGGTAGAGGAGGACTACAAATCCCAAGATCCACCCTCAGTGACTCACTTCTTCCGATCTGGCTCCTCCTCCAAGAGGTTCCACGCCCTCCCACAGCAGCGCCACCAGCTGGGGACAAAGTGTTCAAACACATTGTTACGTTTTGAATGGGATCAGGGGCTCAAGAGGATGCAGAGATGGGTTACTGAAGAATAAGTTTATTAGAAGAATGATTAATTTCTTTTTTTATATAATTTATCTTATTTTTTATGGGCATTGTTGTTTTGCCTGCATGTATGTCTGTGTAGGGTGTCGGATCCCCTGGAACTCAAATTACACACAGTTGTGAGCTACCGTGTGGGTGCTGGAAATTGAAGCCGGGTCCTCTTGAAAAACAGCAAGTGCTCTTAAGCACTGCCCCAAAGGGTGATTAATGCTATGGACCAAGAGGCAGAGGAGCATCAGCGTGGTAAGTTTCCAAGGAGAGTTCAGGCCCCAGCACCAGAGACAGACAGCATGGCTGTGTCTTTGCAGAGGATCAGAGCCCATGTGGCAGGGGAGGAAGCCACTCTTACAGTTCTCTGAGAGTAGGGGAAGGTTTCACAGCAAAAAACTCCAGCCAGGATCTCTGATTCCCAAGCCAGAGGCAAGGAAGAGGGTAGAAAGAAGAATGTGTGGCCACAGGTACCCTCTTTGAAAAAACTCACTTTCCAAGTGGAAGATACTAATGGTTGTCAGCTAAAGACTCCCAGACAGTCACTCTGCAGGGTGCCTGTCCCGGTCAGAGTCCTTAAATGCTGATGCCTGAACAGAAGCTGGATCATAGCTTCACACTCTCACACACGTGAGCCTGAGGCAGATATTTCACATTCAAAACATAAACCGTCTTTTCCACGGATAGCAAGAGAACGGCCAAATTTCAGATCCAGGTCCCCAGACTGCAGTAAGAACTAAAACACCCGTTACTACATTTCCGGAAATTCCACTCAAACTCACAATCTTACTTATTGCTAAGGTTGGTAGTTCCTCCCTCCTGGACCGCAGATAATCATGGATTCAGAACCCTCCAGATAATTTGAACTCTTGTGAAATTCTTTTCATTTATCTTGATCGTGTCTGGCAGAAATCTTAATTTTCCAGTTGTGTTAAGCTCGTCTCATTCCAGAGGCAAAAAAAAAAAAAATCTTCAAAGCCATTGACTGGTGCTCCCATCTTCTGTCTTCTCCGATGGCAGCTTAACACAGAGCTTAGCCGACAAAGCAGATTAATTAACTCACGAGCCACGACTGTGGTGATCTCATTTGTTTTACTCCCCCAGACTTTCAGTATTGTAAATCCAGCCAATAGTTAAGTTTGAGGATTTATACAGCACAAACTGTTAACCAACCCCCGTAAAGGGAAGGAGTTTGGGGTCGTAATGATTTCCTGAGGCTGGCAGGGAAGAAAAAAACAGGAAGGAAAAAGAAGTGGTCAGTTTTCTCACGTTTCACCCGAGAGGGCAAAGAGTACAATCCAGAGTGGAAGTGCGGTTTAACAAGAACCACCGGTGGCTTCCACTCTTACCATCTTTTTTTCTTCATGCTAAATGGAGAACTTATTTCTGACCTCTGGGTGTGTGGGCACGTTTCTTGCATATTTGTGTTTCTGAGTTGGGGGGGAGGGGAGTGTGCGCGCACAGTGCCAAGTGTCACAGAAACGAGTGTGAGGACTCAGTGTGGGCCTCTTCTTCCACCATGGGGTCCCAGGGACTGAACTCAGGTCATCAGGCTTGGTGGCAAGCTCCTTTATAAACCAAGCCATTGCGCTGGCCCATCACTCAAAGGTCAGCAATTTCTTTAGCTCGACTTGTTAAACCAAAACTCTTGAGACTGGGAATCTCTGAATCTGAAGAATCTGTGGAGCCAGGGCAGGTGCCGGCCAGATGAAGGACCCGGACCTGGCGCGGGTTCCCAAGTCCTCCAATAGCAGAGCAAGACGGAAAGAAATGAATGGCTCCCTGTCAAGCACTGGGAACATTTTATATCAAAGCCCGAGGGAAGGAAGGCAAGAGCTGTGACTTTGGAGTAGTGGGTCTTGAGCTCCTTCATTTAGCAAGATCCAGGATGCCCCAAGCTGCCTCTGACCTTGCCTGTGGGTGGGCCCTCTACATATCTGGACTTTTGAGTCCAAGATGACACAGCAGACCTCCCCACATACAGCCGGCAGCACCCCTGCAGAGAGTGCCTTCTGAGAACCATGGGGCTGGATCCACATGAGAGATAGATGATAGATAGATAGATGATAGATAGATAGATAGATAGCTAGATAGATAGATAATTGATAGATAGATAATTGATAAATAGATAGACAGACAGACAGATAGACAGGTAGATAGATGATAGAATTGTATAAGGGGAATTACTAGATTATTAAACACAATGGAGCCTGAATCATCTTACAGTCGACGTCTGTAGACTGGAGACTCAGTTTGGTAGCTTCTCTGTCCAGCCTGGAAGCCTTGGAACAAAAGGGAGGGATGATGCTACCCCAGGTCAGGCTGAAAGCCTCTGGAAGGTTCCTGCCAAATCACAAGAGGGATCTTGGGTTGAAAGGCAGAGAAGCTGTGGTCCTAAGTCGCAGATGGCAGCAGCAGCCACAGCAGCAGCAGCGGTTGCCCGTGCTACCTGGCTTCCCCTTCCACTTCTCCCCCGTGTAGGCCTGCAGATTATTGGATGGTACCACTGCACATCTCCAGGGCAGGGCTCTGGTTACAGAAGTTTATTTTCAGTTATATATAAAATAATTGTTTTATGCACTGTTGAGTGAGGGGCTGTCTAGGGCGTTTTGTAATGTTTGAAGGCGTTGGATTTCTGTGGGGGCTGTTTGATTGCTAATGATCTGCATGTGCTATCAGTAGAATACCTGAGGAGTTCTGAAAGAATAGAAACACCTGAGCTCAGGGTTCCACAGGCAGTATGGCACTGGCCACGGTGGTGGGTCCCTCTGCTGAGGTCTGGCAGGGCTTCCACATACGAAAACGCATCCTTTTCTTCCTGCCTGAGCCAACACAGCAGTGTACTGCTACAGGTCTCTCCACACGTCAGCCATCTCTGGAAGTCCTGACACAAACGCATCAGAAGTGTGCTCTCTTAATCTCCCCCAAAATCTCCCAATTCAGCCAAGTTGACAGTCAAGATCAACATCCTAGTGCATGGAACATGGAGGGATGGGTCTCTTCTTGACCTGCAAGGCAGCACGCAAGATCAAAAGCAAACGGAACCACGAGCTGATGCTTGAGAGTCTTGTCTAATGCTGGCTTCCAGAAAGTGTGTCTAAGAAGAACATGAAACTTGGGCAGCATGAAAGAAAAAGCTGATGCCTTTGACGAGAAAATTAGGCTGCCCTGACTGGAAGTGTGCACCATAAACAAATCAAAGGACATGACAGAGAAGACAAGCACGGTGTGTCTCCAAGAGGCTGATTGATTTCTTTAATATCAGAAAAGCTCCTATGAATTGATAGGGCTCAGGACACGCCACCCTAAAATAAGACCGTAGGACCCCAGGCCCGCAGGCTTTGGCCCGTGCCAGGGCGGCCTCCACCTGGTTACGCTGAAGAACTGCAAACGCAGAAACGGCAAAGTTACCTACCTTAAGCAACTAAGAACAAAAACGAGCCCCTGTAGGGGAAACCTGCATTTGGAAGGCACAGCCCTGCACATGCTCAGTCAGGAGGCATGGCAGCTGACTCTGTCTGCGGTCTGTCCACCTCAGGAGGCTTCATCCACATTCTTCTCTCATTTCTTCAGAGGACAGTGGCAGTCAAGGCTGAGAGAGCAACCGTGTTGGTTGTCTCACGGATGGCTCATTTCTCTGTGTCATCGCCCACGGATGTGGAAGGGATACAGTCACCTGACAGCAGGAGACGCGTCTGACATCTCTGGTTGCATGGAGGCAATCTCCTCAGAGATTCCCTCTCCGGTGCAGCCAGGTCATTGTCTTCCGCTGCAGAAAAGAATCTCAGGGCCGGCCAGGAGGAAGAAAAGATTTTAAGTTTATTAAAAGGAGTTTCTTAGGGAAAGTGCACGCTAAGAGAGTCGAGTGTGTGCGTGTCGGGGGGAGTACTGGTCGCGCTTCTTGTCGCTGTGGCAAAAGCACCATTTGTCCCCGAGGACAGAGCGAGGCTGGCAAGCACCCTGCCAAGCACCCCGCCGCGGCACCAGGCACAGAGTCCCCTGCAAACAGCTGCTGGACTCGGCCTCAACCGTCATGGGTCGTTGTGTTAGCAAAACTCTTCAACCCGGTTTCTCACTGCTTCTTGAAAACAGGGAGAGAATCATTTTTTTAGGTTTTCCTTCTTCGATTATGAAAGTTTTTCAGCCATTTTTCTCATTCAGTGACAAATTACTGCGAAACAAAGCCTTTGGCCTTGTCACCTTTCCCCTCGCGAGCTGTTCTACAATGGTCGACAAAACTCTTTCCAGAGACATCTGCATCTATCATCACGGGGTCTATCGATCTATGGCTTCTTTCAGAGATGGATTTTTTTTTCTATGGTTCTAGAACATTCTTTTGTAAGATAATACCATGGTATTTAAGGCTGAATATTAGAGTACAGTTTGCTTTAATAGTCTTCCCACCTCTCCCTGCCCCTTTCTTTCTCCTACCTTCCAATGTGTATGTGTACGCACACACACACACACACGCGCACATACGCGCACATACATGCACACACACGCACACACATACACACGATAAAATGCACAGCAGATATACACATATGGTGGGATCCCAGTTTCTGCATCAGACAATGACTTCCTCTTTTTCTATGGGCCCATCTGGCCTTCTCCCCAAGTCCCCTCTGAGGAGGGACAGCATGAGTTAGTTTTGGTCCTGGCTGGCTGAAGTTGCTGACACCCAGCCTGTGGTCCCCTTCCTCCCATCTCTTCCAGCCAACCCCTCTCAGAGATCAGGTCAAGGGAATTGCCCCTCTCCCAGGAGGATGGAGAGTCCTGCTGGCCACCTCCCTGTAAAATGCCACCAGGGTAATTTAGGATGACTTGTTTGGGACCCTAGAGATCCTATAACTGACTCGGCTTCCCCTCTTATGCCCTGAAAGTGCCTCTGCCTGCCTGCCTAACTGCCCCAGACAGTCCACAGCCATTAGCTTAGGCTTTTTCAGCATCCCTCTCTACCTGGGAATCAGAGGAGTAAGCAAGGCTTAATCAGCATGCTGGCTGACCACCTGCCCTCCAGAGCCCTTTCCTCCTCTGCCTACCCTGGGCCCAACGCTGCTGAAGGACTTGCCTCTGGTTGCAGTGGGCTTGTCAAGGAGACAGCACCTGCCAAGGTCAAAGAGAAGGAAGTCAGTGGCTGGGGTGTACCCTACATCTGCTGCCCCCCAACACCCCAACTGCCTAGCCTGCTGCCCTCTCTTGCAAGTCCAACAGGAAAAGACTCGTGGCTCTGCTGGTCCAGACCCACAGTGTTCTCCCTGAATTTTACATGCCCTGTTCTCATGTCTCAGGCTCCTGCTTGAGTACCCTATTTCCTGCAGAAGTTTGCAGGGTCATTGGTGCTTTCTGGTGTCACCACAGCGCCCCCTGGTGTGGCCAGGACAGCAAACCCCACCCTCGGCCTCCCTCCTGGTTGGTTCCCTGAGGAGGGTCTCCCCGCAAAGATCCAGAAGGACCCTCTATATATAGCTCCTTTCAACTAGTCCATTCCTGTCTCCCGCTCTCCCCACCAAGTTCAGAATCAGCAGAGGACCCTCTCCAGAGGGCACTTGGCCTTCGCAACATTTCAGTACCATGCACAGTGACGAACCTCTCCCTCAGATAACATCACTGTGACCTGACAGAAATTGCTATAATATACTTATTTTGGATCCAGGAAACTGTCAGAATAAATCTACATTGTCCGCTAGGAATGACAGCCACCTCTTAGGCAGGAACGTTGTGAAGTACACAGCCTGAACTCCTGAGCTTTCCTAGATAAATCATGTGTGTGTTCTTTCCCACTCTACACTCATGACTAAGCCCTAAGCACTTGGAAACACCCTGGGAAGGACTCTGGGGTCAAATGGCTGAAGCCGGTGTCTTGTTAGAGAGATGGAGTAAGTACCCACTCTCTCTTCTTCGAGGATGAGACATTACTGGGTTAGCTTAGGGAACAAGCTGCCTCAAGGAAGATGTGCTAAAGGGGAAGGGAGGACCTTACCTAGATTTTCATGGATGTATTCTCTTCTTTACACAGGTAGACAGCCATTACCACAGATACAAGAGGCCTAAGAATTCATTCTTTCTGCTGTATTTTAAAAGACAGGATCTCATGTAGCCAAAGTTGGCCTCAAACTCAATATAAAGCCGAGGTTCTACATCCTTCTGATCCTCCTGCCTCCACCTCCCTAGTGATGTGATTATAAGCATGCACCACATCTGGTTTATGCAGTGCTGGGGCTAGAACCCAGGGCCTCATGCATGGTAGGTGAGCACTCTACCACTGAGCCACATCCCCAGCCCCTTTTCTTGTTTGACAAATACAGCATAGAACCTGAACTGCTTCCTGGCTCAGGAGCCCCTTGTAGTGAAACCCTGTGCTGTGTGGTTCTTCCACTGCTCACATGCAAGAGTCCTGGGAGCATGGGAGACACGTTATGGCATGTCCTGCACTCAACTTAAAAACGAAAAGAAGCAAAGAACATCATACTGCAATCACAGGCGCTTTGGCCACCTGGGTTCTCAGGGCTGTGAGCTTGCATGTCAGTTTTCACCCGGAGATATTTACTACACTGCAGTCCATAGCTAAGGCTGGATCCAAGATACTCTTGTAAGAATCGGATCGGCTTCTGCGATGAGTATTAACAAGAAACACCACCGGCAGAGAGCAAAACACTGCAAAGGTTAACAGCCATCTCGGCCCAGAGGATCGGGGTTTCACCTCCCTTGGGCTCCTCCCCCAAGGGTGCCCTAGCTAACGGCTGGCTTTCTTTCCTTTTATTTTTTTCTTCTTGGTAATCAGAAGAAAAATTGATTACCGAGATTATAATTAAGAGCTGTGGAAAATATGCAACAATTTAGCGGCTTCGTTTACCACGTATTTCAGGTTAATTGCGTGATTTCGCTAATGAAGATATTTGCATGAGTATTTTCGGTGGCTATATTCAACTTACTGTGTTGTAAAGATTCAACGAAGCAGCTGACTTCACTGGTGTTGGATTTAGAACAGAAAAAGAAAGTCCAGAAAAGGATATTGGTGAGACACCTGAGAGACCACCTCAAGAAGCCTGATATGCCGCTAAGGATGACCTTGAACTCCTAAAGTTCCATTACAGGCCAAGTCTGAGATTAGAGGCATGCACTGCTGCTCCCATATAGACAGTGCTAGGATTAAACCCTGGGCTTTTGCATGCTGGCAAGGACTCTGCCCACTGAACTACAGCCTAGGCCCTATTCATTGGTTGTTCTTGAGACAGACTCTCACTGTGTAGCTCGCTTGGAACACGAGATTCCCCTGCCTCGACCTCTGAGTGAAGCAGGGAGATTAGCAATGGAAGTCGGACAAGTAGCCGCATGGCAGACGTGGGGCAGATTAGGAGCCGGTGAGCTTCAGGAGAAGTATGAGAAAACCCAGAGTGACCAGAAGATATGCCCAGACTGGTCAGTTGTTTCATTTTGTTGGTTTTTTCGAGGCAGGGTTTCTCTGTTGTAACTCTGGCTGTCCTGGAATTCACTCTGTAGACCAGGCTGGCCTCGAACTCGCAGATCCACCTGCCTCTGCCTCCCTAACACTGGGATTAAAGGTGTGCACCACCACCACCTGGAACTGTGGCCAGTTTTGAAAGAGATAGAAACGAAGTAAAAGGAATGCTTCTCTACGTAATTCGGAAGAGTGCGCAGGCTCATGGTAGAGGCTCCGTACGCCACTCTACCATAGCAGGTTTTCTGGGAAGGAAAAGTACATTATCTTATTATAGGGATAATTATTCTTTCCATCTCATTAGTAGGACTTTCAGTAAATCAGCTTTCCTGAGGAGTGGGGGCAGGGGGAGGAGGGTTCTCTTCCAGGTGACTGACAGGCCCAGCTTGATTATTGCTTATGTTTTCGGGCAGCTTGCAATGTTAAGTCTCCACTGGAGGTAAAAGGTAGAGTCCATTCTTTTCCCATTAAGAAAAATAGCTTCCCCTTTATGGACTTACAGACAGCCCTGATCATTTAGGAGATGGGCGAGATTGGGGAATAGATAGAACCCATTTCCCCTGATAATCCAGAGATCCAGTGCTAAAGCTGTTCACCAGGAGGGATAGGGTCTATGCTGGAGTTCCAAGTCCATGGTCACCTATGGCCTCCAGCAGGGAGCTCAATGAGAGGAGGTAGGAAACCAAGGCTTCTCAGCTTCGGGGCAGAGAACAGAGGACAACCCTGGAACTCTGCTGAAGGTCCCTGACCTGAGCTGCCTGTCCAGTTTCTCTAACTCTTGTTATCATCACTGCTGTCCTCCAGAGAGGACTCCGCCCCCACGCATAGGCTCTTGCACCTTTAATGCATGCTCCTGCATCTGTAAACAAGTGGAAGAACGTCTCCTTTCTGCACACACTGTCATTCGGAGCGCATGCTTCCACGGCTTGCTTTTCTGGCTCCATGTTGCTTAGGAAATGTATTTGCTGCCCATGGCATACCCTGCTGGGTCTTAGCACATTATCTCTTCTGTCCCACAGGTGGACATGTGTTCTAGGCACGTTATATCCACAGCCAAGAAGCGGAGAGCAATGAATGCCTGTGGCTACTCAGCTCACCTCCATCTGCACCAGCCAGGCCCTCAGCCAGGGAATGTCGCTACCCACAGCGAGTAGATCTTTCTGCCTCAATTAATATACTCAGTATAATACCCACTCCAGGGCATGCTCAAAGGCTGGCTCCCAGGTGATTCTAAAGTCTATGGGGTTGACACCTAACTCTGACCATCAGCATGGCAGCTCCTCCGGCCCTCCCCACCCGGCACAGGCTCTTCTTTAAGTAAAAATTGGTAGACTGTTCTGGGGAGTCATCATGAGGATTATAATTTAGATGATACAATCTGGGATTATAATTTAGGATGTAGCAATGTACTTCTAAGAAGCCCATTGGTCCCAAACAAGGAAGAAGTGGGAGAGGGGAAGGAGTACTTGCCAAGGAAGTCCCCTTTGAAATGGGGGACCGTTTTTCACTTCTTGGGCAAGTGCTCCACTGTCAGTTGTCAAAGACAAGCTCTCTTCCCTCTCTACAGCCAGAGACTCAAAACACAAGACGGTACACTTCCTTCTGCTGCAAATTCCACCCTGTGTAGTGATCCAAAAGAGGGCTCACGGCTAGAGATCTGAATGGAGTCCGCCTAAGACAGGGAGAGGGTGCAAATGATCAATGCCACCCCCAGAATCAGGAAGCCCCCGGTCTTCTCAAAGAACTATGACAGCAGGTGTCACAGATCCAGGGCCCTCCCACTCAGCTTGTTAAGGACCAAGCTAGGAAGCCAGCACAAGCCTGGGACTATGGTTTGTTAAATTAGAAGAACTGTAGAGACCCAATTTCAACTTGTTTTAAGAGGGAAGGAAGGGAGTTGTAATTGTAGACTGGGAAGGGAGAGATAAGCATCTCCACAGCAGGCTGGCTAGTGAGTCTGGACATATTGATGAGTTCCACTTTGATGGAGAGACCCTGCCTCAGTGAGCGTGGGGAAAGAGAATGACTCTTGACATCAACCCTGGGTCTTCACATGAGCATGTGTGTGTGTGTGTGTGTGTGCACGCACACACAGGGAAAAGGATGTCTGGTGGGAGGGTCACTTTCTTCCTATTCATTTTTATTCCAGATTTTCTTAAAGTTTCCTTGTTTTCATTGTATCGAGACGCTTTCAGAACAGCGAACGCTGATACTGGGGAAAGTGGGATCGGGTAACTGTGATTTGTAAGTGAAACATACAATGAGTCAAGAACAATGGCCTCTCTGGCAGGCCAACCCCCTCCTTGCATCTAGACTCAGTACCCTACTTAATATAACCAGTGGTTGAAATCACTTGACCGCTTCCAAGTCCCATTGAGGCTCTGGAGAGACTATCAATCCCCTTCCCCCAACAACACATGCTTTCACACGAACTTAAGCTAGATCTCAAGGAAATGGGGGATGAGGCACAGTCCAGACTGTCCTGTGCGGCATTCTGTTTTCCCAGCAGCCATCTGTGAAGGTGGGACACTCCTGTGTAAGCCTGAGGCATCTGTCTGCACAAGGGCTTCGTACACAGAACACGCCAGCTCACATCCTCAGGTGGGAGAGTATAGAGGTGACCCGTGAAAAAACTTGTGTGGGGGAGGGGACGCTGAGTGTGGAATGAGACTGCAAGAAGGAGCTTGGGGCTCTCCAAGAGGGCGGGGGACACCTCGGGAAGGCGTTAGCTGAGTCAGGCGGGCAGGTAGCGGAAGCCTCATGTGTCGAGGTTCTGGGCTAAGCAGAATGAGACATTCTGGCATACCTTACTGAAGGTGTGTCCTCATATCTGATCTTCATGTTGGACTGAACACTTCCTGGGAGCCAAGGATCTATCTAGATCTATCATTCTGGGCTTCCAGCACCTAGAAACCTGACACACACTTGAAAATCCTTAGTGATGGTTGGTCAGGAATGACTAGAAAAACCAGCCACACGCTGGGAGCTCTCGGGACCCTTGCCCCGTTCATCACTTACTGCTTCTTTTAAAAAATTCTTCACTGCATTTGATTACTTATAGTTATTTATTTATTTAATGTCATGTGACTCCGTGAGTGTAGAAGTCAGAAGACAACTTGTAGGAGCCAGTTCTCTCCTGCCATGTAGGTCCCAGAGAATGAACTCAGGTTAGCCATCTCGAAGGGTCACCTACTGCTTCTTCATGTTGATGAATTCTTCCTCCTCATTGGAACTCTGGGTCCACAACTGTAAAACACAAGTCTGAGATCAGTGGATCAAGAAGCCATTTCTGAATACCCCATTAGAACCTCAGGGCCCAGCAGTTCAGGAAGAACCTGATGCCCGTGTGCTTAGGGCTTAGCACATGCACAACCCCCTTCTCTACGCTGGGAATTGAACCCAGTACCTTGAGCACGCTAAGCACATGCTCTACCACTGAGCTATATCCCATCCCCCACATAATGTGTAATGGCACTGACTCTACTACACATCAGCAAACTCAACGCCAGACCCGGCATCCACTTTGAAATTGCCAACTAAGGGGCCCAGAGGGAAGCAGAGGGTGACAACAGATGGCCAAGGCTAGTCTGCTCAGGCTGGGCCGTCACCCTCTGTGTCCGGCTCTTGGTGAGTGAAGCCAAGGGCTTGTCAGGGTGCAGGAAGAGCGGCTGCAAGGCTGGGAAAGCGTCCTGGGGTTCTCTGTGCACCCACACATTGCACCATTCACTGTCACAGGTCTAACCCTGGAGAGTCCCTTTCTGAAGATGGCGGCATCCATCCCCATCAGCACAGAGGCAGTATCTGTGTTTATACGAGAGCACCCCAGGTTTTGCTGATTTAGAGGCAAGCTAACAAATTTGTAGCTGTTAAGCAACCAGAGTGATTACTCTGGTAGGTTTTGAATTCTGTAAATGCAAGGCCTTCCCTGTTAAGAGAAGGGCCACAGCCCAGAGCAATTAGTATCTAATAATGTGTTAAGGGGGAGCTGTGCGGAGAAACATCCTCCAGCCTCTACCCTGAGATTCTATGTGAGAAAGACATGCAGGGTTACTATATTTATATGTTTGCCTAGTTTTCAAAATTGGAAGGGAAAAAAAACCTCTTGGTGTGTCTTTAAAAGGGACAGTTGAATCTTAGAGTCTTGATTTTTTTTAACCACTGAATTGCCGGGCTGGGCTACTAATGACAGGGGATATGGGGCGAAGGGCTGGGAATGGGAAGGCTGCTGGACGGTTGGGGCAATCAGACACCTGTCCTGAGAATACACCTGCTGGGGTGGGGGTAGGGTTGAGTGCTCCACCCAGGGCACCTATCCTGGCAAAGTCTCCACACTCTACCGCTGAGACTAGCAAGCCCTGAGGTGTGACATCACAAGGCATCAGCTAGGTCCAGAAAGGCTGCTGCAATCAAGGGTGACCAAGGTTGTCTTCCGCCCCAAACTGTTCTTTTCTGGAAGGAGCAGCCACCTAGGGCAGGGCTTCCCCCAGCTGAAGGTGCAGCTGGGTGACCAGAGGAGGTGCCTTCAGCAGATTTTTAATTCGGCACCTCTGAGGCAGAGCTCAAGAACAAGAGGAGGAATTCCTGATTCCTGCCCCTATTCCCTGCCTTTGACAGCATCCACTAAAGAGGCTGCCCTTTGTGGACTGTGTTTGTATTTGGTTTCTGTTGTCTGTAGCCAAGGGGAGGCCATACCCAAACCTACTTAGGCCAGGCTTCTGGGCTTTCCTTTGTGGTGCCTGGGCCCATGTGTTCAGACAAAATAGTCCCCTGCCATGAGGTATGCAGAAGGTGTCAAGTGGGCCAGGCCTGGTCTGGATTCATCTGTCCCACTCAGAGTATGGCTTTCCCTATAACAGGCTCCTAGACCTTATCGCCGCTGATGCCGTGATGGGAGTATCATTCAGACCATGGAACCCAGCATGTAGGGAGCAACACCTGCCAAAACAAAAACAAAGACTTAATTCAACAAAATCCATAGTTCTGGGAAAGTCCCTGAATCTACTAACCTTGCTTTTTGGCTTCTGTGGCTCCACTTCTGGCTAACCGTTCTTGCTAACTGAGATGTATCAACCAAAGATGTAGCTTTTATGCTTAAAAGCTCAACATGAGCAAGGCTTAGGACTGCACTGGGGTCCCGAATCCCAAAATGTAGTCACAGGGCAGCTAATAAAAGACTTTGTGTTGGCTTCAACTTGTGTTCCGGTAGTCTCTGATAGATACCTCACGACATCCCAGCTGACCACCCTTGAGCATGTTGGTGATACTCACAAAGCTTAGGAGGGTACAACTGCTCTGTTCCTACCTTAACCAGAGAGCCCTTATAAGTGGGAAATCAGGCTTGGGGCCTAGGAAAAGATGGAGAGATACCTAGACCACAAGCAACAGGACACAATGGATCCCTGGGTTTTCCCTGATTTAAAAATGGCCAGAAAGAACACAAACAGCTACAACGAAAGAGGAGCGGGGACTCAGTGTGGCTATACATCACTGAAGACAGTCCAGGCTGAAAGGGGGACTTTGGCTTCACCCCCAGCCTTCCTCCCAGCTCTCTTTCCTCCTATGGGCTCTATTGCTTGGGGTGGTCCAGGCCAACACACTCAGGCCTGAGAATCTCAGCAGAAAGGGGGGCGGTCTCCTTCAGGATACTCCAACTGAGGCAGTAGAATGGAGGTTTCCTTCGAATTGAAAGGAGGGAGGGAGTCGCTCAAAAGTCACACATCTAGCAAAACAAAAACTTGGAACATTCTGGAAGTCCCTTCCCTGGCTTTACACAAGGAGTAAACAACTTCTGGGGAAGGAGACTCTGGCCAGCCCGGACGCAGAGGACAGCACTCCCTATGTGGTGAGCTGCTGCAAGCTGTACGGAGAACGCCAGGGCTGCAGTTTCTGTGCGCCCCGGTTGTCGCTGGTGTCGGGGTGGACTTTCTTGGTTATGTAGCTGCTCCTGAGTCATCCCTGACTCCGTACACAACCTTTCACCCACCCATATTCCTGTTAGTAGCCCCAATAAAATTGTTCTTTCACCAAGTTGGACTTTGGTGCAATCCTTGGTGTGCTCTGTTGTGGGTTCCTCTGTTGGTCCGAGGAGACCTCTGTGTTATGTCTCCCTAGGGAAAGTCTGTCACACAGCAGAACCCCAGGATGGAGTCTCCTGAGCCTAGCCTGTGTCCTTAGTCCATCCTTGGGGCAGCTGAGGCCAGGAGGGTAGAGAAGGCCGATTAGCCGGGCCTGGGTCATGTGCTCGTCAAAGGCTCAGAGGAGTGCTGTTAGTTGATTTTTGGTTACTTTGCTGTTGCTGTGTTAAAATACCATGGCCAAAGAGCAACATAAGAAAGAGTTTATTTTAGCACTCAGTTCCAGAGGGTTAGAGTCCATCACGGTGGGAGGTGTGGTGGCAGGAGCAGGGAGCCGGCTGATCACATCTTCACCCACATACAGGAAGCAAGAGAGAGAACAGGAAGTGGATGAAGCTAGAAATCCTCAAAGCTCGCTTTCGATGGCATACCTTCTCCACAAGGCTCAGCCTCCGAAAGGTTCCATAACCTCTTCAAACTGTGCCGCCAACTGCGGACCAAGTGTTTAATTATGTGAGTCTATGAGGGACATTTCTCTCTCAAACCACAGCAGTTGAACAAAGAACTCCACATGCCAGAGATAAATGGGGAAATTTCACCAAATTCAGTGAAGGAGCTGAGCTGTCACGCATTCACCCCACATGTCAACCAGCTGTCTTTCTCCGCATACCTGACGTTATGTCAGCATGTGCTAGCTAGCGAGCATCAACTCTGTCCTGATCAGCAGGACTTGTAAAAAGTATACACCAACGGCATGACATCAAAGACACCTGAGTTTTCAGTAGTTTATAAAAACTGGCCATATTCGGGACAGCACTTACAGGGCTCTACTGAGTGTGGTTGAAGATGTAGGAAAGCCCTGATGCTTCTCAGAAAAGGACAAGCGAGACAATGTCATTGGGGGAGGCTTGTGCTTCCTGTCATAGGGAGTATGGGTGGAGAATGTAGGGAGCAGGGGAAATGAAAATGCATCTTCCTGCCAGCATTGCCATCGGAAAAGATGCAGAAAGCATCAAATGATCGGAAAGGTAGGAGTGGGAGAATTGCAGTGCGTGGGAGTTTTTCTATTCACCTCCTTGAATGTGCTGGGATTTTTCTTTTTTAAAAAGAAGAAAACATGCCATAGCTAATGGTATTTGCTAGGTTTTGTTTCAGTAAAGAAATATGCAAAAGACTCACTTCGTGAGCCATTAAGTGAAAGCTATCCATCTGAGGGAGTATGTATTCTCAATAGTACATTACCTTTTTACTGAGAATAGGCTCACAGAAAAGTTGTCCAAATTAACTAGTGGTAGACTATGAAAGGAGACCCAGAAGTGTGTGTGTGTGTGTGTGTGTGTGTGTGTGTGTGTGCGCGCGCACGCGAGTGTGTCACATGGGTGGACAAAAGGCAGGTAGTTTAATAAATGGTATTAATTCACTTAACTGAGACTTCCTACATAGAGCCACCTTACAGAAAAGTGGCCTCCACCAAATTTGAACTTCAAAAGGTAAAACTACAGAGAAAAACTAATAAGAGAAGCAGGGTAATATCCGTGTGCTCCATAGAAATATCTCAAAAAAAGTTTTGGTTTTTTTTTCAAAGCATAAACCAAAAGGCCAGAGGACAAGACTGGATAGGGTGGAGCCTCACAGGAAGAACAGGGCGGCCGCTCACAGGAAGAACATTTGTTGGAGTGCAGCACCCAGAGCCAGAGTCGGCTCAGCGGTTAAGAGCTCTGGCTGCTCTTGCAGAGGACTGAGCTTCAGTTCCCAGCACCCACATAGCAGCTAACGACTGCTCGGAGCCTCAGCTCCACGCGGTAGTTAGGCTGCTGTGGTGGCTCAGCACAGAAGGACAACAAGAAGGGATATTTCATACGTGTGAACTCTGCCAGACCTCATTAGAGGGAACCGTTGTCAAGGCCAGTGTCATGCTCACAGTCAAACCCCCAGCGTCTCAGCTCAGGTGTCTTATTGCTTCCAAACTCCTCAGGTGTCCTACTGATACCACATGCAGATCGTCAGCAATCAAACATCCCCCCCACATAAATCCAACACCTGCAGACAATACAAATCCCAAGACCTAGGCAGACTCTCACTCCACAGCGCACAAAACAATTATTTTTAACACAACTAAAAATAAACTTCCACAACAGCTCCAGGGTAGATAGCACCCTCTGCTGACCTTAGAGAGTACTGCACACATACACACACACAAACACACACACACACACACACACACACAAATAAGAAGAATTCATCTTAAACAAACAGCACAACACAGACTTAGGAGGAGGACAGAAGAGAAGACAGACAAACGGTCTGAAACGACCCAGGCTCCAACGCCTAGCCCACTTCTCACTGGAGATGGACTGTGAGCCATCATGCTGTGTCTGGAGCATGCACTGCGATGTTATCAATCACAAACCTCCTCAGTGACGTCACATCTCCAGAGCTGATCATCCTGCATGACTGGACTTTGTGCCTGTGACCAAATGTCCCCCGTTCCTCTCCAGCCAGCCCCTGCCAACCGCTGTTCCATTCCCTGTGTCTGTGCGTTTGACTTCATCAGATCTCCACGTAAGTGTGTTTACATGGTATTTGTTTTTTTGTGTCTGCTTATTTAACCTAGCATAATGTCCTTCCACATTAACGCAAATGTCAGACTTTTCTTGTCAAGGCTAAGTCGTATTCCATCGTGCGGATGTGCATACCCCAGTGTACTTACGCAGCGATGGTGGGGAAATGAGTTGCTTCCCTATCTTGGCTGTATGAATAATCTCCCAGTGGACTTGGGAGTAGAAATTACCCTGGTGCATTGGTGTTGATCCATCTGGATGGGGACCATTGCTGAGTCATGAGGTAGCTCCACAATATTTTACAAGAGTTCTCTTTTCTCCACCTCCTCACCAACCCGGGTGTTTTGTTTTGGCTTGTTTTTTAATCTGTGGCAATTCTAACACATGGGACATGGCGCCTTGTTGTTGCATGAGTGTTTGTCTGTATGCATGTATGTGCACTGTAAGGGTGCCATGCTTATGGAAGCCAGAAAAGGGCAGCATGTTCCCTGGAACCGGAGTTACGTGTGGTTGTGAGCCACCACATGGGTGCTGAGAACTGAACCCGGGTCCTCTGCAAGATCAGCCCGTGCTCTTTACCACTGAGCCATCTCTCCAGCCTGATGACTTTTATTTTTGTGCTGAGGGTTGAATCCAGTACCCCTGGCCACTTACTATTATCTTTAAACAAGTTCTCGCCGTTACCTGGGCTGGCTTTGAACTCACTCTATAGCCCAGGCAGCCCTTGAACTTGTGGTCCTCCTACCTCAGCTTCTCAACTAGCTAGGACCACAAGCCTACACACAAGTGGTGTCGTCTTACTTATTTTTGTTTATTGTATGTATTTTTAGTAAAAGAACAACAAGAAAAAAAAACCAAAAACATTGCCAAGAGCAAAATCAAGGCCCTTTCCCCTCACGCTTCCAACAGTTATTTTATGGCTTCAGATCTATCATTTGAATTTTTGATCCATTTTGAATTTATTTTTGTGAGGGTGCTCTCTACTCTGACCTATTAGTCTTGTAAATCCCAAACCAGTCAAGGAAAAAAAAAAAAAAGGCCAAAAAGTGTAATTGAACTTTAAGCAATGGTGGAAGCTGGCCAGAACCACATAGAGGTCCCTCTGGGATTCCTCCATCATAGACCCAAGCTGTAGCTCCTAGGGACTTTTAAAGGCAGATCCCATCAGGCCCAATCAGTGGCGACCACACATCCGATGTATTTCCTAGCTGGGCATCTCCCACGTACATGTTTCCTGTCTGGGTATTCCCGCCTACTACCTGGATATCTCTTGTCCATATCCAATCAGGGCCAAGCGTATATCCTATGTCATTAAGTTAGGACCGGGACTTACAGTCTGTGTGTCTTCCAATGCCGGTGCTGTACTCTGTACTGAATGGTGCTTTTTCTTATGGAATGGGGGCAGGTGCAAGTGCAACAGCGGATGTGTGGAGGTCGGAGGACAGCTGTCCAGACAGTTCTCCCCTTCCACCTTTATGTGGGTTCCAGGAATTGAACTCAGGTCTCCAGGCTTTCACGGCAAGTGCCTTTACCCACTGAGCCCTCTCACTGGCCTCAACTCTGAAAATTCTGAAATATGATGAAATACAATTCTTCCAATTTTGTTTTATTTACTCAAAATTGCTTTGGCTTTTCACAGTATTTTATTTCCATATAAATTTTAGGACTCTTGATTTCTACAAAGGATGTTTTTGGGGTTTCAATACAGATTACGCTGATCTGTGAATCACTTTGGGACTTAGGGACATTTTAACAGTATTAAGTCCAATCCACGTACATGTAACATCTCTCCATTTACCTGTGTCCTCTGCAATTGCCTTTGTCGGCATTTTCTAATTCTTATTGCACAGACTTACACCTCTTTAGTCAAATTTATTCCTAAGAATTTTACTCTTTTGTTGCAATTGCAAATGTTTTCTTAATTTCCTTTCTAGAAAGTTCACTGTCTGTATAAAGGAATGGTACTTTTTTTGTATATTGACTTGTATCCTGAAACTTTATTATTGTATTTATCCATCATAGCAATTTTTGTTAAGTCAGAGTAAGCATGTGTGCATATATGTCCATACGTACACACACACACACACACACACACACACGTAGGTTTTTGTGGGTGCAGAGTTCCCGAGGGAGTGAGCAGCTCAGAGTCACAAACCCAAGAAACAGACTCTGGAGAAAGCCTCCATGGTACAATTCCATGGTGTTAGTCCATTTATTGTGTAAGGCAATGGAGACAGTAGGGCGGTGCAGAAGGGGAGGTCCAATAGCATTACTCTATGCTTACTAGACATTTCAATCAGCCTATCTAAAGCTTGTTAATCAGAGAGGGAGGGGTAAAGGTCAGTAAAGCCCAATAGCCAATATGGGTTAACAAGGTTCCCATAAAGACAGAGGAAGTGGATACTGTTCTGGCGGGTTTTTTAATTAGTGTATCAAGGACCCGCCATTTAAAGGACCACGCACGAATGTGCTACATTCTGAGGTATTGGCCCGGCACAGGCGCTGAAACCCACCTCTCCTGCCATCGTGATCCGGTAGCTACCAACATCTCCTCCTTTTCTCTTAATAAAGACTAGTGTCTACATCGGTTTCTGAAGTAGTAGACAGTAGGACTACATATTAGGCCATGTTCTTTTTAGTGGTCATATCAACAATGGTGGAGATCTACTTGTAAATAAATTGGATAAGGCAGAGGGCAAGTATCATAATGATTATAGAGACAATATTTTCAAAGCTAAACAATAATTCCTTGTCTGCATAAAGCAGGTCAAGTGTCCTGTCGTATTGTCAGTTCATGATTCTGGGTCTAATTGGCCTCGACAGGTAACTTTCTTGGTGTGCCAATAGGCACTGTACAAGTTATGCCTCCAGTCCCAGGGAGGTCTTTTGACTAAAAGTTCCAGCCTAAGGAAATGGGACGTCGTATTCTCCCAGACTGCTTTCTGCTGAAATTGGGGCATAGCAGTCAAGGACCCCAGAGGGCTGGTAATTTAGTCAAAAGCTGGGGAGGGGGTCAGGCAATAGGGTATTCCTCAGAAGCATCTGGTTCACTGATCCAGCTGAGTGGACAGGAGTGGCAGCTGCTGAACTGGTCTGGTCCGTATCAGCTCTCAGCAAGTCCAGGGCTTGTAGCTGGAGCGCAGAGCTGATTTCGGGAGGTGTCCGTCAGCCGGACAGAAATCTGTTGGAACATATGCTTGGAACAGAGGTTACAGTTTAGGAAACTTATAGGAAAAACCTTAAATTTGGAACTTTTAGGTCCATAGTCTTGGCAGTGGGGAGGGGAAGGGTTCCCAAGTCCAGGGAAGAGAGAGATAAATCATACCCTCATGAGTGATTGGATGGGTAGACTTAAGTCTGGAGTCTGACCTGTGGGAGGTGGATCCAAGTCGACTTCCTGAATCTCACAAGAGATTTAAGTTTACAAAAAGATATAAGTATCTTGGGTTACCACTGTTTGTCTTCTGTTCTGAAGTGCAGACACATACTTTTGAGTTACAGTTAATGTCATGTATTGAAGTACATATTATAGAGAAAGCAGCTAATAAAATAGTTGGAGCAGATTTATAAATGAAGCAGATCTATACCTCTGAGTCATCAAAAGCCATGATCCTGGGCCAGTAGCATGAGCATTTTGTGTATCTAGAGAGTTGGGGAAAAAATGAGACAGAAACACTATAGCCTGGTGAGAAGCATCTCCAAGTCTATATTTTGAAGACAACTAAAGGGAATTTAAAATCCTGTAATAGTGGTGCCAGTTTATCAGAACCATTAAGAACACTTAGCCAGAGTTCTGTCAATGTTAGAACTCTGAGCCTTTGATACCCAAATATAAGCAATCATTTAAATATCCTAATATCTCTACAACTTGTATCTGTATATCTTAAACCATATTTTAGATCCTCAGAACTTGCATAGACTTTTATCTAATTATTTACCGTGAGGGAGATGTTGGCATTGTAAGGCAAACTCCTTTGAATAACCAATGTTTTATATCTGGATGGTCTGTGTATCAATTAAAAATGACAGAGACCCATCACCTAGTGGTTCCCTGAGGCTCCTCTGCTTTGCTGGGGGCAGACGTCTTCTGATGCGCAGGAGCAGAACAGTATTTGATCTCCAGCTGTCATACAGAGTGGCGCAGGCCTCTGGCTGCCCAGGTCTGAAATGTTTTTTTTCCTGTGGGAGAGAACTAGGGAAGCTGATCTTAGCCTGGCTAGGCAGAGCAAGGCAGCTAACCCAGCCATGACCACAGTTTACACAGAACCTGGTGACAGGCGAGGCATAGGACAGTTTGCCCAGTGGTTAGCGTTACCACGATCCAGGTGGATTCTTCATTGTCGGGTCCCAATAACTTCTTGGAGACCTCAAGAGTTACCATTAGGAATGGCCACTGCTTATTGTGGAAAGCTTAAATATTTAAATGCCATGTTCAGCTGGTCTCTAGAGGATTTGAGGACCGCAATCTTTTAGGTATACTTATGATCTATTAAGTGTATCTATATACATTAAGCATATAGTGGTTTTTAGCTATTTGTTTTAGACTTAAATTTGAAAACATATAGAGAGCTCAGTGAAGTTTACTTTTGGAATTAATCAGCACTCCGCATGACTAGAAAATACACAGCAGGAGGGCAAATTAACCAGTGTTTTACATGACTACAAAATATATAACAGGAGGCTGAATAAAGCTTATTTTTGGAATTAATTGTATCAGTACTCTGCATAATTATGAGTATATATGTCCCATAGCCACGTAAGTTTAAATACCTTAAAAGCTGCTTCTTAAAATACCCAGTTTTAGATTTTTAGCTTTTTGTAAAACTCCAAAATTTTCTCTTAAAGTAGTTTAAATCCTCCCAACTGTGTGTTCTTGCAACATCAAAAATAAAGTGTCTTTTTTACTTCAAGACAAAAAAAAAAAAAAAAAATACGGGGCATAATCACAATCTGAAACAAACAAAACCAAGCCCCATAGTGTAAACAGTTCAATGCTCTGTATCTGGGATTGTGCACATTCCTCCCGGCCCCACCCTCAAAATGCTACCATTATCCTCGTCAACCCTGGTAAAGGTGGTGCCAGCCACGTGGCTACCCCTTCCCTAAGTAAAGAAGGCAGCCAAGATGGTAGCAAACCACATGTCAGCAAGTCACAAGTTGTCCGTGTTCCCTAAGATTATTATCAACTTCATGTTACAAGTTAACGGGTTGGTTTTTTTTCAGATTCTAACAGATTTGTGACCGTATCCAAATGAACACACCACAGAGAGCTCATACATTCAAGGAAAAAAGTCACAAGAACCAAACATCTGGTAGCTACCCACACATCCATACATTACACCAGAGAAAACATCCACACACAGATGGACAAACCTTCAGAGACATAGAACACCAGGCCTGGGAAAACAGAACGGGGAAGCATCAGGACTTCTCCCAAGATGACTTGTTGCTTTCTTCAGTTTGTCTGCTTTTTCTGAAAAGACACAAGCAAAAACCTGGCTCTGTGCTCATTGGTGAGAAAGGGCCCTTCCAAGCAGAATCCGTGCATACATGCAAATAAAACCCCCAAACACACAAATAAAGAGAGTAATTAGTATTCTTTAAATTTTAGTGTTTTGGGGACAGAGTCTCACTTTTTATATAGCCTTGGCTGTCCTGGCACTCAATATATAGTTCTCGACTATATATCCGTGAAATCTCAGACTCACAGAGATATTCCCGCCTCTGCTTCCCAAATGCTGGGATTAAAGGTGTGCAACACCACATCTAGTTAATTATTTAATATTTTTAAAAAAACTTTGAGATAACTTTTTTTTGTCTAATTGTTCTGGATGGGACTTCGATTCCTGTACTGAAGAGAGTAGCAAGAACAGGTACCTTGCCCAGAATTACCCAGCTCTTAGAGGAAAATTCTTGATTTTTCCCGTTGTTTAGGGCTTCAGCTATGAATTTCTCATGCACAGCCCTTCCCTTGTTCAGGTAAGCTCCTTCTATGACTGTTTTGTGGAGAGCTTCATTGTGAGTTCGTACTGAATTTTGTGAAGTGCCGTCTCTGAATCTGTTGAGATGATCATTTGCGCTCTCTCGTTCTGCTGGTAAGTTACGTTGTGTTGATTTTGCACGTGTTAAACCATCCTTTCATTCCAGGTGTAAATTCTGCCTGGCCACCGAGGACAGTCCCTTAATGTGCTGTTGGATTTACTGTGCAAGTATTTTATTGAAACTGTTTGCCTCTGTGTTCCTAGGAAATACTGGCCTCTAACTTTCTCTCCTGCAGCATTCTCTGGCCTCCCTATCAGAGTGGTGTTGCTGTATAGAGTGAGTTTGGAAGTACTCCCACTTCTAGCTTGGGGCAAAATTCAAGAAGGGTTCGTGTTAATCTCTGATTGTTGGGTAAAATTCACCCAGGAGACCAGCTGGTCTATCATAAACAATGATGTGTTTTGCAAGGACACATAAAAACACATCTAGCACACTGAAAGAGTTACTTGGGGACTGGAGATGTCCCAGTGGGCAAGTATTTTTGGTCTATGGGATTAGGATCTGAGTTTGAATTCCCCAGCATCCACATAAGAAGCCAGGTGTGACTGAACATGGCTGTAACCCTACTACTGCAAGGTGAAGATGGAGCCCATCTCACTGGCTAGCTAGCCTAGCCCAAATAGCAAGGTCCCAGTCCAATGGCAAATTCGGTCTCACGACAGCATGGTAGAAAACAACAGCAGGCAACACACACACACACAAACTTTCACACACAGACACAGGGACAGGGACAGGGACAGAGACAGAGAGACAGATACATACATACACAGACATACAGACACATGCACACACAGACACACACACACAGAGACACAGAGAGAGAGACAGACACACACTCTCTCTCTCTCTCTCTCTCTCTCACACACACACAGACACACACACACACACACACATGCACACACAGAGAGACAGACACACACTTTCACACACACACAGAGACAGGCACACACAGACACACACACACAGAGACAGACACACACTTTCACACACACACAGAGACAGGCACACACAGACACACACACAGAGACAGACACAGACACACAGACACACACACATTTTATCACTGGAAGAAGGGACAAATTGGCTACCTGCGGTGCCCAATAGCATACCAAAGAGCATGCTAGCCTCCTGGCTCCCTCTGTATCACAAGTACCTGTTACACTTTTCAAAGTCCTAGCATGAAGAAAAAAAGCAACCAGCAAGAAGATGTGGTGGACCATGTACAAAATAATCCCCCCGCAAGGCCCTGGGAGACAAAGGTCACGATGACGTGGTCACACTGTGCTTGCGTGTTTTCCCAACTTCTCAGGCGTGAAGAAAGCCAGGCAGGTTCCTCCCTTATCCTGGACTCCCTCTGCTCATGGGCTTCCCTCTCCACAGCTACCCATTCTCCTTATAACCCTGCTATTTTAGCTAGACCTGCTCTCTCTCTTTCTCCCTCTCTCTCTCTCTCCTCTCTCTCTGTCTCTCCTCTCCCTCCCCCCCCCTCGTCCCACCCTCACCTCTCTCTCCTGCTTCTCTTGTGGCCAAGTCCAGTCTGGCCACGTTCAATATACTTCTTGCTCTTTCTGCTCTGGACTCTTCCAGATGCCTCTGGCTGTGTTCTCCCCCACACACACACAATAAAAACCTTAACCATGCCATAGAGCAGTCATGTCGTCAGTTTATGCAGATACAACCTTGAACCACCTGTGAAGAGATCCTCAGTGAGGGATCCTTTCTATGTGGTTGCCCTTATGGGCAAATCAGAATGGGGTTATCTTGATTGTTAATTGATGTGAGAGAAGCCCAGGCAACTGTGGGTGGCGCTATTCCCTAGGCAGGAGGTCCTGAATAGAGCAACCAAGCTGAGCACAAACAAGCAAGCGAGCATGCACGCGTGTATTCACTTCTCTCTCTGCTCTTGTCTATGGATGTGATACGTATGACCAGATGTTTCAGGCCCCTGTGGTTGTGACTTCCCCACAATGATGAACTGTCAAGTTTCTCTCCTCGCTGCTTTTTTGTCGGTGTATTTCATCACAGCCACAGAAATGAAACTAGAACAATCCTTAAACTCTGTTTTTTAGAGACCAAGACAAGGATGGCTATTTTGTTTTCCACTGAACCAGTGAGGATCAAAGTCCAGGTCTCAGCTCAGCACTTTCTGCCGTGATTGAATCGGACCCAGTGTTGCCTTTTGAATCTGAAACACCCCCCAGAGGCTAGAAGGTTGAAGGCTTAGTGGCCAGATGATGAACTTTGGGGCATGATCGGACCTTCAGGGCTCTGACCTCACCCGTGTATGAACTCCCTGATGGAGTCAGAACCTGATGCCATCATTGGGAGGCAGTGAAGATTAGGAGTGGGGGCTGATAGGAGGGAGTAGGCACTGGGGTGGGGCCCTGAAAGGAGCACAAATGGCCCTGTGCTTGTGAGCACTCGGGTCCTTCCCTCTCTGTCCCCTCCTCTCTTCTCCGTCCCCTCCCCCTCTCCCTCATCCCTGGATGCTGCGAGGCGAGCAGCCTCTTTTGAACAGCATTGCCCTGATGTCTTGTGCCACCTCAGACCCAGCACTATGAAGTTGTGGACTGTCACTCTTGGAGACAAAGAGCTTGGCTTGCACGGATTCCCATCTTCTCACGAGGTGAACAAAACCAGGCAGTCTGCGCTCTCCAAGGGGTTTGCCACATAGCTGAGACATGCAACCAGCAGGGTGGAGTCCTCTCTCCAGGTGACAGTCTTCTCCCTGTTGGCATCGTCATCCCCTGCTCGGATTGGAGCACTCAGAACATCCTTTCCCAGGCAGAGTTTTCTTTTCATGTAACAATACACCCCTCTACTGGAGCTTGTGGATTTTGCTACAAACTTATATTAGGTAAAAATCTAACAGGGCTCCTAAGCTCTCACATATGTGAGAACATTCCAGAATGGTGTTGAGTTTACTGTTGTTTAACAGTAATGGTGGTGCTGTTGTTAACAGACATAGGTGCCAAATATCTGCCAAATGTTGTTTCACACTCTCCACTGCTGCTGCCTTCATGAGACCATCTGTGTCCACTTGCAAAGGATCATCACAGCTGGGCTTGTTGACTACTGACACTTCCTCACAGAAAGAGGGGGACAGGAGAATCATGGGACCCTCAGCTGAGTATCCAGACACTCCTCCCAAACAGTTCTATGTGGTTCTGTCATAACTGCACATGGCTGCAAGACCTCAGGAGGGCTAGAGTATATAAGCTGGGGAAGACTGACAGACGGAGGCTCCATCTACGCAGCCACGGGAGAATCGTCATCTGTGGTGCGTGCGGACCTAACAGTGTGGCTGCTTTAATGTCACCGACATTCCTGCCTGGGCCCATCACCCGTTGCTCTGAGAGTAAACCCAATAAACTCATTGGTTACACAGGCTAGCTTTGGTGGAATCGAACTGTGTTATGTCGCTGAGACTTGCGGGGAGGTGGAGGTGTTGCTTATTCTCCTCTAGGGTGAATATTCTCACAACAGGTCAGTGAACGCACACATTTCCTTGACAACCTCAATCACTAAAAGTCACAAAGGATGACTAATAATGCCATCTTTCCTGATCACGCATGTGTGTGTGTGTGTGTGTGTGTCTGTGTGTGTGTGTGTGTGTGTGTCTGTGTCTGTGTGTGTGTGTGTGTGTGTATATATATATATATATATATCATTTGAACCCAGAGCTCACTGATAGCTGGTTAGCTAGCCTACTTGCTCTGGGGGGTTTGATCTCTGCATTGCAAGCACTGGAATCGCAAAAGGCCACCATGCCCACCCAGCATTTGTGTGAGCTGGGGATTCGAGCTGTGGTCCTCATGCTCACGTAAGAGCTTTCTCCACTGCACCAACTCCCCAGCCTGTTATAGTCAAAACAGGAACTGTTTCTTCTCCTTCTCTGAAGCCTGTGAGATAGGAATTCTCACCATTCTCTTCTCCTGAATGTAGAGCAGTCTTAAGAAGGTAACCAGGGCCAGGCATAATGGCACGTGACTTTTTTTCCCAGCTGGTCCGGTCCACAGAACAAGTTCCAGGGCAACCAGGGCTACACAGAGAAATCCTGTCTCAAAAGACAAACAATCAAAAGAAGGTGACCAGACCTATTCACGGTCACTGAGCCCACTTGTGGCAGGCATGGGTACACACCCAGGACCATCTGGTGATTTCCTTGTTACAGAGCGCCAGCATGCCCTGTCATCACCCTCTACACAAGTGGCTGTTCCAACTAAGTTCCTTCGTCTCCGTTTTTCTATTTCCTGTTAGTCAAGGGAGACCCCGGCAGAGGGTTTTTGAAGCTGAGCTGGAGATGGGCTTCCCTGCTTAGCTTCATGTCTGTGGGCCACTTGTGGCATGGGGTATCGTAGGTCTGCCCCAACCTGTCATGAGCCCATGCAGCAGATCAATTACTTGCTTATAAAAAAAATTAGCTGTGTGAATTAGCGATTTTGATAGATACTAGGGGAAAAAATGCAACCTCCACGAGGGCTGTAGCACTCTAGATCCTACCAGCAAGGTAGAATGAATTGTTTTCCCCACAGGCTCAGAAGTACAGAGTATTACCCAACTTTTCATTTTGCTTTACTTTTGTAGTGCTGGAGCTCAGCCCCTTTCACAGTCTGGACAGACACTCTCCCCACTGGGCTACAGCCCCAGTCTGCCTTCCTCATCATTACGTTCAAATACTTAAAAGCTGATAGCCCACCCGAGTTCTCATTTGCATCCTCTTATTATGGATCGGGTTAAGCAGTTTTAGTGGTTTTTAAATTTTATCACTTTATTTATTTAGTGTGCCTGTATGTGCAGATGTTGAATGTGTGTGTCTGTGTGTGCGCGTGCGCGCGTGCCATAGCACACGTGTGGAGGTCAGAAGGCAACTTGCAGAAGCTTTCTCCTCTCACCACTCAGGACGGGGGTTCAAACTCTGGTTGTTAGGCTCGGCAGCAAGTGCTTTCACCTGCGGAGCCCTCTCGCCAGCCCCAGTTCTTACGTTACTAAGTGCCATTCTTATTTCTTCTTCTAAGAACTGTCTGGCCATCGTTCCCCACTTTCCCATTGTGTGCCGTCTTTTCCCTTAGGTTTGATCACCCTCCATGTACTAGGGACATCAGTTCTAGATATGTCGTGGATGCTGAAAATTGTGTTTGCTTTAACAAAGAAATTTTGCTTAAAAATATTGTATTGTATTCTTAAGGGTGACAGCCACTTCCTGCGTGGCCTGTGGGGTGTGTGTTTCTCACTCGGAGACAGTCCTCTGAGTTTTAGTGTGTACAGTCCAAGGTTGGCATGCAACTCTGCCCTTTCTCCCAAGAGTCACAGATAATTTCCCCCAGTAATGTGCACGCTTCTGTAACCAGGAACTCGAGGCAGGACAGCTACTTAGAAAGTAGAGTGGATGTGGGAAGGGAACCACCCACTCCTGGTAGGATTTCTCTCCCACTGGTTCACACCCAGGAAGTTCAACATAACTGACCACCCACCCATTTCTGAGAAACATCACACAAGACTGCTATGGTCACTAATGGCCCAGGCCTTCATTCCAGTTTTCTCAGACCCCCTGTGTAAGCAAGAACCCTGGAATGGGTATTGTCTCTTTCCCACACTTCCCTCTCCAGCGGCAAGCTTGCATGCCTAGAAGCTCATCTTCAAGGACAGAATTTCGTGGATAAGAAACAGGATTGCACCTGCTCATAGCTTCCCTGTCAGCTAAACTCAGCCCGGAGTCACATATGGAGGTCAGCTGAGGCACTTCGGTGCCTCGAGAGGGCTCTCCTCAAGTGCTCCGCATCCTTCTTCCTCATCCATAAACTCGCTAACCGCTTCCCTACGACTGGATCTGAAATTCTTTTCTGTGATGGACGTTAAGGACCCCCCAATGCTGAAAGGTCTCCTCAGATTGCACTGCAGCAACGTCAAATTCCATTTCCTGTTGCTAGTAACAAGCCCTCCTTCACTGCTTCCCCTCCTACGAGTCAATGACTGGAGGACAAGCTGGTATAGAACACGGTGTAATTAGAAAGCTAGAAAACCAGAGAAGATGCAGGCTATCACCAGCAGAGACCATCTTTGCCTCAAGGTTCCTGTTGCAAGGTCTACATATGAGACTGTGGGCAGGTGAGGGGGTTGGGGGTGGAGGCTGCTTTTCGGATGCTCTGATAAGAAACGTTTTACGACATATGTCTTCTTACTTTCTTTTCTGCCAGTTTATTCTGCCGTTATACAGAAGGTGGGAGGTTGGAGAGATGGCTCAGTGTAGTTAGGAGCACTTGCTGCTTTTGGAGAGGACTGGAGTTCATTCCCCAGCACCCACAGTGATGGCTCACAACCACTACTAGTAACTCTAGTTCCAGAGGATCCGATGCCTTCTTCTGGGCTCTGGGGTCACTTTGGCAAAGCCAGTCTGTTTATTTAGGGTTTTCCTCAGTAACACTTCCATTGCTACACACTAAATAGCCCACATCGCTGGGTCTCTTTCTGGGCTTTTGATTGTGTTTTACAGCTGTTCCCTCACAGTTTTAATTAACTGTACTCTCATTGTTCAGTTTTATTCCTGTCCTGGAGATTGAACCCAGAATCTCACACATGCTAAGTCTATGCTTTTACCACTGAGCTACATCCCCCACCTTCTTTTTGCTTATTTTGAGACTGGGTCTTACTAAGTTGCCCAGGCTGGTCTTGAACTCACTCCATAGCCCAAGTCAGAGTTGAACTGGTGATTTCTCTGCCTCGGCCACTAGAATAGCTGGAATCACAGGCTGCACCACCATGTCTGGCTAGTTGGATCAGTTCTAAGGTCTGTTGAGTTTCCTCTCCCATGGTGAAGTCTCAGCAGCTTCTTCCCGGATGTGTCGTCATTGGTACCCAGGTGGGAAGTGAAGAAAACATTCCCCTATGGACTCTAGGGAGAAGAAAACTCTAGAAGCCTCACTTCAGAAAGTAGAATAAAGCAGAAGCTTTGAGTCACAAGACGGGGGTCAAATGTAGGCTTTGCCTCTCAGTCACACATCTGCCTCGGTACGTCAACTGACCACACCAGGTCTCCACATCATCTGCTAGCTGATATCGCAGATGTGAGAATGGAAAGCATGAAACATCCCGAGATACGGTGTCCGTCACACCCCCACCTCTTGGCGTTTCCCTCATCCCTGCATCACAAAAACAAATTCAAGTCTCACGACACAAATGTTCATTTCAACACGGAAAGGCCTGGGGTGGAAGGAACTCTGGCTGGAGTGAGGCAGGCCTGAGTTCAAGTCCTCCTAACACACCCACCCCGGTCTCAGAGCAGTCTAGGGATTCTGACAGCTACCTGCCACTTGGCAGCACTCATGAGGGCCCATGTATCTCTCTGGGCACCTGCTCCACCTTAACCACGTGGGAGTAACAGGTCTCACTGTACAAGGCTATTGTGACATTAAACGTGCAAGAACTGTAGAAGGAACACATCCTGTACATGTTAAAGCAATGGGGTGGTTTATTATTTAGGTACAGAAAGAGTTCAACTGCGTTATATATCTATCTCTTCGAGGCTGAGCAAAGGACCCATAAGTTACTACAGTGGCTACAGTAGTAGTAACCCACCCTCTAGCACCCATAGATCTCTTAGGGATCCTGTTCCAGTGAGATCCAGGGATCCCTTTGTATCCACCTCCTTGGGTCTAAGTCTCATCTTTGGAGTCCACTTGCCCATCCCACCTTCCCATCCTGGATCTAAGATAGTCCCTTCCCTGTTTAAAAGTCTTTTTCTGTTGGGGTCCAGTTTACCCAGGCTATGAGATGCTTTAGCTTGACAAGGTCCTGGAGCAATTCACTGCCGGGAACTGGAATTCCCTAACTGCCTTGCCCCTTTTTTGTCCTCACTGTACGGTGGCATATGTTCTCTCATCAATAATAAGATCTGTATAAGCCAATAGTAATAGCAAAATCAATCCCTGAGCTGGCTACTGTGGGCTGGAATGAAACACAGCCATGCTATCCAGAAGTAAATCACAATAGAGCAACCCAGGTTTATTGCAAAGATTTAAGAAATATAAAACCCAGAAAATTCCCCTAAGTGTTAGCAGTCACGTAGAAAACAGCCTCTCCCCACCACCTATCAGCAGGGATTCTTTCCTCCCCCCCCCCCAAAAAAAAGCCCAGGTGCCATCTCGTCTCAAGAAGTTCAAAGGTGCCGGGCGGCTACCCCTACTCTGGTTCCCGCCGACACTTGACCGACAAGGTTGAGGGGCCAATCAGAATAGCACAAGCCCAGGGCAGGGGGACCCCAATAAAAGCCCTGGACGGGGGGGGGGGTCTCTCGCTCTCTTGCCTTCTTCTCTTGCCCAGCTCACCCGCCCGCGTCTCTCGCCCGGGCGCGGTGCCCACCCCAAGCCGCCGCGTGCGAGCTCCAAGCTCATTTAATAAAAAGCTTCGTGCGGTTTTAGCAGCGACCCAAGACTGTCTCGTGTTTCTTTGGGGTCTACTCATCCTTCGTGGAAGCAAAGAACCCCATTTTCGCGGGGGCCAGAGCTGGACCTCCAGGACCCCCGCATTTTTCAATACTGATAGTCAAATTCTCTATGCTTAGGAGGCATCATGCTGCAAGAAAAAGAAGACAGGCTGGAGAGAGTGGGAGCACAGAGCCCAGCTCTGTGTATTAGACTACGGTGCCTGGTTGTTGGGCAAGTGAACAGCACACGTGTATAAATGGACAAAGAAAGAGACCACACTTGGCAGGAGGAGCAGACGGTGGGCTAAGGGGGAAAGCCTGGCTACAGAGAAGTGCTGCAGTGGTCCTCGTGCGATGAGACAGGGTCGCAGGAACAGTGGGCCAGAAAGAAATAGAAACCAGTGACACTGGGATACAAGGCGGGGCAGGGCAGGAGTTCTGAGTCATGTATACGAGCTACAGGAACAGCCGGGCATCTTTCTCTGTTCCTATTCCATAACCAGTGTCTGTCATCGACTTAAATGTCACCTCCTCTGATAGGCCATTCCTGGCTATCTTATCCATGATGGAAAACTCTTCCAAAACAGCAGATCCTGGTGTGCACAGGACAGCCCAGGGTGCTGTGAGATGAAAAACAAAAAACAAAAAAGATGCAGGCAGATGAAGGACTGGAGAGGACTGTTGGGGTAGTTCATTTTTAGTTATGTTTAAAATGTTCTTACGCACTGTTGGGTGAGGGGCTACCCTAGGTCTTGGCGTTTTGTATTGTCTGCAGGTGTTGGGGTTTATGGGGGGGATGTTAATTGGTAATGATCTGCATATGGGATTAGTAGAACACATGAGGAGTTCTCAATCAATAAATACACCTGAGCTCAAACACTCGGGATTCCACTATGGAGTCTGGTGCTGGCCAGGATGGTGGTTCCCTCTGCTGAGGTCTGGCAGGGCTTCCACATATGAAAGTGCCTCCTTATCATCCTTGCTGAGCCACCCAGTAGGTGTACTACTACAAATGGTGTACCAATGTGTGATACAACATCATGCCAGCTAATCCAACGTGGAGATAAGGAAGAAGGGAAAGAAATTCCAGACCTCACAGAGTCTGGTAAAGTACGCTCAGGGCAGCTCCTATAGTACAGAGATTATATATTTGCAAAATAATGAGTAGAAGTCTCCTGAAGGAAGAGAAGAGAGAGAAAGAAAGAAACCTCTATGAAGAGAAAAGACTGTGGAATTAATAAATAAATGAGGAAAAAAGCTCTGAGGTGAGAGCCATAGAATGGAGACCCTTAGAAATAAAGATTTTAGCTGGGAGCAGGAAAAAGCAAGGTTCTTACTGCTTTTCCTGATCATGGAGCTGATGCTCCCTCCCACCACTGGTGGTAGTGTACTGTTTCACAAACTGAGTTTTCTGATAGCTGTGTTGTATGTGTGTGAAGCTCAAGATGTTATGTTTGAGATCTATGAAGAAGTGTATATGCTTCCCCTTAGTGGTGGTGAAAAATGCCTGAGGAGTTCTGAATCAAATAAAAACACCTGAGCTCAGACACTCAGGATTTCACTTTCCAGTATGGCATTGGCCATGATGGTGGTTCCTTTTGCTGGCAGGGCTTGTACCTATGAAATGCTTCCTTGGCTTCTTTGGTGAGAAACACAGCAGCCTAACAACTACATCTAGAAATCTTTTTTTCTGACCAACATCTGCAGAAACCATTGCCTTTAGAAGCAGCTTGGTCACAATCTCTTTGCAAGTACCTGAATCTTCCACAGTTAAAGCATCAGATATGTTGGTATTTCAGCCTTTAACTATAGCTTGTCTTATTACAGCAGCCGTGTAAGTATTGGAATGAATATCTGCAGTAGCTCTGATCCATTGATCCTACGGTGCAGAATTTGCTTTTAATGGCCTTAAAACTTTCTTACACTCTGTACTTCCATTTTCAAATGCCATAGTCTCCACTAGTACCTGCCTAGCTTCAAGGTCTGAGATGGCTCTATTAACTGCTGCAGTTAACCTTTGTAAAAAATCATTGAAGGCTTCACTTGAGCCTTGTATGATTTTTGTGAATAAGGTGAATTTTTTTCCCTGGTTCCTCTATCTTTTCCAACACTCATAAAGCTGCTAAATGACATTGTTCTATGGTCAAGTCATCAAGCATAATCTGTTCTTGTAATTCAGCATACCGACCCTCACCAAGGAGCTGATTTCGGTCTACATCTACTCCTTTATCCCTATTTTGCTGTTCCATATTTGCTGCTTCTTCCCTCCACCAAGTTAACCACTGAAGCTGAGGGCCTGCCTCTAGTACAGCTGATATTAACCTTTCCCGATTGAATGGGACTACCCAGTATTGCAGTGCCCAGTTATTCAGGACCTGCTTTACATAGGACAAGTGCATGCCATACAACACCACAGCTTCCTTCAATCTTTTTAAATCGCTCATTTCTATTGGCTGCCGTTTTGTTTCACTACAACTTTGGGGATGATCCTTATCAGTTGAAACATGCTGGATCACTACAGGAAATGCTAAAGGTGATCTTGTGACCCTAGGCTGCCTTTCCTGACGATTTTCCTATACAGACTCTTCCCTTACTTTCCTAAAAGGACCATCATCCTGTACACTCTCCTCCCTTATATCTACTCTGGGGAAAATCCTTCTCTCTGCTGCTGGGAAGAAGCCCAGTTCTGTTCCCAGTTCCCCAGTCTGTACTCCCAGTTCCTCAGTTTTTCTTTTTTCCACTTTTTCAAATTCCCCCAAAGTTTATGTTCTGGTTCCTTAGTCTTCCCTTTTTCTGCCCTTTCAAACTCCCCCCATATTTCTTTTAACAGCACCGCCAATTCCTTTTTTTAGAAGAGAAAGAAAAAACTGAGCCCTTTTGTTCTCCCTTTTGCTCTGTTTTTCCTGTTTTGGCTGTTTGCAGCAGCCCCTCTGCCCTGCCCCTCTGCCCCGCCTCTCTGCCCCGCCCCACCCCACCAACTCTTCTAGTTGCCTAGCTACTTACTTAATCTTTTCTGAAACAAAGTAAAAGGAAAAAGAAAAAACAAACCATCACTGAAATTAAAGTGGTGTATATCCCAGCTGTAACAGCCGTCGTAAATACTTTGTTGGCTTTTTTAACACAAAAATCCATCCCTTCTTCCTCTGCTTTTCCCTCTACTACATTTGAAATCAAATTTCCCATCCTTTTATCCTTAGCCCCTCCTGTGGATGCCAAAATGAAACCGATTAGCTCTAACTCTTAACTCTCTGTCCCTCACCACTAACCATCTTTATCTGGGCCTAGTTCCTGCCTGCCTGCTTTCCCATCTTCATCCTCTGTAACTAACTCCTCTGTCCTGCCTATCTATCTCTAACTGGCTTTTCCAACTGACAGATGTCCAAGCAGCATTTTGAAAGGAAGCAGCCAAACTTTAGTCAGGCTTCTAAGAGCACCAAAATTGTGTAGGCCCAAGCCAGGAGCACTGTGACCCAAAACAGTTCCCAGAGTTAAAGAAAAACACTTTCTAAGACAAATAAGACAGCCTTGGGCTAAAAGAGTTTCCCCACATAGACAGCCCATGGCCTCGGGCTAAGGGTCTTCCCCCCACCCACATTGACTAAGACCCTAAAGTTTACATTTTCCAGTGCCCGAAACCTTGCTATATGCCAGCACCAATCAGTTTAAAGGTTAATACTCACATCACTATAGACTCATGCCTGATAATCTGTTGCTATGCTCGGTCTTTGAAAAACATATATAAATCATATTCAGAATGTGCTAATTTGTCACTCCCACCTGCCTTGCTTGAGGCATCTGTGGGAGCGGACCCCAACGCGTTGGAAATAAATCCTCTTGCTATTTGCATCAATATCCCATCTGTGAGACTCTGTGGGGGTGCGGCGTTCCGGTTTGGGCCCCTGGGGTCCAACAATGTAACCATAAGGAAGGCTGCACAGTACGAAAAACTTCTTGGCAAAGAGTCCCCTACACTTACTAGTAAATGTGTAGCTTTAGGGGACAACAAACTGGATCCCACCATATGGGCCAGAAAGAGAGTCACATATATGGGTTCTGACAAAGTGACTTCACCCTGCCTGGGATGTATGTGGATCATCTTAAGTTCTTATCAAAGAGCCAGCCACACATTGGAGACTGGATCTAGTTGTAAGGCCCAGACATCATCCTCAGGATTTGTTCTATCTATAGTTTGAGGTGAAACCATGCACCAAAAATGGACCGTTGTTTCTCTAGGACAGTCATAGCAGTCTGGATTTAAGATGACTGTGGTCATATCAAACTAAATCCATCATAGCCTACTCCGGTATTCTGCATCCTTCTTTGTAGTTATTTTAAGGTGTCTCTCCCTGAGATTGTAAACTGAATGAGAACAGGGTCAGAACCATTTTAAATTGCAAGCCTACTGTGGGGCCTAGAACATATCAGGCATATGAGAATCGTTCGGTTGAATGAATGAATGAATGAATGTACGAACTCCAGCAGGAAGGCCGGCAGGGAACAGATTCTTAGTATATCCAATCACAGCTTGGCCAGAAGGTATCCAGGGTGAAGAAGGAGGCATGGGCTGGGTCTCTTGACAGTCCTCTTTAGGTGGGACTCTTGACAAGGGCGGGAGAATGCCTAGGCAGGGTCAAACAAATGTCTTGCCAGAGAATTACCCGAGCACTTCTTGTGTGCATGTGCATTTTCGTGTACAGACGTGTGGGGGTGCATATACATACACCTGTGGTTGTGGAAGCCAGACACCTCAAGTGGTGGGCGATAGCCACCTGATTTTTTTTGTTTGGTTTGGTTTGGTTTTGGAAATAGGGTCTCTGGCTGGTCTGGGCCCAGCTCATAAGCTGGATTGGCAAGCCAGCCAGCCCCAGGGATACTCCTGCTTCCACCTCCTCAGGGCTGGGGTTACAAGCCTTTTCCTCGGTTCCGGGCATGACCTCAGGTCCCTTTGCGCTTTACCAATTGAGCCATCCCCAACACTAGGCACCCTTGTTCAGTATGCAAACTCAAATTCCTCAGTTCCTCGCCCGCGCTGGACCGGAACCATAACCCAGCAACCTGCGTGCACAGCACGGTCCCGCGAGGCGCTGAGATGGCAAGCGTTCCGATCAAGAGAAGCGTGTGCGTAGTGGGGAAAGAGGCAAGGGGCTGAGATGGTGACTCTCGGGACAGGTGTCAGGACGCAGGCCAAGGGAACAAATCAGATGCCCTGAAGCTACCTCGCCCCCAGGACCTTTGGCTGCACTTGGCCTCCAGCCTGGGCGAGCTGCCTCGCCCCTTCCCTCAGCTTCGCCGCCCGATTGGCCGATACCTCCGTCCATCGTCCCGCATCGACCAATGAGAGCGGTGGGGCACCGGAAGCCGGAACCGGAAGTGCGGCAGGGGACGCGCTCCTGCGGCGTCCCCGGTTAGCAGCTGTTGCGAGCTGTCATGAGAGGACTTGGGCCAGGTCTGAGGGCTCGGCGCCTGCTCCCGCCGCGGTACCCGCCGCGGCCGCCGGGGCCTCGGGCGCCTCGGCTGTGCAGCGGGCTCAGGGCTGGCGCCATGGACGAGCTGCTGCGCAGAGCCGTGCCACCCACGCCGGCCTATGAGCTGCGCGAGAAGACGCCGGCGGCTGCCGAGGCGCAGTGCGCCGACTTCGTGAGCTTCTACGGCAGCCTGGCCGAAACGGCCCAGCGCGCCGAGCTGCTCGGACGCCTGGCGCAGGGCTTCGGCGTGGACCACGGCCAGGTAGCCGAGCAGAGCGCCGGAGTGCTGCAGCTGCGCCAGCAGGCCCGCGAGGCGGCCGTGCTGCTGCAGGCGGAGGACCGGCTCCGCTATGCGCTCGTGCCGCGCTACCGCGGCCTCTTCCACCACATCAGCAAGCTGGACGGAGGCGTGCGCTTCCTGGTGCGGCTGCGGGCGGATCTGCTGGAAGCGCAGGCCCTCAAGCTGGTGGAGGGGCCACACGTCCGGGTAAGGCCCCGCCCGGGCCACCTCGACCTTGGGGCCCCCCGCCACCCCCACCCCTGGCCCTGCCCCTTCCTCCCCACTTTCCAGGTCCTTATCCAAGCCCTTGCCTCTCTCCAGCCCCACCTCCCCGGTTTCAGGTACACAGTGCCTACTGTGTGGTATGTAGCTCTGTCCTTCGGGTGACTGTCAGGTGTGGCACATACTCCAAAATAGCTGTGGTTTTAACTGCATTGTACCTGAACAAGGATGGAGCACGGTATCGGGCAGAGTTTGGGCACCTACGGTGAGTGTGGTATTGCCCTAACAGGTTACGTGAAATGTACAAAGATGGCCACAAGTCAAGGTCACCACTGTCTTGACTCTCCGAAGCCTCCAGCCTTCTTTCTGCAGCAAGACAATGGTCAGGAGATTTGACTCCGAGCTCAGCCCCAGATGTAGTAATTCTGTTTACCTCTTAGCTCTTGAGGTAGTTAGCTGCTTGCACAGAGAGATCATGTAGCCTACAGATAACAGAGCTGTGACCCAAAATACTGCCTAGGGTTTCACATAGCCCTGTATACCATTAGCATTCAATAGAGGGGAACACTCGCCTGCCCATGAGTCCGTGAACAATGATACCAACGTTTCAGAAACTCCTGGTATTGAAAGCCTCATCAACTTTCTCAGAGCCAAAGAGTGGAGTGATTCTGTCCTGACTCCCTTGAGAACTCTTCTTCAACAGGCATGACAGTTTTTACTTACAGTTCCATATTTGGGGTGACATGTGTCTCCTTTACAGTGAAAGAGATCCATGCTGAGGTGGTACGTTGTCCCAGACCTCAGAGCACACGCATATGTCTCTGATACACGTCCCCAAGCCAGGCTCCCTTATACTACCCACATCCACGCTCTGGGAGGGAACAGGGTTCTTCTGGAACTGCTCGTCTTGGTTGCTTATCCTTGGGTGTAGTTAAGGGATGACTCTGAGGGACAGCGGTGCATAGGACCGGATTTGTCAAGATACCTGGTTCATTTCCGGGGCTAAGTGCTACTCGGGGCTGTAAGCTTTCATTCATATGAGTCCCAGACTGAGAATCCTCAGATGATCGTGGGAATAACAGGACCTGTCTTGGGTTCTGTGATGAGTTGACCTTGTCCCAGGCTCTGTCGCAGCCTGAGTGGCTGAACTTTTTTATTCCATGCTCTGTGGTGTTCAAAATGTCCCCACAACTATATGATCGGTTCTTTGAAAACTGCAGCCTTGTCTTAGATCTCCTGCATAGTGAAGTGATGGCTAAGTCCTGGAGATAGGCTTCAGGAAGGCAGACTGCTCCATGCTTGACCCCAGGGCTCAGAACTAGGAAGGGCCTGAAAGACTCCCGTCTAGCCACAAGGCTAACAGCAGCTCCTGGATAGCTTCTAATGCCCCATCCAGTTCCAAATTCTCTAATTCTGGGAGTTCCTTCTCGACCAGCCAGAGCTCTTGGTAACTCATCATGACCATTGACACCAATATTGAGACTGACTTTGGGGAGGAGCATGTATCTGGTAGTCAGAAGCAAGCCACACTTAGACATTATACTTACAAGTTCCCTTGCTTTTTTGTGCCCTTGCTGTCCTCCATGTAAGGGAAAAAGTCACTGCCTACTGCCGGCCAGGAGTCATGAGACTTAGATTATTTGTCCGCAAAGAAGAAACAGCCTTTGCTCTTCTACATGGTGATTACTTTGAAGGCTCTATGTGTTTTTTCACCTAGATCCTAGACTGATTGCCATGTTTTACTGTGTACAGTTAAGCCAATCAATTACGTTATCCTTAACATAGCTATATAAATTTTATCAGCAAAGTCATTCTGGGACTCTCCCTAGCATTTGTCAGGATTGGCATTGTCACTTATCATCAGAAGAACTGGGGTGTGAGTATGTGCATGCATGTGTGTGCATATGGAGGCCAGAGGTCAACCTTGAGTGTCATCCTCAGAAACTGTCCACCTCAGTTTTTGAGGTAGGGCCTCTCACGGAGACTTGGGACTCACCAGCTAGATTATTTAGTCTGCTCTGTAAGCCCCTAAAATATTCCTAGCCCACCTCCCCAGTGCCAACTTATCAACTTACAAGAAATGCCACTATACTGACATTTCTTAAGGGTTATTTTATGTGTACCAGTATTTTGCTTGCATGCATTTACGTGTGCTATGTGTGTGCATGCAGAGGCCAGAAGAGTTCATCAGATCCCCTGGAACTGAAGTTACAGCCAGTTGAGTTGCCGTGTGGATGCTGGGAACCAAACCCAGATCCTCTGCAAGATCAGTCAGTGCTCTTAATCTTTGAGTCATCTCCTCAGCATTCTCTCTACCTTCTAAATGCTGCTTTTAAAACCCTAGTGCTAGGGCTCAGTCTCCGAAAAGCATTTGATTGACTCAGTTATCTCCTCATCCCTGCACAGCCCATCTTTTAAAACAGACTATTTTTAGAGTAGTTTTAGGATCGCAGCAAACCTCAGTGCCCAAGTGTCCTCTGCCCTGTACAGCCACAGCCTTCCCAGCACCACACCCAGACAGAGCCACTGTGCTGTGTTCACCAGGCCACTCAGGTGAGGACAAACCACCGGTCTGGCTCACAAGGCTTTAGAGCTGGCTATGCAGACCCCAGGCCCTTCTTAAATGCTGCGTTTTCTTAGGAAGTATCCCAGCTTGCTTTCCTGTTGCTGTGACAGAACACTCCGACCAAAACAACTTGAGGAGAAAAGGATTTACTTATAGGTTACAGTCCACCATGGAGGGAAACCAAGGCAGGAACCTGGAGCTGGGAACTGAAGCAGAGACCATGGAGGGATGGCTGCTTACTGGCTCACTCAGCTACCTTTGTTATACTGCCCAGGCCCTCCTGCCCAAAGGGAGTACCACCCACAGTGGACTGGGCCCTCCCATGTCAATTAATGATCCAGAAAATGCCTTGCAGGCAGTCTGATAGAGCTCCTCAGTGGAGGTTCCCTCTTCCAAAGTGTGTCAGATTGGCAACTGAAGCTAACTAGGCCAGGAGTGTGCTCACTGCTGAGTGGCCCCAGATCTCAGACTACAGGTTGACAGGTTCTTCCTGGCCTCCTGTTGCAACTTGCCTGACCCTCTGTGACCTTTGGACTGTCTGGACACTTGATTATAGAAAGCTGCTCTAAGTTTGCTCCCAAGGTCTACCTTCATGTGGGTTCAGGTCTCTGTGTGTTGAACCCTGGGTAGTGCTGTCACCTCAGAATGAGTGGCAAATGGCAGCCCCCAGTGCTGATTCCATGTGTCTCCTAGGGTGTAGTGTAAGGGGCTCTGAGTGAGGAGATAAGCCTGCATTTGCCATGTATCCGTTGTGTGCTTTAGATGATTTTATATGTTTGGGCTGTGCCACTGAGGTGAGTTACTCAGTTGATGCTGACTGGGGAGCTGGAAGCCAGCTGCTTCTTTCCTAAGGAATACCCTGAGGGGTCTGTTGGACCTTTGTTAAGAATATGGCAGAGACCTTGGTCTCTAACCAAGGGTTGTATTTGTTGGAAGGTAAGAATCCAGAGGCCCGGCATTGACAAAGAGGGTGCAGCCAGTAGGGGAACCAAGGGCAGGTGGCTAGGCTGGGGTTCATCTCTCCCTGGGATATATTAAATCAGGTATGATTCTGTCCCTTGTAGGCATCATCTTTTTTGATGGGAAGTTCAGAGTTGGTATCAAATCTCCTTACTGGACAACACACATGCTGCTTTGAAAGTCCATGTGGCAAAGGTCAAATGTCTGTTTGGCCGTAGACAATGTGGAAAGCTCAGCACACAAAGGATGAGCACTGCCTGGCACAGCAGGGCCAGTGTGGGCTTTCACCGAGTCTCACTGCCAAGGTGTGTTCCCTGGGATAGACTATACAGTGCCCTTGGATCACAAGAAGGCAGAGTTTTTTAAGTTCTTTTGTGTATGAATGTTCTGCCTGCGTGTATGTAAGTGCGCCATGTGTATACCTGGTGCCAGAGGAGGCCAGAAGAGGACACAAGTGGTGAGCCACCGTGTGCACACTGGGTCAACCCTAAGTCCTCCGCAAATGCAGCCAGTTTTGGCTTCCACTGAGCCCTCTCTCTGGGCCCTGTTTTAATGTTACTGGGTGTGGTGACGCACCTGGCAATTCCAGCACCAGATACAAACGCAGGGTAATCTTCAGCTGCATAGTCAGAAGCCAACCTGAGTTACATAGGCCTTGTTTAAAAACAAAACAAAACATTAGCCCATAGAAAAGATAACATGAATGGATTATTCAGCATGGGGACTAATATAAAATCCTAAAACCAGTGTTAATCATGCCAGGAAAAGAAAAGTACCTTTTGGTTACAAGTTAAACAGTGTTGTAAAAAAAAAAAAAAGCTATAGAGTCCAAAGGCTTCTTGCTATGCCTGGCCTGGTGCTCTTTCTGGGCATCAAGGACTTTGGGCTTAAAGAGGCAGCAGTTCAGATCCGAGCTGTCAGTTGAGCTTGGGCTCCTGTGTTCAGTTTCGTCGCTAATATGCACTTAGGTGACCAGGAAGTAGGGTATGAGGTAAAACTCAATGTCAGCTAGACAGGCTTCCTAACAGAGCCAAGTCCTCAGCCAGTCAGGGCTCCCTAGCAGGAGCTGAGTCCTCAATAGAGGGTGATGGCCAGGTTCTGGTCCAGCCCTGCCTGGTGGTGCTGCCTCAGGCTGTATCTGTGGGTGTGTGGGAAGATGCCAGGGGAAGGGCCCACTGGGTTGAGTTGGCTGCTTTTGTTTTGTTTTTATTCCCCACACATTTGCAGCAGCCCATGTGATTATCAATTACATTTCTTATAGGTAAAACTTCAGTGAAGAGAAGCTGTCCCCTGGTCAGGGAAGAACGGTCTGAGCACCCCTGTGCAGCTGGAGAGCACCTAACCTAAGTTGGCAGTTACAGCTTCCAAAAGGATTCTAGACAGGCAGGTTGGGCATAGAATCCATAGTAAGATAGGAGGTAGTGACCCTTGCCAGCATGAAAGTCAGAGAAAGGAGATTGCCCAACCTCTGACACACAGTCCCAGTGCAGCCTCTGCCTGTTGAGCAGTGGAATACTTCATGAACGCTCTAGCAAATTCTGTTCTAATAAGTTCTGTGTTAATTCTGTGTTGTTCTGTGTTAGACCAAAGTTTGCTTTTTGACAGGGACAGAGACTCCAGTATATCAGTGCCCCTCCCTCCGTGGTCTGGGACAGTGCTCTTTGTGGCCCTGCCCTTCTTGCCTGACAGTAGCTTCACCTCCCTCCCAGCTCTGAGCTTCTGCACAAGGCAAAGCAACTTCTCCCGTTCCCCAAAGAGGTTACTCAGAAGAGAGGCTGGGAGACCTGCTGAGAAAAGAGCAGCCTCCAGGAGCACCGGAGTTGAGTGCATGAGCAGGCACAGGAAGAGGGCTGACAGCACCAGCTGGGTTCTTGGGGCTCTCAGCTCCTCAGCTCTGGCTGTGGCCTATACTGTGGTGTTAATGAGAAGAAAGCACAGGAGACTGTTTTGTTGTTTATTATTGTCTGTGACCTGGTGACCTGGCACATGCTGTGGTCACTTCCCACTGGAACAGCTGTTATAAACTAGACAGTGAGACTTCTCACCTTTAGCCTACATTCCCTGCTCTTGTGTCCAGCATCACATGTCACAGCTGTCAGCAGCCCAAAATAGATGAGGCTTCCAGAGGAAAGGCATCATCACTGGACCCAGAGTCCCTGGCCTTTTCCTGCCCTGGGTGTCAAGTGTAGCTCACCACACCTGCACAGGCAGCCTGTTCTAGCCCCACAGTGAGCACAGAAACAGGTTCACAAGCTCCAGAGACTAGGTGTAGGATGTGTTTGCACTTTTCCTAGGGATAGTACTAGGGATTCTTAGCTTATGCTTTAAAAACTGAGAGGATCTCGGGACCATGGAGAACCAGCAGTCAGGTGCAGAGTATGCAAGGGCTTTTCTCGTTGTTTTGGAGATAGGCTCTCACTATGTGAGATCTCAGGCTGGCCTCAAAGTCATCAAAGTCATCACCTGCCTCTGCCTCCTGAGTGCTGAGGTAAAGTGGGTAACACCATGCCCAGCTTTTTTTTTTTTTTTAATCCCGTGTGTGTGTTGTGAGTGCAAATGCACTTACCGTCAGAGGACAGCCATGGCATTGGCCCTTGTCTTCCAATTTGTTTGAGATAGGTCTCTTGTTTACCACTGTGAATCTATAGGCCTGCAGCTTCCAGGTATCCTCTTGACTCCACCTCCCATCTCCTGAGGAGGGCTGTGACTGCAGGCACACAGGCCATGTGTCTGACTCCCACTCAGGTCCTGCAGATCCACTCAGATCCTCGCACTTGCAAGTGGGAGGTGCTTTGCACAGCTTCCACCCACCCATGGTTCCAGTGTTGCATCCTTTCCAGAGCAGCTCCACTGAGCTCTCGTGCACCTGTGTGCAGTCACTTTCAGCTGTTTCACACTGTCCCGCGAGCCTGACAGCTGTGGGCAGCCCCGCCATTCAAAACTGTCTCACATTAAACACAGTCCCTTGGTCCCTTGGTCCTGGGTTTGTAGTCCCCACCCTGTGAGGCCACACAGGGTAAAACTGTGCCTCCTCTATGTCCTGGTACTTTACATGAATGGATGTCATATTTCTATAAAGACTTTTCTTTAGAGCCACCACCCACCCTTGCCTGCATCTTCTGCCCAGATCACCCAACTTGGAGACCTTTCATCTTTTCTCAAGAATTAAGATGCATTGTAAAATTTTTACAGCTGTGCTAAAACTAATCTTCATAGCTACAAGTCACTCATTTATTGAACCTTACAGGGTGTGTGAAAGGTCACCTCAGTGCCAGATGCACTGCGATGTTTACCATTCTGTCAGTGTGTAATTCACCTGTTAGTAGTAGACCCAGAGTCACAGAGATCTTTGCAGCCTAGAAGTTAGTCACTCAGTCAAAGTCTGGAGTGAAGCAGCCCCAGGCTGAACCTGTCTTTGGTGTCATGGATTGGTGGCTTACTGTTTTGCCTTGAAAAACCTTCATCATGGTCATCTCCTGGGCCAATGTGGCTACTCCAGAATTATCTATCTTAGCAACTACTAGCTCACAGAGGGAAAGAAAAAGGTCAGGAAAAAGAAAAAAGTCAGCAAAAGCTATGTCTCTGATGTCATTCCAGGCTCCCAAAGCCATTACAGGGCTCCTGCTTACAGCTCACTGGCCAGCAGTCAGGCATGGGACGGCCATGGGCAGTACAAACTTGACTCTACAGCCATGAGCCTAGTTGGAAGCGTGGATGTGGACTCTAAGACATCGGAATGTGGCAGTGTATGTAGTTAGATAGACTCCTGGACGGACACCAGCTTCTCTGAGGCCTGCCTTCCTCTCTTATCCAGGAAATGAATGGAGTGCTAAAAAATATGCTGTCTGAGTGGTTCTCCTCTGGCTTCCTGAGCCTCGAGCGGGTCACCTGGCACTCGCCCTGTGAGGTGCTTCAGAAGATCAGTGAGTGAGTATGGCAGCCGTGGCCTGCATGGGTTTACTTCACCTGATATGTGAACACACTCTGTGTGGGTACCAAGCTATTATCACGGGGAGGACAGATATTGGGGTGTGCCCCAGAAAGACCTAACCAGTCTGTTAGTCACCCAAGGTCTCACACCCTGGCATTTAAAGCAAATGACCCCATCACAAAAGCTGTAGGGACTAGTTGGAACAAGTGTTGGTGTGAGTGGTCAGAACTCACTCAGTTGTTAAGATGCCCCTTAGCATACTCACAGCATGTCCAGGGCACAGTGCAGCATGTGGCCTGCTGTCCTGCCCACACTCCATGCTGGCCCATAGACTCAAAGGCTGGAAAGCAACCTAGGATGCAAACTTTGGTAGTGTCTACTATTCTCCCCACGCTGGAAGCAGAAGTATGTGGAATGAGGCTGCAGACAGGGGTAACCACCAGGGCCTACAGCATGGATATCTTCTTCTAAACTGCAGGGACATAAAGCAAAGACAAAACATAGTGTTCAGCAGCAAGACATTCCAGTAGGTTTGCATGAAACTGCTGCATACGTGCACCTGAGAGCCTCACAAACTACTCTTAAAACGGGTGTTGAACTGGGCAGCACATACCTATCATCCCAGTACTTGGAAGGCTGAGGCAGGAGGATCATCAAAAGTTCAAGGTCAGCCTAGGTTGTATAGTATTAGATTAGTTAGGTCTCTACTTTGTCTCAGCTTGGACAGACAAACTGGTGTTAAGATGCAGATCAGAAGTGGCTAACATGAATAGGACTCGGCGGTTGTCAGCTTGTAATTCTCACAGCTGTCTAATCTGTGTGTTACTTGCTCAGGTATGAGGCTGTGCACCCTGTGAAAAACTGGATGGACATGAAGCGGCGTGTGGGGCCCTACCGGAGATGTTACTTCTTCTCGCATTGCTCCACCCCTGGGGAGCCCCTGGTTGTTCTGCATGTGGCTCTGACCAGTGACATTTCCAACAACATCCAGGTACTTAGAGTGGTCCCTTCAAGAGGACAAGAGGGCCTATCAAGTGCTGTTTGTGTGTACACACTTATGTATGAAACAGTGAGAGTGTGAAGTCAGAGGGCATCTTGTGGGATTTGAGTCTTTCCTACTACAAGGGCCCCAGGATTGAACTTAGGCTGTAATGCTTGGCAGCAAGTGCCTGTTTTGTTTTTTCTTTGAACAGGTCTCACTATGTAGCCCTGGCTGGCCTGAAACTCACTATGTAGACCAGTCTAGCTTCAAACTACAGAGACCTGCCTGTTTTTGCCTCCCAAGTGATGGGATTAAAGTCCTATGAGATCCTACCCAGCTTCCAGGTGTTTTTTTTTTTTTTTTTTTTTTTTATGTTTTATTTGATTTTGGTTTTCTCCAGACAGGGTTTCTCTGTTGTAACTCTGGCTGTCCTGGAACTCACTCTGCAGACCAGGCTGGCCTCGAACTCACAGTGATCTGCCTGCCTCTGCTTCCTGAGTACTGGAATTAAAGGCATGTGCCCCACCTCTTGGGGTGTCTTTTTTTTTAAATGCTAATTTTTAGTGTGTGTTTATCCCTTTTTAAAAGAATCTGCTTTCAACTCTCATTGATATTGTGACTGGGTAGGCAAAATCTCCCGGTCTGTAGTTACAGTCAGGCAGAGGATAAGCACTCACCTGACGGGTGATTTTGAGTTGAGAAGAGCTGAGGTCTGTTAACAGGACCCTGTGCGATGGGAGGGGAGAGCAGGGCAGGTTGCTGCAGTATTGGAGAGGCAGCATGACAGCCTGAGAGACCCACTCAGTTCTATGTGCCGCAGCAAACTGGAAGTTGCCAAGGAGCCAAAGTTGTGAACACTTGACTTGCCTTTCCTGTGGAAGCTGGTCCTCTGCAGGCTTCAGGCAGGAGAGTACGGGCAAGCATGTAATGTTGGGACGGTGGGTCAGTGGCCACACTACGAGACCTGCAGGCAGGTGGAGTGAGAGTGAGCCCTGGGAGAGCAGGCTTGCTCAGGGCTAGCGATATGGGGAGGACTCTGAGGTCTGGATAGGCATCATGGAGGCAAATGGATGAGGAGGCATCCTGAGATAGGATCTCTGGCCTCAGCTTCCCAACAGAGGAGCTCAGGGTGAGCATCAGGCAAATGGACACATGTTCTTGAGAAGCAGAGACAAAGTTCCTCAGAGTTCCTCCAAGCTGGCACAGGAACTGATGTTTCTGGTGCTTCCCAGAGGGCAGCTTGGCATGAGTATGTATGAGTATGAGTGCAGTGTATTTCTTCTTACCTGTCCAGCCCTGAGAGCCCAGATGCTCTGGGCTCGTGTATAACTGGAAGGCAGCAGCCTTGTGTACATGGCCTTCAGAAGGTGGCTCCAGGGACTTTGATGTGCACAATGTGTGTATGGAAATGTTGCTGTGGGTTTATGTTTTGCACAGAGGCCAACCTTAACTTCCTAAGGATTGGATCCAAGCTGCAGAAGAGTGTGTGTGGTGTGGCCTAATTTGTGATCTTCGTAACACCTGTTGAATGTCATGCAATGTCATCTGTGCATTCCATTCCACAGAACACATTGCCACCGATCTCATTTTAGACAGAGCTGACGCTGAAGGGGCCTCAGTCACTTGCCCATGACTGTAGACCTGTTCTGAGTATAGGAGGAAGACACACTCCGGGGGCTCTGGGCTGAGTGGCCCTGCTCCAGGAATCACACACTGGTAGGCACTCACATGGTGGAAACCTGTTTGTTCATCCAAGACAAGCTGTATCTGCTCAGCACCGAGAGTATCACCTGCTAGTCCAGTGCCATGACGTGACCTCCAGAGTCTCAGCTTAAGAACACCGTAGTAAGCTGGGCATGGTGGGCACACCTTTAACCCCAGCACTTAGGATGCAGTCAGGCAAATCTCTGAGTTCAAGGCCAGCTTGATCTACAGAGTGTGTTCCAGGTCAGCCAGGGCAATACAGAGAAACCCTGTCTCAAAAATTAGTAAAAAATGAGAGCTAATGAAGTTGGATGTCAGCTACGAGACTTCACAGCAGTCATTTCCTAGCTTGCTTTATGGAGGTGTCTATGTGAATGTGTTTCCATTTATGGAAAATAAGGATGCTGGCATGAAGCTGAAGAGGTCATAGGAAATCCTTTAAAGGTACATTTTGAAAAAGAAAACTTACAGTGGACTGCCCGTGGCCTTCTAAGAAACAGAAGTACGAGCTGAGCAAGGAGCAGAAAACGGCAGGCAGAGGAGCAGGCGCTTGAAGAGAATTCTTAAAACCCCATGTGTAACCCATTACCCTTGACAAAGGCTCAGTGTGTGAAGCAGCTTATTCCAGAGGGGCCTGGAAAGACAAAGGACACTGCTGTCTGCAGAGCTGGTGTGGGATCTCCAAATGGTGGGCAGGGCCGTGTGAAATTGCCTCCAGAGTTTTCAAAATAGATGGCCTGGACCTGAGCTGCCAGGGGCAGGGAGTGGGGCTTGTCCTGTGAATAGTGGCAGGGCGACTCCCCGTGCGAGCAGTGCACATGGAACCCTTCTGAGTGCACTGCTGGTGTTTCCCAGGGCATTGTGAAGGAGAGTCCTCCATCTGAGACAGAGGAGAGAAACAGGATCTCAGCTGCCATCTTCTACTCCATTAGCCTGACCCAGCAGGGCCTGCAGGGTGTGGAGCTCGGGACCTTCCTCATAAAACGAGTGGTCAAGGAGCTGCAGGTGAGCATGGTGGAGCAGGGCCCCAGCTCCATGAGTCACCGTCGTAACTGCAGGTCAGTCCTGCCACCTCACAGGATCCAGATGGGGATTGGAGGGAAGGGAAGGAGGCAGAACAGCATCAGGAGCTGCTGGGCCAGGCCAGGAGCTGAAAGAGCAGGTGTCTAAAGCACAGCATCTCACTGGCTGCGGAGCACGCATGTTGTGAGGATGTGAGCTCTCTGGAGAGACCTCAACTGTTCTGCCCTGCACCCCTGGTGGCACACATCTGGACACCTGTCACTCTCTGCTGCTCCAATCCATGTAGTACAGTTGACACACTCCCCATCATGCCCTACAGTCTGCAGGGCCTTGTGAGGGGAATTCCAAGGTTAGACCAGGCAGCATGAAGGTGACTGCATTAGCCTGTATTGGTCTGATTCCCTTTTCTTTGCTGCCTGGGAGGGACATGCTACCTGTCCTGAGACAGAAATGCTACAGTTTACCCTGGGATTGGCTTTTCCAGCTGCCTTATGGGAGTCAGATGGCCACAGTGAGGAGAATCTAACTCCAGCTGCTAACAGTGGCTCTACAGTGCTCCCTGCTCCCACCCTTTGTGCTCAGGCACAGTACACGGTGACAGACATGACCTCACAGCAGCCAAGTGCAGTCAAAGTGCTTCCAAGCTTGTGTTACACTGTTTTACACTGGGAATCGGGTTTAATTGTGTAAGGCAAGCAACCTATTATTGGCCTACATCCACAGTCCTCTGTCCCCCATTTTTTTATTTTGAGATAGTCTCTCAAAATTTTTCAGGTGGCCTTGAACTCACAACCCTCCTGTCTTAGCTCCTGAGTAGCTGGGGATGACAGGATCGCTCCAACATGCCTGACAGGAATCAGTCAGAGAACTTGGTGATCTGGGAATCTGCTTCACCACCATTCTACCTCCATCCCCCAGAGATAGTGGGACGATGGCTTCTCTCCCTTTTCTCTGCTGCTGGTGTTGAGTGCTGCGGGGAGAGGAGTCCTGAGGACCAGGAAGACAGGGAGAGCAGGATCGGGGGTTCTGGGTAATCCACCCAACGTCATTTTATGGGCAGAGGTAGGAGCTTGATCTGGAAGTCACCTGTGGCCACTTCCTGATACTCATTTGTGAGCCAGAAAGTCCCACTGAGTCCCAAAGGCTGGCAGAAGCCCAACCCTGCACCATGGTATGCCAGACTCAGAGAGCTGTGTTCTCACAGCAGTGGGAATTTCACATAGTGGGCTTGCTATTTTTATAGCCAGGGAGTTTCATGGTTGAAGGCCATCCATGAGATCTCTATGTAATGTGCATGGTGGTGATTAAGCTATACCCTGCATTACGTCTTTGCCTGGCCCTGCTGTCCCATGTGCCACCATAGAGGTAGAGCTGGGCATCTGTATGTCAAGCATCAGGACCTGGCTCCCGGCCACTGAAACACTTCTAGGAGGGGTGTGGTGCAGAGAGAAGGTAAAGACCACATCCTGTCACAAGGGCCAGCTGTCTGGTTATAAGCAAGCCGCCCACTCCTGACCTCTATTTCACCATTGTGAAATATCATGGTTTTGGGTTGGTCTTGGGAACTCAAGATGCCTCTGGGCCTTGGCACAGCAGGGTCCTCGTGGATGTGGCTTGGAAGAAAGTACAGCAGTGCCGTAAGCTGACACATGGGCTGTGTGGAGGGTATTTTGTGTGTGCCACCCTATTGACCATGTGCTCTCTGCCTTCTCCCCACCTACCTGCTGTGCAGAAGGAGTTTCCTCACCTGGAGGCCTTCTCAAGCCTGTCGCCTATACCTGGATTTACAAAGTGGCTTCTGGGCCTTCTGAATGTTCAGGGAAAGGATCATGGGAGGAATGAGCTATTCACAGACTCAGAATGCAAAGAAATCTCAGAGGTCACAGGCGACCCGGTTCACGAGAGCCTCAAGGGCTACCTGAGCAGTGGTGAGTGGGTGAAGTCGGAGAAGCTGGTACAGGCACTGCAGGGGCCGCTGATGCGGCTATGTGCCTGGTACCTGTATGGTGAGAAGCACCGAGGCTACGCCCTCAACCCAGTGGCCAACTTCCATCTGCAGAATGGGGCCGTGATGTGGCGCATCAACTGGATGGCTGACAGCAGCCTCAAAGGCCTCACCAGCTCGTGTGGCCTCATGGTCAACTACCGCTACTATCTGGAGGAGACAGGCTCCAACAGCATCACCTACCTGGGCTCCAAGAACATCAAAGCTTCTGAGCAGGTCCTCAGCCTAGTGGCCCAGTTCCAGAAGAACAGCAAGCTCTAGGGACATCCCTCCCAAAGTCCAGGCCCCTGCTCAAAAAGGGGCTGTGTTCTCATGGGCTGGGTTTACTCACCACAGGAGCCTTTCAGGGAAGCCACAGCTGTGCTGTGTCCCCTGATCTCAGCAGGCAACACCTCAGCTACCACTGTGCTGGCCAACTCACTGCTTGGAGGAGGAGCCGGTGTGGGTACTCATGCCCTGGGGTGGCACTGCCTCCTCCACAAGCCCTTGCTGCTGCCCCACAGCCTGTGCCTTCAGGAGGCTCTCCAGCTCAACCACAGGCCTCCCAGGACAGAGCCCAGAGTGTAGACCCCTTCAGAGCATAGAGGGCTGACAGTCGTGTCTCCTGTCCTCTCTGTGCAGTGAGAGGGCTGAGATGTGTGCTGTGGCTGCCACTGCAGCTTGAAGCTCAGACCGTGGAAGGTTTGTGACACACAGAGCGTAGTCAGCATCGTACCTGGATGCTGCTGCTTGAGGCCAGAGTTGGCTTATAGGGTTTAAATGTGATTCCAGTTCATAATGAACTGAACAGTAAAGAACAAGTTTGTTCTGTAAACATTAAACATGATTCTTCACTGGACACTTTTCTTCACATGTACTCTATTGTGTACTTTTCTTCAAGATTAGAGTCCTGGCAAGGCTCAGGATCAGCTCTGAAATGTCAAGGGTGTCACAGTCCCCGTTAGGAACAGAGTGCAGATGAGAAGAGAGGTTCAGATAAGGAGTGGAGGTGTGTGTGTGTGTGTGTCTCAGCATGTCTACATGGCTCTGAGGTCTGTGATACACTTGGATCTGTATGTGTTGGTGTGTGTTCTTGTGTGACTGCATGCATGTGTGTGTGTGCATTTGCACGTGTGGGCATAGCACACATCGGGTACAGTGCTGCTGCTCTCTGTTGGACATGCATGTACCTTTGCCTTCCCTGATAGCATCTTCTAGACCTTCCCAGATTGACCTCCCTAGATTGACTCCATGGCCCCAGGCTCAACATTGGCCTAGGTGGAAATGTCAACAGAAAACAGCTGTCACCTCAAAGGTTCGGAATAGGAGACCATTTGTACTTGAGCCAAATGTTAAGTGACCATGACCCAAGGAACATGGCTTCAGGTTGCCCCACATGAAAGTGTTTCTATGTGATTTTATCAATTGTAGAGCTAAGTAGTAAAGCACTTGCCAAACACATTGGTGAGATTGTACAGGCAGGTCCCAGCAATTCAGGAAACCTGATAAAGCTTGTCCAGGTGCTGATGCTTTTCTTGCCTTTTTGGTTGGTGGGAGGAGCTAGTGGTTATGAAGCATTTTGGGGCCAGCAAAACCACTCATGGCACCAAGTATGACAATCTGAGTCCAGTACCCACCTTGTGGAAAGAGAATCAGCAGCCACAAGGTGTCCCCTGACCTCCACATACGCATCATGGCACACACACGCAAAAGAAATAGCAAATGAAAATGTAATGATAGTTCCTAATACATAGTAAAGGTTTTGACAGTCACAAGATTACTAAGTCAAACCCAGGAGTTGTGTTGAACGTGCTAAGAACAGACAAAAGGCAATGACAATTTGACTCTGATCTGCAACATTCTAACTTTCCACAATCAGGAAGGCCAGTCACTCTGCCTTGTTAAGTCTTTACAGTGTGTGGCTTTTCTTATTTTAGAAAATGAGCCTCAGCTTACAGAAACAGTGGCTGGCTGTAACACACACAGAAAATCACAGCAGGTCCTCCTGTAGGGGGCTCTTGGGAGCAGGTGGGAGTATGGGCTAGTGTCTTCACAGCAGCTAGAGGCAGGGAGTGACTGGGACGGAGTGTCTTGGAGACTTCCAAGGATGTAATCCATCCCCAGCTGCACTCAGTGCCCTGCTCTTCAGGGCACCCTCACGGTCAACTTGCTGACCACCTTTCAAAGTGTAGCCCTAGAGTCCCTTCCTCCCCTGGTCTTCAAAACCTGCCACCAGGGCTCCAGTAACTGCCCACACCAGCTTCCCTTGACTGGGTGTCATCTGACCTGTCAGATCCTACCATGGCCCTGACCCTAGGGCCTGGAGGTCCCTCCAGCAGCTCTGGAGCTCCTGTGCTTACTAAGACCTATCACAGGAAGCTCTTGTCGATACAAAAGGGGAATCAAAAAGACACTTCTCAGTAACCCCACTTCCCTTCTCAGGAGCTGGACTGCTTCCCACATACCCCAGACATTTTGTGGTGGAAAATGTGGCCTCAGGCACAGCCACTTCCAACTTGAGTGATTTCCTGGTAGTTCCCTCCATGGCTTTGGGGGCTCTAAATGAAATGAGGGTGGTGGGGATTCAGGGACTGGAATTAACACAGCATCTGTGGTGTGATAGCTAGCTAGGCCCCTTCCCAGGCTGTGGTCATAGTAGGTGCTGTCCACCCCCTTGCCATCAGATGGCACTGCTGCAGTTCGTCTGCCTCTTCCATAAGGCAGAGTGGGGTTTGGTTTTGAGTCGCTGACAAAACCCACGGCTCCCTTGCACGCTAAGAAAGCAGTCTACCCTGAGCCACATCGGCCCACACAGACCTTGAACCTGAGCTTGGGCTGCACGACCAGCTCCAACTTCCCACAACTCTGGGCTGGTGGGAGGCACAGAGCTGGGGAGGGTTGTGGAGCTAGCTGAGGGGGACAGAGGGACCCCAGAGCTGTGGGGGAGCAGACATGGGGGATACACGGATCTGGGGAATACCCATAGTTGTTGGGAGCAGAGCTGGGGACGTGGAGTTGCCGCTTCCCCTCCTCCCAAAGCTCCCCGGCTCTCCAACCCTGATCTGTTTCCCTAAAACAGCTGTCTACAGGGTCCCCCCCTCCTGACCTTTCCATGGAGCTCATTCAAGCTGACTGAACAGCAGGTTTGGACCTGAGCTGAGATCACAGACCCAATTCTCAGCACACTAGTGGCCAAGTTTCAGGCGTCAGCCCTTGGGTGACCATTGTCAGAATTTTTCATATCACTATTGTGTGTAAGGCTTCAGTATTTCATATCCTTGAATACAATTTAAGACTGAAAAGTAGGTGATTAAAAATAGTATTAATCCTTGTTAGTTGCTTTTTCTCTCAGAAAGGGGTGGAGGGTAGAGAATTTGGCTCAGTGGATAAAGTCCATCATGTAGGCGTGAGGACCTGAATTTGGGTCACCACGACCCACATAAAAATGGGGTGTGATGTCAGCGGCAGCACATACCTTTAATCCCGGCACTTGGGAGGCAGAGACAGATGGATCTCTGAGTTCAAGGCCAGCCTGGTCTACAGAGTGAGTTCTAGGACAGCCAGAGTTACAACAGGGAGACCCTGTCTCAAAAATAAATAAATAAATAAATAAATAAATAATAAATAAAGCAGGGTCTGATGACATACACCTGTAACCCTAGCACTAGGGAAGCAGAGACCCCAGGATTCCCTGGAGCTTACCACTCAGCTGTCCAGCCAGTCGGTAATCTCTGACTTCAGAGAGACCCTCTTTCTTGAGAGATAAGGTAGAGGACAATAGTGGAAGACACTCGGTGTCAACCTCCAGCCTCCACACGCATGCATGCGATGCATCCCTACACGTGCACAAGCGGGAGGGGGGGTGGGGGAGAGTGAACCCTTTAGAAAACATTAGAAGCATCACAGTTTTGCAGCTTGTGAAAGCAAGACTAACTCCAAAGTCCTGGGCTTCGTTGCCACCTACAGAGGCAGACCCTGCTTCAGAGTGAAAGGGATCGGTGTGACTCCCAGGCAGACTCAAGAGGAAATAGACCTGTGGCCAACACCACTATTGGCAGGAGCCCAGGAAATACAGAACAAAGCAGAACGTCCCACCCGGGTGACTCGTGGCTTGTGTGCCTGCGCTTTATCCCAGCCAGATCTCACTGGCCTCCAAGGAGACGCTATGGCATTCATGTGGATGTCAGAGGACATCTGCAGGAGTCAGTTATCCCCTACCACGTGGGTCCGGGTGATAGAACTCGGGGTGGTGGGTCTTGGCGTCAGTACCTTTGCAGGCTGAGCCATCTCCTGAGCTCCTACCTGTTTTCTTGCTGCTCATCTTTTTGTGTACATTTTCTGGTACACCCTAGCCAGGTCATGACCTCACCTACCAGAGAAACTTGTGGGAAAGAACATTAACTACTTAGTTAAAATTTTATGTTACTTATTTAATGTCAGCCAATGACTTATCAACTTGTGGTCATTGTTCCTGGAATGTTTAGCTTGGCTTTTGGAACCTAGAATACCTTTTATAATAGAAGCAGTGGTGCAAATAAAGGCCACTTCCTGTGCTAGTCTGTAAAGCCAAAAAACAAAAAAAAATACAAAACCTCTATTGCAGCTGTTCCTTCAACATCATATAGAACAGATTAATCTATTCCATATAAGATTCCTTTTTTTTTTTTTAAGTATGCATACAAGAGCAGAGGTCACCCGGTCAGTTTAATTCCCTTTCCCCATATGGCCAGGTGTGAGACACCTAGAGCTCGGCGTAGGATGGATGTCAAGCAGCGCTTGACATGGGGATGAATGGTTGAGTCTTGCTCTTCCTCACCAAGGGATTACTTGTCCGTGGAAATGTGCTAACAGAGAGCACACACACATGGAGGCACAACATCTTAGCTAACGGTGTTTTCCACGTGGATCCTTATCAGAGGGTTCGGACTAATAGGGGGAAAAAAACCTGTTATAAGGAAGTTATTTTTTCTAACCTCTGAACAAAAAAAAAAATCAGTACTTTCTGCAGTTATAAATGGAAGAAACAGATGACAATTTCAAAGAAGTCTTTGGTTATTGGGAGAGGTACAAAGCACACATGCAGAGGTCAGAGGACAACTCGTGATGTTAGTTCTCTTCCTCCGCCACGCGCGTCCTCCAGTATTGGACTGAGGTCCTCGGGTGTGGAAGAAGGTGTCCTCACTCACTGAGCCACCTCTCCAGCCCGTGCCTGTTTTCTTCTCCCACAAGAGAGAGGACCAGATGACCAAGAATCCACGTGCGGCTTGGAGGAGCACCGAGTTTAAAGCCCTAACTCTCGGAAGCACGAGTTGCAGCACCAGGACTTCCCCACCCAGCACCACCTGTCTGCACCCCACTCCTCGGGGGTCTCGTGCTGGCGACACGTGCTTCCGGGATCTCGCTCTGCAGAGAACTGAGTCTGTGCCTCTTTCACAGCCATCTGGGCAGCCCCGGTTCCGCAGGCTTGGGGTAGGCCGCGCTCATCCCAGTGCGCTCCTCCCCCAGGCCAGCCATGTTCTTGTCCTTAGCTCCCTTGCTCACCAGGACTCTGATGTCCTAAGTGATGGCCGTGGTAGGAGCACCACGAAAGGAGGCTCGGACACGGAAAGCACGTGGCTCCTGCCATGCAGCAGGCCCGTGCCGGGTCGACTTAGAGGCGGTCAGCAGCCCCGGTCCCTCTGTGGGTTATGGGATCGTGACAGGGCCCTGTCTCGGGACTCCCATCAGAGTCTGCAGGCCACAGCTCTATCCTTTGCTCGTCTGCCCCAACCCCTCCTGCTCCCTCCGCTTCATGGGGCACAGGAGTTACTCACAGCCAACCTGGGGCGGCTTCCCCGAGCCCCACGGAGACCCACGGAGACCCACGGGCAGCCCGCAGGCAGTCACACGGAGCCGCCTCCCCGCAGCTCCTCCGCTGCGCTGGGGCCCAGGCCCCTCAGGGAACAGCAGACCCTCTTCCGGTGTAGCCGCCAGCCAGCGGACTGTCATGTGCTTCCCCACCGATGCTTTCTCAGCCCCACAGCCGGGTGAAGGGCAAGGCCGTCGGGGCCTCCCGCTCGGTGACAGCCCAGGTACCAGTGTCAGCCTTTCCCAGCATCCCAGGGCCCATTGGCCATGCGGCTGAGAACACAGCAGGGCCGAGGAGCCTCACCTGGGGCAGCCTGTTGTCCCACACACCCACCCCCTCCCCCTCCCACAACCCTCCCCCCTTCCACACACCCTCACTCCTCCCCTTTCCCCCTCCTCTTCCACACACCCTTCCCCTTCCCCCTCCCACGCACCCTCCCTCCTCCCCTTCCCCCTCCCACACACTCTCCCTCCTCCCTTCTTCTTTCCCCCACACCCTCCCTTCTTCCCCCATCCTCTCCCATACCCTCCCTCCCCATTCCTCTCCCCACACCCTCCCTCCTCCCCCTCCCCCCTCCCACACACCCTTCCCCCTTCCCCCTCCTCTCCCACACACCCTCCCTCCTCCCCCTTCCTCTCTCCCACACCCTCCCTCTTCCCCCTCCCCCTCCCACACACCCTTCCCCCTTCCCCCTCCTCTCCCACACACCCTCCCTCCTCCCCCTTCCTCTCTCCCACACCCTCCCTCTTCCCCCTCCCCTCCCACACACCCTTCCCCCTTCCCCCTCCTCTCCCACACACCCTCCCTCCTCCCCCTTCCTCTCTCCCACACCCTCCCTCTTCCCCCTCCCCCTCCCACACACCCTTCCCCCTTCCCCCTCCTCTCCCACACACCCTCCCTCCTCCCCCTTCCTCTCTCCCACACCCTCCCTCTTCCCCCTCCCCCTCCCACACACCCTTCCCCCTTCCCCCTCCTCTTCCACACACCCTCCCTCCTCCCCTCTCCCCCCTCCCCCTCCCACACACCCTTCCCCTTCCCTCTCTCCCACACACCCTCCCTCCTTCCCCTTCCTCTCCCACCCCACACCCTCCCTCCTCCCCCTTCCTCTCCCCCACACCCTCCCTCCTCCTCCTCTCCCCTCCTCCCATTTCTTTGTTTCTCCCCTTCCTATCTCTCTTCTTCCACTTCCACACACCCCCTACTCACCCCCTCTTCTACCTTCCCTCCCTGCATCTCTCTCTCCTCCTCCCACTTTCCCTCCTTGGCTTCTTTCTCTCCCCCCTCTGTTTCCTTCCTCCTCTCCCTTCCCTGTTTTCACCTCCTTCTGCCTCTTCTCCCTCTTTTCCTCTCTCCCCCTGCTCCCCTTTTACTCCTTCCTTTCCTCTTCCCTTCCCCCACATCCCATCTCTCCCTTCACTCCCCCACTCCTTTCCCTCCTTCCTCCAACTGTCTCTTCCTTTTCTTACCTCCCTCTCCTCTCCTTTCTCTTCCTCCCTCACCCTCTCCTCCCCTCATCTGTCCTCTCTCACTTCTCCCTCCCTGCCCTCTCTCCCCCTTCCTTCTACCTCCCTCTCTCTCCCCACCTCCTTTCCCCTCCCTCACTATCCCCCTCCTTTATTTACCTCTCCTTCCCTCCCCCCCATTCCACCTCTCTCCCTCCTTTATACTCTGCCACCTCCTTGTCCCCTCCTTTCCCCTTCCCATAGCACCCTCTTCCCTCTCCCGCCCCTCCCTTCCCCTCCTTCCCCCTCCCGCCCTCCTCCTTCCCTTCTCCTCTCCTTTGCCTCCTTTTCCTCCACTCCTGTTCTCTCCTCACTATTTCCCCCCTCTCCCCTTCCCATCCCTTCCCTCCTCTTCCTCCTCCCTTCTCCTCCATTCTCCCTCTACCTTTTCTGTGCCCAGTCTTCCCCCCCTTCCTCTCCCACATCTTCTTTCTTCCCTCCTCCCTCCTCTCCCTCCCAGCTACTCTCTGCTCTTCCTCTTCCCCCCCCCACCTTTTGCTATCCTTCCATTCCTCCTCTTCCTCCCCCCAGCTCCCCATTGCCCTCCTCTCTCACATCCTCAGTGGGTCCCCTCTTCTCTCTTCCCTGTCTCCCTCCAAACCTGCCTCTGTCCTACACACTCCTGAACCTGCCCATCGCCTACAAGCAGCTCTGAGGCGGTCCTACGTGGTGAGCTGGAGCTGGCAGTGAAGGTTGGTGCTGCGATCACACCAGGGCTCACCAGCCCCAGCTCAATGATGGGAAGCTGGGCATCACACACCAGGAGCCAGCTCGGGCCGGCCAGAGTAGCAGCCCCTCAGAGGCTGCATGGCTGACTGAGACCCAGCAGGACTTTGTGATGCAACAAACAGGCCCCTGGGTCCTTGTTCCCCAGATCCCCTGTTGCCTCATCAGGGGTGGGGTCCCCGGGGGGGTGGCCAGCTGCACTGTGCCTTCCCCCCACCCCAATAGTAATCCCTTCCACCAGCTCTGCCACCAGCAGTTTACCATCAGGTAAGCAGACCTGTGGCAGGAAGGGCCAGTAGGGTCTGTGTAGAGTCTGGAGCCGGGCCTCCAGGGAGGTGGTAGCCACGCCCCCTAAGGAGTCACATCCAGTCCCAAGCCTCAGTCTCCCCAGCAAATGGGCTTACTGGGGTCCTGCCACAGGGAACTGCACTTGGGAAGAGTGGCCTTAAACGTGTGGCAAGGGCCCTGAAACTGATTCTAGTCACCCCACCTTAGCCAGGCCGGGCTCTCCCCTTACAGGCCATGATTGAATGCCAGATCTGTCACCCCATCTCTGCTCTGGTTCTCTGGCCCTCAGTGGATTTTTGTCCAGACCCCTGGACAGCTTGGGCCCAAATAGTACGGAAAGTCAACCTCAGGGTCTCTTGATTCAGCCAAAGCCTGGCATTATGAGTGACAGTATGCCCTAGCAAGGAACTCAGGCAGGAATGAGCCACAGGGTTCTCCAGATGCTCCTGGCCCTCCCAGCTTTCCATTCCCTGCCAGGGCCAAACCCCCACCCTCTCAGCCTGTTTACAAGGCCCAGATTATAGGCTGTCCTCACATTCCCCCTTCTCTATTCAGAAACCCCACCTCCTGACTCCCCTCGAAGTCAGCAGAGCACTCCAGACAGTAAGATTCTCACTGTTGCCCCAAGACCTGAGTGAGATCTACCAGGCTATCCTTCCACCTGGACTCCCCCAGCGGGGGCTGCAGCTGAGCCTCTGCATGCCCTTCCAATTCCTGTCCTGGGCCTGCTTCCTTGACTTGGTCCCCATGGGCCTCAGCCTCTGCTTCCCAGCCTTTCCTGGCCCTGCCTGCTGGGACTCCAGGGTGCCTTCAGCCCAGATCATAGCTCTCTGTGCCAGGACCTGTCTCCATCATGAATCCGGGCTTCCTGGAATTGGACACAAGCTTCTATTCCATGGACACGTTGTCTGATCCCTAGAACACAGAGAAACCTGATAGCCTGTGAGGTAGAGGCCTCCAATGTCCAAGGGTAGTTGGGAGCCACCTGGCTAGGCCTCAGATCCCATGGCACCCTGCTACTTCCTGATGGCCTCAGGAAAGTTGGCTTGCCTCAGTGCCCTTGAGCACAGACATACATGCACATACCCCAGGATCTTCAGGACCTCACCACCAAGCAACCTCTCCCCCCTTTTAAAGGCCTCCAGGGCTGACAGCACAACTCCTGAGCCTTCAAGTTCACAGCCACAGGCAAATGAAGCTGCAGACAGCTGGCCCTCACCTTTCATGTGGCCCTCCGCCCCCATTGCCTTGTGAGACTCTGCCTCTGGCAAAGGTGCCACCAGGGATGGTCTGGGAGGGGGAGGGGAAGCTGCTGCACCACCACCCTGCTCTGCCCTGCCCTGCCCCTTTGTCTTTTCTTCCCCCTGTGCAAGTGTCCCGTGGCTGGTGTGGCCCATAGTGGCAGATTGGGGCTTAAGACCACAGAAGAAGCTCTTAGCAGGTAGGGATGCTGAAGACCAGAGCCCAGGCAGGCCAGCCCCAAGGATCATCCCTGCTGGCCCTGCCAGTCCCAGTGCTCTGGACTGCCTTAACTCTGACCTTAGTCTCTGGCTCATCTGATCCTTCCCCTGCTTCTGTTAGATCTCCCAGTCCTGTTTCTTATAAGCATACTGGACATCAGGCTAAGCAACCTAGGTTGATCTCGTTTCAAGGTCCTTGATACATCTGTAAAAGACCCTTTCCCCACCCAGTCACACTCTCAGGCTCCTGGGGTTAGGATGTGGGCATATGTCAGCCCCCAACACCGCGTGACACCCGCTTCCTCTCAGCAGAGGTGATGGTGTCTAACGCGGATGTAGGTCTGCTGTAACTGTTCACATGGATGCGCAGTCTGGTCTAATGAACAGCTGACAAGACCCCCCCGATACACACACACACACACATACACACAGACACACACACATACACACACACACAGACACACACACATACACACACACACACATACACACAGACACACACACATACACACACACACAGACACACACACATACACACACACACACACACATACACATACACACACATACACACACACACATACACACACACACATACACACACACATGCACATATACACACACATACACACACACACATACACACACACATACACACACACATACACACACACACATACACATACACACACACACACACACGCACGCGCGCGCGCACACACACACACACTCCCCTCCCCTCACACGTTCCCCTTCCACTCATACTACCTTCCCCACCCCCCATCGCATCCTCCCCTCCCCTCTTATGGTAACCGGGACGAGACTGTACGCAGAGAAACAGAATAGTGTAGATAGTCATGGAGTGCAGGGAGAAGCTGACCCACGGCTCATAGAGTCAAACCTCGGGCTGGACTGCAACCCTTACGCCTGTTGCTCACTCAAGTCCTCCTGTTTCTTTGTACACCATCATGCCTGGCTCTCCCACACCCTCAGCCCTCCCTCCAAGGTCTTCCTGACCTCCCCAGTCCTGTGCCCTGCACCACCCAGCGGTTTGTCCCTCCCTGCCCATCGCACCATCTTCCAGAACCATGGGGAGGTCGTCCTGTGGACGCTGCACCCCTCAGAGCTCATCCGTGTACCTGAACAACAGCAGAGCTGTCCATCCCAGCCCAGTCCCTCTGTGACCTCCATGAAAGTGCCTCCCCCCAGCCCCCAAAGCCCCCCAAGCTAATAATACTTGGGTTTTGACTTGTAAACTCCCTAGCACCCACGCAGGATGGGAGACTCCCTGTGTGTCCACCCAGCATCCTCTGGCTCCCAGGAGCCTCGAGGTTGGCCAAATCACCCCTCCCCCACCATCTGATAGACCCAACCCAGGGCTTCAGTACCCACCCTGCTGGCCCCCTCAGGCCATTCAGAGCCCAGTTCCAGCCTGTGGCCCCTGACCAAGTGCCCTGCCAGAGCTGGCCATCTGGCTTTGTTTCTCCAGGGTCAGAAAGATCCATCCCTGAGAGGAAAAGAAGGGAAGACACCCCACCCCAACCCCTGGAACTCACATCCCTGTGGAGGATCACTCGAACAAACGAACAGGTAAGTGCAAAGCACATGAGCAGTGTGGATCTCTGGAACAACATAGACCTGTCTAGTGTGTGGGTACACACATGCATGCAGTGTGTTGGCGTTCATACATACATGTGTGCGTGTGCTCATGAGAGTATACGTGGAAGCCAAAGGGAGATCTGGTGTCTCCCTCTGTCGCTCCGCAGTATTTTCACCAGGCTCCTGAGCGCCACCGTGCTGTCTTCTGTCCTGCAGCTCAGGTTCTTTTTCCGTCCCCACCCTCTAACAGTTGTACAGCAAGCATGCGCAGCCACACCTGGCTTCTGTTCAGATTCAAATTCATGTCCTCGAAATTCTTGCATAGCGAGTGGGCTTACCCACTGAGCCTCTCTCTAACCCCAGAAAGCACTATTATATGCAGGCTGCCCTGGTCTCACCGAGGAGGAGGCAGTGTCTGAGTAGAAGCCTGCAAACTGAAGAGCTAGGAAGGGTGGACTGTTGGAGCAGTGTGTGCTCAGGACACAGCTGCACAGAAGCTCTGAGGAGGGGCTTGTCAGGCATGGAACAAAGCCATCCAACGCCCAAAGGGGTTTTCAGGGGGAGCTGGCAGGATTTGCTGTGGGTCAGAGTGAGCATAGCATCTGCAGAGTCAAGGTGAGCACCGTCTGTGGAATCAGGGTGAGCAGAGAGGAGTCTGCAGAGTCAGGGTGAGCACAGAGGAGTCTGCAGAGTCAGGGTGAGCATGAGTCTGCAGATGTGGGGTGTGCATAGAATCTGAGGAGTGAGAGTGTACATAAAGTCTGAGTCAGAGGAAACAGAGTCTGCAGAGTCAGGGTGAGCAGAGTCTGCAGGGTCAGGGTGAGCAAAGTCTGCAGAGGCCAAGTGAGCAGAATCTGAGGAGTCAGGGTGTGGGTGCAGTCTGCAGACTCTGGGTGTGCACGCAGTCGATCGAGCCATTGAGATAGAAGCATTTGAGGGAAGAAACCCAGCAGAGGCGGGAGCTGCTTTGGCGTGGAGGTGGCTATGGCTTCCTCACACCTGGAGCAGTGTGAGCCCAGCAAGAGAGGGGAGAGCTCCGCCGCTCTCCCTCCCCTCTGCCTGCCATTACCTGCCTGAGCACTACCACACCCAGCCATAGGCAGCTGATGGATCACCAAGGGAACACTGTGTCCCTGAGCTCCAGGGCCACAGCCCCAGTGCCCTCAGAGTTCAGCCAAGTTCGTTGTCACCAGCCCACTCACCCTCTGCTCACTGCTATCCGGACATCGGCATGGCCACCCTGCGGTACGACCGGCTGTGGGGATAGCGGACCAAACCCTTGGGCCCAGACAGTGGGCAGCCAGCTCTAGAGACCCAGCTCACCACAAAAGGTTTGGATAGGACCCACAATGTCAGGGCCTCAGCCAGGAGTGCCTTCCAAAGCTGGGGTATGCAGGCAGAAGAGAGGGTGTAGTTGGATAAAAGACCAGGACCCCAGGCTCCATTGGCCTGGAGCTCAACCCAGCTCTCTTCTGCTGCTGATAAAGATGACACTGTGGCTGCTGTCACTTGTCCCCAGTATGGTCCCTGAACCAAGCCTCAGCCCAGTCCTCCCCTGGCTCCTTCCTGGGAACGCAGAGACGGAGGCTCAGAGTGCTTCAGCCACTTCCCTGGGGTACACTGGCCCCGGTCCGTGCTTAGCGGAGACTGTAGTCACTGCTGCCACTTCTCAAGCCCACTCCAGTTCATCATGGGCCCTGCTGTGGCCCTCCACCACACCCCTTCTACCCCAGGCCCTTTGCACACCCTGTTTTTCCGTAGCAACCCCCTCCCCTGGAACTTCACTGTTGTTCAGGTCACAGGGCAAACAGTCGTCCTACCTACCCACCCTCCCCAGACCTAGAACCTGTCTTGTTCTGTAACTACATTCAGTGGGCTATGTGGAGCAGAGCCTTTGTGAACTGACCAAGGCACAGCAGGTCCAGCAAGGCCAGCCCTGACCCATCCCACAGGGCAGGCCACTAGCCTTGCCACTACTACCCTCATCCACCCACATGGCACCCTGACCCTTCTCCTCACCCTCCTGCTCACAAATATTCAGGAGTTCATTGAAGCATGCCTTAAACTGGCCCGTCTCCCTACATAACGCTGGAGATCTTCATCGTAATGCTCACTGCTTCCCCCACCACACCCCTGTACCACTCCACAGAGCTTTGGCCCTTTGCACTCCTGGCCTGATACTTCAACCCTCTGCAAAAGGACTGAGACCCAGGTTAGCTTCAGCGATAAGCCATGTGTAGGAGCTGAGGGCTGGCATGACAGTGGTGAGCCCAGTGTGCAGGAGTGCCTGCTGTCAGGCAGTGAAAATCCACAGGGGCTCTCCAGCAGAGACACCACTGAGCCCAACCGGACAGCGATCACATATCTGTGTCTAAACTGTGTTTCTGTTGGCCAGCTGATAAGCGAGAATAAAGTCAGTGCCAGTACTTGAGGCAGGAGAAAACCTCCACAAGGTCTAGGTTAGCCCAGGCTGCTAACCTAGTGTCGGACCAGCTGAGCTGTACACTAAGACCCAGGTGAAAAGACATGGAAGATGAGAGCAGCCTTGGCCACCCATCCTGTCTGACTCCACGCTGTCACTGACCCCTTGGTATCCTCCCCTGCTCCCCGCATCCCTGTCTTCTGCTTTTGCACAGTTGGCTTACTCTACCCGCCAGTCTGTTCACGTGCAGGCTTGGGCACCCTTCCCACCTGCCTTAGGGATTCTCCAACAGAACATACCAGAACCTCTTTAATGAGTCTCCATGATTGACACTTGGCTAGTGGCCCACATTGGGCCTCCACAGTGCATAGCTTCTCACAGCCGTCACCAGAAGTCTGTCCGAGCATCACATGCCCAGCGAGGTGCACGGGTTGGCTATCTCTGAGCCCCATGGCTAACTGGAGACCTTCTAGAGGGTGTCTGGCGGTCATATCTACCAGCCATGCTAGGGGCTGATGTCACCTTGATCAGCAGCTTCCTGTCCTCAAATTCACCCTGCTCTGTGGTTTCCTATTGTTTGGTCTCAGAGACATTTATTCTGAAAATTCTGAAATCTCACAGGGAAGGCTGACCTGCAGAGGAAGTGGCTGCAGTTAGACAGCCGGGTGGGTGTCCATCCATCCGCTGCCCAGAACGTTCCCTCAGAAGAACCCAAAAGGGGACAGAGGCACCGATGTGCCAAAAGGCTGCAGTGACAGGAAGCTTGAGCCTGCCCTGTGCAAAGAGCCGCCCTTTAGGTTGCCAGTTAGCCACACTGCCTCAGAGACAAATGTCACTGAGTCCTGGGGGCAGTCTGACAGAAGAAACAGATCTGAGGCTGAGCCTGGCCCAGTGGGAACCTTGACAGGGTTCCAAGTGAGGACGTGCCACCCTGTTCAGGCCCAGCATCCAAGGGCCTGTTGTTAAGTTTCCAGGAATCTTTGTGACTCAGTCAAGAACACCTGCTATTAAAGGATGCATGGAACAAGCTAGAAATCAACATTCACAAAGGTGAGACAGGCTGGCTGGTCCCACCCATCTTGCCCCTGCCTGAGGTCTCCAGGTCTCTCAGGGCTGTGTCTTTGAAGTAGCAGTGTCCAACCAGTGCATGGACTCTCTGTTCCACCCCGCGTCACACTGCACATGAAATTGGTGGCGGAGGGGCCATTACACCGCAGGAAACAGCACACTGCTGTCTGCTTTCTGCATCACCCCGAAAGCTGCCTCTTGCTATTCTGATATTTATTGATTTTTGTTTACTGTTGGGGAGTGGTACCTGTGTATAGGTCAGAGGACAATTTGCTCTCTCCTTCCACCATGTGGGTGCTGGTGGTCAATCTCAGGTCATCAGGCTTGGTCATAGGCCCCTTTGCCACCTGAGCCATCTTGCTGGCCCTGAGAGACTGATTCTTGAGCACTTGCCAGCACCCCATTCCCTGCCCTGGCCACTCTCATCCTGTCTTTCAAGTTCTGGCTGTGGCTGCCTTGATCAAACGCAACCAGAGAGCAAGAGTGCAGTGCTCCCTGGGGCTCCCCAGGGCCCAGCCTCGCAGACCTGGAGAGGGCCACGAAGAAGGGAGCATGTCGGGGAAGCTGGTGGAATTCGACTAGCAAGCAGTCTCCGCCCTTGGGAGAAGAAGATGCAGTGCCTCAGGTCGCACCCCCTCTCCAGACAGGCAGACAGGTGTGCCAGTCAGCAGCACCGATGCCCACCTGGGGGTTGGCATTGGCCTCCATGGGGGTGGGGGTGCTGCTTATGTGACAGACATTATCACCTCATGTGCTGCCTGCCTTTAAAAACAGCGATGATGTTCTTCCACTTGGAGAAACTGACCTTCCGTTTTAGATTCTTCACCCCTTCCTGAGCAGGTGTTGGGCCACCAGGGGCTATGAGAAGCTTAGGCATCAGGTCCCAGGAGCTGTGGGAAGCCACTGTGGCCTCCAGCTCAGGGCATGGGATTCAGTGAGTCCGGGGCTAGTTTGTATCACCCACGTGCTGCTGATGCTGAAGGGACCCACAGCCAGGAGTGACCTACCTGCTCCAGTCCACTGACTGAATGAGGCACTGTGACATTGCGCCACCCAGCACAGAGGGGTGGCCAAGGGCATCCTTCCTGTGGAGTGTGGCGATCGTGTGGACCACAGTGTGTGACCACTACAAAGCCAAGGGAAATGGTGCATGGCCACAGGGTGGTCTTCTGTGAGTGACCCTGACCAGTACCATGACTATCAGAATCAGAATGTCAAGGATATTCTGAGGCCCTGGATGTCAGGGGCTCCTCGCTGAGAACAGGAAGCTGGGGCCTTGAGGCCTGTCTGTCTGCAGAAACCAGGAACTCACAGGCAAAGCCATGATGAGGAAGGAAACGAGAAGACAGTAGTCAGGGCCAAAACAACCAGGCGCGGTCTAAGGAAGAGTCCAGATGTCAGGCAGTGCCGGCCAGGCCCAAAGCATCTGCCCCTCAAAGCACAGTGTGGGATTCGAGAAAAGAGCCACTCACCAAGGGAATGTTCTGGTCCCTGTGGCCCCATTTGCGCCAGTGCTGAGATGAGGCACTGCCAAACTGGGGGATAAACTGCAGGAAGAGCTTAAAAATCAAGGTGAGGGCCTGAAGGAAGTCCTCCACGGGGCCAGGCACACCCTCCCCAAATGCCATGGGCCACACAGATGCACACGTTTTGCCCCATGAGACTGGTACCTCATCTTCTTGGGTGCCCTTCTTCCCACAAGGCCCCAGAGGCGGCATGCACTCGAGAGTGGGCAAGGGACACGTGATGCCAGCTGTGCCTTGGCCCACAGCTGCCTGCAGAGCTGTCCACGTGGGGAGAGCACCATATCTTTTCTCCCAGAAGAAAGAAGGAGCTAGACCATGCAGACCAGGAGGAGGAGTCTCCAACTCTGAGCCACAACTCCACGACCTTGGTCCCCACTGCACATCCTGCTGCTAGAGCCGAGACACCGCTGCCGACCCACATCCTCTGCATACACACCCATATGCGTGCAACATGCAGGCGCGCAAGCACATACCCGTGTACTGACACATGCTCAGGGAACTCCCTGGGAGCCAGCCCTCCCTAGGAAAGCTGCTCTACTTCTTCTGGGGGACAGGAAGTAGTGTGACCTAGAGGCTTTCTTGGGACAATTGCCAAAGCCCCGTGACCACCCTTACCTTCTCTCCGGTCTTCAGAATGCACATGGAGTTGTCATCTCCCCGAGGTCTCCCTTTGCCCTTAGAAGAATTGCCAAGCTGCCCGGGTGGCCACCAGGTCCCTTGCTATCACAGTGACCTCCAAGCCTCACTGACTCCCTCCCTCTGAATTTATCCCATCAGTTTCTCAAACTGCCAACCTGGGGCCTTTGTGCCTGCATGCTGTTGACTTGACTTGAGCCTTGTCTCTCCTCCACTCTCATCTGTCTTTCTGGTCCTAGACCAGTTGTTCTCCCTCAGAACGGCTGTTCCCAACATGGCCACCCTGGCCAGCCTGGGTATCTTCCCATGCTTGCTCAGGCAGTCACCTCCCTAGGTGTAAACTTGAGCCTCTCTCCACCATCACGTTCCCAGCTCAGCACCAAGTGTTGAACCCCTTTATCTGTGCTGTGGAGGTGGGAGCTTCCGGCTGTCACACAGGGGAAACACATAGGGCTGAATTTGATCCTGAGTGGTCCTCTTCCTGCTTGGACATCAGCTTCTCTTCCCAGGAAGTGGGGTGCTGTCTCGCTGTGAGTCTAGATGTCCCACACCCAGGATTGTGCACGCTGCCATTGGCAGGCAGAGTTCGGGTCTTAGCAAGCTCAGAACCCCCAAAATGAGGAGAGCACAGGATGATGAGGAATCTGACCCTACCCTTGGCTGGGATCAGGACTGCTCTCTTGACAAGGTGAAGGCTAAAAGATGGCGTCATGCAGAGGAAAGGGGGTCACTGAGGCCTGGAGTCGACCCAGAATCCTTGACAGCCGCAAGCGGGCCTACCCTGGAGTACACACTAACGGGAGCAGAGCCAGACCAGTAAACGGGCGCTGACCTCCACGTCCGGGTACCATCTCCCTGAGTGTGGAATGGACTACGGAAGAGGATGTCTGGATCACGGTCCGGCTCCAACCCCGAGGGCGAGGCTGACCGTGGCCTCCACCCAAGCACCAACCGTGCACAACCTCCAAGCTTGCCCAGGCTCGACTGGGCTGCTGGCAGGCATGTGCAGAAAGCCACAGCAGCCAAGGCTGTAGGACAGGACAGGCTTGCCAGCCCTCTGAGGTGAGGAAAAGCAGGCCAACCGGTCCTGCCCGATCCTGCCCGACGGGGCCGTGTCAGTAGGGCAGGGGGTTCCACTGCTCATCCAGCTGCCCCTTGTTCCCACAGTCTCCGACTCATGTTCCTCACAGTGTCCCTGCTTCAGGATGGGTGAGTCCTTGATCTCCAAGGGAACCTTGCGGGTACAGCTCAGCACCTCCCACCCCCAGAGTTCCCGCTGTGCAGTGACAGTGACCACAACGATGAACGGCGACCAGGGCGAAGACAGAAAGGAAGGCAATGGCGGCGACGATGCCGAAGATGACCACTGCTTAGGAACGCGTGTGGCTTCTGCGCAGGGTGACGTGAAATGGGACGGGGCGGGTCTCACTTCCTCCCAGACCAGAGACACCCTCAGAGAGGCTCTGCTCTGAGTCTGGAGAAGGAACGGAGGCGCTTGGGCGGGAGACAGGCAGACAGGCCCCCACCGGCCGACTTCACCTGTCTCCGGTTCCATGCCTCCCGACAACCACAGTCTCTGCGGTGATCCTGTAATCCAGTCCAGCCTTCTCTGCTTCATCCCAGTGCCTCCTTCCCTGGGCAATGAGTCACCCTGGTCTGAGTCAGTGGGGTACATCTAAGCCACTTGAGAGGCCATCACCAGTGTGGTCTGAGGACCAGGCAATGCCAGGATCACAGCGAGGATGGGGTAGGGAACCCTAAGCCCAGGGAAGCACACTGAGGCTCCAGCCAGTGTGGCAGGGATAAGCCATGTCTCTGCTCCACCCCACCCCACCTCTCTCTGCTCTGGTGTGCCTCGTGAGAGTACTCTGTGAGCAGCTCATGGTCCATCTCTCTACCAGGGACACTGGTGTTCACACTGCTACAAGCCCCCTATTCCTCATGCCCCAGACTTCTGGACAGCTGGACAGGTAGACAGGCTTCAAAGTTCCCATGAGCATGACCAAAGTTCAGAACTCACCCCCTCTTCCTTTCCTGCTCTGCCCTGCCTCAAGGGTGCCCTCCTGCCCACCCTCGCTTGGCCTCCCTTCCTCCTGTCTCACAGATCTCTCCATTCCACTCATCCGCAGCCTGTGTTCAGCCACAGCTCACATGTCAGTCACAGCTAGCGGAGTCTACACCACTGGAGTCCATGGTGGCCACTACTCTGAGCTTTTCTTTTGGGGCATGGTTTGTTGAACCTGTTATAGGACATTACTACTGCTCATGCTTGAGCTTGCAGTCCATCCCCAAGTCTCCTAGGTCTGGCCCCCACACCCAGGCAGCCCAGACATGTCAAGGTTGTCTTCCAACCTGGGAATCCCTGCCAGCCTCAGGCTCCCTCCTGTGATCTGCCTAGCCCCAGCTGGGGCTTGCCACAGAGAGCCTGCCTTGCCCTCCCTCTGCCCAGCTTCACACCATACTCCCACCAGCCCACCACTCCAGCTCCTAACTCTTTCCAGAGCTCTCTTTTGTTTTTATCACATAACACTTACGCAAGACACACTCATCTGCTTGCACGGTCTCCTCTGACAAACAGGAACTTTCTAGGTCAATGTGGAAAGTGCTGGTAGGTGCCTTGGCATGAGCCCAAGGCACGGGCAACTGGAAAACGCCAACACCTGGGGCCATCCTTGCTCATCCCAACAGGAAAAGCAGAGATGGATCCAGAGAAGTGTGCCTAGGCAGAGTTCAAAGGAAGGGCCTCAGAGGGCAGCAGCAGAATGCAGACAGAGCCCCCATCCTACCCAAGAGAGCCTGGCATTGGAGCTAGGCCTCTAGGTCACCTCCTGTGGACCACCATCTGGCAGGACAGCAGGAATGCCTGGGGGATCAGCAGGATCTAAGTGGGGAAGGATGTGAAGAGACAAGCCTCTCTTGCCCCCCCCCCAATCCTTCCACAGGAGCCTGAAGCCCAGATCTGCCCTCCTGGACCATTTCGTGCTTATCAAAGCTCTTCTGCAGAGAGATAGGAAAGGCCCTAGAGCTAATCCCAACCCTCTCTGTGACCTTCGGCCGCTGCTGGCCTTACCTGTCCTAGAAGGAAGGTCTGTGGAATTTACAGAGCCTGATAAAGGCAGCAAACAACAGACTGTATTTAGCTTCCATACACAAAAAGAGGACCAATGGGCAATAGTTGTGTGGGCCGGAGAGCAAACAGCTCAATGTCCTGGCTGCTTGGAACTCTCCCGGCAATGAACTTGAGCGAGCAGGTCATAGCTTGTTAGCTGGGGATGGAAGTGGGAGTGAGATGCTGGTCTGATAGCCAGCAGCCTCAGGCCTGCAGGCCCCTCACATGCAAAGCAGCCACCAGCATTCGGAGTATCTGGGGCTTCGCTCCCCACCGCCACTGTCCCTGCTGATGAGTTACAGACACCAGGACCCTCAGGACAGGGACCAGTGAGGAGGGAAGCCTGTACAGAAACCCTGGGCTTGGAGGCAGATGCCTCTTCTAACAGAATTCCTGCCCACGGCCAGGATCAGGAGCTAAGTCCTAGGGCCTAGCCCATGTCCCCGGAGTGCCTGAGTCAGGCAGCTGTCATCTCTTGCCGTTGGTCACACACAGATTGAGGCCAGTGGTGGAGGTCTCATCCCATATAGCTGTGACTCCGAAGTGTTACCCAGCGTCAGAACTGTCCAGAAGGCTTGGGACAGCGTGAGTGGCTGGGCTTCCCCAGACTGCCAGCCTGCTGAGAGAAGGCAGGCCTGGGAATCCTGGGGCTGCCGGGACCTCCCTGGGCTAAGCACTGGGAATGGAAGGCCACTCAGTGACTCAGAGGGGGCGCTGGATGGAGAGGAAGAGTCTCCACCCTCTGCCGAGGACCCGCACTGTGCCAGCCCAAAACTCACCACAGTGGGCAGCGGGTGTCACTATCCCTGTCTTGTGGATGAAGACACGGAGGCTCAGAGAAGGGCACTGTCCAAGTGCGCACAGCTAACAAGCCCAAGATGTAGTCCAGAGCCTGGGACTTCAGACAGCCCTCTCCTCTCTCATGCAGCTAGAACAGAGCTGTCTCTCCTGGAGCAAGGGTCTCATGGTATGCCACAGGGCTGTCTGCGCCTTTGGCCCATTCAAAATCATTACCAAAGATTTAATGGTGGGAGACACGGCCATGCAGGTGCATGAGATACGACACCGACAGGGTCGTCTGTACTCCATACTGTTCTAGCCATCACAGGAAAAGCCAGAAAGCCGCAAGACTTCTAGGGATGTGGCTTAGTTGGTAGCGTGTTTGCCTAGCACGCACACAGCCTGGGTTCCTTCGCTAGCATAAATGGCACGGTGGAACCAGCCTGTGATCCCCGCACAAGAGGTGGACACGGGAGGATCAGAAGTTCAAGGTTCTCCTTGGCTGCACAGCAAGTCAAGGACATCCTGGGCTACGTGAAACTGTTAAGAAAGGAGCGAAGGCCAGAGGACAAGCCTCATTCATTCATTCAGTGAACATTTGATGGAGTGTTTGCTGGGGCGCTACTGTGCCCCAGGCCCTGGGCTGGGCAGGTGAGACACATGGCATGGATGAGTCTGATTGAACGGCAGAAAATGCTTGTCTGACAAAATCGCTTTTGCCTTTTGTTTTAAAAATCTATTAGGGTCTGGTGGCACAGGCCTGTGATCTCAGCTACTAGAGAGGCTGAGGCAGGAGGAGTCCAAGTTCAAGGCTAGCCTGAGCATCTTAGTGAAATCCTATCAAAGAGTTTGATAAGAGAGCTGGGGATGTGGATCAGGGGTCGAGCACTTGCCCAGCATGTGACTCCCTGATTCCAGCCTCATGCTGGGAACAAAACAAGCTGAGGTGGTCCATCGAGAAGCCCCCCACCCTCCAGCAACCTATGCACCAGCAATCCGGCCTACTGTCCCCTCCCTCTCTGACCCTGGGACCTGATGTCTTTGCAGCTTCATGATCTGCTTGTCTCCTTCCTGTGGTAAACACCACCCTGCTGCCTCTGCCTCTGTGCTGGCATCTTTAACAGCTGCAGGATATTGGCATCTGGGCACAGCCAGCGATGGCTGGCCTGTTCCCAGAAGGTAGCTAGGGAAGTGGCATACATGTTTGCTCTCCATGGCGTGACCATGGTTCTCTCTGGATCACTGCCCTTTTTGATTAGGACTGCCCAGAATGAGAGTGACGAAACACCAGGTAGATATAGCCCTCCACTGAGCTCGGAATGTGTTGTCAGGAGAACCAAGTAGTTATTGGGACTTCCCCTGAGGCCATCGAGTGATCCACGACCCTGCTGTCCAACTGGCCTGGTTCACAGAAAATGCTTTTTTTTAGACCCCATGGCTTCCTATAATTGGTGGGTGCGGTTGGCAGAGGCAGACTGCAGGAGGAGGGTCTGGTATACGTGTGACTGCCCCCCACCACCACCACGGCCTAACTGCTGTTACTCATTCCCTGGAGCATTAGGGCATGAGCTCCTGGGTCTGTAGCACTGCCTCCAGTTAAGAAGTGGTGCCCAAGTGGAGTCTCAGCATGCCTCTTAATCTCTCTGACTGCAGGGAGCAGCAGGAGGCAGCACAACTGGAGATGGTCCCCCATCTCACAGGCAGTTTAGCACAGAGAGGTTAAGCCTCTTGTCTAAGGTCACACAACTTAAACTGATGGGATCAGAATCCTGAGGCCACAATGGAAGGCTTCTGCATACTATACCCGCTGCCTTCCAGACCCCAGGGCAAATGTTCTCACTCTCCTCCAGATGGTCCCCTTGCTGTTTAAGGGAAAGAGGAAGGAACTAGGCAGGCAAAGGAAGCTGCTGTGACAAAGCCCTAGACCCTCCCAGCCTCCTCCCTGTGTGGATCTCCCCCACCCCCGAGCTCAACCTCTCTCCTCCCCCTGTGGAAGCCCTGGGTCCCCATCTTTGGCAATCTCCCTAGGGGTCCACAATGCTGACCCCTGGCTGTTCCATGTAGGGCCAGGCACTGGCCATTGACACTGGATTCCAGTATCAAGCAGAGCTCTGTTTGTAGGACAGGCTTTAGTGGAAACCCCTTGCCCTCCTCCTGGCCTTGGGAAGCTCTTGTGGGTTTTTTGGTTTTTTTGTTTTTTTTTTTTTTTAAATAAACTAGTCGTTGCTAAAATATCTGGCCAGCTCTGGGCTGCTGAAGGCGCTAATGCATTGGAGGGTCAAGGCCATGGACATGGTGACTTTGAACAAATATTAGTTGTGTGTCATGTGCCAGAAGGGCCTAGGCTCTTTGTGCCAGAGCTCCAGGGTAGGTGGGGTCAAAGAACTAGCTCTGTCCCAACTGAGGATGTACTCAGTGGTAGATGTATGCCGAGCATCTACAAAGCCATGGATTGATCTACAGCCTTGGGGGAAAACCAAAACCATGAAATCTGCATAAAAACTAACAAGACATTTGACCCTGTAGGTGGGTGGGGTGCACATGTGCGTGCATTTGTGTGCCCGTGTCCATACAGGTGCAGAGGCCAGAAGTCAGCATGAAATGTCTTTCCCCAGAACTCTCCACCTTGTCCTTTGAGACCAAGTCTCTCACTGGGCCTGGAGCTCGGCGGTTCGGCAAGCCTGACTGACCAACAAGTGCCCCTGGGACCTGCCTGCTTCTGCTACCACAGCGCCGGGATCTCAGGTGCCTGTCAGCAAGTAGAGTTTTTACGTGGGTGCTTTGGAACTGAATAGTGCATGTGTGCACCATGAGCCCTCTCCCCCAGCCTTTTCATATGCCCCCTCTTTCAACCGAGACTGCCTTATGTGCATTTTACAGCCAGGATCACAGGACGAAAGGTTTTGTACTGAATCTCATCCTCCCTCCTCATGAGCTTTAGTGTAAGTGGACCTCCCAGGATGCACTTTTCCTAAGGGCTCATTTCTTATGAGTCTGGAGTTTCCCAGGAGACTGTGTATTGTTCCCTGAGTAGGTAGGACCACTAGGGACCAAGATACCCTCGGGAGCTCTGAGGGGCAGCCCACTCCTGTCAGCCTGCAGGGGCTGGCCACGCGGGTCCCCTCTGCACCCCCGGACAGTGCCCTTTCGCCTACTTTCTATGGCATCTATCTCCATCTCGATGGCTCTGCTGATAGCTACTGAACAGGTAAACAAGGAAGGACAGGTAAACAAGGAAAGGCAGAGGAGAAAGTCCACAAAGTGTCTTTAGGCCAATTCCAGTAAGGGGCCAGGGCCCTGGGCATGGCCAGGGCATGGGCGTGGCCAGGGTCATGGGGGTGTAGGGGCAGCCTGGAGAAAGGCCATTCCCTCCTTCCTGGCTTTCCAGACCCTGGCCCCTGGCCTCCTCCAGTCTCCTCCTTGGCAGCTCAGGCTCCAGAGTAGGAGTCCCTGACCCTGGGTATATGCTCTTCCTGCCTCAGTTTACATATCCAAAAGCAAGGGCAAATTGCAGCAAAGCATTGTGGGATGTGACTGTAGAGACAGGAGGATGCAGCCAGAGCCAGTGGCACAGCCCTGCCCGGCAACTGGCCCTCGGATCCCTCACTGAGCTCAGAGCCCTGCTCCAGCTCCTGGTATGTGGGAAGTACACCTTGAGAACGTAGAGGTCCAGAGAGGGGATCCCCTCACCCCGGGTCACAAAGCATATCTGCAAGTGAGCTGAGGCCTGTAGCAGCTTGTATTACCTGCCCCAGTGGGTCACTGCAGCTGAATCCTGGGGAAACTGAGCCTCTAAGAGGAGTGTCTCAACAGAGAAGCTAACACCAAGGCAGCTCCCGCTCAGGCTGGGGAAAGTCACCAGGCCTAGTGCAAATGAAAAATGCAGAATGCATCTTAAGGCCCTAAGCAAAAATTACATGCAGGAATCCCCCAGGGGAGGAGGCCAGGCAAGGAGACGCAGCAGTATCTAAGACTTGATACCTAGACTCTGGCCTGCAGGTACCTAGCTGTCCCTCTTTAGGGTCTAAACTTGGGTCAGCAACCAGCCCTGCTCACCCCTTCACTGCTTCTACCCCAAGACCTCAGGACACTCACCCAGGATGGCTTTCCTCTTCACCCACCCCTGCAAGAGGTGCTCTTCTGCCAGGTTGTGGTTTGGTACCACATACTCCTTAGGAAATAGACCCTCCCATTGAGAGGGGTGCAGATTAGGGCTCTGAGTTTGTGTGTGTGTGTGTGTGTGTGTGTGTGTGTGTGTGTGTGTGTGTGTTTAGCAGTCCTGGAGATTGAAGCCAAGGCTTTGAGCATGGTAGGCAAGTGTTCTGCCACTGAGCCATCCCCTAGCCCTGAGCCCAGGGTCTGGATATATGCATATGCGTGCATGCAAGGTTTGTGGAGGGGCTTTTGTCCTTATGATACTGAGGCTTGAACCTATGGCCTTATGCACTACAGACACAGGCTCGACTGAGCTGCACCCAGACCTAGATGCAATATTTTGAGTAATTTTTTTTAATCTTGGAAAAACAAAATATCAATCTTTTAAATAAAAAACGTTGTGCCAGCAGCCAAGACTCTTCCAGCTGGAGGCTGTTCCACAAGGCGGGCCTAAGGACCATGTCTTTCTTCACAACTCTGAAGGTTTCTTTATCTGGCATTGGTATTCACATTTTTTATTTTTTAAGAAAATTGCATCAAAGTATCACTTTCTTGATTTCTGAGTGCTTGAAATCCCTCTTAAAGTTGGTAGTTAGAGCAAGAGCCCACCCCCAGTCCTGGTCCTCGTGGCAGAGGGGGACCGTGAGGGTGACAGCTGATGACAGGAACAGGTATTGGCCACCAAGTTCGGTGCACTGACTTAAACCCCTGCCTGACTTTCTTCTGTTGAGTAAATATTGAACACCTATGTGAAGAGGGTCATTCCAGACCCAAAACACAGCCTACAACAGCACCCCAGGGCCCAGCTTCAGGTCAGGGGACACAGAGACAGGTCAGCAGATGGGTATGACCCCCTACCGGAAGAGAAGAATCTGAGGACCACGGAGACAGACACATATAACCCCCTGACCCACACACACCTCTAGCCCAAGAGGGAGTCAAACTCAACCCACTTTTCAGATATGGAAACTGATATTTGCCCAGAGCCTCCAACCAGGAAGTTGCAGAGTCAGGGTCAGGCTGGTGTCTGAGGGCTTTTTTCTGCATGTACACACACCACCACCACACCTCCTTCTGTATTTCAGGGGCCAAACGGGCCAGAGTTATTTCAATTGCTTTTGGCAAAGTTGTCTGTCCTGTAGGGAAAAAAATCAGGTGGTCTCTTTGAAGGGTCACTAGTTCCTCAGACTGAGCCCAGGAAGTGGGGCCTGACCAGCAGGGCCCTTTAAGGCTGGCCAGGGGCAAGTTCATTCACCCAGGGGCCCCTGCTGACTCACGCTTATGAAAGTGATTTTCCTGGCCCCGCCCCTGCCTCCGCCTCCTCCCAGCCCTGCTGTGAAATACCCCTGCTAGCCTCCACAGACTCTTGGATCCCCAGGGCTAATGGGCATCCTGTTCCTGCAGCGGGGCACCGTGACCAAGTCCCTCTGAGTGTCCAGCCAGCCCAGGCTCACCAGCTCCCTCCAGCTACTGCCCATCAGGTGAGTGCCCTGGGCAGGGCTGTGGGTGGGGAACAGTAGCTATGGGGCAGGGGTGGCCAGACAGGGGAGCTGTGCGGGAAGTAGTCTTGTCCTGAGAACTCTGGGAGTCCTCCCTGATCCTTCCAGCCATGCCTGTGTCCAGGTGCCTGGGTGCCTCTCCTCAACAGCCCCTGGAATAGCTGTTCTGGCAGGAAGAAGTGTAGCAGCCTTGCCCCTGCGAGGATCCACGGCCACAGTGTAGACAGCCCAGTGAGATACTTTCTGGGGTTCTTGCATGGGGCGCAGATGGGCATAGCCACAGGTGCCCGGACACTTGGCTTCTGGAAGGCGCCTGGGGAGAGTGGTGGGCTGTGGAGGCGGGGCATCAGGAATCTTGGGCTCAAGTGGGGCGGGCACTTGGAAGGAGGGTTCACTGAGGCCAGGTAACACTCGGCTGACTGAGCTCTTCCTCATGCCCCAGGGCCTTGTGTCACTAGCAGCTATTGTTACTCTCGTTGCTTTATTTGGGAGTGGAAGGGAAGGGGCTAAACCAGGCTGCCTGAGACCCAGACAAGATGCCTCCCGCCACCCCACCTCAGAGAAGCCCCAGGTCTCAGGTGTAGAGGCAAATAGCACATTGCTCCCAGCCCTGCTCAGTGTGACGCCTTCATAACCTCAGAAACATCTGCGATGTCCGGGCAGCTATCACCGCTTCTGAGAAACTTGACTTTTCTTTTTTATGTGCATGGGTTCACACCTGTGGGGGTCAGAGGTCAGTGTCTAGCGTCTTCCCCAGTCACTGTCCACCTTACTGTTCTTTGTTTTCTTTTTCTGTTTTTAGAGAGAGTATGCACACTTGCACATAGATACATGTGTGGAGGTCAGACAACTACCCTCGGGTCAGGGGGTCAAGGGTCAGGAGTCAGGAATTGGTTTTCTCCTTCTACCTTTATGGGGATCAAATCAAGTCGCTACCTTATGTAACAAATTGTCCTTTGGACCACTTCACTAGCTCTCCTGGGCTGAACCTGGAACCTATCAACTTGCTGGTTGGCCAGTGAGCTCCAGGTGTCCTCTTGTCTCTGTCTCTCCAGATCTGGGATTATAGACATCTGCTTTTTACAGGAGTATGAGGGATTTGAACTCAGGTCCCCATGCTGTTAGGCAAGCACTTTACCCACGAGCCATCTCCCTGACCCCTCAGACCAGCAACTTATAATGTTAACTTCTTTTGTCAGCAGTGCTCAATCAGAGGGACTCAGAAAGATACCATTACATTAAAAATGAGCTATTCTAAGCTGGGGGTGGAGGCTCGCTCCTGTAATCTGAGCACTTGGGTGGTGCAAGCCGGAGGGTCAAGAGTTTGAGGCCAGCCGAGCCTTATTCTAGTCTAAAGCCAGCCTGGACTACATGAGACCCTGACTCAAACAAACCAAGCAGCTTATCCCAATTCTACAAACAAAGGCCGGTGTTAGAACTGAAGGAAGGAGAAGCTACTTTGCTTTGTAAATTTGCAGCAAGTGCTCGCGGTGGTCTCGAGGGTGAGCAGCTTGGGGGATGTGGCCTAGTGGTCCAGGCCTGGTGGTGACCTCATGTGTACGGCATCCAGCAGCTCCAGGTGTGCTGCCAGCTGTGCCGGGAGATGGCCCTGGTCTTGGAGTGCAAAGTCCTCCAGTCTATTAGCCCATCCTACTTCCTGTGAAGCCACTTGGGCATCCTCTTGGATCTGGCCTGTGTGGACAGGGCCTCCCGCTGGCACTAGTGAAGAGCTATGCTGGGGTATTGCAGTGAAGGAAGGAGCTGTCACCTCAGGCCTCTGGGGTTAGTTGGCATGCTCTTTTCAGGGGTGTTGGAAGGTCTAGTAGGGTTCTGCCCACAGGGATCAAATTTCAGTTCTGTTATCTGCCTGCTCTGAAACCTTGAGGGCATGGCTTTACCCCTGGAGCCTCAGTCTCCCCATCTGAGAAGTGGGTTGTCATGAAGAGTAAAGGAGATAATGCACAGGAAATGACCTGCTAGAATGTTACACTCTCCTCTGCTGCTGTTGTTCCTGGAGATAGTGACAATGGGAGGGAGAAGCCCCAGACCCTCTGATGCACCCCAAGTGCATCAGTGAGAGAACTGCCCTCCAGGAACTGTAGACTGAATCCCCAAGGCTCAGAGTACAGGGCACCCTCTGGGTATTGAGAAACTGGTTCTCCATCAGGACACTGGAGCCTGAATCTGCCACAGGACAAAAGGAGACAAACTTATGCAGGGCCCTACAGCCCCCTACACCTGCGGGGCACAGAGAAGCCACAGGGGCCCAGATCAAATCCAGTCCAGCTGACTGGAAGTGGGACAGGCTCCTTGCAGACTATAAAAGGCTATGCAAAGCTCCCCGGCCTCAGTTTCTCTATCTGTAGCATGGATGTGATCAAAAGAATACCTTTAACCTCCCAGAGAAATATAAGCATAGGCTTGTGTGTGTAGAGGGTTTGGCACTTGCGTGGCACCAGCTCCATGAAGTCTGGAATGCCTGGCATCGGCTGTTACAATTATTGCCATCAGTCATGTTACCCCCAGCATCCTCTTAGGCCACGTAGTCTCCGATATCAGCAGAAAGCCACCTGCGCACTCCCATGGAGGAGGAGGAGGACCCAGGGGGGTGCTGGGGAAATGGGGCTCATCTTGCCAAGTCAGAGAAGCTGTTCTAAGCCCGAGCACAACTGAGACCAGAAAGATGGTTCTTGACCACCCCGGCTGTGAGCCCACAGTGAAGTGCAGGGGCACATCCCTCTGGCAGACTGTCCTCCCTTTGTGAGGCTCACCGCACACAGACACCAGCAGAGGAGCCCTGAATGGCAACACCAGGTGCGAGCTGCTGTGAGGTCAGTTGTCTGACTGGTTGGACTTGCCTGGTGGGAGATGCTGGCCTTGGTATCCCTGAACTCACGTCACACGCAGCCTCAGCTGTGTTTTGTCAGCCCAGGAAGGATGTTCATTAAGTTGGGCTTTTTTGACTGCCTACTCTTCCAAACTAGAGAATTAACATACAATCCCCAGATTCCCACCTTCTCTGTAAGAGTTCTTGGGGATGTGACCTCAGACCTGTGCTGCCACTAGGTGAATCTGTGGCTCTCGGGGACAGGCACAAAGACTCAGTGTCTTAATCATCAGTCTTGGGTTTAAAGTCCTACCAGCAGCTTCCACCCAAGGTCAGCATGGGAGGGGCAGGTCCCTGGCAGAGCTACTACCCCACCACGGTCCAACGTTCTCTGTGCCCCCCTGGGAATGGACACAGGGCTGTAGCCCCTGGGAGAGGCTGCTGCCATCCCTTGCTTCGCCCATCAAGGTCCAGAGTTGCCTGTGACCCCTGAGGGAGGCTGGCCTCCCCCATTCCCCCTAACAGCCAGGGAATGCGGCTCCCGTGCTTTGAGCAATTACACATTGTGGCCGGCAGGGGGCGCAAAAACCTCAGAACCTCGAGCTTGCTGGCATTTTCCCAAATCCAGCTGTCAGAATCTCCCCAAGTCCAAGGTCCAACCCCGCCCCGAGCAGGAGGTCAGGCAAAGACTTCCTACCCGGCAGTAAATCCACCTCAGCAGGTGTTCCAGAACATTCTCCTGCTTGCACAGCCTACTGAGGCTCAGGTCGGGTAATGAGCCAGGAGGGTGGTGGCATTGCAGCTTCCAAAGAAGTCTTGTCTTGCCCCTGATTGGGCAGGGATCCCTCCCCTGAGATGAAGTGGGGAGATGGATGGCTTGAGGCTCCTGATCTCCAGGCTGGGGAGGTGGGCAGATGCCCATGTGGCTGCACACTGGATGCAGAGAATGTTGGAGTGGAGGAAAGAGAACTAAGGCACACTGTGGTTGCCCGCCCCCCCCCCCCCGGGTCCTGAATTTAGCCCTGAGCTCCACCGCGTAGCTGAGAACTGGCTGTGTAGTCCCCCAGCCTGACCACAGGGACTTTCTCTTTGCTCTGCTCCCCAGGTCAGCTGCCAACCCCAAGTCAACTCCAATCTGGGCTATGAGCTCCTGGAGGCGTGACTCCCTCCGGGCCAGCAGCTCGGAGCCCCTCCCAGTGGTCATCATCGGTAAGTGTCACACTGGCAGGGTAGGGGATACACTGGTGCTCTGGGGACCCCTGAGTCTGAGGCCAGCAAGGCCAAGGATGGCCTCCAGATGGCTATCTTTAAATGAAGCTAGTCTGCTCACCGTGGGGCCAGCACCATGTGTATAAAACATCATTCTATTACCCTGTGTCCACAACTGTGCTGGATGCCCGCGTGGGGAACATGGATAGGGTCCACGAGAATGCATGCTTCAGGTCGAACCACATGAACGGACATTTTAAATGTGAGAAACAGATGGACGGCAATAAGAGCCGGGGAGAGATGGAGAGGAGAGGCAGAGGAAGCTCTGATCCCAGCCAGGAGGGGCTTCGGTTCACTCAGACTCAGAAACAGCCGTCACCCCAGACACGGGGCTGAAATCCATCCCGCTGAGGGACTGCCGCCTCCAGGTCTCAGCCTGTCGCGGCCCTCCTGGGTCCGGCGGGCACTCTGCCTCTGAGCTGTCCGCTGTCTCACTAGCGTCCCCTCCACTGAGGTCACTGTGGTGGTGTGCTTAGAAACCCTCCACACAGGACCCCCACGCAGGAAGCCTTTGGCCACTGTTCATTAGTATTTATTTCTTGATCACTGTTACACACGGCATCTTGACACACAGTGAGGGCTTAGTGAATGTTTCGTGGAGTGAAGGAATAGCCGGGCCATGCTGAGTCCCCCTAACCTCTTTCCTCCGCAGGCAATGGCCCCTCAGGTATCTGCCTGTCCTACCTGCTCTCTGGCCACATCCCCTACGTGAAGCCGGGCACCATCCACCCACACCCCCTGCTGCAGAGAAAGCTGGATGAGGCTCCAGGGGTCTCCATCCTGGACCAGGTGGGTCTGACACGTGAGTGTGGGAGGCACATTCTCCTAGTGAAAAGCCAGGGGTCCCTGGAAGACCGAGCACAGAGCAGAGGAGTCCACAGATGCAGGCGTAAAAGAGAAAAAAGAGCACCCGGCTGGTCTTCCGAGACCCTCTGATGCCACGTCAGCGGTCTGACCATGCACTATATCCATGGGTCTCAGTGAGGGACTTCGTCCAAGAACACCTGGGCTCCCAGAGGGTCCATAATGACACTCCCAAAAGTCCCAGCATAGAGGTCTCTGTGTGGCCAGTTTCCCTGAGCTTCAAGGTGGGACTTCGCTATCAATGGAGTCCCATTGACCTATGCCCCCTCTTCAGGACCTGGAGTACCTTTCTGAAGGCCTTGAAGGCCGAAGCCAGAGCCCTGTGGCCCTGCTCTTTGATACCCTCCTGCGTCCGGACACAGACTTTGGGGGCAACATGGACTCTGTGCTCTCCTGGAAGCTGCAGAAGGAACGTGCCGTTCCCCACCTTGTCCTGGGACGGAACCTCCCAGGGGGTGCGTGGCATGTAAGTGTCATATGGGGGCCACCTCTGTTCTCCCCCGTGCCTCCTTTTCTTACTGTGTCTCCCCGACTGCCACCTGCCGCAACCCAACCCGGGGGAGGGGCACTGGCTGTCCAGGCTGGGCCTGAGAACTCTGTTCTCCGCAGTCCATTGAAGGCTCCATGGTGACCTTGAGCCAAGGCCAGTGGATGAGTCTCCCGGACCTGCAGGTTAAGGACTGGATGCGGAAGAGATGCAGGTAAGGGGGCCCTGGGAGACTGGGTAGGCAGAAGAGACCCCTACCCTTACACACAGACAGACAAAACTGGCCCCTCTAGGTTCTGGCTCTGCTGGACTCTGTCCCTGCAGAAGGACATCAGGTTTGTGTAGTGACAGAAGCAGGTGCCTTGCTTGCCTTTTTGCATAGCAGCTGTCAGAATTATCTCGTGGTGAGGCTACAGTGCTCATAGCTTTCCCTTTACATGGCTTTGTAATGTTCCCAAAGGGCTATGTCCCTGGCTCAGCAAATACCCTGCCCCAGTGACCCACTGCCAGCCACTTGCCTCTCTCCAGTGGGCCATTGTGATGGACGGCCCTGCAGAGAGCCTCCTGGGACAGTTTTCACACACACACACACACACACACACACACACACACGAATTCTGTAGCTCCTGTGTGGCTGAGGCACCCTGGCCTTTGAGTAACCCTTAGCCATATGTCCCTGCACTGGGTAAGTGCAGCAATGCAGGGTCACACAGCATGGTACGGGGAGCTCCGAGGTTATGTCAAGCCAACTCCCCCACCAGCTCCACAGGTCCCACAGCCACTGTCCCTGGAAAGGTGACGGGGGGGGGGGAACAATAAAAACAGCGGTAGAAATGATGAGCCAGCCCACCACACACACACCCGTCGCCTTTCCCATGTGGCCCGGGACCCTCCACGGGCTTCAGGGGGATATTTTTAAGTCCACACTTCAATCAGACTGTAACCCACATAGGAAAGGGGAGGGCATCCCCAGTCAGAGGCCACCGCCCAGCGCCCACTGCCCTCCGCTATTCCTCCCCTGCCCTCCTCCAACACAGCCCTGCTCTTAGCTCTAGCCAAATAGATTCTTGGCCTCGTTCTAACCTTCACAGATGTGAGATCTTGCTGCAGTTACATAGACCTTTGGGATTTTTGATTTTTTGGGTTGTTTTTTTTTTCAGTTTTTGACGCAGGGCTTGCCATGCAAGGCTGACCTTAAGCTGGTGATCCTCCTGCCTCAGCCTCCTGAGTGTCGTCAGTCACTAGATTTTGTACTGTTACTACCCATTGGGCTAATGACATCACTGGCTGGCCAGCCTAGACGTGTCACCCCATGCTCTAGTTCAGTCTAGGCACTTGGTTTGTACCCAGCCCTGTAACGAGAGCTCCCAAGGCCCCCATGGGATGTTTCCGACACTCTAACCACCCTGCCTCACAAGCAGGGAAACTGAGGCACAGGGAGTTTCAGGCTTTGGAGGGTACCTTTGTCAGCTCTACTTTACACAGGAGACACAGACCCAGCGCCCACAGTGTTGCAGTCCACTGTTGCCAGTGGCCATTGTGCATTTCCGTACTTGTCTCTGACACCTAGCCCCTGCATCTGCTTCGTCCTCAGAGGTCTTCGGAACAGCAGAGCCACAGCTGGCGACATCGCCCACTACTACAGGGACTACGTGACTAAGAAGGGTCTAAGTCACAACTTTGTGTCTGGTGCCGTGGTCACTGCTGTGAAGCAGGCCAAGCCCGAGCAGTACAGCCCCCAGGCCCAGGCATCCAGCCCCCTCTTCAAAGTGGACGGCTACTTGACTGCCAAGAAGGACCGCAGCCGCCAGCCCTTCTCGCTCTGGGCCCGTAATGTAGTCCTGGCCACGGGCACTTATGACAGCCCAGCCCGGCTAGGCATCCCAGGGGAGACCCTGCCTTTCGTCCACCACGAGCTGTCAGCCCTAGAGGCAGCCATGAGAGCAGGCACCGTGAGCCCAACCTCAGACCCGGTGCTGATCGTGGGCGCCGGGCTCTCCGCGGCTGATGCCGTCCTCTTCGCCCGCCACTATAACATCCAGGTGATCCATGCCTTCCGCCGGTCTGTGCAGGACCCTGGCCTGGTGTTCAACCAGCTGCCCAAGATGCTGTACCCTGAGTACCACAAGGTGCACCAGATGATGCGTGACCAGTCCATCTTGTCGCCCAGCCCCTATGAGGGCTACCGCAGCCTCCCCGAACACCGGCCACTGCTCTTCAAGGAGGACCACCAGGCAGTGTTTCAGGACCCACAGGGGGGCCAGCAGCTCTTTGGAGTCTCCATGGTGCTGGTCCTCATTGGCTCCCACCCTAACCTCTCCTACCTCCCGGAGTCCGGTGCCGACTTGGTCATAGATCCAGATCAGCCACTGAACCCCAAAAGGAACCCCATTGATGTGGACCCTTTCACCCATGAGAGCACTCACCAGGAGGGCCTGTATGCCCTGGGGCCACTGGCTGGGGACAACTTTGTGAGGTTTGTCCAGGGTGGGGCCCTGGCTGCTGCTAGCTCCCTGCTGAGGAAGGAGAGCAGGAAGCCACCTTAACGTCAGTCTGATCCCCTGACATCCAGGCCCTGAAGAGGAGGGGCTCACCACAGCCCAGTGGGACACGAGCCCATCTAAAGATTTCCCATGTGGGGACCAATCTCCCTGGCAGGAGATGAAGACCTTGAGCCCTGTGGGTGGGCTGCCTGGCCCAAATGCATGAGGAGCACAGGCTGCACTGTCCTCAGGCTAGCCCAGGCCCATGGGAGCAGTAGCCATAGGCCAGAGGAGCCTGGGCCTGGGCCCCTTTGTAGCTGTCAATGCTGGAGTCACAGGGCCAGTAGAGTGCCCAGTGGGAGGACTCCAGGCCCGACCTTTCAGAATCAGGTCCATAATAAAACCAGGAGTGCCTCCACTGTGCGTGCGGAGTGTGTGCTTGGGGAGTGGCTAGGCAAGCAGACCCTGCTGTAGGTCTCTGGGTAAGGCCCTTCAGCTCCAGAACAAGCGATGGGGCCTGGGGTGGAGCAGTCGTGGGCACTGGAGAGTCTGGGCAAGAAATGAGGATTCGAGAAGCCTGTGGAAGCCCTGTCCACCCTGTAGTCCCCTGGTCTGGTCCGTCTCCCAGTCTCGCCTCCCTGTTGCCTGCCTCAGCCTTTGCGCAGGCTGGTGTCCAGCCCTGGGTCCCCTATTCGGGTCTCCTGAGTCTGAGTCACTTGCCCAAGTCTCCACTAGTCGCTCTGCCTTCAGGGCAACGGGCGTCCGCGGGTGGAGGAGGGGAGGAAGGGACGCGGGGAGGACCAGTCGGCAGAGGGCGCTCGGGGCCCGCCGGACACAAGCACCACTGGGGAGGGGACAAGGGGGGGGTCAGCGGGACCCTGGCGGGGACGGGGTCACAATCTCGAGGGCCCTCACCCACCTCCACACCTGCCTGAAGTCCCGCGTGCGCGAGGCCAGCCGCCCCCTCTGCGTCCGTGCCAGAGTCCGGCCGCCGGGCCCCGCGCCCCTGCGGGCAGTCCCCTGCCTCCGCTCCCGGCCGGCGGGGTGGGGGCGGCGGGAGCAGAGCACGTGGCTCGGGGTCCGGGGAGCCCCCCCCACCCCCGTCCGGCACTGGCGGTCCCCGAGGTGTCCTGGCCGCGGGGCCGGCGGCGGGAGCGGCGCGCGCGGGCGGGCGCGGGCAGGGGGCGCGCGGGGGCGCGGCCGGGCGGGGGTCGGCGGGCGCGATGTGCGAGCGGGCGGCGCGCCTGTGCAGGGCCGGCGCGCACAGGCTGCTCCGGGAGCCGCAGCCGCAGGGCCGCGCGCTGGGCGGGCTGCTGCGCTGGGTGGGCGCCAGGATGGGCGAGCCCCGCGCACCGCTCGTCCCCGACGTCCCCGCCGCGGACCCCGGCCCCGGGCCCGCCGCGCCGCGCGGGGGCACGGCCGTCATACTGGACGTGAGTACGCGCGGGACCCTCCGCCCAGCGCGACTGGAGAGCCAGTCCGCACCCGGGACCGGAGGACCCTCTCCTCCATCCGCTCCCCGCACGCACGTTCTCTCATCCCTGCATCCCCGCACCCTAGAGCCCTGAACCTCCTTCTCGGCGCGGAGACCCCGAGCGCGAGCCCCAACTCTCTTTGCCGCTGAGCCGCAGGTTCCCCCACCCAGACTACGCGATCCTCTCCATCCCCTCTCTCCACTTTCCCCCATCCCCACATCTCCGCATCCCATAGTTGGGACCCCTTCTTCCCTTAGGGACCCTGAGCCTCCAACCCCACCCGGGTCCGACCCTCGCCTCCATCCTCTTCCTCCACTTCCTTGCATCCCCGAATCCCATATCCGAGACCCTCCTCGGCGCGGGGACCTCGAGCGCCAGCCTCGCCTCTCACCGCGACTGAGGCTCTGGTTGCACCCCAGACCAAGGACCCTCCTTAGTCCCCTCCCTCATGTTCCCACTTAATTTCATTCCATAGCCGGGACCCCACTCCTATCTGCGGCTAGGGCACCTGTCCCCACTCGGACCACACAGCCCTCTCCATCCCATCCCTCACTCTCCCGCACCCCTGCATCCCATAGCCCGGACCCCTAAAGCTGCCCGAAAGTCTGGCCACTACTCTCCCTCTTCTGGTCCTAACCAAACCCTCTCACTTGAGTCCCCACGACCGGGACAAGAGCACCTGGGTGTCGCCAGCCCCCTCCTCTTTATCTGGGAGTCTTCCCTGCAGTGATACTTCTCCGAGAGCAGCCCCCCACCGCCCCTGAACCACCCCTTAGCTCTTCTCTGCTGAGGAAGCTGAGCCCCCTGCGGTGCCACTTTGCTCGTGGAGCCCCCTCTCCACCCACCCCCCCTTCTTCCTTTCGTTAGGATCAGAAACATCGCTGGGACCTAGAGGTCCCCACCCCTCAGCTCCACACTGCACTGCTGCCCTCTTCACTGTCCCTGCCATCCTTCCCTTCCTGTACCCCCCGACTCCTGTACCCCAGACTCACCCCTCTCCCCAGTTAGCTCTTCATGCACCATACCGCTTACCCATACACACAGAGTAGGATGTCACATGGGTACGAGAGGGCCGGTGGCCTGTGGAGGGGCTCCTAATGGATGGGACTGGTCCCCGGGGGTGCCTTTACATGTTATGGGAGTTTGGGTATTTTTGAATGTGCAAGAGTGTGTGTGTGTGTGTGTGTGTGTGTGTACCACACATCCCACAAGTGTCAGACACTAGAAACCCTATCCCCCACTTTGCTTCTCTTGATTTCAGAACCCATAGGTGTGTCTGAGCAGGAGGGTTGTGGGCAGATGTTCTAGTGCCTCTGTGAACACACAGAGTTCACACACAGGAGGTACACACACACAGGAGGTGCACACACACACACACAGGTGCGCACACACAGAAGGTGCACACATGCACAGGTGCACACACACACACACAGGAGGTGCACACACACACACAGGAGGTGCACACATGCACAGGTGCACACACACACACAGGAGGTACACACACAGGAGGTGCACACACACACAGGTGCACGCACACACACAGGAGGTACACACACACACACACACACACACACACATACAGCAGGATCCAGGCAGAATCCAGAGCAGAGGCAGCAGCTTGGCCGCCTTTCAGGGAAGCTCAGTCCAGCCCTTCTTCAACTGTGGCGTGTGCTAGCTGAGCCTCTATGTCCTTCTCCGTGAAGTGGGGTAAGGACTGGGGGGAGGGTGTCTCTCGTGCTGGGTTAGGAGCCGCTTACTTGGTGTCAGTGGAGCCATATCAACCTAGTCATTTTGACACCAGGCCTTTTGAAGTCTGGGGTAACCAGAGAGCACACAGTTCTCTTGCATTGCTTGTGGGGTGCAGGTGAGCAGATTTGTCTGTCCTTTGGCCTCCTGTCTGGCTTACCAGATCCCTGTCAGACCTCCCCGAGTCTGGGGAAACCCACGGTTTTCCGCTGTGGGCTGAAGTTTCCTTCTGGATAAAGGAAGCCAATTCCTCCAGGGCCCCAGGACCATCTCAGACCTTGCAGTGCTGGGCACCCCCTGCCCCGGGTGGCTGGTTAAAAGGCAAGGCAAGCCTGACTCAGTGGGTCCAGGTTGGACGTCACATCTTTCTGTGAGTTGGGAGCTCTTAGCAGACACCTTGGTCTGTCCAGAGCTGCCTGGGTTGTGGCCCAGGCTGAGTGGCTTTTGAAAGTGCTGTGCAATTATCGGAAAGAGCCTCTTGTCCCTGGGCACCTGCACCTGATGCCAACTGACCTTGAGGGATGCATTCGTCAGCAAAGCATGGAGTGACCGTCTCAAAGCGCAGGTCCCATCCCTTTCCTGCTGGTTGCAACCAGAATGTTCCTGCCTGCCTCTCCCCATCCCATAATGACACCATACTTTCTGTGGGCTGATCTTGTCACTGGGCTTCAAGATCACCTCCTTCAGAAGGGACCCAGGCAAGCCAGAGCAAGGCGGTGGCGGAGTGGGGAGGTCCTGAAAAGCCGATGGGGGGAAGGCATGGAGCTCCCATCGGCTGCTGAGCATGGCTGGGTGCAGCTGCGTGCTCAGCCATGGGGGAGTCTCTCGGAATGAGTGTACGTACACCTGCAGAGATGCATGTGGGTGTGTGTGAGTGTGCAGCATGGATGTGTGTGTGTCAGCAGCCGTGGGCAGGCTGGCTGTGCAGAGGGAGAGGGCGTGGTAGTGCGGGGCGGGCCTCTGCCTGCTGCAGTCTGGACCCTGGGACCCTGGGTCCCAGACTTGGGGTGTCCTGGAGAAGTTTGGGCTCCTGGGAGAGGGATCTCAGCTGTGTTAGAGACTGCTGAGGACACCTGCCCAGACTCCGCTCAGGACTGACTCCAGCTCTCCTCTCTGCAGATTTTCCGCCGTGCAGATAAAAACGGTGAGTTTCCTTCCAGGTGCTCTGCTGCCCACGCTCTCCCTGTCCCCATGCTTCATGGAAACAGTTAGGAGCGGGGACATGGACAACCATGAATCCGAAGGTGAAGAGCACAAGAAGGCCAGAGGCCAAGTCCTGTCACTGTTCTGTGCCTCGGTTTCCCCTTCTGTAAGCTGGAGCAGTGTCGGCTGTCCTATGTACTGCCCTGAACTTTGGGGCAGGTAAAGAGGAGATATAGGTGACCTACAGACATTTCAAAAGAGAACCAGAGAGTACTGTGTTCACCCAAGAAGGAAGTACTCATGAGGCCCATGCCTGTCCCTGCCCCAGAGGCCCTGGTTCCCTTCCCAAGTGGGCTTGAATTCAAAGTGGCTCTGGCCTTGTCCATCTCCTGTCATTCCTGGGAGCCATTGTTAACTGTCCTATGTGGTTTGTGGGGTGGGATGGGAGCAGGGGAGGAGGCCTGGGCTAGAATTATTGCAAATGGGGGGTGGGGGTGGGGTGTGTGCCCAGATGGGGGTAGGGGTGGGGGTGGGGGTGGGGTGAGTGCCCAGATGGGAGTGGGGGTGAGGGGTGTGCCCAGATGGGGGTGGGGGTGGGGGTAGGGGTGTGCCCTCTTTGGGCCTGTCCTAGGGATGCCCTGTATCCTCCCAAACCTTGGGGTGAAAGACCACCTGCAGATTCCCCATGGGGCAGTGGATGTAGGGGATCACATGATACTGAAGATGTAGTAGCATCTACAGAGCCTCCTCTACCCAGGGGAAAAGGCCTGGCTCCATTTCCAACATAGACCTCAGGAGTGTCAGCCTGTAGCAGGCCTTAGACTGTACCCTCCTGACCCCCACCCCTCCCGCAGGTTGGGATTTTGGACTTGTCTTCTCTGGTGAGTTCTCTGTGCCCAAAGTACAGCAGGTCCTCTGCCAATGGTGCAAGATTCCTTCCCTCACGAGAACAGACTGAGAGTCTCTGGGAGGCTCCCATGAGAAGGACTAACTTGACTGTGGTGGACACCAGGTAGCCAGTCCCCAGGGGAAGGCTAGGACGAGAGGCCTGACTGGCAGCCCAGGGTATCACCATAGAAGACTGGCATTGACAGCTGGCAGAGGAATGAGGACCAGCCAGCACTTCCCTCCAGGGATGTGAGGCCCATAGGCTCTTTCTGTTGGAAAGGTCACTGCAGCAGGCTGGCTCCTGCTCATTAGAAGTGCCACCTGCAAACAGCCCCACTTGGGTCACTGGCAGAGATGACGAAGCTCCAAGACAACCTGTCTTCTCTAATTAGACCAGAGGCCAGGTGGAGGATATTTTCCTCTTAATAGCTCATACAGGTCATTAGGCTTGTGACTACCACTCAAAGTAAATGTCAGAAGGCTTGTGATCACAGGATCTGCAGGCCCTGTCTTTCCAGATCCCTGTTCTCTCTGGATACAGAGAACGCTGAGGTACCACCGATGATAAGCAGGTGGAAGCTGTCACAGAGGGAAGCTGGGCCTGGTGTTAGTACACCCCATGCTGTGCCTGGGGAAGACATGACTAATCAATTATAGCACACATTCTTTGAGTCTAGTATTGACCTCAGCTTTTCCATGCAGACAGCTACTCCATGAAAGATGGAGCCACTGACTGCTCCTCGCCAAAAGGATTGGGGACTGTGCTGGCACACACCATGTGGCACAAAGTCCTACCATAGGCTAGGTTGAAGGTCTGAGCTCAGACTGCAGTTTCCTTGAAGAAGGACCAAGAAAGGGGCTGTTCCCTTTCTCAGAACTGGGACCTGGGGCCGGGGTTGTAGGAAGGCTAGTGGTGTCAGGTTAGACACACTACTTAAATAATGTCTGAGTCAGGTGACCGAGGGAGATAAGGGAGGGAAGAATGCCTGGTAGAGCGCGTGCACGGTGTCTGGTCCCCAGAAACCAGCTTCTGTTATCTGTTGGCTTTGGGTTACTGTCAGTAGGCCTCAGTCAGACAACTGTCAGTTTGTTTCTGGGGACTGGCTGTGGGCCACCATGTGTTCTCACTGAGATCACAGCCGCTTCCTTGCCTGTCCACTGCAGATGACGGGAAGCTGTCCTTGGAGGAATTTCAGCTCTTCTTCGCAGATGGTGTCCTCAATGAGAAGGAGCTCGAGGGTCTCTTCCACACCATTGATTCAGACAACACCAAGTGAGCGCAGGCTACTGGGGAGTGGGGGGCTCCCTTCTCCCCAATGACAAGGCTCTGTGTAAGGGCAGGACGCCTGGAACACCCCCCCCCCCGCCCCGCCCCAGCTCACTAATCTAAAAGTCAGACCGGTTTAGCCCTGGCTGCCAGGCTGAGGCAGAGGTGTGAGAGTTCCGTCTGCAGCTTGTCCTTTCTGAGCCATCATGGCCAAGCGCGCACAGGGACATTGGCAGTGACCACCTGCTGTATCTCCATTCAGTTCTGATCCCACTGCTACTCCAGAATCTGCTTTCTAAGATCCTGTCCTCAGGAACCCCCACCCCAAGCCACCCTGTAATGCATATGAATCCAGACTCTAGCCTGAACTCCACTTCTGACCTTGGAGCAAATCGAACCCTTTCTGTAACCCAGTCATGACTTGAACCTGAAGCTCAGCCTCACAGGACACCCAACCTCCAGAGCCATAAGCGTGCACTGCCCACACTCATGGGCCTTCATCCATCTTTGTCCGTTGCTCCTGAATTCTGCCTGGGTGTGTAAGAGCCACCTGGTCACCCTCCTCTGCCCCATTGAGGCAGTGAGAACTAAAGTTTCTGGGGGTACTAGGGCAGGTTGAATCACGTGGGGGCCCCAAGACTAGTGATGACCCAGGCGCACAGTTACTACCAAGCCAGTTTGCAGGGTCCTGGTAAAGTGGCTGTCAACCTGGGGATGCCACTATGTGGTGTCAGCAACGCTACTAAAGCCTCACAGGGGCCTCGAGGTCCCTGCTGGGTCAACCTTTTCTTTGACACCTCCGTGAACACGGTGCTATCTGGCTCAATGATTTCGGTGGTCACAGCAGAGCAGGGGACAGTCTCCAGGCCACATGAGGTCTCAGGGCTGCCCTGCAGCCTCCTGGGCGCCCACTGAGGCTCTGCTTTAAGAGTTGACCTGGAGGATGGGGTGGGGAGAGTAAGCGAGTGGACCTATTTCAGGGGAGGCCAAATTATGAAGACATTCTTTCCTTCAATATTCCCCGAAGTAGAAACTGTAAACATTAGCCCCTTGAACCGCTGAGCATGCTCTCTGACCCAGACAATTCACATCAGAAGTGACATTCCAGGCTGGGGCAGTTGTTGGGGTTGGGGTGTGCAGATTCCAAGGCAGTCACCAGCCTTGGAACCTACAGAAGACTTATCCCGACGCTGAATGCAGCCCTCAGCAGGGTATGAGCTACACCCGGGAAGGAGAAGGCATCAGAACCACGCATACCCTGCCTGGACCCTCTGCAGGAGCATCTGGCGCTGATGCTTCCATACACCTCCCCAACCCCGAGCAAGGACCAGACCCTTCTCTGCCCTGTATAAGGACTGTAACCCAGGTCTGGACCCAAGGCTGACACAGGGTCCCAAGAGTCTCAGGACTCGGCAGCAGTGGTGCCACAGGAGGGGCAGTGGTGTTGTGTGGACACCTGTAATGGACACGCCCTCCCTGCAGCCCTTCCCCTCTCTGCTCCACCAGGATCACCCCTCCCTGATCCCATCTATTCACCATACGGCTCACAGGCTTTGAGAGGAACACTGAGCAGCCAGGTGTGGTGACAAACATCTGTCAATAGCACTCAGGAGGCTGAGGCAGGAGGGTCATGAGAGTTCGAGGCCGGCCTGGATTACACAGTGCAACCCTGTCTCAAAATAAGGAGAGAAAGCAGAATATGGTGGACAGGCAGGTGCTTCTTGCTCCACCCTCTTCTGTGAAATGGGGCTTACAATGCCAGTTCCTGGGGGGGGGGGGGAACGGGCACAGAAAATGTTTTATGGATTTCAAAGAGGTTCAGAAACATGCCTGCTGACTCTGTCTCTCTCTCTCTCTCCCTCCCTCTCCCTTTATTTCTTCCATCCCTCCCTCCCTCTACAGCCATGTGGACACCAAGGAACTGTGTGGTAGGTGCCTGGATTACAGCAACCGGGTTTGGGGGGAGGGGCTGGAGAATGCCCAGAGGAGGGTAAAGCAATGTGGACCTAGATGGGGCAGGTGGGAAAGCCCCAGGGAGAGGGGAGCATCCTCTGTGAACCGTGACCTTTGCAACCTCCTTCCCCAGATTACTTTGTGGACCACATGGGAGACTATGAGGACGTCCTGGCCTCCCTGGAGACCTTGAATCACTCAGTCCTGAAGGCCATGGGCTACACCAAGAAGGTCAGTGGGTATGGGTCATGCCCTCGAAGAAGCAAGGACCTGTATGCCAGTTGCTTCTAGATTTTTCTGAGCATGGTTGTTCAAGGGTGTCTGGATGTTACCCGAGGGCCCCTTGAGGAGCCTTGGTGGATAGCCCTGTCTGTAGGGTGTGCATCAGAGTGTGAGGGCCTTTCCCAGGGCCAAGCCCAGTCCTGGAGTGGAAACCCGGTGACAGCAGGAATTGTCAAAGACTGGTTCCTTGAGGGGCAGTGCTGGCCTAAAGATCTGGAAGCAGAATTTAGGGTTTCTCTATCTGAACTCTACCCAGGAGTGCAATGGTGTCTCCTGAGGAGATGGCCCATGTGCAGTGGAGGGAGCCTGTTTGATCTGGTCACTGACTGGGTTGAAAGACCGGAGGCTCTCTGGCTGTGAGGTGGGAGCCTTCATCTCCCGGACTCTGATGGAACTGAAGGAAGTAGGTCCTGTAAGCTGCTGAGCTCCGGGCTGCATAGTTAACACCAGCTCCCACAGTCCGTGCAGCCCCGTGCCCTGCCTGTGGCGACTGGAGGGCCCCTTCTTGCCATTCACACCTAAACATTGCTGCGCCTGGCCCCAGCCCCTGCCTTTACCCACACACCATTCTGACCTGGCATCCTACTCTCAGGAGTCTTGCTGTTTGCAAGTATTTTAAGACCCTATAAGAGCCACTCTCGAGAGGAGTTCGCCATTGCAGTTTTGCTGACAGCCCCAGTGTCCCGTGGTGGCTGGAGCATTAGCAGGGTGTGCCAGGCAAGGGTGTCAACCTGCTCTGCTGTCACTGGCTGCAAGAGGGAGGAGCAGATGGGTTGTGCAGCCGCCCCCTCCTTGACCTCTCCCTCCCATCCAGGAGCAGAGCCCTGGCCCTGGGAGGCGGTGATGAGGCACTGGTCCCACACAGTGCTCTGTCTGCTCTCTGATCATGCAGGATCAGAACCTCACCACCCACAGGAGCAGAGGAGCCGAACTCCTCCCAGGAGGCTCAGCCCAACCTTAGCCATGGTGCCACAGAGACCTTGCACATGTGACCTCTGGTGGTCCTGGGGGTTTCAAGTGATGTGGGAACATTCTTGCAGGGCTTCACAATGGTAGCTTGCTAAATTTTTTCTTCTTTGGGTATCTCCTAGCTGGCCTGTTTTCAGAAAGGCAGCTTGCTGGTGATCTTTAATGCTTTCCTTGTGTGCCGGCTAGTTTTATGTCTACTTGACATAAGCTAGAGTCATCTGAAAGAAGGGGATCTCCATTAAGAACAGCTCCCAACAGATGGACCTGTGGACCAGCCTGTGGTGTGTTCTTGATTGATGATTAGTGTGGGAAAGCTCAGCTCACTGTGGGTGGTGGTGCCACCACCCCGGGCTGGTGGGTGGTCCTGGGTGCTATAAGGAGGCTGAGCAAGCCATGAGGAACAAGCCAGTGAGTAGCACCCCTCCATGGCCTCTGCATCAGCTCCTCCTTGGGTTTCTGCCCTGACTCTCCTCAGTGATCTGTGATGAGGAAGTGTAAGCTGAAACAAACCCCTTCCTCCCCAAGTTGCCTTTGGTTACAGTGTTTTGGTCAGAGCAACAGAAACCCTAACTAAGACACCTTGCGGTCCCTAAGTGTAGCTGACTGCTTTGGTTTTGCGATGCAGTAGCCTGTCGTGGTTAGCCGGGTTAGCGTCCTGCGTGGTGTCTAACGTGGGCTCCTCTGTGACCGTTGCATGTCGCATATCCCTCAGACCCTACCGCATCACGATGACGCCAGACCCCAGCGTTTCAAGTACATCTCTCCAGCGTCTCTCCACTAATTGCAATATTAATAATGCCAGCTCTTATTTTAGAACCCTCTCCGGTTCAGCCTGTGCAAAAAAACAAAAAATGTTTCGCCTTCCCCTTTGTTCAGTGCAAGGAATCTGCTCAAGTGCCTCTTCTTTTTTTTTTTTTTATGATCTGATGATTTGCCTCTGCTATCGATGGGTGGATTCTATTTTTAGACTCTCTCATATCGAGTTGTCAGCACTCTGTGATAAACTCCCATCGGAGAGTCATTCTTTGATCACCTCTCAGTTCTGTCACCTACGGAGTGTCCCCTCTCTGCACTGGGGGTTGAGGTGGGATGATGCCTGGGGAGCAACTCACGTGGCTGGGACTCTTTCCCTGTGAGTCACCAACCCTGAACAAAATCATCCAGAACTCTTGGGTCAAGGACCGAAAGGGAAGGGACTCTTAGAGTAGGTCTTATTTAGTCATGTGTGTGCGGGGCTGTTCTGCCTGCATGGACGTCTGTGCACCACATGAGTGCCTGGACCCCACAGGAGCCAGAAGAGGGCACTGGGTCCCCTGGAACTGCAGTCACAGATGGTGTGAGCCACTACGTGGGTGCTGGGAATCAAAACCTGGGTCCTCTTGAGCTCTTAAGCAGTTAGCCATTTCTCCAGACCCTGTAATAGGTAGTTTACAGCCAACCCTAATTTTAGCTCTTTCCTTTTTGATGTGTTCCCTTTAGTATAGTGTTTTGTTTTTATTTTTTATTTTATTCTATTTATTTATTTATTTATTTATTTATTTATTTATTTTTTAAGGCAGGGTTTCTCTGTTGTAACTCTGGCTTTCCTGGAACTTACTCTGTAGACCAGGCTGCTCTCAAACTCACAGAGATCTGCTTGCCTCTGCCTCCTGAGTGCTGGGATTAAAGGCGTGCGCCACCACTACCTGGCCGATAGAGAGGCTTTCAATAGATGATTCTTGCAACTTCTTAATGTATAGTTCTTTAATTTCTTAATTAAAAAAAAATGTTAAGTGCCCTCACAGGCCAGAAGAAGGTACCAGAATTACAGAGGGATGTAAGCTGCCGTGTAGGTGCTGGGAATCAAACCTGGATCTTCTGGAAGAGCAGCCAGTGCTCTTAACCACTGAGCCATCTCTCCAGCCCCAATATTTTTAATATGCTGTCAGAAAAAAATTTATTAATTGCCTTTTACCTAATATTCTAACACTTTCCCTGTAATTTTTAAGAGTGCCAATCTACTTATTTATTTTTATTTTGAGACAGAGTCTCATTGTGTAGCCCTAGGTGGCCTTGAACTCACAGAGATCCCCCTGCCTCTGCTCCCAGGTACTGGTCTTAGAGGTGTGTCTTAGGGTTTCTATTGCTGTGATGAAACACCATAACCGAAAGCAACTTGTAGAGGAAAGGGTTTATTTGGTTTACACTATCACATGGTAGTCCATCACTGAAGGAAGTCAGGACGGGAACTCAAACAGGGCAGGAACCTGGAGGCAGGAGCTGATGCAGAGGCCACGGAGGAGCGCTGCTTACTGGCTTGCTTCCCATGGCTTACTCAGCCTGCTTTCTTATAGAACCCAGAACCACCGGGAATGCCACCACCCACAATGGGCTGGGCCCTCCCCATAATCACTAATTAAGAAAATGCTCTACAGGTTTGCCTACAGTCGGATCTTATGGAGACATAAGGTATCTGAGGTTCCCTCCTCTCAGATGACTTTAGCCTGTGTCAAGGTGACGTAACACTAGCCAGCACAAGGTATGTGTTACCATGCCCGGCGGAGAGTGTCTCTTTAAATATTGAATTTACTAATTTTTCATTTATGACCAGGCACACTAGTTGATTTCTAAGATTTCTTACTCCTGACTCTATTCTTAAGGAGTGATGACCAGAACTGGAGGGTTACTCAGCTAAATTTGTGAACAGGAGGCTGGAGGGCTGGCTCAGAGGTTTCGAATGCTGGCTGCTCTTCCAGAAGAACTGTACTTAGTTCCCTGTTCACAGCCTCTTCTAACTCCAGCTTCTTCTTCTGGCCTCCACAGGCACCTGCACGCATGTGCATGTGCATGCGCACACACATACAAATAAAAGAAAGTCTTTTTAAAAAGCAGAATATGAACGATCTGAATGTATCGATAAACACGTGTCATTCTGCGGGCTTAGACAGCTGGATGGTTACCAGTTCCCAGCCAGCTAGAGCCCTGTCTCAAAAAAGAACGGACGAGTTGAAGCCTCTTGGTTCTGACTTGCTGGGTCCCTGTCACCAAGCTCAGCGAGACGTGCAGCAGCCTCTGCTCCAGCCCCGTGATGTAATAGCAGCCTGGCCGCACGCATTTCGGTCTTCAGCCTCCTTATCTCTTGTGTTTTCTCATTTAAGCTCCAAGTCCCTGGCGGTACCGCCGCCAGCCCTGTCTGCCTGATTGAGTGTGACTGCAGAGCGTCTCTCCGCGAAGCCTTTATTGCCCTGATGGGGTACGCCTGGCTGCTTCTTGTTTAATCAGGCTCTACCTGGGGACCGTGGCCACCTTTCTTCATTATGAATGTTCCCTCTAGGCCAGGGGCTCCTGTGAGCCTTTATTCTTCTCAGGTTTTGTCCCGTCTTTGTCTCTTTTACATTCTTCCTTTTGGCGGGTGGCTCTGCTCCATTAGTTACGACTTAGAAGATAAAAAGCTTCGTTCTTGTCTTACTGGTCGCTTCTGAAGCCGGGGTGGTGGTGGCACATGCATTGAATTCCAGCATTTGGGAGCCAGAGGCAGGTGAGGTGGATCTCTGTGAGTTCAAGGCCAACCTGGTCTACGGAGTGAGACCCTGCCTCAAAACACAACAGCGATCTCTATAAATATCTTCAATCATATTCTTATTCTTACGTCATTAAAAATATTTCCTGATCACTTTCCTGATCAGAGAACTCTGAGATTGGAAGACATGATCTCAACGGTTTATTGACTTAATCTGGTCATCGAGACGGCTCAGCTCGTAAAGGAGCTCACTGCCAATCCTAAAGCCCTGAGTTCAATCCCCAGGACCCACAGATTGTCCTCTGAGCTGCACACATGCACCATGGCACATGCGCACACATACCTACACACATACGTAAATAAATCGGTGAACTCTTAGTGGCTACCTTCTTTGTTCACCTCTGGAGCCATAGCTCACATGGTTTCCCTCCCCTCGTGGGGGTCCTTCTCTGTGGTTCAAGCCTGGATGTTAGGGGAGATTTGTCTATCGCTGTCTGCAGAGTCATCTGGCACATTTGAGTGCTCTGCAGGGCTCTGAATGGCTCCCATTGTTCTGTAAATGTGTGGCTTGTCACGGGGTGCAGAACAGCCCCTCAGACACTTCACTGAGGAGCTGCTCTCTTGCCTCTTGGAGAGGAGAAAAGGTCAATGTCTCTCCATTGGCTCCCTAGAAGGTGGCCTGTCTTTGAAATTCACATTTGCTGCATTTCCTGACTATGTTGTCAGTCCTTGGTCTGACTGTTGTGAACACACTTCCCACTCCTGTCCTGCTCAGAATCTTTCTAGCAGCCTTTTTCTGGGGGTTCAGTTTTTTTTTTAATGATGTTATGTCATCTTGCTCATTTGGAGATACTCAATTGTCAGAGTCCGTCGCTCTCTAGCCCGTGGGCGGCATCAGGTTGTTAGAAAGACAGCCAGCAGCTGCTTGCACCTCAGGCTAGGCTGTCTTCCCCGTTAGGTCTGCCCACAGAGGTCCCGGCCCAGGCCTCGGGACAGAGTGTACCCCTTTGTGTGCCCTTCCCTGCGCCCCCTCATGCCTTGTTCCGCAGGCTGTCTCCTAGCCATGCTTCCCGATGTGTAATTATTGCTAATTAATTCCCAGTCAGAGTGATGGATAGTTTAATTTGCTTTCCTTGAGAGCCTTGTTTTCCCTTGCTTTGCCAGGAACTGGGCAGAGTTCCAGTGTGCAGGGGAGGGGTGGCTCCAGAGGGTGAAGTCTCAGCTGCTGAGGTCCAGCACCTCTCCCCACCAGCCCTCCCCAGTGGTGGTTACCGCCTCACCCCATTGACCCTAAGAAGCCAAACTTCTGCAGAGCAGGGATCTCAGCCAGGGACGCCAGGCTGAAGTCTCACCAGCAGGAGGGGCTCTGCAGCACAGCGTATACAGTCTGCAGAACCCCTGACCTCCTCCCAGAACTTGCTCCTCGCTGTGTGCACCTGTTCCCCTCTCTGTTTCCCCCACTTTCTTCCCACCCCCAGTTTGGAGCACGGGCTTCAGGGGATTTCTTTGGGAGCCATTTAACCCTCTTGGCTGCATTGATTCTCTTCAGTTAGTTATCTGAGTTGCAACATGAAGGCTCAGGCTAAGAATTCTTAGAAGAAAGAAAGGAGCATGAGGCCATTTTTCCTGGTGCTTTCTCTCCACTGCAGCAATAGAAATACCACTGTCAGGGCTTGCTGGCACTATGACTAGCTCTCTCACCATCATCACCACCATTACCATATCCATCACTATCATCATCACCATCATCACCATCACCAGCATCACCATTAACACCATCATCACTCCCACCATCACTTACATCTCCATTGCTGTTGTCACCTTCACCACTATCAGCATCATCTTGCTGTCATCACCATCATCACCATCATCACCATCACCATCACCATCACCTTCATCATCATCATCACCATCACCATCACCACCATCATCACCATCACCATCACCACCACCATCATCACCATCATCACCACCACCATCACCATCATCACCACCACCATCACCATCATCACCACCACCATCATCATCATCATCATCATCATCATCACCATCACCACCACCATCATCATTGCTGTCATCAGTTCACCAACACCATGGTCACCGTCAGCACCACTGCCATCTTTATCACCACAGCTACAGTTTACTATCTGCCATGTGCTGGACACTGTGCCGAGCATCTTATACGCATCTGGCCACAAATAGGTAAGATGTAGTTCATGGGCCTGGAAGAGGTGATCTTAATAAAGTCAGAGGTCCACTTTTGACCTCTGAATCTGGGGACCCTGCTTTGTACACTCTACAGCCTCTAAGATGCAGGAGGCAGTGATGCCCCCCCAACTGCAAAGCAGGGACATTAGCCCAAGGTGCCCCCAACTCCTGTGCCAACTCACATTCAGGTTCTCTGCCAACGCCTCCAGGTGTATGAAAGTGGGAGCAATGTGGACCAGTTTGTGACCCGCTTCCTCCTGAAGGAGACAGCCAATCAGATCCAGTCACTGCTCAGCTCGGTGGAGAGTGCAGTGGAAGCCATCGAAGAACAGACCAGCCAGATCCGGTGCGTCAGTGGGACGGATGGGGGGCCGCTCACAGCCTGACCTTTTGTGTGCCTGAGATCTGGGTGACCTTGGGCAACTTGCTACACCTCTCCGTGCACTCCCCCATTTCTCCAACTGCAGTATGAGGACAGCTTAGGGCTGAGTACCTGAGGAGGCTTACCTAGGACAGGACACGCTTAGGAGAATGGCTGGTGTGGACATGCGCTCCTGAGACCCGTAGATCTTGCCACAGTTCTCGCTGTCCACACAGCACTGTCCTGCTGCCTGACCCACTTCCGAACACTGGAAATCAGTTTGGGAGGTGTATCCGGATGCAGGATGGGGGCACAGATGCCACATGCTGGAAGTGGAGTGTCTATAGGGATGCGTGTTCTTGCCAGGAGCCCCGTGGCTTTCTGAGGGCTCCCTTCTTTGTTCCCTGGAGAGCTGGGGAGGTGGAGGGAGCTACTGAAGGTAGGGAAGGAGACTCTGCAGAGGAATGAAGTTCGGTGTTATTTTTTTTGATCACTGGGTACACAGGCAAGCTCCCAGGGATTTCTCATGGGCACTGTGGGTGCCGTGTGCCTGGTGCCTGGACCGAGGCACTTCAGGCTTTCCAGCTAAGAAGGGCCAACTCAGCTTTGAGCCCACCCACACACTGCCTATGGCTGAGTTGGGGAAATGGGACCCACACAGTGGTGAGCAGCTACCAGGGAGCCTGTGCTCATGAGCTAGCCAGCCTTGGCTTTCTCTGTGTACAACTTCAGGGTGCCTGGCAGAGGGGCACTGTGTGACCAGGATGTTCTTTTGCTGTGGGGTGGGGGTGTCATTTGATTGGTGAGGACTTCAATCAGATAGGGGTGTGAGAAGCTCTTAATGACACTGTAGCCAGATGTGTTTGCTGTTAGCGCTTGGAAGTGCAGTGCAGGACTCTGAATGTGTGGGCACCTTGGGATCCCGCGTCTCCAGCATCAACAGCCGGCATTCTAGAAGCTGACAGTTTTCCCTTTATTGATTTATCTCAATCAATCTTACCCTCTTCCTCCTGCTACACACAGATAGCAGCCCCGGGCAGTTTTCCTGGCTGCCTTCCTACACTCTGTGGCTCTATCCATGGTTCCACCCTTCTGCCCCCACCAGGAGGGGTAACTCAAGGATGTCAGGGAAGGAGTGGGTAGTGTGTCTTGATAGACACCTCAAAGTGCCCCATATTGCAACACCTCTGGCTCCAGGCCCTGAGTTCCCTAGGTCTTCCCCATGCCCCCACCCTGGAGCAGCCCCCAAGGGGGCTCTGTACCAGAAATGTTGCTATTCAGATGCTGCTTCTTGAGGGGCCTCCCACTCAATTCTCCATGGTCTGAGGGACACCCTGAATTTGTTGCTGTTTTGTAGAGATGTTGTGATTGACAGCTCAAAGCCTCCACTAGCCTTGTCTTAGCCAGGGAGCTGAGCCTGCTTCCTCAACACAGGAGAAAGACATGCTAAGCTTTCAGGAGACAAATTTTCAAAATATACTAAAGGGTTCAGGGATGGGGGTGCCAGCCACACACCCTATTGACTGGTGTGTCTGTAGTCAGCTTTGCTAGCCCCCTTGCGCATAAGGAATCGGCTGTTCACCCCAAATTTTTGGAGACCACGCTGGGTGCCAGTCACTGAGCTAGGGGCATGGGGTGGCAGGTGAGTTGTGTGCACGGGGAAGGGTACATGGGGACAAGAGATGGAGTCTGACTCAGGGCAGGCTCAGAGTCTTTTCTTGCTGCCTTGTTTGGGGGGCTCACTGGTGCAAACCCAAGTCTTCCATTCCAGAACTCACTCTATAGCACAGTGGCTTCTACTGAGGAAGGGAGAGAGGGACGGAGGGATGAGTGAGGGAGGCAGGGAGGGAGAGATATGGTGTCTTCTTAGCCTGGGCTTAGACTGTTCTGGCTGGAAGCTGTATGCTATAAAGTCAGCCAGATAGGCCCAGCTTACCACAGCCATGGAAACGAGCCTGTGGGGCACGAGGTCTGGGCTCTAGAGCCCTGGAATGGGGCCACACCCCAGCTGGCCACATGGCCTTTGCCAAGCCATATTTCCTCCCTCTGCCCCCCTGCAGATGTGGGCCCACAGGGAGGTCTGTGTGCATCTCAGGACACAGTGCTTTGTAAGTGCACGGTGAAGGGGGTGGGGGTAGCCACGGTGCTACAGTTACCCTCATCGACACCATGTTTCTCCTACACATGCTGCAGACAGGACCACTGCAAACCCAGCCATGGCATCACCGAGAGCCACTACGGGGGCCCCACTCCTCCCTACGTCCCCAACCATAAGCTTGTGGCCCCGGAGCCAGGGAGGAGCCTGCCTGTGGGTGAGAGAGCATCGGTGGGCACTGCCCTCCAAGGGGACCCAAGTAATCTGCAGCAGGGCCTCGCCTGGGGGTTGGAGTGTTGCTGCTCGGGATGGTCCCGCACACTACTCTTTTTCTCTCAGCCACAGGGGAGCCAAAGGAGGAGGGGCTGGAGGGCCAGATAAGCCGGTTGGCAGAGCTGATTGGGAGACTGGAGAGCAAGGTAGGCCCGCCCACCCCTTTTCTACCTTTCTCCTGGCCCTAGCCACACTAGGGAGAGGTTGAGGTCAAGAGAGAAGTCCCTGGTGGGATGGGTGGTGGAGAGCCGGACCGTGGTCTGACCGTGGGAAGGCAGGCAGCATCCCAGGTGCAGAGTGACCGACTGGGTTCTGTGCTGAGGACGTGAACAGGGAAGCTGGCTCCAAAGCCGGAGGCAAACAGCAGCGATGATTCAGGGAGGTTCCAATCGGGAGCATGCTGATGACAGCATAGCGCTGCCCATTAAGTGCGGAACAGACCAGCCTTTACAGAGACAGTTGTCACTCGCTGTACTCCCAAAGGGGCTTGCAGATGGCTGAGCTCGGGTGCTCCTCTGTTAGGCCCCGTGTTGTGTTGGGGACCTTGAGTCAGTGGCCTACCCTCCCTAAGCCTAACATTCCTGCTCTGATGACAGCAGAGACAGTCAAGAGGTCAATGTTCCTCACCCAACGCGCCGGGGGCAACGCGCCGGGGGCTCGGGTCAGAGCCTGCTGTCCCAGTTAGCATTTAACATTAGCCACACTGGCGCTGTTGGTCACCCTTTACCAAATCCCCCACACGCGTGCGCAGCGCTCCCACGCAACTACGACACTGATGGACAGGTGTCTCAGAGCCCTGGGATGGAGGTCGCATTTCTTCTGTTTTTCTGTATTTCTTTTACAGTGAGCTCTGGTACTTAGCGGGGGTTCTGAGGGCCTCATGGGAGTAAAGAAGGGCCTTCTCACTGGGATGCAATCTGGTGGGAGGGAAGGTTGTTGGTGGCCCCAGCTGCAGGGCTGTGGCTGAAGCGGGGGTCCCCCTCCCACACCCCTTTTAAGCCTGCTGCCAGGGGTGAGAGCAGCGTGGTGGGGACCTTGTGCCCGGTTGTCATAACAACTCAGTGGGGGCCCCAGGAGGGAGGCGCTTTGAAGCTTATTTTTAGCAGCCCGGTTGCCCTAACAACCAGGCTTGCTGGTAACCAGGAGTACCTAGGCGTCCCGGAGATGGGGTGGGGTCCTCCAAGGTCTCTGATTGGCACAAGCCATAAGCATAGGCCAATTCAAGTCTGCTCCCGGCTCCACCCACAGCTGGCCAAGCAAAGCCTCTAGCTGTGCCTGTGTGGCCAGGATGGAGGTGCTGGAGGCAGGTCTAGGTACTGCTGGGCTCTGCATCTGACTGTGGAGAGGCCAAAGGGTTCCTGGTGGGGCCCCAGCCCTTTGGGAGATGCCCGCATGCCTGTTCAGTGACAGAAACAAGCTTGAATCTGTGAACACAGCTTGTCTGCTGGGCACTTTCTTGAGATGTGTGGGCACGATGTCAGTTGAGGCTGGGGGTGTTGTTCAGAGGCAAGCCCTTGTTTGAGAACCACCAGCCCACCTGCTGTTGTCTTTATCAGTGGATGAGCCTCTTGCATATTTATGCGCATGCTGGTTAGCACCTCCTGTCCCCAGGCAGGGTAGACAGGCTCAGAGCTATGATTGTTGGGATACCCACGTTGAAGTAAGAAGAATGGATTCCTGTCAGGTGGGGAAGAGACATGGGTTTAAACCAGGCCCTAATGCATGACCCATTAGGGGAACCTCTAGAGCCCAGGGTTCTGCACTGTGACATAGCAATCACTGGACACCGGTGTGTGCTCAGCCCTGTCTTGGGTGCCAGGTACTGGTGATCTGCAGAGCTGCCGTGGCTTTGGCTTCCCAAAGCACATAACGGGCAGCAGCTGGCTTAGAGCAGCTGGGAAATAAGATGGATATGGAAAGCTTTGGGTTCAGGGATTTGTGGGAGCACGCGGGCCATCTGTACAGACCATGGGTTCTGGGAGAACCCAAAGTCACCGCTAGGGGTGAGGTGTGCGAGTTAGGGGGTCTTATGGCTCTTGTGAAATCGTGGGACAAACAGTCTCCTGATTTTGGCCCCCCCACCCCGAGTGCCCATCACTTTGTTAGATTTCCCTGCCCCAGCCATACACCCCAAGTTTCTCGGGAACCCATTTTAGTCCCTGGGCCTCCCAGTGCTCCAGAGGTTCTCTGGCATTTCTCTGGCTTACTGGTTCTAGGATCTCCTCTGAGGCTGCTCTATGTCTGGCGGCTAAGTAGCTTTGTTCACTAGGTCCTGGGAGCCCCTCTTCCAGCCTGAGAGATCCTCTGTCATATTGGGGCAGGCACTGTAACTTGGGGGGGTTCATGTGCCCCAGTGCCCTGGGTGCAGTCTCAGAAGCCTCCCTGGAGGTAGCCTGCCCTGGGTGCAGTCTCAGGAGCCTCCGTGGAGGTGGCCTGTGTCACAGGCCTCTTTGTTTCAGACCCTCTGGTTTGACCTGCAGCAGCGCCTCACAGATGAAGAAGGCACCAACATGGTAAGGACCTCCCCCACCTCCCCCCCCCCCCGACTCCTCTGACCCATCCCTCCAGCCTTCTGAGGAGCCTTGTAGCCCCACGTCTCTGGCCACCCTTCTCTGCCCTCCCTCCCCAAGGGGCATGTGTGAGCCCAGGCTCCAGGACTCTGATGAAGCATTTAGCGTGGAGCAGAGCAAGCATCTGGCCTGCTCCATCCTCAGACTGTGCGCTTCGTCAGAGAGGCAACCTGCTGGTCACTGCCTCTGGGCCCGCGGCCTTCGCACTGCCGTCTGTGGAGGCCTCGAGGGGACTTTACCCAGTACCCCTATTGTCTCGACCCCTCCGAAGCAAGGCGTGGGCTGCCTGGATTTGGATTGTGTGCACGTAGATCGGGAAGGGCCCGGTCCGTGTGTTCACCCCACTCTGACCCTGCAGCACCTGCAGTTGGTCCGACAGGAAATGGCCGTGTGCCCTGAGCAGCTGAGCGAGTTCTTGGACTCCCTGCGACAGTACCTCCGGGGCACAGCTGGAGAAAGGAACTGCTTCCAGTAAGTGACAATGTTTTTCTGCAGGGCTTGGGGTGTGTGGCCAAGGCCTCTGGCTGGCAGTGGGGTTAGGGGGCGGCAGAGGCACCCTTCCCCTAGGGGGCACATGACAAAGAAGCTGAGTAAGTGGGGCTCAGCCTGATCCCAGCTGTGGGACATGGTAGATGAGTTCACCCCAGGCCTGGGCTTACTCATCTGTCAAGCAGGCATTGTGTTATGAGGGCCGATAGAATAAGGTGCTGGGCTGAGGCCTTCCCGATTCACACCCCACTCACCGGTGGCGCACTCACTCCTGGCTCCTGTTTGGTTAAGGAGAGGAGGGCCCCATGGAGAGAAGCTGAAGCCTCCAGGAGGGGGGTGTCTCCCAGGATGCAGGTCGCCTGCCCCCACTCCTGTGCTGATACCCTAGGCAGTGTGGTCACTCAGCAAGGTGGAGCAGGTCACTGTGGCCACCACTGAGGGGTCTGCACATGGCCAGTACCAAAGGAGTGTGACAGTGGGTTGGCTGGACAGTGTGAGGGGGGAGCCTAAGGAGGGGTGCCAGAGCCTGCGTGTTGGAATGGCGTCATGTGGAGCCATTGGTCTTGTCTTCTTTGTGAAGATGGGCTGAAGAGCAGCAGGGTGCAGGGGGAAGGAAGAGGCTCAACAAGGAGAGCCTGGTTGGGCTGATGAGGGAGGGAAGGATGGAAAGAACGTAACAGGGAATGACTGGTCCTTTGAGCTTCAGGGGCTTGATAAAGGATCAACCCCCCTATTGCATGGGAGAGCCCAGAGTGCACAGGCACATAGGCTGTGGGAGTCATGCCGGCTTCTCCGTGCCTGGGGGTGCACCACAGTATCTGTCAGGATGTCCCCCGTGAGGACAGGTTCATGAGTTGCTGTGCAAATGGGTCTTTGTTTTTCTTTCCTATGCTGGGGCTGAACCAAGGCTCTGTGGGTCCTAGCATGTGCCACCCCCCCCGCTGGGCTCGTGCCACCCCACCAACCTCATCCCAGCCCTTGCCACCATTCTTAAAGGAAGAGAGAGGGCGGAACGTCCACCCTGTGCTCCGGGCACCCCTTTGCCCTCACTCAGGCCTTCCTGGTTATGTTGCTCTTCCCTAGTCCTTCCTGAAGGATGGCACCCTGGGGCGGGGTCTGCATACCCGTGCCCAGGGTCTTTCCACTATTGTGTCTTCCATATCCAAGCCTGCCCTGATATGCCTTCCTCCGGAAGTTCCCTCCTGAGAAGCCATCAGTCAGGCACAAGCGGCCACCTGGCTAGCTGTCATCATCCTGTGGTAGCCACACTCCTATGGGCCAACTGTCCATGATGACCTTTGCTGTGCCTAGAGAGAGACCAGAGCAGGACCTGCCCTGGCTGGCAGAGGGCCATGGGCTGTGGCTGGCACGCACCCCCCTCCACTCGTAAGAGCCCAGGGCTCTGCACAGGACGCTAGGCTGACACTAACGATGGGGCAGCAGTGGCGTTCCCTCACGCACAGCCCTCGCCTCCTTGAGAGGCTCAGGTGCACTTCTGCCTCGTGTGGGAAAGACAGGCATCTGGGGTCCTAGCGGAGCCGGTGGGGACAGGGACAGCACTGACTGGGCCCTTGACTCCACCAGAGCCCACAAGTTCGCACCGCCCCCCCCACCCCACCCCCGTCACTAGGATCTGCCCCATCTGAGATGGAGTGACATCCCAGGTCACTCAAGGGTCATTCAGTCTGGGACAGTACCTTCCTGAGCTTCCATTTCCTCTTAGCCCAGGTCTGGGCTTCCCAGGATTGTCTTAGGGACTGAAGGAGACAGGAGAATGACCAAGACCAGGCTGGGTGTTTTGGTTCGAAAACCAGGTGGTTTTTGTGTGTAAATGTCTGTGTGGTGTGTGTGTCTGCAGGTCAGAGGTCAATCTTGGATGTTGTTCCTGAGTTGAGTGAGGGCCCAGTGTGTGTGTGTGTGTGTGTGTGTGTGTGTGTGTGCGTGTGCATGCACACGCATGCGTGTGCTGGGGTTGGAGGGTGGTTGTAAAGGGCCATCTTAGTTAGAGCTTCTACTGCTGTGATGGGACACTATGACCAAAAGTAACTTGGAGAGAAAAGGGTTTATTTCACTTACACTTCATATCTCTCAGTTCATCATAAAAAGCAACCAAGGCAGGAACTCAAACAGAGCGAGAACTTGGAGGCAGGAGCTGATGCAAAGGCCATGGAAAAATGCCGCTTACTGCTTTGCTCTCTAGGGCTTTCTCCTAGAACCCAGGACCACCTGCCTGCCCAGGGTGACGCCACCCACAGTGGGCTGGGCCCTCCCCCTCCAATGGTTAATTAAGAAAATGCCCTACAGCCTGATCTTATGGAGGCATTTTCTCAACGAGGCTCCCTCCTTTCAAATGACTCTGACTTGTGTCAAACTGACATACAAACTAGCCAGCACAAGGTCAGAGGACAACTTGCAGGAGCTGGTTCTCTCCTCCTCTACGTAGGTCCTGGGAATCGAACTCAGGCCGTCAGGCTGTGTGTAGCGCACCTTTCCCTGCTCAGCAGCCTTCCTGGAGCTCACATTGTTTTCTTGAGACAGGATCTTCAGATTTTCCACATGGTTCTGGGGATTGAACTTATCCGCAGTCATGTGTCAAGAACTTTACCAACGGAGCCTTTTCCCCAACTCCCAAAAACAGATGTTTTGAATGCATCTAGAATCCTACTCTCATGGTGGGCCATGGTACTGAGCCAGATGGCCTTGTGGCTGCCCCTGGAGGCTCCGCGTCATTGTGGTCAGAACAGTGTGTGCCGGTAGACTCGGCTGCACTGTTCCAGGATGTCCCTGGTGTCTCCAGCTCCCATGGCCCTGCAGAGGACCAATGAGGAAGAGAGAGGGGTTGAAGGCTGCGGTGCATCTGTGGGCAGTGGGCAGCCACTGCTGGCCACAGACGTGCGTGTGCCTTCCCCCTCAGCATTGCAGCAGCGAGACTGGCGGACGGCCTCACCTTCGTCATCTACGAGTTCTGGGAGACAGAGGAGGAGTGGAAGAGGTTGGTACAGCCCTGTCCCTGCCCGTGCCGGGAGCTGGGGCTATGGTAAGATGGGGCTGGCTGACTCTAGGCTCCTGTTTATGACCCTGAGGACCTTCAAAGGAGAGGGTGGGAGGATGGGGAGGGCCCCGGCTTCTGGTTGCAGAGGCGTCTCTTTCCAGGCAAGCTTCCTTTCCTGGCCAGCTTGTGCCTTTCACGCAGAGGCAGCAGCATTCTTAGACAGGGAGACCCAACCCAGGCTCTCCACATGGCTCCATACATGTACATCACTGCTCTAAGGGCTCAGTTTCCCACAGCCCTGCCCCTCAGGGCCTGCCTGTATCATCAGGGTCCTGGAGCCTAGCTGTCAGCATTCCTGCTGAGTGCCATGGGGGTGGAGTGCTGTACTGGCTCAGAGAACAGCTCTGGTGCCTTGATGACCTCCCTAGATGGAGACAGAGTACTGCAGAGGTTTCTAGTTTCCCCATGTCCAATACACAGACACACACACACACACACACACACACACACACACACACACACGCATACACACACACACACACACACACACACACACACACACACACACACACCAGAAGGGTCACCTTTGCCCCTGTTCTTCCCTGCAGTGAATTCTCAGGGCGGTGAGATTGAGCAGCCCAGGTGCTGCAGGGAGGGGTGAGCACGCAGGGCTGGCTCCTAGACCCAGGGGCCCAAGCCTCCTGGGGCTGCAGCACTGTGATCTGCACAGGACTCAGTCCTCCTGCAGCTAATCCAGAGGGGAAAGGTAGGGCTAGAGCTCTTGTTCCCATGGGGCAGTCTAGACCCAAAGGCCTTCCTGGATGGATGCTCACAAGGTCACAGCCCCTCCCCCAGACAGAGCAGAACTAGACCTGGGACAACATCGGAAAGCTCCCCTCACTTACCCACCCCCAGACACGCCCCTGGGCTAATGTGTGCTTCTGGCTTGCAGGCATCTTCAGAGCCCTGTGTGCAAGGCCTTCCGACATGTCAAGGTTGACACACTGAGCCAGCCTGAGGCACTCTCCCAGATCTCCGTGCCAGGTAGAGAGCCAGGGACAGAATGGCCACTGGGGGGGGGGGGTGCCCCAGATCTCTAAGCAGCACCAGTCCCAGTAGAGGGTCCCAGACTTTCAGGGACTTCTTGCTCACTCACCACCAGGAATCCTGGTCCAGATGCAAGCTCCTGACCCAAGGCTTAGTGTGTAGACAGGGACAAGGTGAGCCCAGGGCACCAGCGGGTGCATGGGGGCTCACATGGGAAGCTTAGGAAGTATGTCTGCCTAGAGAGAACCTGAGACCTCCCCACGAGGTTGCAAAGCCTGGCCTGGAGTACTCTGCCCAAGGCCTCCCATACCCTCTACCTATTTGCCCACGGCCATCCCAGCCTTCAGGGAAGGGGCCTTGATCCCTTTAAGACCAACCACTGACCGCCACTTCTCTCTCCTGCTTCCAGCTGCCTGGTGCACCTCTGGCCGAGACTGACCCCTCCCAAAGCCCTGTTGAGGAGCCTACTGCCCTCCCCCTTCTTGTAAAGGACAATACCCCTTTTCTAGAGACTTTGGTACACAGCTGTCTTTTCAATATACTAATAAAAGAACGTGTACTTCCCCTGGGGTGGCACGGAGGAAGTCCCCTCCCCCAGCATCCCCACACCTGACTTGACCCAACACAGTGTACTGATGGGGTGCTGGTGAGCCCAAGGTTAGCACAGATGACTTCCCAGCCAGCCTGCCTCTGGCTCCCCTGACTCTTCCCAGCCGAGGTGCAGCAGGATCCGCCTTGGATGGACAGGCCTCTCTCTCTCCTCCCCTCCTCCCGATGGCCCTCTATCTAGTAGGAGCTGTGACCCTGTAGTACCCAACCTAGGCTTGGGCAGAGCCCAGGTCCCCAGCAATGTGCTAGGTCCACGGTCACCAAATAAAGTCTGGTTAGGAGCAGTGTGTGTCATGGGTCTGTCCTTTCTCTGGCTGATAGCAGCTGGCAGAGGCACTTGGGGATGCCGCCGTGGGCAGCGTGGAGTCAGGGTGGCTCTTAGCCAGCTTTCCCTGAGGCTCAGCGTCCCTAGCCATCCATGGAGCAATGCTACACCGTAGGTATCTTGGCAAGTGAATTTGGAAATCTCCTGGGTTACCTCAAAACGTAGATGCTCACAAGAAGGGCACGGCGGGGCGGGCCAGGCCAGGTCATTCGCAGTTTGACAGCACAGGCCACCAACGGAAGCATGGAGCCAGGCCACAGGGAGTACAACTGCATGTGACAACACATATCAGGTGTGACCAAAGGGAGGCCAAGGAGGGGGGCTGACCTCCAATGCCACCCTAAACCCAAGGCTCTGGTGACCAGAAGCATCGCTAGATCACCCAGCACTTAAAGCTGGCTTCCAGGAGCCCAGGGCAGAGGCCGCTGGACACCTTCACTGTGAGGCAGGGGCTCTAGCAAAGACTGCCCTCAGAACGCTGTTTGGAAGTCAGTTCTGGATGCTCCGCTCTGCTTCTCTCCTGGTCAGCAGGAGAGCTTGTCGCAGAAGCCTCCATGGTCAAGGGAAGCAGCAGGTCTCCCTCTGACCAGGAGGAAATGGGTGGGGGCACTGCCCCCCTCTGCTGTCTAGAGAGGCAGGACCCCAACTGAGCTGCCTCCAGCCCTGCCACCAAGCATGGGTAGTGCCACCACCAGTAAAAGCACCTCCCCTCTCCCTTGTGCATCTGCAGCGTTGAGTCCCTGCTCCCCAGCAGGCTCCACCCTCCCTGAGGTGAACCCCCCACCTCGTGGTCAGATACCAGCCACTCACAAGCCACTCTGATAAAACCCACTCCCAGGGAGAGTGGAGCAGATTCAGAACCCGGCTTCTGGCTCTAACAGGAACACCCTGCAGCAGCCTCAGAGAATCGGGGTCTCATCCAGAAAGCAGGTAGCAAAGCCACCCTGTGAGGTCAGGAACCACCTGGTTCAATGCTGGGAAGGTTTCTCCTGGCACCTTCTGCCCCAAGGCTGCTATGTTCCCTTTCGGTTCAGCTGCTTTGTAAGTCGGAGGCTACTGCTTTGGGGGTGTGGCTGAGGAGCCCCACTTAGCAGAACACCTCGCACCTCCTCTGCTCAGCACAGTTTGTCCAAGTTCTCCTCCAAAGGGCAGCACAGCCGAGCGGCAGGCTTCCAGAGCCTCACTGTTGGGAGAGGTGGGGACAGGCCCTGAGGGAACGTCCCCCAACGGGTACTCCAGCTCCTCTTTCATTTCCACTCTGTTGCCGGGTGCAGAATGGAGCACCTCCCAGGCACCACCACCCAGTGTGCTCACTGCACCATCCTGGTCCGTCCAGAAGAAAACACACAGAAAAGGCCAGGCTCCTCACCAAGGTCACACAGATGGTAGTACCTCAAGAAGATCAAGTATAGAGCCTTCTACCCACAATCCTGTTGGTCTGGGGGGGGTGCTCAGTGGTTAGAACATTCACTATACAAACATGAGGACTTGTGTTCAAATCGCCAGCATCCATGTAAAAAGCATGACCATGAATGCAGGTGACCCCAGCGTTATGGAGGGACGGGATGGTAGAGAGACTGGCAGATGCTAAGAAGTCACTGGCCAGCCTGGCTGACACAGAGAGCTTCTGGTTCCCCGAGAGAGCCCGTCTCGGGCAATAAGGTGAAGCGTGAGGAAGAGCAGGACGCTGCCAGCCCTGCTCTGGCCTCCACGTGCGCACCCTACCCCGCACCACATAGACAGCAGGCACACAGAGAAAGGGCACTGAGACAGACGCCTGACACAGCATTCACGGGATCCTTCGGCCCATGGTGTGGCAGCCCCGGGCCCCAGACCCACAGTGTCCTGTTTCCTGTCACTGTAAAACACCGACCAACAACGACTTGGAGAAGAAAGGATTTTTTCCCTTACACTTCCAGGTCACAGTTCATCACTGAGAGAAATCAAGGTAGGAACTTGAGGCAGGAAGCACAGAGGAAAGCTGCTTGCTGTCTTGCTCAAATAGCTCTCTTATAAAGCCCAGGACCACCTGCCTAGAGAATGGTACCGCCCGCAGTCAGCTTGGCCCTCCTACATCAAATAGCAATCAAGACACTTACGCATAGACCTGCCCACGGGCCAGTCTTAGCTAGGAAATTCCTCAATTGAGGGTCCCTCTTCCTAAGTGATTCTAGCTTGTATCAACTTGACAAAACTCACCAGCACACGCAGTCCCCATCTGAGCTGGCTCTGGTCCCCTGTATTCAGTTTCACGTCCAGGGTTCAGCTAACCATGGTCAAACAAAATTCCTCATTGCTGAGGACACGTTCTAGTGGTCAGGCCGCAGTGCTTGCCACATGGGTGTGGTACATACTCCCTAAACCATGTGACCATCCAGGTGGTTCTCTGTTTATATACCGTTATGGCGCTTAATGGAGAGTCCAGAGTTGAATTTTCCAATGCTCTTTATTAATCACAAACCATGTCAAATCTCAGGGAATTCTATACCCGGGCAGCTAGGCAGAGAGCTCACTCCAAGGCTTCCTCACCCCATGCTCTCCTCTTGGTTCTCCCCTTGTTCGCTAGCTTCTTCTTCCTTGTTCTCTCCAGTCTGTCTCCTTTCTCCGCCCTTGCCCTAGTTCTTTTTTATTCCAAATCCTCTCTGTCTCCACCCAGCCCTCCAATATACAAATCAATGGAGCCTAACCTTCATCTGCCTTAAGGCTAAGGACTATCCCATTCTTGTGGAGAGCCGAATAGCCACTCCTTTGTTTACTGGTAGGAAGTGAATCCTTTACGTGCTTCAAGGACAGCTTACTGGAACATTATCCATAACTAAAATCTCCCACAACAGTTCTCTGGTAAGTAACTGGTAGATTGCGCAGGTCACGTTCTGTACGGTGTCTTTTTAAATGAGAGAGTCCCTGTCAGTGGACAGATCCATGGGGTCTGGAACTAGGGTCCCATGGATACAGAGAGACATTCAGTCACAATGAAGGGTACTGACACCTGCTCCAACACACATGAACCTGGGAAACGTTGCAATAGTGAAGGGCAGCAGAGACGTGTGACCACATATTGTACAGTTCACAAGCATGCTGAGAGCTTGTGGCCTGGCTGATGAATGATCAACAGGGTAGCAGGAGCACCAGGAGGAGATGGTGCTCTGGGGGGAGACAGTGCTCCAGGAGGAGAGGGTACACTAGGAGGAAACGGTGCACTAAGAGGAGACAGTGCTCTGGGAGGGGATTGTGCTCCAGGAAGGAGAACACAGAACACATGCCCCAGAGCAGAGGCTTCAGAATGACTGGCTCTGTCACTCGCTTCCTTGGGACCCCATCAGCTCCCTGAGCTCCCCACCTGGCACCCCCAACCCCCGCCTCCCTCCTAAGCCCAGGTCCGCTGCAGGAGGTGTGCAGGCAATCCTGTTTGGAGCCTGCGAGCCTGTGGCCTGGCCTCTCCTGAGGTGCAGGCAGCAGCCAAGGCTGCCCCGGCACACAGGAAGGTCCCCCGGGCACGCAGTCCCCCATAGCTTGTGGTTCTCAGGCAGGAACATCACACCCTCTGCACACAGTGTCAGTAGTGAGGGGTGAGGGAGAGGGGTGCTGCACACTCACGCACAGTTGCCACCTTTGACAGAGCGCTAGTGACTTCTGCTCTTGCCGAAGAGCCTGTAAGTGACCCTCAGTGGGTCCTTCTGCTACCCTTAGCTTTGTCTCTGGGAGGACGATAGGGACCGGGAATGATGGGTAAAGTGGAAAGGTCAGGGACCCAAGAATGCCAGAGCTTTTCTCTGCTTGTGACCTAAGGGTGAGCAAGGCTCAGAGAAGCTGTAAAGCCTACCAAGGCCACACAGCTGACAAGCCGAGCAGCAGGCTCGCAGGCCGGAGCCTGAGCCCGAGGGTGCCCCCTGCACTCTTCCCACAGCCAGCTGTTGCCCAAACCCGAAAGCCACTTAGAATTGAGGCAGGACACCCCCCAAGCCCTCTCACTCCCTTTACATCAGAGTGTAGCATCAGGTTTGCATTTCTCTAATTGCATAACGCTATATCCTACCATCATGAAGATTTGTGATTTACACCTCATCCTGTTACAGAATTGAGACGGGCACCTTTGTCCCTAGTAGCACTACTCAGTCACCCTTCAGGGGCCCTCATCCTCACTTCCTTCCTCGTGTGCCCTCTTGGGCAAACACTTGCATCATGCTAATTCCCCTTTTTCCCTTGGCTGCTAGGAAACTCACTGTTTACTTACTGTTCTCAGCCTTGGCTGGGCCCCCATCATGACATCACCCCAGCTGTTTAGGATGACCTTTATCACTGTTAACAATCACACAGAACACCTGCTGTACAAAAGTAAATGTTCTATTTTTCTGGGGAGCCAGATGTTGGAACAGGTGTACACACCTTGGTGGTGGGGGGTGGCAGGCAGAGCCAAAGCAGGCAGCTCCAAAGCTGTCTGCGCCCAGCATCCTTTGCTCAGGCAGCACCTACCGACCCTGCTCTGTCATCCCTGAGCACTGCACATGCTCCCACCAAGGCCCAGCCTCCCTAGCCAGGGCTGCAAACCTTCACGGCAATGATGGGCTGCCTGGCCACGGCCTGAAGAGCCGAGAGTGCCTTAGGCACTCTGCAGGGCTTGTTCTGGAAACCAGCCCTTTCTAGGATGACCCTGAGCTGTGGCATGAGGGTGCAGCAGGTCATGGGGCTGGTCAGGGGATAGTGGCTGGCGGAAGGTCACTCCACAGAGCAGAGTGGCAGAGAGGAATGGGGAAGGGAATTCAACCCCAAGGCAGTCTGATCTCAGAAAAGATCTCACAGGACAGGAGGGGCTGACTGTCCCTGCCTTCATGGAGTGCACTGTAAGACTTGTGGATGGGAGTGACTTCACGCCAGGGCAGCCGTGCACGTGCACACAGACACACACACCCCATCTGCTGCAGCGTCTGCTCATGGGACAGCTAAGCCAGCAAGACATGGAGGCCAGTAGAGGCTCTTGGGAGTCTGGGGCCAGAGAGCAGGCGTGAGGTAGGGTGGGTGCTGACGGGCGCAGGGGTCTTTTGGAAGTGAGAGAAAACGCTGCAATCGGGCTGTAACTGACTAAATTCTGAATACACCGAACTGCAGCCTTCAAGGGGTGAATTTTAAAGTGTATGGATTATCTCTCAACTTTAAAACGTCATGCCTGTGAACAGGTAGGGGGGAAACAAAACCACAGAGCAGTTACCACCAACTTCATGAGATCCTAGACACAGGACAAGGCACAAATAGGAAGAGTCTGGCACAGAGATTCTACCAAAACAGAGAAGATTCTACTCCTGCTTTACCAGGGACACCTGGGCCCAAGGAACAGCCGGGTCCCCACCATTCCCTTCCCTTGGTGGGGGTGGCACACCACAAGCAAGGTAAAGCCAAGGGGAGCCACAGGGCAACCTGCCTGGCTCTTGGGCTCTCTGAGTGCAGGGATCCAATGAGAACAGGTTCCCCATGGCTCCCTGGCTGCACTGAAGCACAGAATGCCGCCTGACTGGAGCTGAAGCTCCCGGGGTATGTCCTGGCTAAGGGACCAGATAGAGTCCATGGTGCCCTGACAGGATGCCCTGGTCTGCTGGGCTCCCTCCACTGTCCTCATCCGATGCCTTTCATTCCAAGACCCCAAAGCCGCGGCCTCAGTCCCTCCTCTGTATTCTGAACGGAGTTGTGTTTATACTAGAAAGCTAAGCTGAAATATAACAGGCCCCCAGACCTTAGCACAGCTGATGCCATGATGGAAGTTCGATTCAGGGCTCGAAACCCAGCAGGCAGGCAGCACCGCCTGACAAAATGAGAACAGAGACTAATCCATCAAAGTCCATAGTTCTGGGAAAGTCTCTAAATGCACCAACCTTGCTTTTTAGTGTCTGTAGTTCAGCTTCTAGCTATTAACCGAAGTGTATCAACCTAGGATGCAGTTTTTGTGCTTAAAAGTTCATCCTGAGAAAGGCTCTGGGCTGTACTCAGGCCCTGGACACCCAGACTAGTTGCCAGTAGGTCAATAAAGACTTTTTATTGACTTGAACCCATGTCCGAGCGGTCTTCTCTGGTGGATATCCCACAACAGAAGTCCCAAGTCCTGGGAAATATCTGGAAGTGGCTTTTTGCACACTGTGGTGGTCTGAATGAGAAAGGCTCCCATAGGCTCACGTTTGAGTTCTTGGTTCCCAGTAGGTTGAACTGTTTGGGAAGGATTGTGAGGAGTGGCCTTGTTGGAGGAGGTGTGTCACAGAAGATGGGCTCTGAGCTTTCAGAAGCCCACGCCAGTCCCAGTTCCCTCTCTCTGCCTCATGCTTGTGGATAAGGGTATGAGCTCCCAGCTACTGCTCCAGTGCCATGCCGACCTGCCCGCTACCCCACTCCCCACCACAGTGGGCATGGACTCACCCTCTAGAACCATAAGCCTAAAGTAAGTGCTTCCTTCTATAGGTTGCCTTTGTCAGCAACAGAGAAGGAAGACAGAAGTCGGTACTGCAAGTTGGGTGTTTCTGTGAAAGGCCTGAGCGTGCTGTTGGAGTGTGGAAGACTTTGGACTAGGAAAGCAGTTGAACACTGTAAGCAGGGCTTAGAGGCTATCCCAGCAGGAGCTCGGGGGTGATGGTGCGGAGAGCACTGAGGACTGAGAGGCCCAGATCAAGAGGTTTCAGAGTGGAACAATAGCAACAACCGTTATTGTGATATTTTGGCAGAAAATGTGGCCGCTCTTTGTCCTTTTCCTAAGAAAACGCCAGAGGCTAAACTGAAGAGTTTGGGACTAATTTTATTGACAGAGAAAATTTCAAGACAGCCTAACATGGAGTCTACGGCACAGTTATTAGGGATCTCTTTCATGCAGGTCTATGACCCCTATGCCTTCTTTTGGAATGCTAATGTATAGCCCGTGTCATTGTGTGTTAGGAGTACGCAGGGGGTTACACAAGAGATTGCCTTGAGTCTCAGAAGAAACTCTGGACTTTTACACTGTTGAGACCATGCACAACACGGGGGAGAGAGGCTGCCGGGAAGAACTGCAGTGGGAAACCAGGGTTCTCGAGGTAGCTGAGCACTTGAGTGCCGTTTGCGTAACAAGGCTCATTTTTATCACTACGTCCTTTGATAACAGCTTACAGTTCAGCAGAGAAGACTGCTTCACAGGTAGCACCTTCAAGGGCCTATAAAGCACAGCAATGCCATTCGTCTTCAGAAAGAAGGTCTGAGGTATGGGAACACCGCTCACTCTTACCATTCTCTAGAAACTGAGCAAGGGCACAGGCGATTCTTTTTCCTTCCCACACTCGTTGGCATCGGACGCTCCCACGCCCATGTGGCAGATCCGTTATACCCTCACGGAACCTTAAGTCCAACCCCAACAACGAGCACTTTTGAAGTTGGACTGAATGCGTTTTACCTTATGATATGGCTACAAGCCTTTGGGGACAGGAAGCGGAATATGGTGGTTTGAATGAGAACAGCTCCCACAGGCTCATATGTTTGAATGGTCCCGAGTTGATGGAACTGTTTGTGAAGGACGAGGAGGTGTGGCCTTGTGGGAGGAGGTGTGTCGCTGGGGGTGGGCTTTGAGGATTTAAAAGCTCACATCACTTCCAGTTCTCTTTCTCTGCCCTATAATTACAGATAAAGATGTGAGCTCTCAGCTACTGCTCCAGCACCTACCTGCCTGCTGTCATGCTCCCCGCCATGATGGTCAAGGACTCTAACCTTCTGAAACTGTAAGCTCCACCAAACTCTTCTGCGAGTTGCCTTGATCATGTGTCTCTTCACAGCCATAGAACAGTAACTAAGACACACACCTTCAGTAACTAAGAGGAGACATGGGCAGAGCGGACAAGAGCTTACTAACGAGATGCCCCAGATGGCTGGCCGGAGTCCTGTTTCAGAAAGGGGAGCTTGAGCAGAGACATACAGGGCAGGTATCGACCGCGTGGATCTGAATGCAGAGACTAGAGTGAGAAGCCAGGGACATGAAGGAGGCCAGCAGAGGAGCATTCCAGAGTCTTCCTGAGCCTTCCGAGGCAGTGTGGACCACACTCTGGCTCACACTCTGGTTTTCAGTAGCATAAGTTTCTACTGTCCTGAGTCTCCAGCTGGTGGTAATATGTCACAGCAGGGCCCCAGGAACCAGAGCTCATGTAGGCAGCCATCAGGCAGGACCCGTGTGATGACAAGAACCCACAGGGGGCTGCGGGTCAAATTCAGGAGTGATGGGTCAGCCCAGAGGCCTGTCAGAGCAGCTCCACCACGGCCTCAGCTGTGCTCTGTCCAAAGATGAACGTGCCCACCAGCACAGAAAGGGCGCCCCAGGCCTCCAGGCACCACCTGCAAAGCAACAGACTTGGCTGTGTGGCTGGCAGTGTGCCACACAGTGCCCGAAGGTGCTACCGGGCCAGGCACGTCAGTGAGCTAAACAAAACTCCTCTATGCTGGATAGTTTTGTATCACAAGCTAAATCATCTGAGAAGAGGGAGCCTTGATTGAGAAAATACCTCCATAAGATCAGGTGGAAGTTGCATTTTCTTAATTGGTGACCAATGGAAGAGGGCCCAGTCCACTGTGGGTGGTGCCATCCCTAGGCTGAGGTCCTGGGTTCCATAAGAAAGTAGACTGAGCAAGCCATGGGAGCAAGCCAGTCAGCAGGGCCCCCACCCCCGCGGTCTCTGCATCAGCTCCTGCCTCTGGGTTCCCGCCCTGTTGGCCTTCCTGTCCTGACCTCCTTCAGTGATGAACAGCGATGTGGAAGTGTAAGTCGGATACGCCCTTTCCTCCCCATCTTGCTTTTGGTCACTGTGTTCCGTCACAGCAACAGCAACACTAACTAGGACATCTTTCTCCTTCACCCAGAGGGGCAGCAGGAAACAAGGTCCCTGGGCATGCTTTTAAACAAGTTTTCCCCACCCCTCGCCACCGCAATGCTTCATCCCTCTTCCGTACTTTATCAAAGAAAAAAAAAAAAATGAGGAGGGAGCGCAACCTTAAGCCCCTCCCCCATGGCATCTACTGGAACCACCCATAAGTGAGGGAGAGACCAAAGCCCTGAGCCACACACAGGACGACAGCCAGCTAGGGGACAGGACAGAGGAGTCTGAGGCAACCAGGACAGACAGCCACCAAGGAAAGAGAATCTCAATTAGGAAAATGCCTCCATAAGATCAGGCTGTAGGCAAGCCAGTAGGGCATCTTCTTAATTGGTAATCAATGGACCAGCCAATGGTGGGCTTCCAGAAAAATCACTGCAGCATTAACAGGGGCCAGAAGGAACTGTCACCAGAAAGGGACATCCCCGGTTGAACGGCATCAGCACCCCCACAGGACACAACGACACTTGCCGACAGACGGGAAGGACAGAGGGCAGTTTCTGAAAACCATCTGGAAAGCCTGTCAGTGAACCGTGCTGAACTCGGCCATGACAAGACTCCGTAGCCCGCTCTAGGGACCAGTCAGCTCGCTTAGAGAAGTCCAGAGCAACTCCCGTCGGGACAGGAGGGGTCCAAGCCGTACCTCCTCCCCTGGGAAAGCAGACCTTGGGATCACTAGGGCTGAATGACAGGCACTGGGCCCAGGCCTGCCGCGGGCACTTACACCCATTGCTGTCTGAAATGGGCCGAGAGGCACCAAACATCACATGCCTACACAGGACTGGGCCTCATGCAGAACGTCTGCAGGCATGATTGAGTGCAAGGTGCTGGGCTTGAGTCCATGGACAGGTGTCCTCTTAAGGGAAGAGTAGGGCTCGAGGCTCGCAGCACAGTCCTGCCATCAGCCGATCTCAGCCCCGCCTCCAGACCCCGCAGCATCCATTTGTGCCATGAATGGCCCCCAGGCTGTGGTCACTGGCTGCAGAAAGCTAGTCCTGCATCCTTCGTCAGCCTCAGTTTGTCTCCACAGCTGTGCAGTGGCAATAGAGAGGGTGGGTAAGCACGGGGACGCAGACCCCAGGGTCTGAACTGGCCTAGCTCTGTCCTCAGCCCCCTAAGCCACCCCCTCACCTGTAAGGTGGAGACAAGCGTGTAAGGTGTTCTAGCACAGAGGCGGGCCCCAACCCCAGCAATGCTGCTACCATGCTGACACAGCAGGTGGGCCTAAGTCCTGTCAGCCACCCTGATCTTTTGACTCAGGATCAGCCTGTGCCCTGCTCCTGTCCTGGGTCTGAGCCAAGCTCCAAGGGAAGCATAGCATGGGTCAATGGAGGTGAGGGGGTGTATATGACAAACTGACAGGAAGCACAATGCCTGGAAGCTAATGTGTACACGCTGGTGAAGGGGGCTGGGGCTCTGTGCTATTCTCACGCTTGCAGGTCAGTGATGCCACACCCACCGCCTAAGGCTCCCAGGCCACAGCATTCAAGATCCCAGCCTCTCCGTACACCCTAGGTTGGCACCTAGGAGATACTCTCTTGGAGATACTCACTTGATTCTTGGTCCTAGGGGCTCAATGTCCACAGCACAGATGAGGCACAAACCTGAAAAGGAGACATGAGGTCACCCTGGCGCTCCCTTACTGAATTGGGGGTGCCCCCACAGTCCTCAGGTGGCTAATGGAAAAGTGGGACACCTGGAAAGGCAGTATGGCACAGCGGTTAGAGTCGGTTTTGGGTTAGCAAGGCCAGCTAAAGCTCCCCCTAAGTACCCCTGAAATGATTTGGCCGAACAGCATGGCCTCTCGGGACTCTGCCTTCATGGGCAGGAACTTGGTACCCAGGCCCAGGTTGTACCCATGCAGCTGTAGCTGCCTTGTTCCTTCTCCTTCCTTTCAGACAGGGTCTTGCTACACAGCCGAAACTGGCCTGGACTTGTCCATCCCCCTGCCTCAGCCTCTCTACTGCTGGAATGGCAGGCAAGTGCTCAGCTTCTTCTTCGTCCTCCCCCTCCTCTTCCTCTTCCTCCTCCACCTCTTCCTCTCCTCCTCTTCCTCCTCCTCTTCCTCATCCTCCTCTTCCTCCTCTTCCTCTTCCTCTTTCTCTTCCCCCTCCTCTTCCTCTTTCTCTTCCTCCTCCTCTTCCTCTTCCTCCTCTCCTCCTCTTCCTCCTCCTCTTCCTCCTCCTCCTCTCCTCCTCTCCTCCTCTTCCTCCTCCTCCTCCCCTTCCCCTTCCTCCTCTTCCTCCTCCTCCTCTCCTCCTCTTCCTCCTCCTCCTCCTCTTCCTCCTCCTCTTCCTCCTCCTCCTCTCCTCCTCTTCTTCCTCCTCCTCCTCTTCCTCCTCCTCTTCCTCCTCCTCTTCCTCCTCCTCCTCCTCCTCCTCCATGTTTTAATATTTTTAGAGGCTAGGGAGATAGCTCAGTTGGTAAAGTACTTGCCTTGTAAGTATGAAGAGACTTAAGTCTGATTACCTAAAAACCATATTAAAAATTAAAAAATAGAAAAGCTAGCGTGGGGCTGCGGAGATGGCTCAGCGGGTAAAGCATCTCCTGTGTCGCGTGGGGACTGGAGCTCAGCTCCGTAGAATCCAAAAGCTGGTGCTGAGGTGGCCCAACGAATGCTGGAGGCTGGGGATAGCCACTCACCAGGAAAGATGAAGATGAAGAAGGAGCTGATACCACCGATAATGCTGATGATCTCGCTGAGATCCGGCAGGAACAAGGCCATGGTGAGCGTCACTGACACCCACAGGAAGGTCAGTGGCAGCCGAACCCACGGCCCCGAGGGGTCAGCCAGCACTGGAGGTCCCTGTGTGGCCCAGTAGCTCCTTTTCCAAAAGTCCTGCATCACAGACCTGTAGACACATGGACACCAGTGCCCAGCCAGTGCCTATGCTGCTGCTATGGCTTCTGGGAGTCCTGCACACTGCAGGGGTCTGCTCCACACCCAGCTGTGTTCAGCCCCAGGGTCTGTAGGGAAGCCAAGGTTCCAGGCCCAGTTCCAATGCATACTTGCTGGGTAACACGGAGCAAACCACCTAAACTCACGATGCCTGCATACCCCACTCTGTCCACCAGAGGTGACCTCAGCCCCGCAGTGCACACTTGTACACCCTACACATGGAGAAAGCAACCTGTGGAGCACTGGGCTGAACAGGCTCACCTCCCTAGGAACAGCACGATAGGGTAGACAGTCACGATGGAGACAGCGAAGAGAACCCGAGCTACGATGATGGCCGTGTCGTTGCCTGGGTAAGACATCAAGACATCAGCAGAGACTTCAGTCCCAAAGGTCAGGAAGCCATAAACCCCTGCAGGTAGGAGAGAAGGTGGCAGGCACCTGCAATGAGAAGAAACCCCCACCCCAACCCACACTCCTCTCTCACAATACCCTAAGGATTTCCTTTGGTATAGTTGGAAGGTTCTGGAAGGGTGCTTTGTTCTGCATCCTAAACATTCCCACAGGCTAGCTGGTTGCTCATGGCTGGTGCCAGGGCCCAGATAGTGACCACTGTGTAGAAGCACTCAGAGCCTTGAGAAATAGACACACACCTCCCATGACCCCAGCCCAGTGCAACAGTGGCCAAGGAAGCAGCTGGTGGCACATTCGTCTTCCAGATGGAAAAACCAAGGCCTAGAACATCCCCGATCCCCAAGTCACACAGCTGGCAGGAACAGAAGGCTAGCCCCCTCCCACAGCACTACGTCCTGTCACCCAGATTCCCTTGCCCTGCCTTGAGATGTTACCTCTGGCCTAAACACGTAGGTGTCTCTTGGGGGGTCTATCTATGAAATCCTGTGATCCTACTGACCCTGACACAATGGGCATCTAGAGGAGATAATACAGTCACAGCCTTCAGAGCCTGGGGTTGCAGAATGACCTTGGAAAGTCCATCAGGTGACACTGGGAGTCCAAGGCAGACTCACTGTGGCCCAAAGCCTTCGGAGTCAGAGGCTCCTTTAGGTGAAAGCAGTAAAGGCCACCAGCCAGCGGCCGCTAAAAGTCAGCTGTACTCAAACCCAAGTCTGTATATGCACATGCTGCGACCCCAGGCCTACCATGGGCACTCTCGGGGTCACGCTTTACCACCTCTGAAAACTTCTGCCTACCCCGTGAAGTTTGTGAATGCTCGAAATCACTGCATCTGTGCCAGTATCTTGTTCATCACTTTCCAGACATAACCAGACCTCAGAATAGCAGGGGAGGAGCCATGTGTGAGAGAGAACAGGGGCCTCAGGACCCTCAGAACGTGGTGTGGGTCTTGGCTTTGGATACCTGATTGTGGGACCTTGGAAAAGCCACAGAAGCCCCCTGAGCTTCAGTTTCCCTGCCTGCAGCCTTCCCTATGGACACAAATGAGCAGAGGTGTTGGCAGCCCAGCACATGGTACCCAGCACAAGGCGGGCTCTCTAAGGAGCCTTGTCTTTACCCCCTTTCCATGGCGACTCCCTCCCCTCTGGGGCACCCCTCAGGCCCTACCTGTCAGAGAGTAGACAAGGCAGCAGGCCAGCAAGGACAACACAGAGACCAGGGCCCAGTGGGAGAGGCTCTGGTTCCGCATGCTGCAGTAGATGGAGACCGCAGCCTCGTGACACTGGAAGACAGAACCTGCAGCTCAGACCCTCCAGGGACAACTGGGGAGGAGCTACAGCCCAAAGCTGGGAAGCCCCTGAGTGTCTACCAGCAACACAGGCAAATCTTGGGACGTTCATGAGCAGGGTATTATGCATGTCTCAGAAGGATGGGCCTTGTCTCGCCACCTCAGCACAGAGGAACCTCACAAAGCAACGTAAGGCTGAAGGAAAGATGCCAAGCAAGGGAGAGGCCTGAAGTTCAGATCACAAGACAAACACATTTATGGCAGGTCCCGGGGTCCTTGGCACCAGTGCTGTCGGCCCTCGGGAGGGGACAGTTCCTGCAATGAGGGCTTTCCTGTGAATTGAAGGGTGCCCAGCAGCATCCCCCGCCTACACTGCCAGGTGCCTGTGTGTGTTAAAAGCCCCAGATGCCGTTAGATGCTGCCGGGCCACCTCACACTGCTCGGACCCCTCATCTGTAGTAACGGAGGGTAGGGCAGTGGTTTGGGTGGAGCGGGTGCTACTGATGGAGAAGATGGCGAGGGTCCTCTGGGGAGGTCACGTGGGAACACCCATGCTTGGGATTTACACTTTAAAAAGAAGCAAGTTCTGGGCCAACAAGATGGCTCAGCAGGTAAAGGAGATTGCAGCCAAGTCTGGTGCCCTGAGTTTGATTCCCAGAACCCACACGGTGTAAGGAGAGTGCCGACCCACACAAGCTGTGTTTTGACCGCCACACATTCATCATCACATACGAGGAAAACACACACACACACACACACACACACACACACACACACACGTAAGTAAAAACATTTTTAGGTAATATCTGTTGACAGTTCTCTGTGTAAAATGTGTAGCCAGACCCAATTTGGCTTTCCTCATCTGATCAGTCCAAGCCCTTGTATCATGGAAGCAGGCGAGGGACCCTAAGGAGCCGACAGGGTGGAGATGTCCATGAGGTTGCAGCCCCACTACCCACCATACTCACGCCCTTGCCCTCTTCCCAAACAGAGCAATCCCAGTCCCCACCATGAGTGACTCTGGCTGTTCAGCCTCTGTCAGTGAAGTCACCACCCCCAGCTCAGAACCATGCCTGGGCAACACCTGAACACCCTTGACTCCACTGATGGCCGAAGGCCAACAGACAATAGTCACCAGCTCCAGCTCTCCATCAGCCCACGTTTGGTTCCTACTTATTGTGAAGTTGGGGCCACGGTGCTCCCCAGAGCCGTGGAGCACAGGTGCACATGGGCCTTACTCCTCCCAGCCAACTCAGGACAGTACAGACACAGACACATGAACTGGGGGTGGTGGTGTACCCTCACTGTCTGCCCTGGGCTTTTCTGACAGCCAGGAGCCCCTGGGCTGGGGACAAGCTCAGCCAGGCAGTGGTGACTATTCCAGACCCTTGGCTGGTAGTGCTGGGTAAACCTCCCTCCTGTAAACATCCCAGCAGCGTGCGTGTACCTAGCAGGACAGTCAACATATCCTGCAATGTCACTCACGGCAGCAAGCTACTACAACACTTTGTTATAGCCTTGTGGCTCCCGAAGGGACACCAGCACCTTGGCCCTGTCACAGGTTCTGCTTTAGGGAACCATAGACAATGCCCCATTTGGGGGGACCCAGAGCCTTGCTCTACAGACAGAAATGTAGTCAAGGTCCATACACGGTGAAGACACTCGGGGGCACAGACACATCCGGGAGCTTGCCTTCTTTGTCCACCCATCTGAACGCAGCCTGGGAGACAGCGAGCACAGTCAGGCTTCCTGGTCCTTAGCCAGTGCACAGGGGAGGGGACACATGAGCCCAGAAGTGTGTCAGTCTCAGACCCATAGCCAAGGCACAGGTACGCAGACTGTAGCTGTCCACACAATTGTGTGTCACTTGGCTTTAAAATGGAATAAGGCAGCCTTTAGTCCCAGCACTTGGCAGGCGGATCTGAGTTTGAAGCCAGTCTGGTCTACGGAGCGAGTTCCGGGACAGCCAGGGCTACACAGAGAAACAGAGGGAAGCATTACACAGAGCCACAGATCACCTGTGGCAGGGAGATCCACAGACAGAGCAGAGCCATGGTCCCTGGAGGCTGGGGGTGAGGAGGAAGAGGGACCATGCTTTAAGTTGCTAGTGGCTACGCTGTATAGCTCTGACCACAGCCGCACTTAGAAGGGCGGTGGTAGGAAGTGAACCGAGCCTCAGTGAAGCTGTTTAAAACAAAACCAGGGTGGCCAGTGTGGCTAGAGACAGAGTCTGCAGCCCTCTGCGCCCCCAGGTCCTGATGGGATGGGGTAGTGTGCCCTGTTTCTAAGCATGTCTGGGGAGAGGTGGTGTGTATGAAGCCCATCGGAAGCCCTGACGGCCACAGGCCTTGCTGCCTTTTCTTCTGCAGCCCAAGAGGCTGAGCTCTGCCATCTTTGCCTTCCTGTACTTCCTTAGACTCCTGACTCCAGATCCTTCATCCACCCCTGCTGCACCCCCACCCCCACATCAGGTCCTTCCCCGCTCCCCAGTCACAGCAGCCCTGGAAACCCTGGAAACCACAGCCTGGTTGCTAGGAGAACCAAGAAAGGAGCTGAGGTCCAGGCCACGGCTGTGGGCTTGGGAAGCAGCTTGCACCCACTGCCTGCTGCTCCATGTTGACCACACCCAGGCAACAGCCCCAGAGCAAACTCAGCTCCTCCAGCTTTCACCCCAAACAATGAGGTGCAAGGGCTTCTCATGAGCCGCTCACTGAGCCCCAGAAGCCACACACTGAGTCCGTTACCAGGCTGAGGAAGGGCAGTGTTGCAGGGGGTTATCAAAACAGTTCTGAAAGAAAATGCGAGCCGGAGAACAGAACTGAAGGGTTAGGGGAGGGTGCACGTGAGCACTGTCACAAATAAATCCTCCCCATGACCTCCTCTGCTTTGTGGTGACGTCGTTGGCGGTGATGGGTTTTTTAAGCGAGGCAAATCTTTTCTAAAGCTAGCCATGAAGCACAAACCACCGGCTGCTTGAGTGGCTGACCTAAGTTCAACCTCTCTCCTCCAGCAGGAACGGTGCCCCAGCCCTCCATATGCTGCCTGGGCTTTCTCACCTTGTGTGCTGTGGTCTCTATCTGAAGGGGTGCCCCTCCATCTGCTACCCAACCAGATTCCTTTAGAGCAGTGGTTCTCAGCCTTTAAATGCTGCGACTCTTTGATACAGTTCCTCGTGTTGTGGTGAAGTCCCCAACCGTAAAATTATTTTTGGTGCTCCTTCATAACTGTAAGTTTGCTAGTGTTACGAATTATAACATAAACACGATATGCAGACGGTCAGGTGACCCCTGTGAAAGGGCCATTTGACTCCCAAAGGGTTTGTGAGCCACAGGTTGAGAACCACCACGTTAGAGGTATGCCTCACTCACCTGCTGAGATTCTACACAGAATGGTGGCTTTGCTCCAGTAACATTCTACTAGTGGTGACAGGGAGCCATGACCAGGGGACACATGGCTGTATTTAGAGGAGAAAGGGCAGCTGCTAATAGCAGGAAAAGCAAGAGGCTTTCCAAGAGACTCCAGAAGGAAGGGGCCTCCCTTGCCATGGTCTGGCTGAACTTGTGAACGTGTCTGGATCCCCCCCAACCCCCCCCCACCCCGGCCTGTCACTCAGCCTCCTGAACTCTCCCCAGGCCCTCCAGGTAGTGAAACTTAGACAGGCAGGATCTTTCTTCTCCCAAGACCCAGTGCAGAATCCACTCACTCTGCATGCAGCTGTAGGTAGCTCTGTCCCCAGGCCTGGGGGCAGTTCTGTGATCCTCTTCAGAAAGGTGTGTCCTAAGTCCCTGCCTTTCTCATGATTCCAGACCCAACCACCATGGTACTGTGGATACTGGTGGGGGTGGGGGTGGGGGTGGGGGAGTGGGTGGGGGGTGGGATAAGCTCAATAGGGGTGGGAGAAGCTCAATGACAGCTCATATCCCCTCTAGGCAGCCCAGGTGTCAGCCTCTGGAAGATAGCCTGGGGCACAGCTGAGCACTGGGAACAGAACAGGCCCTCAGACTTCTCCCCAAGGGGGGAAGCTGCGCTCTCCAGAGAGCACAGAAGCCTCTGAAACTGTCACATTCTGACGTACCTGGAATCCGAAGCAGATGGCGGGGAAGACGCTAAACACAGAGGTCCAGGGGGACGGGCTGCGAACAGACAGGGACAGATGTTCATCGAGGAGCTCGGGGACAACCTTCAACTCGCGAATATTTGTTTCAAATGAAATGAGAGACACACGAGGGAGCATGGCCGCAGGATGTGCTTCCAATGACTGAGTCTGTGAGCGGGGCTGAGGGGAAGCTCGTTCAATGCTGCACCTTCTAAATACATCTTTATGGACATTTGGTGACAGGACTCTGCCTGTGTGGGTGGAGTCTGGGCGAGGCAATGGCAAGGCAGAATCCCCATCTTCCCTCGACAAGGCTGCCTACTCCCAGTGCTGCAGGGTGCCAGGGCACACACAGCCACATCTCCCCGGATGCAAGGTTGATGTGCCTTGTGTCCAAACCACCTCAGAGGACAAGTGTTCCCTCCCCTGGCTCCTGTCGGGTAGGCCCTGTTTGCTTTGCTAAGCAGTTCTTCATGCTGGCCACTGGCACCCACAGGGAACACAGCACACAGGGACGTGAAAAGTAGTCGGCATTTTTGGCTATGGAAGAGATAAAGCCCCCAAAACATTCCTGTCCTGATACGGTCCAAGACTCTGCAAACATGTTCCCTCAGGGCCAAAAGGGGCTTTGCAGATAGGGCTAAGGGTTAGGACACATAGAGTCTGGGGTCGTAGAGGTGAGACCATAGTGTGCAAACAGAGCCAGCTGTGACAGGGAGCCATGACCAGGGGACACAAGGCTGGCTTTGGAGGAGAAAGGGCAGCTGCTAACAGTAGGAAAAGCAAGAGGAGGCCTTCCCAGAGACTCCAAAAAGAATGGGCTTCCCTTGCCATGGTCTGACTGAACATGTGACCGGACCTCTGACCCCAGCACTGCAAGGGAAGATACGCATGCTACAGGGCTGAGGGAACCATTCCTGTTGAGTCCCTTGGTTTGGAGCTCCCGGAAACCCACCTGCCTTACGAACCCCACCCTACCTGGGTTTTTCCAACTCCTCCACTGTCTGGCTCAGCACCACAGCTCCACAGACAGCCTCCCACGCTGACCCTCACACATCACCACGCTGCTCCCCCTAGCCTGGCTTCCCCCAAACTGCAGACACACGCACTGACCAGCCACCGGGCGTCTAGCAGATGCTCCCAAGCCTCAGGCTTCAGCATCCGGGACACACATCCTCTCTCTGACTCCTGTTTCTCTGCCACTTGTCATTCATGGCTAGAACAAGCACATCTGTGGGCCCCAGTACAGAACAGACATCCTGGGGCCCACATGCCGTGATGACAGTGGACTAAGCCTCTGAAACTGTAAGCCAGCCCCAATTAAATGCTTAAAAGCGTTTCCACGGACATGATGTCTCTTCACAGCAACAGAACACTGACCAAGGCAAGTGGTGACTACACAGTCACACGCCCCTGAGCTGTCCCTTGTCTAAGAAGCAGACCTCCACACAGCCAGCTTGGGATCCCCTCAGCCTGAGGCATCAGGTTGGGGCTGGGACTTCCTGCCTGGCCCCTGTTCCTGCACCTGACTCTCACAGCCCACCAGGCAACCCTTGTCAGGGAAGAGCCGTGTCAGATCCCCGCTGTGCTCGGAACACTGAGCGTGCCCCAGCTCACCCAGGGCAAAACCAGCAGTCTTCACAGAAGCTCTACCTCACTTTCAGCCCTAGCCTGGGCTGCTCCTCAGCCCCACTGCTCCCTGAACCTGGGCGCCGGTCAGCTCCCGCAGCCTCCGCATAGAGAGTGTGTGTGTTTGGCCCAGGAGCCCTGGGCTGGTGTGGCCTTCAGTGCCTTTGTTTGTTTGTTTTTCCAGAAGGAGGAATTTTATTGGCTTTATCCCACATCAGAGACAGAAGGGACCCATGGGAAAGAGACAGGGTTCTGCAGCAAGCCCCAAAGGAACCCCTTCAAAGAATCTCAGTCCCACCCCGGGGAAGCAGGAAAAATTGTTTCCCCAGACTCACCTCAGCAAAGGATGGGGCTGCTGCGAGAGACCCTGGGGCCACAGGTAGTACTGCACAGTGATGACCAGGGCAAGGTAGCAAGCGGCCAGGGTGCCTAGGATGCTGGCATGCACATGGGACAGAATCAGAGACTCCAATGCTCACATGGGCATCCCATCAGAGACACACAGCCAATGCTCACATGGGCATTCTAGCTCTGCCCTGGCCAGGAAGTTCTTGTCCTGAATCACCCACCATTCCCTCTCCATATGGGGAGCAGCAGGGCGTGGCTGGGCAGTGCTGCTCAGGTCTGGATGGCCCAGCATCCTTGGGGAAAGCAACTGGGACATTTCTCCTCTCACCAGCGAGCGCCAGTCAGCTGCTGGGGTCTGACATTCAAGTCAGGGTGTCCTCAGGCTTGGCCACAGGAAAGGTAAGAAGGGCTGGCGTGGCCTGAGGGCCACGAGAGCCTTGTGGGCTGCAGGTGTGCAGGGACTGGGCTCTGAGGCCTCTGCTTCCAAGGTTAGAAAGGGCATTGCTATTCACACCTGACAAGGGAAAGGGCAGCAATGAACTCGAACTTGGACCAAGTCTGGCTGTCACTAGGCCTAGATTTTTTTTTTTTTTAACACCATTCCTGAAAGCCTGCAGGTCAAATATGCATTAAAAACCACGTCCATCTGACCGTGTAGCCCTGTGGCTGTGTGCGAGGGAGACCTACCACAGGTATGCGGCAAGCCGCGCTGCTACAGGGGGATTTTATTCAGCCGTAAAGAAAAGTGAAAGGAAGACACATGCAAGGACAGAGCTCCAAGTCCTCTCTCACCCAAGTCCCAGAAGTCTAATGGAAACGGCAATGGCAGAGCCTGTGATGTTAGAGGTTTGTGTGTTTGGGAGGTGGATACTGAGCTGTAAGGTTTAAGCACAGATGGGGGTGGGAATGGGAAGGAAAGGTGGGGGCAGGTCCGACCAAAACAAAGGGCATACGAAAAACCCTTATGGAAGACAACTATTTTGTAAGTTAATTAAAAAAAAATAATTTTAAGGACTTTAAGTTGGGTGTGGTAGCTTGTGCTTTTAATTCCAGCACTCGGGGGGCACAGGGGAAAGTGGATCTCTGTGAAATTAAATCCAGCCAGAACTACATAGTAAGACCCTGTCTCTAAATAAATAAATAAAACAAAAAACAAAAAAACAAAATCCCTCCAAACCCCCCTCCCCCCAAATATATATATATATATACACATGCCATACATGGGTGAACAATACAGCTTCCAGGAGACATGGATCATTCAACAAAAATCTCAATGCCAGGCATGGGATACCTCCGTTATGAGTTACTGGCCAGGGAGCTCCCAGAACGCCCCTCCCCGAATAAGAAACTCAGGCTATTGTCAGTTTTGGTTGACCCAGAGCTGGACAGCCAGGCCCTATTTGCTGAAGATGCTGTGTCCTTTGGTCGCAGGGCACAGAAAAACCAATCTCAAGCCGACTGGGGAACTTCCTCCCTGGAGACTAGCTTTCACAGTGATGGAAGGAGCTACGCAGGCTGCCGTGGAGAAGAGACGCCCGGCACTCTTCCCCAGCCCCAGGCGCCCGCGCTGGAGTACTGCCCTGCTGAGCCGTAACGGAATGCGTTCGGGGAACCAACAGCGCTGCCTGGACTTGAGACGTGCTCCACGGAAGGGAGTTCATGCCTAGTACAGTAAAGCCCAAGGCTGGGCTATGTCCATGCCCATCCACCAGGCTGCTCTAACCCGGTCAGGGGAGTTCCTTTTCTCAGTGTAGTGGTCAATGCAGAGAACAAGAGACTGTCAAGTGCTCAGCCCTGAATGAGACATTGCTGTCATCACCCCTCTGCAAGGCTCGGAGAACATGGTGGAAGAGGGAAGAGAAAGGACTTAAGAGCTGGAGGACAGGGAGGGCTGAGAAATGCTGTCTTTCGCTCATGGCTCACAGCAGCTGTGGTGACCTATGTGAGATCAAGCCAGTCAGCATCCCAGCATGTGTGGGAGGGGCCACTAAACACCATCCCTAGGGGAGGAGCTGCTGGAGGTCATTTCCTTTGGGGGTGCGGCCCACAGGAGCTGCAGTGCTCCGGTGGGTGGGTGGCCTCACACCTACACACACATGCAATGCAGGCAGTTGGTGTTAAAGGAGGGGTGGGGTGGGGGGAGACTTGGAGGCGATCTGGGGGTAGAGGAAGGTAGGAACGAGTTGTGGATATGACCAGGATACACCATACACATGTAGGAAATTGTTGCAGGATAAATTAAAAGTATTTTTTAAAGACCTGCTGTTCTTATTTCTTGGCTTATTTATATTTCCTACTGTGCATGCACAGAACCTGTGAAGCATCCAATTTTCTTCTCAAATGAGGAAAAAAAAACTGTCTTTCTTTTATCTCTTCTAACACAGCACTGTCCAAAGTAGGGCCCTGCCACAGTGCTGCCCTGCCCAGAAGCCCCCGGGACCCCATACCTTGTGTACTTCTGGAAGGCGATTTCCCGCAGTGCCGACAGGGGGAAGATGACCAGCAGGGAGATCAGGGGCAGGGTGAAGTGCTGGGCTGCGTACCAGGGCAGTGGGACCTCAGGCAGGAGGGAGTCACACACTGTTAGAGACAGGGACAGGAGCTGGGCCGCAGAGCCCACAGTAACCACAGGGTATATATACACGGGCTGGTGGCTAAGTCAACCTAGGAGTGGAGCAATCAGAAATTAAATGGGGCCCATCCCATTCCCCCTCAAAGGAAGGAACCCCATATTTCATGAAGTCATTCAACACCACTGAACTCCCTTCTCTGCCTTTGTGGTATTGAGAGCTGCTGACCAAGGCCCCTTTGTGTTTGACTCAGAAGCTCAGTGGCTGGCTAGGGTCAATAGGCTCTGTAAGCTCTGGCTGTACTGCTGGGGAACAGTGAGCCCCTCGGTTCTTGTCGTAGCTCTGCACTGCTGCTCAGTAACTGCCCACTCCAAAGCTAGGTGCTGAGAAAGGTAACTCGGCCACGTGGGGACTGAAGGGTGAGTGTTAGGAGGAGCTGAGTTGGTCCCTCTGTTCCACCAAGGACACTTAGGGGCACCTGCTGATGGCAGAGCTGGTCTGGAGAGCCCTGGACAGCGGCAGCTCACTCCTGGTGCCCACTGGAGACCCTAGAGCCCTTCCCTCAGCCATCTGTCTCTCCCCATGGGCCCTCCTGCTGGCTCGACTTTGCCCATGGTTGCCAGGAGCTCCCCAAGCTGCCTGTCCTAAAAGCCACACCCAGACTTGCCATGAGGTCTATGCCACACACCGCAGGACAGCGCCATACCAGAGCACGCCTGGTTCAGGGGCAATGGACACAGAAACCTCTCTGAAAGCACCATGGAGAACAGCAAGAAGAGGGAGGGTAGGTGGGGGTGGGAAGCAAGGGAGTGGCCTGAACCTGGAGTGACAGGACCCCCAGGGGTCTTGCAGGTCTCATCAAAGGTAGCCTCACATAGAAATAACTGCCTCATGAGAACAGCTCCCCCTGCTGGTGAGGTAAGGAAGGGTCCCACAGCCAGCTCACCATGCACAGGTTCTAATCAGGACAGAGTCACCCCAGTGCCACCCAGCAGGCAGGTGGTGAAGGGCACAGAGATCCCAGGTAGGTTTTAGTGGGGTGCAAACCTTTCACCCCTAGAATTACCTGCAGCCAGTGCCCTTGTGTCAGTACAAACCTCCTTCACAAACCTGAAATGTCTAGACAGCCTGCGAGGTCCTCAGCACCAATGAGGGCATTTGTGCGCCTAACTCACACCGCGACTGCCTCGAAGCTCTTCTCCTTCCCAAGTGTAGGATGCAAGGGCAGACACATCCCCGATGACAGACCAGAGAGAGACGGGCATACTCTCTCCACCACTGTCAGTCCACCGAGACCCCGGTTGCTCATATCTCAGTCAGGACTCTGAGCACAGTGCTCCATCCCCGAGACTCCAACATCTCAGTACTGCCTCGCTATCAGTTCTGGATCTGAGGCATGGGAGGGGCTCCAACTTGCCCCTGCCAACTGGGAGGTCAGAGATTCCATCCTCCGTAGACCTTAGTACTGGACAGTGTCGGAGGTCCTAAAACCCCTCAGCCAGAGGCCCCTTCCGGCAAGGGCAGGAGAAAAAGACGCAAGCAGCAACACAGGAGACCACAATCTAAGCCTAGCAACAGCTCCATTTCAATTAAGCTTAAAGATTCCAATTAAAAGCCGGAGGTTGACAAGACGGTAGGAAAAAACCACAGGACGCGGCCATATGCTGTCTACAGGGAACGTATTTACAATCCCGAGAGGTAGCTGGCTTCAGAGAAGAGTAGGAAGGGTACTCATGGCTGCTGATCTTGACAAATCTGGCAAGTCTATTTATAGAGAGGGAGGCTCTGTGCCAGAGATAAAGCAGAATATTTCATATTAATAAAGGGTGTGCCTAATCAGCGGGGCTTCAAAAGCCGTGGAGCGGAGACTGGAAGTGAAGGGTGAGGCAGGCAGGTCCGCAGTCACATCTGCTGGTGTCGGTAGACCAACCGGGACATTAAGAAACTCAGAAAAAAGACGGGCCGTGGGTGTGGCTGGGTAAAGAGAGCTCTCCTATAGCATGCCGAGGACCCGTGTTCCGCCCCACACTGCACGAGCTAGGTGTGGTGGACATGGACTGCTCCTGCAGAGGTCCTGTTTGGCTGCCAGGATCTACGCTGAATGGCTCACATCCACCTGTAACTCCAGCTCCGGGGGTGTCTGACACCCCTGGCCTCAGAGGTACCTTCACTCACATGCACATACCACCCCCAACACAGAATTAAAAAATAATAAAAATAGTTTTGTTCAACGAGGTGGAACAGGAGATTAGGAGCTCAAGGTCATCCCCGGCTACATGGTAAGCTCAGTCCCAGTCCAGCCTGGGCTACGTGAAACCCTGTCCCAAACCAAAATGAGACAGCACAACACAGAATGCTCACCAAGACTGACCAGAACTGGTTCACGGATGAGTCTCAACAGTCTCTAAATCTAAAAACTGCGGGAGAGGCTTGTCTGTGAGAAACCAGAGAGGTCTGAATGACTCCCAAATGGAAATGAAGAGAGATGGTGCAGACACCCCATGAATCAGGGTGGAAGGCACAGAGAGATAGTAAGCCATGTGTCTGGCGTGGAAACGGAAACAGAAGGTAGGAAAACGGGCCAGATGCAGCTATAGCCATGCTTAGAGGAGAAGCCTTAGGAGAGAACCAAAGGCCGTGACCATGTGTGTCTTAGCCATGCCCAAATGGAATGCTGCTCTGAAGCTTTCAGGAGGGTCTTTCTTCAGTTGGCTTAGTTTTCCCATCTGTGAAATGGACTGTCTCCATTGCCTGTTCCCTCTGTAGCCACAGTCTCTCTCACACCCTCCTGTCTGCTCCCTTCCTAACCTCAGGCCAGGCCTGGCCTCTACTGTCCCCAGGGTCCCATCAATTACCCATTTCTCTGCTCATCAACTGGGGACCCAAGAGTCATTACAGGCCCCGCACCCTTGATCACCCCAATGCCAGGAAAGGAACTCACACTTTTCCAGCTGGTCCCCAATTACCCTGAGGAAGGCCACAGAGATCATGAGCAGGTTGGTCAGGAAGCAGGCCTCACACAGCTTCCCCATGGCTGCCCCACACAGCTGGCGAACCACACCCTGGTAGGTGGTCTGGCCACTGACAGAGGCTGCGTAGCCCAGGATGACCAGGCCACTGATCAGGAAGACCAAAGAGACCTGCAGAGGGACCAAGGGGCGTGACTCACAGGCTAGCCGGCCCAGGTGTGTCATTCATGAAGCCTCTGCAAGGGCCAGAGCTGAGCATGGCCTAGGTTCCATGGGCCAGACAGGAGCCCCGCCCACCGCCAGAGCTTCAGGTGGATGGTGGCATCAGCTTTCTCTGGGTCTGGGAATCTGACAGCCCTGCCCTGCGGGATGGATGAAACTTCACAAAGCCAGGGAGTTGAAAATTCTCTCCTGTTCTCTTGAGAGGCATGGCTAGGAACGTGGGCAGTACAGGGATATCTGGGCTCAGAACCTCGGGTCAGCCTGGGTGGTGTGAAGCAGGCTCTCAGACCCCCATGTTTGATGTTTGTCCTGTGAAGGGTGACAGTCCCACCCACCTCTCAGGGGTGCTGGGGCCTGAGGCATTCAGGAACAGGCTCAGGGTGAGTCTCTGTGAGAAGGTTGAGGTTTGGGGTGGGGGGCTGTTTTACCTGCTACCTTGGGGCTCTCTCCACGGTTTTTGTTTTTTTTATTTTTCATCATTTATAGTGAACACTTTTCACACACACACATGAGATAGAACACTGCCTGAATCCCCAAGCAATCCCAGATCCCACAAACAGGCTCCTGTGCTCGCTCCTGTCTGCACTCTGCAGCATCTCTGTTTACAGGGTTCCTTAAGTGGGCTGCAGGTATCGGTGAAATTCCCCAGCATGCTTAAGGCTCCCACTGCTGAGAGCTCAGTGTCCTGTACACCCCTCCACCATGAGCTAAACTTAGACTGAAGGAGCCCTGGAGCTGCTTGTGGGGCCCCAGGATGCTGTCAGCAAGGTGTGTGGGTGCAAACTGAGTCCTCCCTCCCCCCACAGGCCCAGATTTACTACTGACCTGGTTCTGCATCGGTTCCTTCTAACCACAGCATGGGAGAGGTTCATGCGTGTGTACCTGCAGCTTGTGGCCCAAATGGATCTAACCCCAAGAACCCATGGGGACTCAAGAGGGACAGTTCTTGCGTGTGACCCACTTAGAGTGGCATGTCTCCTAGTTGCAGAGGCTTGAAAATAAGATCCCAAACTACCACACACAGGACAGCAAACTTCAAAAGCAAGGCTGAGGATACGACCCAGAAGAGCCAGAGCCATCTTCCACCCACCCCTGGACACCGCTGCAACTCACCAGTGCTACCAGGAAGGTGGGCACCATGCCCCCTGCCTTGTAGAAGGCCCAGGGGAAGTTGAGCAGGCCGGCACCCAGAGCGGACTTCAGGAGGATGAACACAGCACCCAGTGAGGACAGAGTGGGACCGGTGGTGGCAGGGAGAGGCTTCTCCAGAAGGCCTCTGCTCTCTCTGGTCCACCCTTCCATGGCTGGGGCAGCAGTGGGGACAGAGAGGGAGGGCTAGCATCAAAATTGCCTTCCTTTGAACTCAAGGTCTCAAGCCCAGGTCAGCACAAGACAGGCAACTATGGCACTCCTCACCCAGCCTCCTCAGGCTCCCCTCCCCTTTTCCCGAGGGGGCCATGTTCGTTCACCCCCAGCCCTCTAGCTTTTTTACATCTCTTCTCTCCCATCCTCCCTCTAACCCCAAGGTGACCTTGACTGCATCCTTCCTTCCCCTTTTCCTCTAAGGACCCAGCTTCCTCTCTGGGTGGAAGCTTACTCACCAGCTCCCACCCACACTTGTACTTCCAAATTCAGCTCCCACAGCACCCGGAGCAATAAGGTGCCCCACCGTCCTGGCCAAGCAGATTCGGACTTAAGCTTCCTCTAGGTGCTTCGGCTGCATTGCTGGGGCCCTGTGGGGCGAGTGGACGGAGGTTCGCCTCCGCAGGGATGGGTCCTTGAGCTGTTCATTAAAGGGGCCCTAGGTCTGAGAGGGACAGAGAAGACATACCAAAGCCACTTGTCCCAAGAGCTTGCAATTTTGGAGGCTTCTGACCTGACGGGGATGTCTGGATTCTTGTGACCTGCAGAGGCCCCTCCCTGGGGTGTGGCTTTGTCAGGGGCTTGTTGGACAGATCTCAGCTGGGATCCACCAGGGCCAGGCACTTAGAAGCTGATCCCACCCACTGCAGGCCTGGGGTCAGCTTCTCCCTAGTCTGGAAGAAGGTCATGGAAGGCTGAGTTCACCACCGGCACTCACTGTCACTGGTTGGCGGTGTGGCCATCTGTGGAAAGCTGGCTAAGCATCCCTGGTAGGTCCTCTCACTCCTGGTCTCTTTTAATGCTGGTACTGGACGCTCCCCAAACTAACCCTATGTCTCAGATACACTGGGACCTCGTTCAAAGGCAGACTGATTGCCTCCATTGCGAGGAAGCCTGAGGTTCCTGATGAACTCCAGGAGCAAGCCACCTCAGGTCCAGGGCCACACCTTGTAGAGTGCAACCTTCAGTGTTCTCTGAACCAATGTTGTGGCTGCTAAGCTGGCAGAAGACAAATGCCCACTTTGGAAGCCACACAGCAAGGCGTCAAGATCAAGCCTGGGAGTTTCACCCACTTGCTGCTGGAAACCTGCCCTCCCGCCTTCTTCTTTGGAATTCCCTGGAGGGCTCCTGTAGACAGTGGCCAGTCCATCCCTGGAATTTCTGCCTCAGTGAGTCTGGCATGGGGTCTGAGAATCTTTCCTGCTGTTGTCCCAGGGACCTTGCTGAGAACTGACTTCCATCAAACATCTTCTGCGTCCAGAGTGTAACACCACCCAATCAAACTGTCAGGGATGCCCGAAGTGCTGTTTTCTCCTGCATTTCCAGCATCTCAACCCTGCCTTGGGGACCTCCTTGAGGCTTCACACAGCTGGTGTGTGCGAGATGCCTGGCGGCACCTCAGCATGCATGCCTAGGAAGGCTGTGATTCCACTGGCCCCCTGCCCTGTACTGACAAGAGTCGGCACACAGGAAGTACCAAAGGAAGAGGAAGGAAGGAACTCCAGGAAGAATAGCAAAGTCACTTGTCTCCCTCGTATGAATGCTCCCGGGGCAGCTGTAACTAAATGCCACGAGCTTGGTGGCTTGAAACGTCAGGGATTGACCTCTCAGATCTGAGTCAGTATGTGGTGGGGCCTCCCCATTCCTCATCAGGACCTGTGGGGTGCTCCTTCTGGCCTCCTCACAGGGCTAATGGTGCTCCATGGCTGTGGTCTGGTTTTCAGGTGCTGGCCCTGAGTCTGGTGTTCAGACTGAGCTGGAAAAGGGCCTTTCAACTCCATGTTCTCCTCTCTAATTGAATCTGGGGAAGGTGGAGATGGACCATATGGGGAGCAGGAAGAGCCAAGGCAGGAGCCTAGATTGGCAAGGAGAGAGGCCACACCCAGTAGCATACAGGTGACCCAGCTCCATACCACTCCTTCCAGGAGCCAGGAGGCTCAACACTCACCCTAGCCCCACCACTGGCCTTCTAAGGAAAAAGATAAAAGTGCTTGGCCAGCCAGTGGCTAAATCTTTGTACTCCCTAATCAGGCTTAGGGAGTCCCTGTCCTACCCAGGGTCCCTCATTAGCTGCCCATTAGTGTGCATGACTTAGAAATTGGCCACTGGGCTGTAAAATTCCATGATCTCTTAATTCTGAGGGGCTTTGATATCCATTCTCTGCCTGCCTCCCAGGGCTGTGTGACCTTTCCCAAGCTGTGGAGGGGGTGCCCCGCAGGGCTCCATCTGCAGCCGGGGGGAGGGTGGATGGCCACCCTCTGCTCAGCCCAGCGCGGCCTACAGCACTGGAACAGAAGGCAGGCAAGGAGGTGGGGACGGGCACCCTGGGGTACTGCAGATGGTGGCTCTCAGGGCACTGCTCTGAGCACCCATGCCTTGAGCCTTCTCCCTTTCTCCCTGATGGCTGCACACCTGTCCACCAGGGGCTTCCTGAGGACTATTCTCTCCCTCCCCACAGAGCATATGATAGGGACTCTGGATGCTTAGAAAGTTCTGGATCCTGTGAGGTGGGAGTGGCTACCCTACAGGCACTGGGTCTCTGGCTTGACCACCTGGGAAAACAGAGCTTCTTGTCTGGAGTCATTCATGACAAGCAAGGAAGAGAAAATATTGCCACCAGTTAGTGCTGAAGCAGGAACACAGGAACACTGCCTACATTAAAAAACAAAACAAATCAAAAACCCTCAGCCCCATAGAGAGCATCTAGAAGCTGCCAGTGCCAGTCAATCACCACCCCAGGATACTCTGGTTTGGCGCAAGACTCCTAACAGCTGCTCAAAAAAGCCCGGTGTGCTGAAAGGTGGTACGCCATGCTGAGAGGGTAAGGTGACCTGGCGCCCCACAACCTGCGGAGGCGGCTAAAGGAATGCTGGCGCCACAGCTAGGGCTCAGCGCCCCCAAGACAGGGTCCTTGGGCTCTAAGTGGCAGCTCACAGGGATCCACGGTTCCCCTTTGGTAAGCACATGACGCCTTAAGGATCAAGGAACTCGCATGGCCAGCTGAGGAGAGCACAAAATGTCTCCATCCTAACCTGCAGTCGGCAGAGAAGTTCTTCAGGTGGGATGGAGACTCTTGAGATGGGGAGGCGAGCCTGGGTGGTCATGTGATGTGACGGCTGCAGGAGACCCTGGTCTGAGATCCTAGCTGCTCACTTCTTCCTGTGGTGCTAGAGGAGAGTGGTGGAGGAGTGATGGGCACCTTTGGAGGGTCAGCACCCACGCTAAGTGGGCTTTTCAGAGTCACCCATTCTCCTCTAACAAACGAGCTTACTGGTTCAATGTGAGCTTGGGGTCCTTCCTAGGGTACACAGGTGCTTTTGTGTCCCTTCTAACAGTGTCTCTGTGAGAGTACAGGTCAGAGGTCATTGAGGACAGAAGGGCCTGGAGTGATGAGCTTGGGAGATGGAGACAGGCGCAAGCCAAGATGCGTGGCAGCCACTGGAGGTGAGGCAGGCGGGGACGCTCCAGAGGCCTCCACAGTACCCCTGCCACGTAGCCAAGTAAGACCATGGCGGAGCTTCCAATCTCTGGAGCCAAAGTTAGGGAGTCCAACCAGGTCATTTGCCACACTGATCCTTGAGCAACCTGAGAGCAGAGGCCTCGGGCTCCTGGGTAAGGGCTGGGGCTGTGGTTACAATCCTCCCGGGTCCTCTTGTCCCCTCCCCTGATCACAGGGCTATTTCTGCAGTTCTGTCTAAAGAAGGGGGAGAAGGGGAGAAAGGGAGAAAGGAACTGGACTTTAGAGGTGCAAGGAAGTCTTCAATTCACTCCAAGTTCACCTCCCTCCTGCTGACAGTGTCCAGGAAGAAATGGGGAGGCTAGGCAAGAGGCCTGGGGCAGGGCACAGGGTCTAGGGCTGGAGCCTCTGCCAGGCCCATAGCCTGTGTCCACCATGGCCTGACCACAGAACCATGTCCCTACTCGGGTCTGTAGGGCCAGAGACCCTTTTCCAGTGCCCCAATAGATGATGCTGGGGCTGGCCCAATCTCAAGGATCTTCTGGAGGTATGTGTGAGCCTAAGAGGAAAGGGTCAGAGTTAACATAACTCATGTTAGCCCGAGTGCACCTCAGAGACTGAGGTTCATTCCCAGCACTGTGCCACCAGCATTACCATGAATTCCTGAGCACTTTCATCCCCTTTGCCCCCAGCCCCCTTCTCCCCAAGCCCTGGCAACAGCTAATCTGCTTTGTCTCCATGGATTTGTCTGTTCTGGATTTCAAGCCATGCAGTCACAGGAGATGCAGATTCTCCTGTCTGGCTTTTCTCACTTACCACGTGTGTGGTGAGGTTATCATGAGGTAGTATCCTTCGAGGCTAGTGTGCCATCTCACTAGCAGAGACTCTTCCTCAAACAACAGCACAGCGTGGCTTCCGCCTCTCAGCTGTGGAAGAACTATGCATGTCTCTTGAGTTCTGATTCAGCCACTTCTGGGCACATCTACGAAAGGGGCTACAGGGTCTTAAGGTCACCACTGATTCAGACCCAGATCTTGTGTTTCCAGGCCACTCCTCTGTGCCTTCTAGGCACCAGTGAACGGAATCAGCATCCTATCTGTATACACTAAGTGGGGAGGGGGCTGGAAAAAGTCAGTAACTTCTCTGGAAATCCCTAATTCACACAGGGAAAATGGACATCCTGCAATGTGTGGCACAGCAGAACAAAGGCCCAGCCTTCCTCCTGTCGGTGGGCTTCCTTGCTCAGGCCAACCCAGCCTAGCCCAAGGATGGCAAAGTACTCAGGCTGTAAGCTGCCTCAGCATGCTGCCCACTGCATCTGATGCCCAGGAGTGAAGGTTTGGCAGGTCCGTCAGCTGCTGTGGAGCTGGCCTGCCCCCCAAGGCCTGTCTTCAGCTTCTGGAGGTACCAGTCCTTGTTCTATATGGGTCTAGCATGGACAAAAGTAAATGTGTAAGACTCTGGACACAGGGTTGTCCCCCACACAGAGAATGTGGGCTCTCAGAGCACACAGCACTCAGGAACTGGCAGTTGGGCTTGCGGTGTTAAAGTCCAGAGACCCAGCAAGGGAGCCTATGTTGGGGATGGTCTATCAAGGTGCTGTCTGCCTATGAGCAGCAACCTGGTCGGTTCTGTGGCAAGCTTGCAGGCAGCAGCTGTGCAGAGGCAGGAGCTGTCTGTCCAGTAGCCAGTATGTTGTCATCAGAGCTGCACTGATCCCTCACCCACAGCAGGTCACTTTAATGTCAGTGTGAAGGAGGTGTCACTGGCCGTTTCACACATGAACCAAAGCCCAGCGGCCTCTCCTGCAGTCACAAATAGCAGGGACGGGATCTGAAGGATTTCACACATTTCACACTTCAGGCTCACCACTTCAAAATGCTGCCTAAGATGGGGCCGGAGTGCCCAGGCCTCCCTGCCCTGTCGCCTTGGCCTGACCTTTCTCTTCATGGGCTCTGCCGGTCCCTGTGCACCTAGTGGAATGCTCATCCCAGCAGTCCTCTGAGCCGAAGGGTGATAGTGAGCCCCCTACCTCTAATGACAAGGCTCCACATTAACCACTCCGCCTTGGGCAAGTGAAAGCTACATGCAGACACAGGGTCCACTGTGCTGATACAGCCAGGGCTGCTTGGGATCTGCTGAAGTACCTGGAACAGGGATCCAGCACTTCACGGGCTTTAGTGCTACCTCGCAGGTCAACAGCAGTCACGAGAGCAGCCACAACTATGATGACACGCAGACCCACTAAGGGCAAGACACCCAGGGAGTCAGTCCTCCTCTTCTCTCCCTGGACTTCCTTCTGTGTGTCCGTGACCCACAGCAGCCTGGCCACAGCCAGAGGCCTCCAGGCAGCTGCTCTCAGCCTGCTGTACAGGGCTGGTGTCCAGCAGTTGGCATGTGTGACATGCTGGTTAGGCAGGGATTCCATGGGAAGAGGATGCTGGGACTCAGCGTGCTTAAAGAAGCAATTGAAGGAGGAAGCCCAAATCTGACCAAAATTATCAATGTTCATGTTTAAAGAACACCGCCAAGAAAGTGAAAGGCCACTCGGAAGGAGGGGATTTACTTCAAGTCTGATAGGGAACTCTTAGCTGAACACGTAAAGAAAGCTCCTAAGTCAGTAACAGTGATTGAAATCAGTCCATTAAAAACTAAGCGCAGGCTGGAAACAGCACTTCTCCAAGGAAGATAAACAAATGGCCGTTCCGCCTCAGTCTCCAGGGATGCACAGCAGAGCCTCAGGGATTCCGCCGCAGCGCTGTGACCAGGACAGCAGAAACAGTAAGCGCTAGCCAGGACACAGGTCCTCCAGATGCATGATGCCATCACTCCCAGAAAGACTCCCAAGAGAAACAAACACACTCGCTCACTCACTGGCACAGGAAGGACACTGTCCATAGCAGCTGGCAAGTGGTCTGTGTACCCGTCGCAGAACACTATCCAGCACCAAAAGGAATGGCCTCTGACATCCACTACACCACGAGTAAAGCTTGAAGACAAGATGCAAACACAAAGAAACTAGCTGCAAAGGACCGTACAATGTGAATTCGTGATAGAAAACACTATAACAGGCAAATCACAGCAGACTAGTTGCAGGGCTGGGGAAGAATATGGGTAACTGCTAACAGGTCTGGGTTTTCCTTGGGAGTACTGAGAATGTTCCGGAGTTAAGAGTCAACGGTGCTGACCACATTACGTAGAACACTGGAGCTCAGTGAAGCATAGCCTGACATGGAAACTTTTAGTGGGTGAACCCAGACCCCACTCAGGGTTGTCAGAGAGAATGGGAGACGGCAGGGGTGCACAACACATTTCAAGCTTTGTAAGGTTATGCATATTTATTGAAAATTTCCTTCACCAACAATGGTGAAATCAAGACCCCAAATTACAAAACATGATGGCAGTTGATACTTATAAAAATAAATGCCAAGGCCTGCGTTCCCCAGAGCCGTGCAGTGTGTCCTCTCATCAAAAAGGAGTCCTCATGATGTCACTGCAGAGAACTGCACTCTACTGACAAACAAAAACAATAGCTTTGCTTCCAAATAGCAAAGTCTTTAAAGTGACTCCCCCCACAATAAATATAGAAAATAGCCTGTACCAAGCATGTCTTCGTTTGGTCAGGGTTGTGGCATTCTGTAGAAAGCGTGTCCCGACAGCCCTCCCAGGCTCTGCGTCTTTGGTGCGCTCAGTCACTGGGCCTGATGCCACTGGAGGCTGAGCTCCCGAGTGCCTCCTACCAGAGCCCAGCACACGAGGTGCTCTGGATGGACCTCAGCTCGAGACGCCTGGGCAGAACACGCTAACCCAGCCACAAGCTGGAGATGCGGTCCTTGGAAACAGGCACCTCCCAGGATGCTCTCTGATGCCCTGTGTGGCCACCAGAGTGGTCCAAGGCTTGTTGGCTTCTGTGGCTGGCCATTGTGATAATCACACTGAAGGGGTCCTTGCTGGGTGGACCTGCTGTGCAAGCTGTGGACGCTTTGCCCTGGGCCTCCTCCGCTTTGGCCGGCTCTTGGCTTTGCTGATCTGTACCACGAAGAAGGCCAGGGCCACCATGGCTCCAAGGAAGGCAAAGACAGGGATGGTCTGGCCCACCTCCTGGTTGTAGCGGCCAGGCATGATCCCTACAAGAGGACAATCATTGGTCAATGGTGCCACAAAACTACAGCTACAGTCTTTCTGAGCTCCAGTCCAGAGACCAAACGCTAACTGACTCCATTAGCTGGGCTGGCAGAGAAGACATCACTTCTAAGCCAGAGTTGAGTATCCCAGGCTGTTAACCATAGTGTGGGTGAGAGGACCATGGAGCTTGTTTTCATCAGCTGAGCCCAAGCATCCCTATGTATATGGGGCAGGGGTGTCTCAGACTCTGTTTCTCCTCCTGGCTTGAGGGTGGGCAGACAGTCCTTGATGCTGTCAAAGCCAGCCTGCATCAGCAGGGCCCAGAGAGGCTTCTTGCTTCCCGAAGCTCAATGGAAGACACACTTATCTCAATACAGAGAGGAATATGATAGTGCTAGAGTCCTATTAGCTGAGGAAGCGAGGCAGGGTAGTACCAGAGGCCTGCTGGCCATGTTCCCCAAGGGGCAATGCCTCCTGGTGTGGCCATCAGATGAACCTCAGACCAGAGTCAATGACCTGTAACTGAGCAATGCCAATGAGCACACTACCATCAGCACATCCCCAACCTACACATCAGGCCTTTAGGATCTTGGCTCATCACATGAAGTTCCCATAGCTGGCCTACAAGGGCTGGAGTACTTTTTCCAGGCCAATTCCCGAAACCCAGAAAAAACCCCCTTGGGAGATACGAACCCCTGAGGAGGCCACAAGAGTTTCTAGAATAAAAGGATCACACTTATCAGCTCTGGAGGAACCTGGGGCCAACTCTCCCAGCTAAAACATGGGAACCTGGAGTAAGAAGTCTGTTCAGCCCAAAGGCCTCATCTGAGCAGAAGATAAGATGGATTTACCTCAGGAGCCCAGTGTACCTCAGCCAAGTGCCAATCCAGCTGTCAGGACAGGCCTCAGGGGACCCAGAGACCCCAGGGGCCAGCATAACAGAGACACCCCATAGAGAAAAGTTGTTTCCTGGGGTCCACAGTACATACCTGCTTGTGGAACTTTAGCAAAGAGCATCCAAATTACTCCAAAAAATTTTAAGTGTATCATGTGACCCACATACGAGATTTAAAATATGTATACAGAATTGCTGGAGAGATGGTGCAGTGGCTAAGAGTACTTGTTGCTCTTGTAGACGACTTTAGTTTGTTTCCCAGACCCACACGGTAGCTCACAACCACCTGTAACCATCTGTAACTCTAGTTCCGAGGATCTGAAGAGAGTGTTTGACCCTAATGGGTACCAGGCACACGTGGTACATGTACATACATGCAGGCAGACATTTATACATATAAAATAATTCTTTTTAAAAAATTAAAATGTGTATATAGAATTTTCTAAGAGAATGACATCTCCAGCTCTAGACCTGCTCTTAGCCTTGCCAATTTATACTGCAAAGACAGCCAGGACCACCACACAGTGCCCAGGAAGGTCCGGAAAGGCAGGGAAGGCCTGGCTCCCTCCTTGGGGAGGGCAAACACCTGGAAACCCATAGTAGGATCTAGCCCAGCAAGATGCCATTAAGGACTCACCTCCAGGAATGTCCCAGGCACCGCTTTCTCCAGGGGACAGAGGTCTCACTTGAGGGCGATTCGATCGAAAGTTGGGTAACACTACTTTGTCCAGGTCAATGGAAAGCAGCTTCTGATGTTTCCAAAGATTACTTCCGGGAATAGATTAAAACAAAAAAACATAAGCACTTGTCCTCACCTAGGATGCTTAGCCCATACCTAACAAACTGCAAGCAATACAGGGCGACGTGACCCTCCGCCTCTCATCACCTGACTGCCAACTGAGTGACTAGAGCAAGCGACTGCTTCTCAGTCCTGAGAAAGACTGTCCTAGGGGATTTGTAAAAGCCTACCCGAGCCCATTCCTGTCCAACACTGGGAACACTGCCAAGCGAGGCAAGAGGACAGTCCAGGCTGGAGCTCCGGAAGGAGCAGAGGTCAGAAGGTGTCATGGAAGGTCTTTCTTTTTTGAGGCTCCAAGTAACCACAGCCTGCTTTCTGAATGCAAGGCAATGCAGTGAAGGAACTCCACAACAACCACCCTCAGACACTGGTGCCAGACAACCAGCAATAGAACAGGCAGATTTGCAAGTAACCAAGTACTGAAGAACAGGTGAGCAGGAAACACTGCCTGCATGTGGTGACCACCAACAAAGCAGACTGTGGGTACTAGACTGGGAGCAAGGCATTGCTCAACTCTGCTTCCTCTTTAGGGCTGAGAAACTCAAGTCGAAGCAATCAGAGCTGAACACGGGGGCTGAAGCGCTGCGGACGATGATGAGCAGCCTGTTGTACCCTGGGGAGCTAAGGGTACCAATGGAATGAAGATACCTGAAAATGAAGAATTTCTTATCTTTCTGCTATCAGTCTACCTAGAAATTGTTGGCTTATGTTGTCTTCACTTCAGTTGAGGGAAGGCACAGGCAATTAGTCCCAGCAGCAGCAGCCAGGCAAGAAACTTGTCCCTGGGTGGGGTGGAAGAGCGACCACCAGAGATCCTGGCCGAGCACAACATGACCAACTCAGACAGAATTGCAGCCCAGGATGTTTGCATGGCTTACTGTTACTGCTCAGGGTTAATCTGTCTGAAAAGTTAACTGACAAAGCCATGGAACCTGTGGCGTCTCAGGCTTCCCAACTGTGTTGCTAAGGGGACATTCTAACAGTATCCTGTGTCCTGGAGCTGCTAATGGGGACTGACTGCTCTTTCTGATGTGAACTCCATGTTACCCCTGGAGTTTCACAGCGTACTGATGGGGAATGGAGCATCTGCCTCGAGTCGACGTTCCCACACACTGACATCTAAGGACATCCGATGCCCAGCCAAAAACTGGGAACAAGCCTCACCTCAGAGATGGGAACTTGCCCTTAGCATGGCCGATGGCCACCTGCAGCTCTAACACTGGTGCAGAATCTTCTAGAGAGTCAGAATATATCCTGATCTAAGTTTCTGAGAATAATTTCCCTCAAGATGTGATGGGCGAGATAAGAGAGCAGTGCAGCGGTGTGGTAAGGAGAGAGATTGCCGAGAGCAAGTCAAAATTAAATTCCAGGAAGTGGGCATTATCAGCGCCCTGGATGGACTCAGTGTGGGAGGGATTGTCTGATGCGGCCAGCCAGATAGCAAAGGTACTGTTATCTGTTCTCAGAGCCTTCAGTGCACACTGGGGAGAAGAACTGGGCTCCTGGCACTCTAGCTAACACAGCTGCTCTTTGAACATGAAGATCGTGTCTAGAATAAAAGTCTGGTTTGAACACTAAGATAACAAGGTTCTAAATAAATGAGGATTCAAAATGGAAACATATTACAAGTTTTAAATGACGCAGAGTGACTGGACTGGAAAAGAACTCAATTAGAAGTTCAGACGGAACATTGCTGCTAAAGACCAAGTGATGTGTGTAACTTTCTGTGTATGAGTGCCCACATGTGCCTGGGTATGTGGAGCACAGAGGTCACCGTGGTGCCTCCCTCTGCAGGTTTCTCATGATACCTGGGACTTGCTGTTTCGACCAGATGGCTGGCCAGTGAGCTCCAGGCATTCTCCTGTCTCCATTCCCCGACACTGACTACAGGTACATGCTCCTGTACCCAGCTTTTTTTTTTTTTTAAAACATGGGTTTTAGGGATCAAACTTAGTGTACAGCAAGCACTTTACCAAGCTACTTCCATGGTGCCATCTTTGTTTTCTGTGACAGATAGTCTATGACATGTCCTTGAGCAGAACACTGAGAACCTGCTCCCATGCTGCGCAATAAAGCATGCAGGCTACAACACCAGGCTAGGCTGCTGTTTCCTTACAGCACCAATGGGGATCCTACCCTCAGCTATACCCCATCTGTCTATCCTGAACTAAGCACAGTAGCAGCAAAAAAGGGGAAGAAGAAGGGAGGCAGGACACTGTTGTAAAGGAAGTCGATGCCAAGAGGGGTTGAGAGAGGAGCACCCACCTGCCCTGCACAGGCAGCTAGCTCTGCCAGCTAGCTCTGGGAGACTACACTCTGTTAACTTTCCCCCATCTTGTCCTGCTTCAGCAAGATGACAGAGAGAAAGGAGAGGGTGCAAGCTAGAGAAACAGCTTGGTATGGTCTGGCTGGAGAGAAACTGCAATGAGAACTCAGGTCTGGGAAACGGAAGGAATGATACAGGGGAAGATGTCAGGTGACAGACAGCAGGGCAGAGCCAGACGAAGCCACACACAAGTGCAGCGCTTGTGGACAAAGGCCGCAGCATCCATGGCGCGCACTTCTGGATGCTGTCACACCTCCTAGGAGCGGCTTCAGCCCAGGGTGCAGGAGAGAGAAGCACCCGTATTCCAACACAGCACCCTGGACAGGGAGCACAGCTCAAGTGGCAGCACCTGGATGGATGGATCCATCTTTCCTTCCAAAGCACTCTACTGCAGGGCATCACCGAAGTACGTTTCTAAAGATCAATATGGGGGTTTGCTCATTTTTACAACCGTCAGAAAATGACAAGCTAGATTGGATTATTCAACGATGATGTCAGCAAAACTGCATTCACGCCTATAAAGAAAAGAGTGAGTCACAGGCCCTGGGGAACGAGAAGAGCACAGGCAAACACTGACCTGGGTGCAGTCTCATTCAAAGGCTGTGGCTTGGCCCATGACAAGTGTGGACAGGCTGGAAGAGGCCGAGGTTTCGGGTCTCCCAAGTGGGCCTCAAGAACTTTGGAGTACCGATGGAGGTGGTTTCCTGACGTTAGTAGCAGTGAGAACAGATCATCAATATAAAAACACAGGAGAGAAAAGGTGGCTTTGAGTGACTGTGTACTTTTCTGTCAACAGCTCACTGCTCTGTCAACCCAGCCTCCACATGCTTCAGGACCACACCTGACAGGGTGCCCGGTTCCCTTAAACAGGGCCACATTGTCATGAGGCCACCAAGGACAGTGGCACAGAAAAACCTCTCTTCTGGAATACTTAGTTGTCTGGCCAAGTAAACAAATCAATTGCATTTCTAGGTTTTTACATTTCTTAAATCTGTGCCACACTACACTGTAGCCACTAACTACACATTGCTACTGAGCAAATGAAATGGATATCACACATCTAAGTAATTTTTAAGGTGTTAGGTGGAAATATACTATTAAAATGAATATTACCTTTTCTACTTTGTGTGTTCTGTGGCACATGTACCTACATGTTGGTGTGTGTGCACACGTGTATATGAAGGCTAGAGATCAACACTGGATGTTGTCCTCATTCTACATCACTCTCATGAAACCTGGAACTCAGAAATTCAGCTAGACTGGCTGGCCAGTGTCTTAGCCCACCCGAGCTGGGGTTACAGACACGCTCTGCTGCACCCCGTTATTTATGAGGCTGCTTCAAGAGGATCCGAACTAAAGTTCTCATGCTTGTCTGGGAAACACTGCCAACTAAGCCAGCTCCCCAGCTCTCCTTATACTTGACTGTAGTTGCTGGGATTTGTTGTCTTTCTTCCATTTGGCTTTTTATTTTGAGATGGAGTTTCACTATCAACAGGCCAGTCTGACCTCCACTTAGTATCTTCCCTTAGCCACGCAAGTGCTGAGATTACAGGCATACAACACCACGGCTGGCAGCTACTGTAAAATTCTAAACAACATCTGTGGCTCACATCCTTCTTCTGTGGACAGTGCTGCAAGGAACGGACAATTTGGTTCTCTGAGAACATGAGCACTAACCTGAACAATACCCTGGAGTCACCTCACATGGCCTGAATGACCTAGCTGCCTAACTTTTCTCCCTCTTGTTTCTTCATCTGTATACCAAGAATAATACTATCTCTTTTGCTATATTACTGGGAGGCATTTGTAAGCTAATCCCTACAACGTACCCAGCCTGGTGCCTGTGCCCAGGGTACTCAAAGATGCTGGAGATGGCTCAGTAGCTAAGAATGTTGCTGTCTTGCAGAGAACAGGAGTTCAGTCCCATCATCTATGTTGGGCAGCTTACAACTACCTGTAACAAGAGCAATACGGGCCTCCAAAACCTTCTTTTGGCCTCTCCAGGCACTTGCACAAATATGCACATATGTCCCATACACAAAAATAAAATATTTTAAAAGATGCTGGACCCCAGGAGACCACCCACATACAGGATCCACAATTCCTGTCCATCCCGGGAACAGGTGGATGAGTCCATTGCTGGGCTACCAGCAACCACAGAACAATTTTCAGCCCCCACTGAGGGGCAGGTCCTGGTACTGGCAGTAGTACTATGTCTTGGTGCACCCTGAGAGATACTCACCTTCCATCCTTTCAGGAGGGTTCAAGCCAGCTCCATTGGGTGGGCGCTGCCGGTTCCCTGAATGGCTGAGGCTGGGAGGGGTCACACCATATGATGTGTACTGAAGTAGCGCATCCAGAAGCCAGAAGCAGTCTGCAGAGTCAACAGGCACACTGCTTAGATCCCTTTTTTCTTTAACAGCAAGCCCATCAGTGTTACAGGGGTTACCAGAGGAATATGGGCTGGGGGTTACTTTCAGAAGTAGGGATGACTCCAGAAAGCAGTTCCATCATCAAAAACCCACTCCAACACTAGTCAAGACTTGTCAGAATTGCAAGCACAGAGATCCCTGCAGAGCTTGGACAAGAATCTTGCACACCACAGCTCTTTGCACAGTTTGCAGGCAGCCCCACATTCCAAAAGTCTCTTCTCTGCAGCTTGGCTAAGAACCTGATTTTAAAAAGGGAATCCCTCCGGGAAAATTGAAGAATACTAGCTCCCATGGGGAGGGGAAAAGGGAAGTTCAGGAGTTAGTTTAGGTGAAGCTGAGACACCCCCTCCCAAACCAGGCTCTCCTACTCTTAAGAAGAATGCTTTCTCTACAGGTAGGTCCCCAGCCCACCCAGGACAGTCTGTTCCAGCACGAGCTGACTGTAGGTGGGTTTTACTCTATGTCCCAGGGCTCTGGGCAGTTCAACCACTGTAACTGGATTGAACCACCTGCCTGAGTGCAACACAGCTCTTGACAGCTCATGGGCAAAGACAGACTAGGGTTTATTCAGAGTTGGAAAAGACCATATGACACCCACTGAAAAAATGGACTCCACAAAAGGAGCTCCAAGCCAGCTGCCAATGACCTAAAGCCATTCTGGGAACAGGAAGTGGGTTTGAACTGAGGGAACATACATGCGAAGGTGAGTTCAAGATCAGAGGAGAAAGTCTATTATTTGAGTCAGTGGTCCTAACCAAGATACTCAATTCTTTTCTGGGACATCTCAGAGTCCAGGTCTGAGATTATGAGCAACTCTCAGTCAGAACTTCACAAAGGCTCTTTCCTAAAGAGGCTGCAGATGCTCCGATCCCAGACCTGGTCTCTTTCTGTCTGTTCCCTCCTATCCCCTATTTACCCAGCCCAAGTCCCATTAACACCTGTCTGGACTAAAGCAGCTTCATGAGTGGGAAAGGCTGTTAAGTACTTTGCTCTAAAAAGAGCATGCACTTTTGGCCAAGAGCCAAAAGCCCCAAGGACCCAAAGAGCTGCCATCTGAAATGTACAGGCACAGACAGTACCTTTAGGCACTTAAAATTTAATAAAGACTCCTACCAGGAGAGTTCAGATCCTAGAGAGAATTTCTGTGGAAATAAAACATTAATCTCCTATCTGCTGTGACTTTAAATCTCACTTTCGGTTTTAAAAAAAATATCATATTCAAAGGATTTACATAAGCTACTGAAATCCAGTCAACATCAACATGAGATTGGAGAAAGGTTCCACAAATGGCACGCGCCCATGCCACTGCTGTCCGAGCACCCTGCAGTGCTGAATCCTGAATCCTGGTTTGCCAGCATCTTCCTGGTTAAAGACCTTTTAGCAGCATTTCCACTGTTCCCTCCCTAAAGTAAGAAAATGAAGTCCATACCCAAGCACATGAACCGCACCCTTGGAGGATATAAGAGATAGGCTGGAAAGGAGGCACAACAGAGAACTAATTCTGCCCTCTTTGCTTCCTGTCCTCAAGAGAGTAACAGAGGCCTCTCTCTGACAAGAGTTCCCAACACCCCAAACTCTCAAGTCTTTAGGGGAGAGCTACGAGCAGTGCCTGTAAGAAGTATGGCTGGGAAGAGAGGCCAGACCAAAGAAACGCACATGAGCTCACACAACCTAGTAGAAAGCCCGAGACGGGAAGAACCTGGGTCAACTGGGTTAAAGGGGTCTCTACTAAACAGGTGACAGTGACTCATGCCCACAAGATGGGGAAACAGAGGCAGGGTACTGAGGTTTGTAGAGGTTTGTGTATCTTATGTGTTAACCTTCAGGTATCTGCAGAAATATCCCAGCAATCAAAGTACCTGGGACTCCCATTCCTGACTACTGTGGCCAAGTACCTGTTATTCTCCAGCTCTGGCCAGCGTCTTTCCTGGGACAAAGGAAAGAGAACCATGTACCTAAAGCCTTAAGCCTATGTGCTTCTTCTCTTTTATGGCCATATTGGGTATTGAACCCAGGGCCTTGCAGGTCTGAGGCATGTGCTCTACCACTGAGCTGCAGCCCGAGCTCTCCGGTGTGCTTTTCTTACCCTTCTGTCTGTGACTGTCATCCAAGCAATTGGAATCTCCATACAGGACGATCCGGCCTCCGCCCTCAGTTGGAATCTGATACAGCCCCAAAACTGGAACATTTTCAACAACTGCTGTCTCTTGTTTTAAGACCTCCAATCCTGCAGCAAAACAGCAGGGAGAGTTCTCATGAGGGAATTACCGATTTTTTAGTTGCCACTTGACCTGATATTTGACCTACCTGACACAAAACAAGAAAAATACAACATTCAATCAAAACAGTGCAAATCTTTAGAACAGGGAAACAATATTTTAAGCATTATTAATTTTGGTTTTAACAAAATTCAACTCTCACAAAACTAGAGTCCACAAATGCAGCGTGCACTGACAAAGCAGGCTCTATGCTGTATTATAGGAATGGGGCAAATGTGGCTAATTTTTAAAATGTGGGTAGGTCCACATGCCTTCAGATGTAAAACCTGACGAAGCACACACCTTAGCAACAGCACCTTTGTCAAGCAGACAGCACAATTGAAATGTTTAATGAATTGAGATGTAAAAAAGTACCAGTGCCCTGGGCAGTTGCCAACAGTGTAGCCACACTAAGTTTGTCCTAAGCAAGGCTTGCCTTAGCACTTGGTGCCAGACACTGTCAAAATCTGGTACTGTGCTTGTCCGTCAGCTCTGAAATGCCTCACCTCTGGAGTGAAACAAGGGAGTGAACAGGACAGACAGGCACAGATGGGCATGGGCAGGCTTACATTTACTCCCATGGCTAGGTAAGAGTTTAGTTTAGTTGTTTTTTTTTCTCCTTTTTTCTTGTTCTATTTTCCTTTTTTGGTGATACTGGGGCTTGAACCTAGTGCTAGGTAGTCACTCTACCATTGAACTACACCCCCGTCTTTTTTCTTTCTAACTTTTGATAAAGATGGGGTGTTCTGCTGGGCAGTGGTGGCACACATTAGTCTCAACACTTGGGAGGCAGAGGCAGCTCTGAGTTCGAGGCCAGCCTGTTCTCTAGAGTGAGTTCCAGGACAACCAGAGTTACAAGCAAGAAACCCTGTCTCAAAAAAAGAAAAAAGAAAAAAAGAAAAAAAAAAAAGACAGTGTTCTGCTAAGTCACCCAGGCAGGTATCAAGCTTGTGATTCTCCTGCCTTAGCTGCATCAGTAGTTAGGATGACAAGCCTGCACCATCTTGCTCAGCAACTTTAACTTGTTGCTCTTTGACAGTGAGGCCTTTTCTGTGCTAGCATGATATGCACTATCAAAGTCCTTCCTTACACCTAAAGACTATCCAAGTTATCAGCACGCAGCTGATGTTTTAAAACACAAAACAAAGCATGCATCATTAAATCTACTTTTGCTATCTCCTTCACCAAAATACTGAACTGCAGGAGGCAGCAAGCAAGCCAGGAGGCTCTTAATCCTGGAAATGGCAAGCCTATGAGAGCAGCCATAGGGCTGAGAAGATAAAATCACCATGTGCTTAAAGTGGCCACAAACGATTAAGTTGAGAAACCTAGTTTCACGTTTTCAAATGATAAAACTGTCTCAGTTACAGAAAAACAGCCATCCTGATGGTAGTGTGGCTGGTCATTCTAAAGACAGGCCATCAGTTTTAAGGAGGAAATGGCTCCACCAGCACATGGTCGAAAACTGCCACATGAGGGATGTCAGTCTCCTGGCACTTAGCAGAGATGAGACAGGTCTTACAGCTCAGAATCCCAGTTTGGAGTGACAGCCGTAGGAAGAATATCCTGTGGTTCTGTCCTACTGTCCTACACCTAACTTTCAAAATCAGAGATGGTCCAGTGTGTCCCTGCTGTCTCTACTCAGCAGTGGGCTCTGTGGGGGCCTGGCCCAGGCTTGAGGGATGTCTGCTATGGGTAAACACAGACAACATGGCAATGCCCCCTAGAAGGGAAGACAGTGTTTTTAACTTCTGAGTCTTCATCAGGTTAAGAACTCTCAAAACCGTCAAGTGTATGCCAATCACAGAACAACCCTTAGACTGTGACAAAGATAATTGGGCCTCATCCTAGAGAAATCCCATTCCTTTTGCAGACTATACATGTATTTTAAATTATCAGCAAGAGTCTGTCTCACTCATTTTGGGATCCCTGAGAACCACAGTAGATACTATACAAATAAACTGCAGTGAGTTTTACCAGGAACCAGAGCAGAAGGGAAGGCCTGGGACTAATGGCATGCCTAACACCCAACAAAACATGCAGCGGTAGGCTGTGAGGCACACACAAGGATGCACCGAACACCAGAGCCAGACACTTCAGAAGAGTGAGTGCAGCAGGTCAAGTACTCAGGAAAGCTGAGGGTTAAGGACACTAGAGGCCTGTGAACAGCACCCATTCTTTACCTTGGTCCTTGAAAGTCTGTGTGATCACGACACCATCTTCTGGAAACTTGGCGATGCTGCACCCCGACGCATAATACACTGGAAAACAGTTGTTCACCATTAAGGGAGCAGAGACTCACTGACCCAGCATGCATTTCTACATGGTCTACCTCACTTATAGTTATTTTTAAAGATTTTTTAACCTGAAGAGACAAATGGCTATTGCCTGTCACAATTTACTTCAAACCTCAAGTAAAAGATGTTCTAAACAAATTTTTAAAAATATAAACACTCTGTTGTTGTTGGAAAAAAGGGTTTTGTTATATATCCCAGAGTGACTTCAAACATCTATCTCAGGCTCTTGGCTCCTAGGTACTAGGGTTACAGGTGTTGAGCCACCATGCCTACTTTATGTGGTGAGGATGGAACCCATGGCTTTGTGCATGCTAAGTAAACACTCTTATCAATTGAGCTACATGCTCAGCTCATTTTAAATAGATAGGGACTGAACTTAGATCCTTATACATGCAAGGCAAGTGACCACTGAGCTATGGCCCCAGCCCTAAATGGGCTTTTTGAAAACACCGACTAGGTCTTTCCACACTATAGCTCATTTAGGAATCCCATTTCCTTCTGAAACCTAGACTTCAAAAGCATGTAGCACATACCCTTACCCTTCTGCCAATTGCATGCCTCTACACACAGACACAATGCCTTACTGTCATGGTTTGCCAGTGCAAACTCCCCTTCATATAGGCCATCACTGAACCCCATGTTCCACACAGACAGCAGCTCATTCAGAGCTGGGATGTTGGCTCCTCCTGTATCTGGCATCCACCACTGCCTGTAAAAGTGGCAGCGGGCACAGAGAAGGCAAGAATTAAAATCCTCCCATACACTTCCTCTTTCCTTGTGTCTTCTGTCACAATCCAGTCCACACATACATACAGAAGTGTCAACTGAAACAAGCTGTTTGGTTTGAGAAATACACAAACCTACTGCTCCAGCCAATGTGTAAAGCATACTCAGTTTTCCTTTATGAAATGAAAATCAGTACTTCACTGGCAACCTAGAAGGCCTAGTTTAAACCTAGCCGGAAGCAGTGAAGCAGAACAGATATGCCAAAGAAAATCCGCAACACAACACATAACATTACAGCACTCTAGCACGCAGTGCCCAGGGTTAACTGCACAGGTCTCTTTGAGTCACAGTTCCTTAGGTGCATGTAAAGGATGCAAGACAGAATAGCAAGAAACAGAAACCAATGCACAGGTATCCAGACTCAGCAAGGGAAGACAATGACCCCCTAATTGGCACTGAGTCCAGAAACCTGTCTCTCCACAAGCAGCTTTCTTGTACACAGACAAGAGCTTTCCCCACCCACAACTCCACTACCTAGAAAGACCACCCCAAGGCAGTCGCACAAGAGCTTGCTGGGGGAACTCTATCCCCCAAAGCCATACTGCTATGAAATGCCAACTGTAACTGTACCTTGTGTTTTCATCGTAGAATTTCACTTTTCTCATAACAGAAGTGTTGTACCAGTCACTGAAGATGACAAGGGAAAGGCCATTGTCCACGTCCCTCCTCAGCTTGGCAATCTCCTCAGGGAAGTACTCTTCCTCACTGTCTACCATAAGCAAAGTGCCTGATGGAAGAAGGGCCATGGTGTGATAGCTGTCACTTCTGAGTGGCAGAGGACAATTATGAAGCACCATCTCTCACTGATGTCCTGATGGCACCTCTGGCTGGTGCCACCCTGGACCACTGCGGAAGGAGGTCAGACACACAGGGCCAGGGCCCAGCAAGCCACAAGGACCAGCTTACTGACCTCTTTGGTTATCATCTTTGCTCAGTGTAAAGATGAAAGTGAGAATGAATGTCATGGGGAGGCTCATTCTCTACCTCCATTTGGTCACAGGACTATCCCAGGCTCCTTTAATCCAGCCTATCAGGGAGCATTGTGGGAACATTCAACATACATCCAGCATGGGCTGGAAGACCCGGCCAGCAAGGTTGCTCACCATACTGTGTGGCATCAAAGCATGTGAATGGGGCGCCCAGCACTTCCACGAAATAGCCCATGCTGCGCAGATGCTGGTACATGTCCCTGAAGTTGGTGTGGACATGGTCGCCATTCCTGAAAAGCAACACCCACAGTATTCAGATGACCACACCCCACTGGTTAGCACAGGAACACAGCTGGTCCCAGAAGTGGAGCCCAGGAGCCAGCCTTTTCAGGACTGCATCATTGAGTTAGACAGGCTAAGGTAGTGACAAGAGAGAACTGGGTGCATGACATGTGCAGATGATAAAATAATGCAAAAACAAGGCAAAAATGCCCTGAGAAGTTCTTTAAAGACACCATTAACTAGCTAGTGACAATCACCATAGGATGCAGAGACTGGTGCACTCTGTGCAGGTTAAGCACAAGATTCCTTATCACCTTGGCCTGCTTTCCTTTCCAAACAGGGAAGCTGTGTACCCCTGCATAACTAGATAAAACTATCTAAATGCCTGATAGAAAATCCCAGTGCCCATCTCTTCAGCAATGGCCTCTGGATAGGCTCCTGTGCAGAACCATGGCCTTGCATGATGTGAGTTTCCCCTACTGCTATCATCTGTCTCTGATCTGGACCCACCACCTGCCTTTCAGGAAAATCTTACTTTAAAAGACAAATCTGGGGCGAGAGATGGCTCAGTGGTTAAACTGGCTGTTCTTACTGAGGACCAAGGTTCAATTTCCAGCACCCACATGGAAACTCACAACCATCCGTGACTCCATTTCCACCAGATTTGATGTCCTTTTCTGGCTTCTGCAGGGACCAGGTATACAAGTGGTACAGAGACAGTGGTGTGCAGATAAAACATCCATACATACAAAATTTTAGAAATTAACAAAAAAAAGGCAAATATGACCTTGTAAGAATCCTGGTCAAGTTAGGCAATGGTGGCACATACCTCTAATACCAGCACTCAGGAGGCAGAGGCAGATAGATATCTTGAGTTTAAGGCCACCCTGGTCTACAGAAGGAGCTCTAGGACAGCCAGGACTACACAGAGAAACCTTGTCTTGAAAAACCAAACCGAACAAAGAAAACAACACAAAAAAGAATCCTGGTCAAGTAGTTGGATTCCTTCCCTCCCTACACTTTCAGCACGCAGCTTAAGCTTCACTTTAACACTAAGTGAAATGAGCTGGCTCTGAGGCCAAGAGAAGGGCGACCTAGCTGTCCTGTAGGAATACCGAGCAGGGTGGAGCATGTGAGGGCCAGGAAAGGAGGCAACCCCAGTCAAGACAGCCACACAGGTCTGGCAGAAAAGAGAGCTGATGGACAGTCTGAAGCAAGATGTGGAGAACGCCTGCTTTCAGATGATTATGGTGGCCAACATATGGCGGATGGAATGCAGGGAAGCATGAACAACAGAACCATAACTTGTCAAGAGGACAGGGACACCACTCAGACCTCAGCTAGAGCCAAAGGAAGGCTATACATTGGGGGACGGGGTGAAGGGATGGGGTATGACACATGGATGATGTCAGGGGACAGAGCCTGACAGTGGGATTGACTTGCCAGCTGACTCAACAGTAAAGGGAAACAAAACAGAGGATCACGTCACAGTTTCTGCTGCACAAGGGCACGCTGAGAGAAGTCAGTGTCTTCACCACACAGCTAGCCTCCCAACAGCGGCAGGAGCAAGGACACAGAGTCCAAGAGTGACAGGGTGCAGGCAAAGCTGCCACTCACCAGTCTAAAGGATCATTCTTCATCCGCAAGTTGTCCCTGGGGAAGTAGCCAGGTGGGTACCGGAGGTTGTGGTACTGGTCCCAGAGGACTCTCTTGCTCCGAGGAGGGGTGGGAATGATCTTCACCTTAATAGGAAGCTTCACTGTGGAAGTATGCTCGGCACCATTTTTTGACTGAAGAAGAAAATGAATAAAACAAACTTGAAATGCACCCCTTTTCTGAAAAAAAATCTTAGTTCAAGTTTTAAAGCATCTTTTTCTTTTCCCTCTTTGTTTACAAATCTCAAAATTAGGATCTTTCTGACTCAGCTTCCAGATGCTGGGGTTACATGCAGCAGCAGCATACCATGCTCACAAAGGTTGTTTGTATTTACCAATTTAACCCACATAATTTAAATGTAAGAATGTGCAACAATAACACTTATGTGTTGTAACTAGTTCTGCTCAAATTGAAGAGTTGAACACTTAAATCCCAGGCCTTTCATCCCTAAAGGCCACTAGAGCTGTGCAAGGCTGCCCCCACCTCCTCCCTGAGAGGCCAGCTCCGGAAGTGCTAATTTGGAGCTTGAAGCTAGGCCCAAAGGTCCTAGCTACTGGGAGAAGCTGTGGTGCATGAAGCACCGTCACAGAGTGGATTTTAAACACAGCTGCTCTGGAGGCCCTGGGCTATGCTTCATGGCCACTGAGGCTAACCCAGTCACTCTCAGTGGCCCATCAAATGGGGACCGTGAGCACTGATCCTGCTCCCCATATCTGCTCTCCTGACAGGAGCTGGTGAAGGGTAAAGAAAAACAAGCTACTTCCTGGTGCACCCTTACTTCTGTCTCTGCTGGAGAAGCCACTGCGATCATGATGTGGCCTTGCGCGATGCCTTCCCAGGAAGCCGCCTTCTTGGTCACAGAAATGGAGATGGCCAGGTACCCCGACCAAGGCCATAACACCGAGGAGTAGGAGAAGGCCACTTCAATATTGTCTCCATTCTGTGGTAAATAGGGCCGCCACTCAGGCTGCAGGAAAAGAAAGCAGACCGAGGGTGAAATGAGCTGTATGGAACCCAAGAGTGAGTCCTAAGTGAGTCCTCCACCCGGCTGCTGAAGACCATCTCAGAGCACTGGATACATGAGTCCTGGACAGCCACGATGTCAGCAGCCCACAGCACCACTGCTGTGCATGCTCTGCACATAAGAAACAGGGCATACCTGTCAGAGTTCTCTGGAGAACTTGCATCATGAAGAGAACTTACACGAGTGACACCCTCAGACCTGTCCTCAAAGACTCACACTGACTCAAGTGTCACAGATGCCAGCTGTCATCAACCAACTCCTGCAGCACGGGAGGGAAGGGCTATTTACTGACTGTAGGTTACTGCCCTGCTGTATAACATGCATACCCCCACCGTGGGAGAGGGAGAGAGATTAGATTTCTCTGAAAAGAGATGAAGAGATCGCCTGGAAACCATACAGACCTAAATCACTGACTCCCTCACAAGCAACAGAGTCAGAGCCAGGGCAAATGCCCAAGTGACTTGTCATAGAAAAAAGGGGTGTGTGTGTGCTAGAAAAGAAGAGCCTATAGAATACAACCTCACAAATCCAGCTTTAATGACTACTCTCGGGGCCACTGGTTAGCAACTGAGAAAAAAATTTTAACTTCCATCCATCTCTTATGCAACAAACATTAGCAGATGAACAAACTCAGTGTTTAGTCATAAACAAGAGTTAGTATAAATATAAAACTGATTTTTTTATACCTCTGTAGGGGGTGGGTTCTAATTTTTCAAACAACAGAAAAAAAGAAACCACAAGATGAAAATTCAACTATACCAAAATACAAAACTTTTACAGAAGTGAGCTTCAACTAAACAAACACAGTAAGTCAGTCAAAGAACAAGTAAACAATGGCCTGGGAGTAGCATGGTGGGGAAACTGTACAAAAGACACAGCAATAACTATGCTGTATTTTCTGATACAGAGACGCTGCAAGAGCATCAGGGGAAACTCCCAACTCCAGTAAAAAGAAGGCAAGGAAACACAAACGTCATAGGCACTGAGAGACGATAATTAGTAAATACATTCAGACTTACACATCCCATATAGCTGTTTCACAATCTTCACTAACCAGAGCACTTATCTCTAAAAGACTCTCTCTCTCTCTCAAAAAAAAAATATATATATATACACACACACACACACACACACATAAAAGGGACAACATCCATACAGTAGAGTATCTCTCAGCCATAAAAAGGAGTGAAACGCTGAATGCTGCAAGAGGAACCTGGAGAACATTCTCAGAGAGAAAAGCCAGACGCCACTGGCCCTCTATATGGACTGTCCGGAACAGGCCAATCCAGAGATAAAAAGCAGACTGAGTCAGGTGTGGTGGCCCTCAACTTTAATTCCAGCACTCAGGAGGCAGAGGCAGGTGGATCTCTGTGAGCTTGAGGCCAGCCTGGTCCACATAGTAATTCCAGGGCAGATAGGGATAGACGGAGAAACTCTTGTCTCAAATACAAAAAAAAAGAAAAAAAAGGAAAAAGGAAAAAAGGCAGACTGATGGTCACAAGGACGGGGGAGGAGGGCACAGAGTAGGTGTTGATGAGCGTAGTGTCTTTAGGGTGACAGAAATGTTCTTGAATGTAATATTGGCATAGCTATTATGTAAATACACTAACAAGACACTCACAATTTAAAAGATCCTCATGAAATACAAAAATGAGAAAGATGTGTCAGGTAGTGCAGGCATGGTACAGACATCTCCCATAACACCAGCAGCAGCAGTGTAGTGGATACAAGTCTCTTGGAGAGAATCTGGTGTATGCACCAACAGCTGTAGTAACAGCCACACCCTGACTCAGGAAGCTCATCTAGGGAGTGCATGCTGAGGGATTAACTCAGAAGAGAACTGTGTGTAACAGCAAAATACTTAGAGGTGAAAGTCACACTGCTTAAGCAAGGCACACAGTGACCAAATGATAACCCATACCCCTTTTACAGAGACACTGACAATTCACTGGTGTATTTCCTATGATTACAGTGTTAAGAACTAAAATTAATTTGTGCTCATCAAACAGTGACAACACACTGACATATTGTTATAATAAAGTCTGGGTACTGGAGCTGGAAGTCAGTTTCCTATGCTTTCCTTTATCCCTTACCACTGTGATGTCTACACTGTAAGTGGTTAAAAAATTATAAAAGTAAAACTAAAACAAGGACCAGACTGTCTAAACACCAAGACCCACACGTGTTCACTAAGGAACAAAGTCATTTTCACTGTTCATCTGTTACGAAAACTAAAATGTGCTCTGCAGTTCAGGAGCCAAAGCTGGGGAGTAACTCGAGGCCCTGACTTTTCTGTACGGGAGCAGGCGTGACTTTCTGTATAGGAGTGGCCCACCGCCGCTCTGAAACTTAAGCAGGTGAAAGCAGTCCTCCCTGCCTTTTCCAAGACAGTTTCTCTGTTGTAACTCTGGCTGTCCTGGTACTTGATCTATAGACCAGGCTGGCCTCAAATTCACAGAGATCTGCCTGCCTCTTCCTCCCAGGTGCTGGGATTAAAGGCAACGGCCACCATGCCCAGCTGAGCCCTTCCTTCTTAACTTCAAGAGGGATAATTAAAGTACAAAAGTCTGGGCCATGTCACACAGAGAAGTTTCACCTTATCCACAATTCTTCCCGTGACTCCCATGCCATTGAGGATGGTGACATTAACGATTGTTGGCATTCCTCCATAGTAGATGGGCTGGGAGCAGTAGGGCCACATGTAGGGACACTCAGTCAGGTCGATGTAGCTAGGACTCAAGCTGAAACAAGGAGAGAGTGTTAGTGTAGACCACATCAGAGAGCACATCAGAGAGCAACAGGGAAGCAAGCTGGGCACAGGTAGCACGGTGGAGCTGCACGTTAAGAGTAGGGCTTGTAGGGCTCTCCTGCTGGTACTGGGGTGTGCCCACTGTGCAGCTCCCTGATTGCTGAAGTGAACAGCACAGATGGGCAGGAAGCACCTCTCACCTTCTTCTGTAGTTGGGGTGGGGTGGGGGGGAGGGGCTGTCAGCAGCTACAGCAGCAAACTATGGACTGAAGTTGCAGGGGGCTTTCCTGGGCAGAAACAAACTCATGTATGGACACAGCCCAATGTTTGGTCAAAGGGACAGCTCTGTGAACCCCTGCTTGGGGCTGGGCAGGTGGGGGAAGCATAGGAAGCCTGAGTCTGGGTTCCTCCAGAATCCCTGCCCATCAGCTGCCTTTCTCACTTAACAGCAGGTCCCTGTGTATTCTAGCTGCACCAGACAGAGACTCATCAGCTAAGACCCATAAAACCTTCCAGCAAAATGCTGAGCCTAGAGGTGGGGGGTCTGGCTGAAATGGGCAGAAGTACCGACTCAATGATCCTGTACCTTCTTTCATCTGTCGTGTTTGACATGCATCTGTGCCAGGTTAACACTATTCCTAGCAAGCCTTGGTGTCAGGTATCTATGTGCAGGTGAGAAGACACACAGGAAGTGGACGTGGCAGTCAGACATGAGCATATAGCTCTGTCCTCTGCTTCCTCTATCTCATGGTGGCACACTCACCTTGCACATATCTGGGAAAACTGAATTGCTATGTAAACTCCTAATATTTTTGTGTGCAAGTGCGCATGTGAGTATGCACATGGAGGCCAGAGGTCATACTGTTCCTCAGAATGGATGTTCAGCTTCGTTTGTGGGTAGGGTGTCTTACCAGAACCCAGGTCTCACAGATTCAGCTATACTGACATACTGAGGAGTCACGTGAGGTGACACTGCTCCCAGCCACAGCTAGTAGCACTAAGCTAGAGACATTACCCAGTCCAAGTGGATAGGAGCGTCAACAAAGGCATTAAATTTTTAAAAAGTTTTCACTATATGTATGTATGTGAGACTGTGCGTTAGTGCAGGTGCCTGCAGAAGCTAGAGGCATTAGAGTCCCCTGAAGCTGGAGTTACTAGCAATTGCCAGACACCCAATGTGGATGCTGGAACCACACCGAGGTCTCCACAAGAACAGTACACTCTGAGCCATGTCTCTACACCAATGAAGGCTCAAGAGTTGGTAAGAAAGACAGAACTACCTCTGTTTCCAATTACTTGATATGTTAGTATATCTGGAAAACTAGAGTAGAGAAATCAATAAGCACCGAATCAAGCCGTAATTCACAAGACTGCAGAATATTAAATTACAAGAATTACATCAGCCAGTTGGAAGAAAAGCCTGGCAACGACAACAGAAAGACTAAACAAACTTACCAAGCAATACGCGAGACCTATAGGCGGTGACTGTAAAGCCTCTTGGGAGACACAGAAACCTTGAGCAAATGGAAACATTAGAAGTATGGCACAGCCAATATGAGCACATACTGGGGACTAGAGAGATGTCTCAACGGTTAGAGCACTGGCCGATCTTCCAGAGAACCTGAGTTTGATTCCCAGCACCCACATGGCAACTCTAAATGTCTGTAACTTGTGTTTCAGGGGACCCAACATCCTTTTCTAGACTTCACAGGAACTATACACACAGTGGACAGATATACATGAAGGCAAAACATCCATATACTTAAAATAAAAGAATGCTCTTGCAGAAGACTCAAGTTTGGTTCTTAGCACCCATGCAGGATGGCTTGTGACTGCCTGTTAACTGCAGCTTCAGTAGACTGGATGCCCTCTTCTGGCCTCTGTGGGCACTGCACTCACATGTAACAGCCCTTTTCCCACATTATTAAAAACACATTAAACAAACCACCCCTCCTCGGCTAATTAAACTTGACGTAACCCAATAAAAATGCTGACAAGCTTTTCTTAGGGATGAGCCAGGTTACTATGAAAAGCCAAAGAAAAAAAACTCCAAGAACAGCCAAGATGATGAATGGTAGGAACCAGCCCTACTGCACATTAGACAAAAATAAAAGCTCTCTTAACAGAACAGAGTGGCAGTGACATGTGGACAGAGCAGTGGGCTGCACTGAGACAGGCCCAGACCCATATAAAAGTCAAACGAAGAACCCACAGCAACAGTGCTCCATGGGCTCCTCCATGAGGCTCCAGGTGACCTGCAGGCCCGTCTACGGTGCTGTCCTGGTGGCACTCCAGACAGAGCAGCTTGAGCTGGCACCATTAAGATGCCTTGTTAGAGAAAGCCGGATGGAGAACTTCTGGGGTCTTAGTACTGTCTATGAAACTTTAGTGTAAATCTAAAATCATCTCAAAATACAAAGGTGAAACTAAAAGCTTTGTAAAAAAAACAAAAACAAAAACAAAAACAAAAACTGCCTCAGAGCAATCATGGGAAAACAGCATATAAACCCTCATGGAGACAACCTATGATGTAAGCAACCGGCTCTTTGTGCCAAGATTCAAAGCATAAGTGACAAAACACAAACTGCCAGGGGCCAGAGACCAGGCTAACAAACAACAAGACAAAGAACACAGGGGAAGCGTAGAGTCTGAGTGACCACAGAGGCCTTACCTACAGAGCCGGTGTACACATGACTTCCGACAGTTGTGTCAGGTCATCTAAGCTGTTAACCCTCCCTCATCAGGGAAGCTGGGCAAACAGTATATGACAATTCTTGCCTCTGCCTCCCGAGGGCTGAGATGAATGGCATGCACCGCCACCACCACCTCCCCGCCAGTATATGACAATTCTGCTGCAAAATTTTTACAATTCTCCATTGTTTCAAAAGTAACTAAAGGAATGGAAACCATCCTTTCTGTCACATCCATTAAGATAACACAGTGCCAGGGTGTCAACAGAAGCCATCGTTTCTGCAGGCAGCAGCTGGTAGAAGCAGCTCACAAACCTTCCTTACATCTGAAGTCTGAATATGGAGGACCGTCACTCCTAATGTCAGGCTACAATTATGTGCAGCCCCAAGGGCCAGGAAAGGAAAGACCTGCTAAGAACGCCAGCACACACCCACCTCGCCTGTGGTTTGTAGCTGCTGAGGATCTGATAGGCTCGTAGCAGATCCAGCTTGCCATGGCCTTGCTCAAACATGTTGACACCAGGAAGCCTCCGGGCTGATGCGATCAGGGCTTGCTTCACACTGGCAGGATTCACCAGCTCCCGCTTCTGCACTGTGCTGGGGGAGGAGAAGCAGTATTTGTTCACTTTTCTCTCGGTGTAGGATGAAACTGCCTCCAACCTGCCAGCATGTGGCCTGCAGTCTGTGTTATATCTAGCAGGACTTCCTGGTCTAGTGAAGCCATGAGAATACCATGAACTGAATGGGTCCTTGCATCATGCCTGATCACTCAGCACATCTCCTCATAACTTTTCTCAGCAGTGACTTTGTAGGCTCATATCTACTTATGCAAAAATCATGAATAATACAGTTTTCTGATAATCTGAACAAATCAGTCACACAGGTTACAGGGGCAATATCATCAAAAAAGTGCAAGGCCTCCAGGGAAGGACACTTGCTGGCTGGAAGATGGAAAGGAACACAGGTAGATAGTGGGGAGGACCAAATGCAGGTGGGCAGGAGGTACAGGGTGAGGGAAGACCACTGCCCCCAGGGCCAGCTTTTGTCTTTGGATTGGGATATGGAGCCCTGAGGCCACTGTGCGCATGCCCACTAGACTGCATCTCAACATACTAGTATGTAGCCAGCTTGGCCAGCTTGGCGCACTCTTAACTGAATGCTCATGTATCCCATCTATGTGTCACATACAAACAGGCTGCGACGACCAGGTTGTGAGGGTAGTCAGCAGGCAAGAGTAGCAAACCTACTCCCCTACTAGCCCCCAGATATTAACTAACGATGGAGGTTGATCTGAGAGCCACCGCAGGCTTTTTAATGGGTAACCAGACAGAGGCGACAGTGGGACTAACTCTTGATGAGGAAAGAGAGAACGACTGGAAGTTACAGGTCAGTGGACTCCACTTCCTCACTGGGCGGCATCTGCCACATCACAGGCGCCAGTAACCACAACTGAACTACCACCACAGCATCGGATGTGAAGAGATGAGAGGTGAAGGCTCCTTCAATACTGAAACCACTTGTACCGAGAGCTGCTTCCGGGAGGCAACCAGCCTCTTCACCTTCCCACTCGCTTGGGGAGAGGACAGATGATGGGCTCTACACAGTGGGAAGCCCGGCTTCCCGCTAACGGTCATGTGATAGGCAGAAACAGAACAGTGTTCTCTTTTTCTAGAGTCCACAGCATTAGAAACAAGAGCCCTTTACTCAGCACACGCAAAGCGTGAGTGAGCAGTGCAGTGGGAAGGAAGCAGTGCATCCAGAAGGTACATGCTTGTTTCTGGGCAGTGCCGACTCTTCAAGAACCTGACAGACTGCTCCCACCCACATTATTAACACAGTCTCTGCTTCAGAAAACAAAATCAACATGCAATTCACCTAATTATAAAACATGCATAGAACACAAATTTCAAATATGTAGGTGTGTATGTGTGTTATCACAATACAGTACCTCAACACAGCCCTCAACTAGACAAGAAGAAAGCCCGATGTCAGGGGAAATCTAAGTGCTTCAGACACGTAACTGAGAAAAAGGGAGCACAGCCCTGTTGACCACAGGCACGGCAGCCATGCCTCAATTCTGCTCAACCATGGTTTGGAAGCTGCTTCTAGTTTCATCACTTGCAGGAGGAAGGGCCGAGGACTAAGCTCCACTCCAACTACAGATGAGATTCAACACGACACAATGTGTGGCACAGACACTCGTCAGTCATCAAGGAAAGTGGCTGGCTCTCAGGACCTAAGTGGCTTCACAGCTCCTTAGCTAAGAGCACGGAAACAAAACGTGAGGTGATGGCTCTGTTAACTTGCTCCACAGCAGAAACCAGTTATTCTCTACATCCCATGACATAATGCTACGCATGTTAAATGTACCCAAACTTATTTAGTAAGAAAAAATATGTACTGCTAAAGAAATGGAGGTTCATCAAGGAAACCGGCACACTTGGTGTCCTTGCCTGACACACAGCCCAGCACATACACATATTTCTATCATGGAGCCATGAGAACAATAGACAGGAACTCTGCAGGGCATTCTGGTGTACTTCATTTTCCAGCTGGCACACAGAGGGGACCCTGTCTCCTGTGGGAGATGAGGGACAGAGGCAGCAAAGGTCAGCTGTGTAATACTCACCTTACTAACAAAGTGACAGCTCCAGCGACCACCGGGGAAGCAACACTGGTCCCTGAGAGTGCTCGGCAGCCCCCTTTCACACCAGAACCCCTCACTCCAGCACCATAGGTGACGATGTCAGGTTTCACACGACCGTAGCCTCCTGGTAGTTCCTACAAACAAGGGAAGCTTGGCTTCTCATCACAGCTATAGCCCTTAGCTATAGAGGGTTATGTGTGAATAAAACCAGACAGATTTAAACAAGAAGATACTGGTTTGAGTCTGAAACAGACTGTGAACTGAAGACAAGCTTTAGTGGGAACACAGAAAATAAAACTGTTTTAGTACACTTTATAGTACTAAAAGAGCAAAACAAAAAAAAAAAAAATAATTTTGTTAACGTTTTAATGATTGCTCAGATCAGAAGCAGTCAGTGACTTGTCACTGAGAGGACTCTACTTTCTGATAATCTAAGAAATATGTCAGCGATTTAGAAAGCATAAACCAAAAAACATTTACAAGCGTTTTCATACGGAAAAATAACACATGACTAAGATTAGCTGTTTCACAGAGTTGGGCACACTGAGGACAGGATGCCAGCACAGACATCACTCTCTTCAGAGTGGGCCCATATGAGAAAAACAAAAGGATTTTAAACTAACTTTAACCGCCACGCCCTACCTTCTCTCTGTATCTCTAGACATGGTCTTGCTGGGTTAGCCCAGACTAGACTTGAACTTATCTTGTACTCTTTTGTTCTAGTCTCCTTAGAGCTGGGATTACACTATGCCTGGCTAAGAAATTATCTTCTGTTGAGAAAAAGTACATCTATTTGAAATGATAACCTTTTCCTGGCATCAGTCATAAAAGGAGGGTAGAAGCACAGGCAAAGGGTGAAGACACTGTTGATCACAACTCCACACATAATCGGGAACATTTTCAATAGCGCTGATAAAACAAGCCCTTGAGGAAGGCCCAGGCCATGGTATCATGTACAGTTGGTAAAGGCGCTTACCCAGGGAACTACAGACTGATGCTGACAGATGCTCTGTTTCTTGCTACCTGACAACATGAAGGACACACCAGGGAATACACACAGCACAGTGCAGGCCTGACTCAGAGCAAGGTCTACCAGATCAGACCACGCATCAAGGCAATGAATGGGTCAGCTCCAGAGACAGCATCCTGTGTGTGAGGCAGAGACCTAGCAGCTAACAGAGTCCATACTATACAAACGAGGCTGCATGGCTCTATTCTAGAGTGCTACAGGAGCAGACAAGGGCTATGTGTTCTCAAGAAGATGTGAATCTTTCTGGGCCCTTCTTGATATCTTCCAGAGCTTAGCACAAAGTCAAATTAGAGCAATGGGACATGACCTGACTCCAAACATTAGGAATAGGTGCTCTCCAGTCACCTCTTGAGGATTAAAGTGCCCAAGTGCTGCTCTGAGGGAACATCTAATCTTGAGTCAAACTGAGGTAAAGAAGGTTGATAATCAAACCCCCATCAGCTCAATCACTGACATTCCGGTTTGGGACAGTACATGCAGGGAGTGGCTGTTAACAGAATGACACTAGCTATTCTTACGGGCTTTCATTTTCACTCTGGTGCTAGGGATGGAACCTAGGGTCTGCCATTTGCCAGCCAGTGTTCTCCCGTGGAGTTAAATCACCAACCTCAGACTTCTCTAGGCCAAAGATAAATCTGAGCTTCTACCAAGGAACTGCTGTCTCCCCCCACCCCCAATCTACTTCACCTATATGTAAGCTTCAGAAAATGGTAAGAAGACTGGAACTGGGGAACCGCCCCACCCCTCAGAATGCACCCAGGATCTTCATGGCAGCTCAACTCACTGAACTAATACCAAAGGAACCTGATCTTTTGTCCTCATGGGGTGTGTGTGTGTGTGTGTGTGTGTGTGTGTGTGTGTGTGTGTGTGTGTGTGTGTGTGCACACACACACAAACCCACAGACCTGGCTACTCTTTTGCCTATGCACTGACAAATACATGCCAGGGCTCTTAGACCAAGAACTCCACAAACCACATTAGGCTGATATAGAAAAGCATACCCAGGTAGTCATTCCCCTGGAAGAAAAGCGGGCGATGTTATCTTCAAAGTCAATGCCACCCACTCCAATCACATCCATCTGATCAGCAGGGTTATTCAGAGTGCTAAATTGAAACACACAAAAGAAAAAGAGGGGGGAAGGGGAAGAAAAACAATTTAAAATGAATAATTCACCAGGTCAAGCACTTCCAGAAAAATCTAAGGCCACTCCTTAGGTTCTTGTGTACAAGATGTGTACAGCTCGAAGAGAAGGCTGCTCCTCAGACCTGCCCTGTGAAGTGCCGTATCCGGCACCTTCATGCTGCAGCCTCTTATCTGGAAGACCATGTGTTTCTTCTTCTCTTTGCCACCCTACCACTCATCAATGGGCCCATCTTGAGGATTTCTCTTCCCTAGATTCTAGGCTCTCTGGATCTCTCCTGGCCACAGACTTCCCCAGAGCAGACATACCAGTTTCTCGCTCACCTACACGTTCTCATGCCACTTCAGAGTGTTCTGTCTCTTTCACCAGAACAGCTGTGTTGTTACAGTTAGACCTACTGTGTGCATGACACTTTCTCAAGAGAATGTGAGGACAGCTATCCTTACCCTGCAATCTTGAGTCTTTAGATGACAGACACATGCCAGGACCTCATGGCACTAGATCTGTACAAAAAGCTACAGTGAAATGTTTGACAAAAGGTCACGGATAGGCATGGTGGTATATCTTGAATTCCAGCACTCTGGAGACAGAGGCAGGTGGCTCTTTTCTGAGTTCCAGGCTAGCTAGAGCTGTCTAAAAAGATTTAAGTTACAAAGTCAAGAGGAAGCTGACTGGAAAGTAGGGGCACTTAAGAAGGTATGCAGCTTCACACATGACATCTCTGCTCCAAGAACCCTCACAATGCTGCAATCTCAACGGATTCCCAGGGCTTCCAGGGATGTGAAGCAAGATTTCAGAGCATCTGCTTTCAGTTAGAGGCTCAGACTACTCACCAACACTAGCTCTGTAACCAAGTAGCCACTCAGAGGCAGCAGAAAGGCTTCTCACCCAGTGATGCTACAAGTCTGGACATTTCCATGAAGGTAAGGAGCAAAGGTAAAGAAAGCACACAGCAGACCTCCTACTGAAGTCAGCAGACGACACCACTTCCCACTTCCCTCAATGTGTCAATCCCTGAACCTCAGCTTTTTAAAAAATGAGGGAGACACTGAGAGGAAATAAAAAACCCTGTTAGGACTAGAACAAGGGCAGCTACAGCTGCAGACTAACTTTCTGCAGTCTCAGGGCCAAGGGTATAGGATCCAGAGTTTCTGGTTAAGAAACAAACAAAAAACAAAGCCAAGAGCTGCCCACCTCACTTCCAGTGCATGCTTCTGACCTCTGACGGGCACTGGGAGCACTCTTCCCATGCCAAGCTGTAAAACTGCAACTTTCATGAGGTAGGATGCAGCAGTGGGCCACACGGCACTTGCCATTGCCACAGAAAGAGCAGATGCCCAGGTCCGTGAGCACATCAACATGCCTACATGAAGCCACTCCTCAAGATCTTCCCCCTCATCTATACTGTAACCTCACAATGCTCAGATTAGAAGCTCCTAGAGGTGACTGCCCTCTAAAGCAGCAGTGGTTCAGAAAGGCACCTTCTGATCACAAAGCCTACACTACTTACTCTCTGGCATTTCAGGAAGCTTGCCGATTCCAGCTATATTATCAAAGAACAGTGTCAATTTGTCCGTTATGTACATTTATCTACTAGAAAACTGCTGCAATATTGGTATGCACAGCAGAAACACAGACAAAGGAAAGAAGTAACAGCTGCCAATCAGGGCACATCTTCGAGGCGCTCTCCCTGTTTGTCAGCATCAGCTGCACAGTGCCTGAAGAGCAGGCCCAGGCCCCTGGGACAAGCAGTGAGCGAAGGCTCAGAAGGGAAAGTCCTCAGCCTGGACAGCCCCCACCATACCCGTCTGGTCATGCCTGGTTCCACCCCTGTCCATGCTAAAACAGCCATGGTAAGAAAGCCTAAAGACAGGAAGAGGGTCCAGGAAACCAACAACCAGGGTGACTCTGAGCTGAATGGGGCTGTCAGAAATGGGAAAAGTGGGACCAGGGAAAACACATGAAAAGGGAACAAGAAAAGCAGACATCAGATGCCTTGAGAGTCGGTGCTTGCTATAGAAGAGTTTATGAATCACAGCACATCAAGAACTGTGGACCCTTTAAAGAGATGGTTTGCACCCCAGGCTGCACCACAGGACTGTCACACAAACACAAACTTCTCATCATTGGCCTTGTCCTATGCTCTGGATTCTCTGCATACACCCCGCCTGTCCTCCAGCCTACCCTCTCTCACCAAGAGCTTCAAGCACATCTCAGCCAGATGCAGTATGAGCAAGTAAGTGAATGTGTGTTCACAGCTATACATATAGCCAGTCTCTCTCCTTACTGCACATGGCATGCAGAACACATTCCCTGGTATCTTCTCTTTTCCCTGAGGTAACCTCATACTCTTGGTATGCACTTATCTGGAATGACCTGCACCTATCTGGAATGCTCTGTGGCTGAGGGTGATAAGAATTCTATTCCAGAAGTGTGCCCAGAGATTGCTTATGAATGTCATCTGCAGACAGGAAGCCAGAGCTACAGAAAGAGAACTGAGACAAACTAAGGTTTGTTTGTTTGTTCTTTGGGTTTTTGAAAGAGGGTCTCTCTATACAGCCCTGGCTGTCATGAAATTCACTAATGTAGATCAGGCTGGCCTCAAACTCACAGAGATCGGCCTGCCTGGGACTAAAGGTAAGCGTCACCATACCTGTTGAGACCCTAGGTTTATAAATGCATGCCGGCAGGCTGAGTTTTTCAGTGGGGAGCGTTTCATGTCTCGTATTGCTTTAATTCCAACAACTGGCATAGGGGCACACCTTGACTCTGTCTTCTGCTGCTCTCCTCTCTGACCTTGTTAGCTCCAAAGACACCCTGTATTCCCATCAGGCATCCAGCACATGAATCTCACTGTGTTTACACCTGCTCTTTTGGAATAGGCAGACAATCATCCATTTGCCTTTTAGACAGTATGCTATACACAGTGAGTCTCAAAAGAACACAGAACCCATTTGTCCCTAAGAAACCCACTATCCTAATTACGGCCTTGTTTTCTTTGAAATGGGGTCTCATGTAGTCCAGGCTGAATTTGAACTCCTGATCCTCTGGCCTCCAAAACCTCCAAGTACTGGGATTACAGGCACATGTCACTGTGCCTAGCTTCCTGGTCACTTCTGTGGGGATGTGGGAGCAAAACGTACATTTTAGTGAGTGTGGCATGTATGTGGATGCACATGCTCAGGTGTACTGGTAGAGGTGAGAGGTCAACACTGAGTGCCCTTGTCAATTGTTCTCTACCTTATGTTCTGAGGCAGGTCTCTCACTGGCCCAGAGTTCATCAACTAGCTGGCCGGCAAGCCCCAAGGATCATCCTCTATTTCTATCTTAGTGCTGGGGTCAAAGTACATGCAACCACACCCAGTTTTTTATGTGGGTGCTGGGGACCCAGACTAAGTTCCTCTTGTTGGCATGACAAGCACTTCACCAAGTAAGCCATCTCCTCAGACTCCTTCTATTTTTTGGGGGAAGGGCAGCATAAAACTATAGCTCAGTTTTTTTGTTTGTTTTGTTTTGTTTTAGTTAATATAAAAAAGACTGGTTTCCAATTACAATTATTGAAGCAGGTGGTGATGACTTGGGGGTCATTATGCATTTTTTTTTAATTGAAAACCTAATTTCCAAGTTTTAGACAAATATAAACAAGGACACACACACACAGAGACTGAGGGGACATTTTCTGTTACCTCAGGGGATTAAGGCTCCCTCGGGTTACCCTGCTGGGGTGACTTACCCATAAAGAGGTCCGTCATTGCCGATTGCAGAAACCATGATTACATTGTTAGCTGTCAATTCCCACACCTACAAAATAAGCGAGCATTTGGTTAATGAATGCTACTATCAACAAGTCATGGAACTTCTAGTATGCCCAAGAAAGAGATCCCCCCTTTCTTGGCAATGCCAGGCCCAGGGGATGGGCATGTGTGACAAGGACAACCCCACGAACTGGGGCTGGACAGTGAACAACACACTGGCCCAGTGGTCAGACTTAGAAAAACAGAATGCAGGTTTAAACAGAAAGGCATCAAGGCACCAGGAAGGCAGCAATGCTCCATAAAGACACCCGCTCCCAGGCCTCTAACCCACAAACTTCCCAGGTTTATGACATGCAAGTTTCTGAAGTTCATGTTATTAACCATCTGTTTCACAAAGCTGTCATGACCTCAGTGGAAGTGACAGACAACTCAGGATGTCACCTAACACACTGCCCTTGCATGGTTACTTGACCAACCTTGTCAACAAAGGGATGATCCATGAAGTCGGGCCCACCAATGCTAAGGTTTAAAACATCAATCTTCTTCAGGATGGCGTAGTTGAAGGCGTCCAAAAACCAAGATGTGTAAGACACCTGGTTAAATCGAAACAGTCCTCTGAGGGCCTCAGCAGAAGAGTAAAGAGCTGTGACAGCTCTGGTTTCTAAGGACAAGCACACTCTTCAAAGCATGGGGACAAATTCCAAGTAAAAATGCTTTAGAATGTAAACATTACACCCAAAAGCTAAGTCCTCAAACTAGATCCAAGGAAAAGGCTGTGCTGTATGCTGTCTCTCCCCTCCACTGGCAATAGGCAACTCTCTACCTTAATAGCACGCCTTCTAGGACAAGCCCAAGCTTTTAACTGCCCCTATAAAAGGACCCATTCTAAGACACTGCTGTCACGTTAAGCATTTTTTATAGTAAGGTATCTGTCTTAACACCCTTCATTCCTATAAAGACTGGAGCACAAATAGGAGCACCCACAGTCACTTCATAGATCAGTGCTCAGCACCCTCTACTTTCTTTATGTTATGTAAATTAAATTGTTTTTCAGAATACTAAGCTAAGACAAGCATGGTAACTCACAAATGTAATTGCAGCACTTAAGAGACTGCAGTAGGAAAACTGCTGTGATCTGAGGCCATCCTCAGGCTACACAGTGAGTTCCAGACCAGTTTAGGGCTACAGAGTAAGACCCTGTCTCAAAAGGAAAAACAAAAATGCAACCAACAACAAAAATACAAAATGTTGACAATGTTCACAATGAGCATAGCTGTACAATAAGGAAGAGTGTTTTCAAAAGGCTTTTTAAAGGCAAACTGCTTGCTGACAATGTAGAGGAAATCCTAAGAGGCAGCATAGGAAGCTAAGACAGTACCCCACAGAGAAGTGGGGAGTGAGCCAAAAAGCCACTGGGAGGAACAGGTGCCATCACTATGCTGTCTTCTGATGTGGTGGACCTCAAAAATCAAATTTAAAAATAAGGGCTAGAGAGATGGCACCGTGTGCTGACCACTATTGTCAACTAAACTTAGAACCAACTGGGAGATGGTTCCGGCCATGCACACAGGTGGTTATCTTGATTGTACCAGTTCACACGGGAAGACCCATTTTAATTGAATGTGGCCACAGGGCAGGGCACCCTGGGGAAAGACAGCAGAACACTAGTTCTCATTCATGCTCGTCTGCTTTGTCATTGTGGCTCCTTGTGACTAGTTGTCTCAACACTCCTGTCCAGACTTCCTGTCCATCCATGATGAACAGAACCTTGAACTGTGAGCCAGAATCAATCTTTTCTCCATTAAGTTGCTTTTGAAAGAGTATTTATCACAACAACAGGAAAAAAAAATTATGTGGGACAAGAACTTGCTATGTAAACATGAATGAGTTTGATGTACATATAAAAATCTAAATGTGCTTGAAATCTCAGAACTAGGGAGACGGATCCCTGAGGTTTTTTTGGCAGCCAGACTGCCCTACTGGGCAAGCTCCAAGTCCCAGTTGTCTGAATGTGGGCCTATATGTTTAGACTGGATCCCACAGCCTGAATCAGGCCAGGCCTCCCTGCAGCTCTCTCTGGAACAAAGGTAAGCAATCTACATTGTGACTTGGAAGCTCTCAATTTATGGTACCAAGCTCTTTGCCTTGTATGCTGAACTGAACTGACATGATATGAAATTTACTACCAGTCTGATAATTTCTTTGTTCTTGGGATGTGCTCAGAAGCCTGAAATAGTGCGTTCACCCTCTTTCCTTATCTCTTAGTCTAATGCTGCTCTCCAGGCCTTAAAGGGAAGCTTTTCTTTCCTTCTAAGGTCCCATTACACTTAGATCTCCATACTGTATTGCTCCTGTCTAATGCTCTCTCCTACCATAAGGTCCTTTCTCCTAACGAACAGCAACTTATGAGGATGAAGGACTGTGTGTCAGCCTCGTCCTGGATCAACTGTCGCTGTCTTCTTTCTTTCTATCTAGTACCAATGAGCAAACAAGGTGACGGTGCATGCTTTTAATCCCAGTGCTCAGGACGATGTCTGAGTTCATGAGTTTGAGGCCAGCCAAGAAAAGATAGTGAGACCCTGTCTCAAAAACAAACAAACAAATAACCAAAAAACAAAACAAACAAAAAAGAAACAAGGTGGGTGGTGTTTAGGCTGACATATACACAAACACACACATAAATGAGTACGTGAATAAAACATACACACACTCAGCCTCTTCTGTTTCCAGATGAAAAAGGGAACAAAGCTGTAAGCCTTAGGTGCCGAGATACAGTGGTCAGTAATATAGTCCTTTTCAGCCGTGGGGACTGAACTGGGAGGCAAATATGCCATGGACATGCCATTACTGCATCATGGAAGACCTGGACAGTCTGATTGTGAAGGACAAACAGATCAAGGAACCACAGAAACCTTGGAGGAAGGGCTTCAGGACTGGGGAAGGCTGATGAATGCAGTATTGGGGAAGGCAGGACAGCGTGAGGCAGTGAGGCACATGTGACAATAAAGAAGGCTGTCGCTGTAGCGTGCCATGTGCAGTGGCTGTGCAACGGTGCTTTACTTCACACCTCAGCTCTGACTGCTCACACATGTCAAGACCCCTCAAACACCTACCTGATTGTTGGTAAAGACTCTGAAAATGTGCAGCTCTGCATCTGGGGCAAATCCCTGGCACTCCCTCATGCTGGCAATCACACCTGCAACGAATGTGCCATGGCCCAGCCCTGCAGCCATAAAAATAGAAGTCCCGTGAGGATGCACATTGAGGTACAACACTCAAAGCCAATGGCTACACACACCTAGTCTTGAAAACACATCAGCAGCCTCTGCTGAGGTCTGCCCCCATACTTCTGTCACCACTGCTCCTACTCTCCTTTGTAGGCAACTCCACACAGGTGCCTTTATCAACAGGTACTTCCCTCACTCCCAGCCTCTACTTCCCCAATTATCTGAGAGCTTCAGCAAAGCTTCTTAGTACCTGGGCTCATCTGTACAACCGCAGGCCAACTCACAAGTATTGGCTCCAGGCCAAGAGCCTCGCCCTCATCTGACTGGGACCTACCATCATCCAGAGTCCGTTCATTGGTCCAGTTGGTTCTCTCTTTCACATTCTTGAAGTGTGGATGCTTCTCACTGAGCCCAGTATCAAAAACAGCAACCCTGACATTAGCACCTTATCCCAAAAAGAGAAAACAGCAATCACATTGGGAGAAATAATAACCCATAAAATACCGCTCCTTTAAATGAGCCACAGAAACAGGAAATCAACGGCAGGTCCCTGGGGTAGGACAGCTCACAGTCAAGCTCACACACTAGTGAAGACAGAGCTCTTCTGCCCTCATCAGGAGAAAAAAAGAACTCACTGGTTCAGTTTCATCACAAAAGATACAGTCCTTCAGTTTGCTGTTCTGAAACAAGTGGCCAGCAGAGTTCCTGGTCTATAGCACACACCTGTGTATCCCGTCTGCCACAGCTCATCTGCTTGCAATGTCTGGGCAACCTGGCCAGGAATGGCTCTCACCAACAAGTGGATGATCACTCAGCCACTCCACAAAACCAAGTAAATAAGACTACTTGTCACAGAACTGTCCAAATCTAGGTGCCCATCTTTGAATGCTATCACCTTCCTACAATGCAGCTTTGCAGGTGTGGCTGTGATGTGGCACTGCAGCACATGAAGGCAGGCATGGGCTGTGAGTTCTGCTGTTTTTGTGCTGACAGGAAAGAATCAGTTAAGCCCAATGTCCTTCACTCTATTTCTGGGTCCCACATATTAGAAGAGATGCCTACAAGTCATTCTCTGACTCTGACATGCACGCCATGGCACACATTCACCCCCACACATACATATCCTTATATATACACACATATACACATGCACCTGTGTACAAGTATATACAAATTTTTACATGTAAAAATAAAAGTCACAGAAACAGATGCTGGGCTAGAGAGGCAAGTACCAGGACAGTTGACTGTTCCCAGCTCCATACACGGTAAGGACAAATGTATATGGTGGCAGAGCTGTGGTGGGGCAACCCAGCAGATGGGCTCCCTGGATGCTGACTGTCCAAGTCTCAGGTCCTCAGAGTTCCTGGTCTATAGCACACACCTGTGTATCCCATCTGCCACAGCACATCCGCTTGCAATGTCTGGGCAACCTGGCGAGGAATGGCTCTCAGCAATCGTCGACTTGAATGTCTTCCTGTTGCATGCCAGAATCCAGAGCCCAGGGAGAGACTGGCTCTTCTTAGGGGGCGTGATGACTGCCACTTCTGGCTCCACCGGGTTTCATTACAGGGCACAATGGGGTCAGCTAAAATTAAGGAAGGGCATGATCAGAGAGACAAGAGGAAAAGTGCGCATACTGTGTCCCAAGGCAAGGCCCCCTTGAAGTCATGTTTCAGAACTTTCCTCAAAGCAATACAACTATGGGGCAGTATTCAGTTGCTATATTATTTCCAAATGAGCCTTAGAATTTTGTAACCAAGGGAAGGCAGAGAAAGACTTACAGAAACTTTTACAGAATCCTCACTGGGAGTCATGTAATACATACCTGTAACCCCTGCACTAGCAAGGCTGAAGCAGGAGTTTAAAGCTAGCCAAGGCTATACTGCAAAACACTGTCTCAAATAAACCTTTTATGACACTAAAAACTAAAGATAAAATTCTCACCAGTAGCCTGCCCTCAAGAGGCCAGAAAAAAGGAAATGACCCAAGAGTATCAGCAGCTTTCTTTCTTTCTTTCCTTTTTCTTTTCTTTTTTTCTTTTTGGTTTTTCAAGACAAGGTTTCTCTGTTGTAACTCTGGCTGTCCTAGAACTCACTCTGTAGACCAGGTTGGCCTCAAACTCACAGAGATCCACCTGCCTCTGCCTCCCGAGCACTGGGATTAAAGGCGTGCACCACCACTGCCTGGCTAATAAGCAGCTTTTACAGTGCTGCACACTGGACAGGAAAAAGCTGCCTTACCCCACTGGACATACCTCTGGCCAGATAAGACTTCAGCAGGGACTTTTCAACTACGTACTGCCCACAACTCAGTAATTTTCTTACCTTTTCCAATTTCCTCTTTCAAAAACTAAAGAACCAGGAGGGCAGAAAGGAGTATCTGAGGTGATAAAATACTTTATACCTAATTTGTGTATTTTTGCCAAGATCTGTCAAATTGTACACTTACATGATGAATTTTAATACTTGAAAAATCTCTTTATTAAAAAAAAGTAAAACGTGAATTTTCATTCTATCTTTCAAAGTCTATTTAATAATGAAAAACAAATATTTCAAATCATTTTTTAAAACATTAATTTAATTTATTAGTGTGGGGGTATACATACAACTGTGTATTCAATTCTCTCCTTCCACCTTTACATGGGTCCCAGGAATTGAATTCAGATCGTCACACGAACATGGTAAGCACCCACTGAGCCATCTTGCTAGTCCTCATACCAGTTTTAAGAACAAGCCTGTACTACTCCTACAGTACTGGTTCTAAAAGCAAATGACTCTAGTTGTTCTCAAGGCTTCTAGGCCACACTCAAGACCTGAAAAAAGAGACTGTCAATCTCATGAAGCTACTGTCTGAAAGTCCAATTCAAATCTATCTGCACTGTGTCTCCTCGGGTGACTCTAGTCTTTAAGTTAACAGCAAGGACAATCCCAGAGATATTGAGTAAGAACATTCAAGTGATGGGAGCAGGCTGCTCTACTTGACCTTCAACAGAACAGAGCACTTAAAGAAAATTAAAATAGTGAGGGGCACAGACCATGTCATATGAATAACCACTGAAAGAACTGGGGGTCATTTAGCTTAGACAAAAGAAACTGATAAAAAGAACAGCAAGACATCTGCAGATAACAGAGAGGATGTCCTAGTCAGGGTTACTATTGCTGTGAGGAAAGAACATAATGAAAAAAACTTGGGGGAGAAAGGGTTTATTTCAGCTTATACTTTCAGGTAACACTGCATCACTGAGGGAAGTCAGAGCAGGAACTCAAACAGGGCAAGAACCTAGAGGCAGGAGCTGATGCAGCAGCTATGGAGGAGTGCTGCTCCTCATGGCTTGCTCAGCCTGCCTTTTTATAGAATCCAGGACCACCAGTCCAGGGGTGGCACCACCCTCAATGATCTGGGTCCTCCCCCATCAACCACTAATTAAGAAAATGCCCTACAGTCTTGCCTATAGCTCCATCTTTGGGAGGAATTTTCTTCATTGAAGTTGCCTCCTCTCAGATGACTTTACCCTGTGTCAAGTTGACATAAAACTAGCCAGCACAGGTGGACATCTCCATGATGTCATTAAACATCTCATACAGAAAAGATGTCAGCTTTGTCTTAGGCCCAGTGGGACAGAACTCAATGGGATCCAAAGCAAGACAGATTTCAGCCCAACATCAAGCAGAACCTGAGCTCAATTGCTGTCCACACTGTGAGCACTCTGCTAAGCACTGTACTCTGGCACTGTTTCACTTCGTCCTCTGAGAACCAGTGAAGTGAGTGGTCAGTGCCTCTATGTTAGGATAGGAAAGTGAAAAGGAGCTTCCTGCTCAAGACTACAGCTAACCACAAGAAGAAGGAGCATGTGGGGAGGGAGCCTTCCTTAGAAGTGGCAGGGATAGTATGTGACAATGTAGGACAGAAAACTGCAGAAAGGAACCCCACCAGGATGGCTTAGGCTTTGTGGATAGAATCTGGCAACTCCAAGTCTCCAAAAACATTCTAGAGCTCTCAAACACAAATGAACTAAAACGAACAGGAAGTTGAATAAAACGACACATTGTGTGCACCTGGCTAAGTGTGCCAAGGTTGATCTGGTTTTCCTTGGTTGTTGTGGGCACTGCTGTCCTTTAAGGTGAAAAGATACAAAACATCTAGGCTAATGGGCCAGGCCCTTAAGAAATCAGACCCGGAAATCTGCAACTGACTAAAAATCCTAGTCTGCTGTACTGTATGGATCAGTTTTCCAAAACGGCACAGCTTCAGAGGCTCTGGCATCCAATATAAAATGGACAAAGCAGGAAAAAGAAAATGTTCTTTATCCTGCCCAATAAAAGAAACAACATGGCTGGGTGTAGCTCAGTTGGTAGAGTACCTGCCCAGCACACAAAGGATTCCAAGTTTGGTTGCTAGCACCACCTAAAAATGGGTGTGATGCCGAGGGCCTACAATCTCCACACCTGAAGAGGGAAGCAAAAGATCAGAGAAGCTCAAGGTCACTCTGGATTATATAACAAGTTCTATCTAGATCAGCCTGGGGTACATAACAATCTGTCTCAAAAAAAGGCAAAAAAGAAAAAAAGAAGGAAGGAAGGAAGAAGGACATAACAGCAAATCATTAAAGTTAGCAATGTTCTAACCTGATTTGATAAACAGAAAAAAATGTTCCGCTGGTGGCCACCAGGTCCTCTACATTACAGAAAGTACTACATTAAGTTTTTAGTTTGTTACTTGAAGATGGACTCTACCTTCAAAAGCTCAAATGTAGGCAAGACTAGGCCCAAGAAAATGAAAGCCAGAACATGTTGGCTCACACCCATAAGCCTGTCAATGCCCAGAGATTACAAGGGTGTGGCACAACACCCACCTCTGGTTATGGTCAGGGAGCTGGGAGAGAAACAAAACAAAGTGCAGGATAAATATATTTTGCAAGAGGGATATAAAAATGAAAGCCTGTACTCAAAGGAGCAAAGCATTAAGAGCACAGGAGATACAAAGACAAGGCCTACAAAGGAGTGTGGTGGCATATCTCTATATAATCCCAGCATTTGTGAATCTGAGGCAAGAAAGTTGTCTCAGTTCCAGCCTGGGCTATAGAGTTTCCACTCAACATATGAAGGCCTGGTAGACTCAAAAGCTGGAAGCGCCGCAGGTGAACAGAGACAAAAACCAACTCCCACAAAGACAGAGGTCTCTACCATGTTCCACTACAGACCCTCAGTGTTCCTCCCAAGACAGCGATAAGCTGCTTTTCTCAAGAAAATGCTATGGACTGGGCATGGCAGTGCATGCCTGCAATCACAGCCCTGGGGAGGTGGAGGCAGGAGCACATGGAAGGTCAGAAGTTCAAGGCTAGTCTTAGCTACATAGTGAATCTGAAGCCTGAGCTACAGGAAACCGTGTCTCAGAAAACAAAGAAATTGCCTGTCAAGACACCGTTCTCCACTGGACACAGGTGTCCCTAAGTCATTCGCCATCTTGGTGAAAGCCAAGCAGTGCTGTGGCCTGTGCTCACTGTACTCACACTCAGCAAACTTCAGGGAGCGAAAGACTTTCCGCTGCGGTGTCACCCGCTTGATGTTTGGATGATCTTCTAGTGTGAGCAGCCCGGCCTTCTGCTTCTCCTTTATCTGAATCACCTCAAAATCACTAGGGTAGTCACTGGATGGGTTGTCCCGAGGTATAATTCTCCAATTGTCTACTTCACTGCTTTTCAGAGCACTTGAAATAAATGAGTTTCTAGCTTTGGCTGTGAAGTATCCGTTGAAAGCCACAATATATTCTGAAACAATGGCCACAGTAAAAGTAAGTCTTTACATACATAACAGAGTATACCTAATCTGAATCTTCATTAGCAAAAGAACAATGTACCTCAAAGCCCACAGCAAAATAAGAACAAGATGAGTGTAAAATGTCACAGCCAGCAGTATGCAGAGCTCTGGGTAAAAATGACTCACACGAATCTCAGTCACACAACACATACAGCTCAAACCCAGATGCTGATGTAGTTTTTAAGCATGGGTCTGATGAGATGATTCAGTAGTTACGAGCATGCACTGCTCTTGCAGAGCACCTGACTTCAGTTTCCATCGCCACAGTCAAGCAGCTCATGGCTATTTGCCATTCTAGCCTCAGGGCATCCAATACCTCGAGCCTCCACAGGCGCCTGCACACACATGCACACATCACACATACATGCAATCATAATACAACTCAAGAAATATAAACCATGGATGTTAGAGAGATGGCTCAGGGGTTGAGAGAAGACCCTGGGTTCAGTTCCCAGAAGCCACATAGTGTCTTACAACCATCTGTAACTCCAGTTAGATAGGATCCAAAACCCTTTTCTGGCTTCCACGACTGCCAAGCACTCATGTGGTTCACAGACATACATGCAGGCAAAGCATTCACACACATAAAACATTTGCAAATTGAAAAAAAATAGAGTAAAATAAAACCCCTTATCTACACAAGTTTGACAGTAAAAAAGATGTAGTTTTCTAACCCGGAAAGAAGTTGAGAAAATATACATCTATTTGTTCTACAGAAGACGAAGACAAAGCTCAGGAAAGAGTCACAGACTTCCTGCTCAGCACCTCTATGGGGGCCTCCCAGCTACAATGATGCAGAGTCAGTGCTACTCCAAGAGGGAAACACCTTCAGCAAAGGTGCCTTCATGGTGTGTAATCATTCCATTAGAAATTTACCACTGTGGAATGGAAGCTAATATTCATATTTACATTAAGTTTGAAAACAGTAATATAGGAGAGCCCAACAATGAAGACAATTCATTACCATATTCCACCACAGTTGAGGAGAATTCCACCTTCAAAGTCAGGTGGGAACAGCTAGGGCATGGAGCTTTTTCAAAAGCTTTCTTCCCAAGCCTGTCACCCAGATGCTTCTTCCCACAGAGCAAAACCACCAGCAGAAGCAGCCAGATGTTGATGAGCTTCATGGTCCTAAGTGAATACGGTCATAAAATTGCATAAATTCAAATCACGCTAGGTTCTTCCTTGATCAGAAGTGAATTTCTGTTTTGGCTAAAAGCTGCAACCTTACTGATCAGCCATCCTACAGACTTGTCCAACATAAAGAAAACCACAGTCCCATGGTCACCCACGGCTTGGCCCAAAAAGAGGCTTTCATTTCTTTCTCCGCTTCTTCTCCATCTTGGACAGGGGCTTCTCTCCTTAGGGCCGAGTCGTCTGAGTCCTAAACTCCATTTGTACCATAGACCCAAATCTAGCAGGGATGCCCAAGAAACCGTTACTCTGTGAGCTGATCTGAAACAAAAACAGCACAAGAGACATCAGAAGCAGCCCGACCAAGCAAGTCATGACAGTTAGAGCTGGAATTTAACAAGTCAAAAAAACAGTTACAAAACAGATAAATGTGGATTCAACACAAAGTCCCCATTGTTCTGTTTAGACTTACTTAATTCCTCACTGCTTTCCTGGAAACATTTCAGGATTCCCCTTTAAGAAGTAAGGGGAAATAAATGAGAACAGTGAAGAGACTAGGGCCAACAGCTAAGAGCAGCATGAAGCGGGCTAGCCCTGTCCCTGGAGCTGGGAGGAAGAGGTTCTGCTCCAGACTGTGTTTCCTGTCCTGCAGCTCTCCATAGTCCAGGGCATACTGCCAGTCAGCACCTACAGTTTTTCAGTCAAATTTGTAGTCGTTGGGTCCTTACTTTCTGCTGTAAATTATACTCAAGTACAAACTACTTTCTAGCCAAGTTAAGAGACACTGCTTAAACGTACTCAGGTTTTAAAATATGTCCTGCCAGTTTTATGAAAAGGGCACAGACATTTTCTGCAGCCTTTAAATTTATTTTACCTGAAGCTTCAAACTTAAATTAAACTGGTTTAATCTGTTATAAAATCAGATTAGCTCTTTACTGAAAGTGGAAGAGAGGACAGTTTGTGAGCCAAACTAACGCTAAAGAAAGTGTTGAGTATAAAATTTCTCACGGGCTCAGATCTCTCTTAAAATATCTGAAGTACAAGAGGAACAGCTGTTCTTCACAAACAGCAGCAGTGAGGGCTGAGCTACTACAGTTACCAACAAACGCAACTCACCATCATACCTGTGGGGGACAATCCAATAGGAGTGGAGTGGTGGCGGCGGCGGCAACAGAACAAGTAGGACCCTTGTACTATTACAACAACAAAAAAGTCAGATAAAGACTGAGCTGCCGTCAACCAAGATGATTCAGTTAAACTCATTCTTCTGGCAGAAACTGGTATTGTAGAGTAATAAGAGGTTTTGGTTTCAGCAAACTGTTTCAAAACAGTAAAAGGATGGAACAGTACTGGGGAGTGAGGGACCTAAATGTCTGCTTAAGGACCTTCACTGCTGCACCACCTGAGAGTCTGCAATACCAGCCAGTCTACCTGTACCAGAGACTGGGGCTGCAGGGATGTATGTACTCACAGGAGAAACAACTATGTCCATATCAACAGAAGAACAGTGAGAATGTCAACCACAAGAGCAAAAAGTAAAACAAAGACCCAAATAGAAAGACCAGAGGACAGCTAAAACCATTCACATTCTGCAGAAGCCAGAGGTCCTATCAGAGTTATCAGAGAACAGAGTCTCAGAAAGCAGCCCCTAAAGATCACTGATCAAAGAATATACAACCAGACACTGGAGTAATGCAATAGGTCTAATGCTGGAGTAAGCATGCCCTTTACAAAAGGGGCTGGAGAGGTGGTTCAATGGTTAGGGCACTGGCTGCTCTTCCAGAGGACCTGTGTCGATTCCCAATAACCACATGGTAGTTCGCAACTGTCTGTCACTCTAGTTCCAGGGGATCAATGCCCTCTTCTGGTCTCCCTGGACACTGCACACACATGGTGCACAGGCATATACGCATGCAAAGCACTCATACACATCAAGATTTTTTTTTTTAAATTACCAAAAAAATTCTCTTAAAACCTTTCTGCCTTGCCAGATGGTGGTGGCACATGCCTTTAATCCCAGCACTCAGAAGGCAGAGACAGCTGGATCTCTGTGAGTTCCAGGACAGCCTGGTCTACAGAGTGAGTTCCAGGACAGCCAGAGTTACAACAATAACAAACAAACAAACAAAAACCTTTCTGCCTTAGGAGATATATATATTAGTAATCAATACTTGTGAGAGCACTTTAGGAGTGGCTGAAAATCACCTTCAACACTGTCCTTGATAACTCTCCCACTGGTAGATAGTCATTTTCTACTGCGATGTATTCTATGCAGAAGAGATAGTTGAGGTTTACAAATTAGGTAGGGACCTGATTCTATGGAAAGGAACAAAATGAAGTTTTTAAAAAGAAAATAATCAGCTGGGCTTTACGGCACATGCATTTAATCCCAGCACTTGGGAGGCAGAGGGGAAAGACCTCTAAATTTGAAGTTAGTGTGGTCTACAGAGCAAGTTCCAGGACAGCCAGGACTATACAGAAAAACCCACAAGGTCAACTCTTTCCAGTCAATCTGGGAAATAGGACACAAAGAAACGGACATCACACTCTACTTTTATTTTTCACTATATCGTGCCATTTTATAGCGTGTTTACCCAATAGGCACTGTGTGTGTGTGTGCACGCGCGCGCACACACACGCGCGCTTGCTTTCATGCACATCAGGGGAAGGGGGATCAGGGACATAGTGCTCTATGTGTGAGGAAGCAAAGGAGGCTATCACAAACCAACCAACAGGCCAAAATACAAAATGCAAAAAAGGAAGGTATCAGAGTAGGGATCACCTAAGCTGAGGCAGAGTCCCTTCAGGAGTGACAAGAGGAAGCTTTAGTTGTGCAGAAGCTGGGCTAGTGCACATGAGGCACTATGGAGGGAGAAGTAATGCATCTGGGGAAAGGGTGAACACAGAATAAGCCACAAGGACCAACAGAGCATCCTATCTGAGGAGAAACGGGGGAAGGGAGCATGGGGGAGGGAGCTCAAGACAGTACCAGTTTGGAGCAGGACATTCCAGAATGAAGGTATCAGAACACAACTGCTGAGCAACTGCCCAGAGCTCTGCACTGTATGAGGATCAGAGTCCTGGACAAACCACGGCAGAAAGTGCCGACTTCACAGAGCTTATCTTCCAGTGGGGAGGCAGGTAAGAAATAAGGTAAGAAATCACTTAGCTGACAATAAGTGCTGCACTTGGAAAGCAGAGAAAGAAAGGGAGCAGGACAGCGGAGAGGGCTATATTATCAGCCTGAAAGACACAGAGGCCTGGGAAGAAGGGACTTTTAAAGTGGAAAGCTAAAGGAAGAGGTCTGGAGTAAGAAGAAAAGCAAAAGAGCCAGTGTGGCTAAGCAGAAGGCAGAAAGGGAAGGGAAATGAGAAGAAAGGACAGGTATAGACCAGGACAGCCCTGTACATCAGAGAGGACCTCAGTTCTTATTCTGAAAGAGAAAGGAACATGGGGGATGGGGACCCAGTGGAAGATCATGGGTATAAATGACCCAGGGAGAGAAGATGCTGTGTAGGACCTTACAGATAAAAGGGTACAATCAACAAACTCTCTTTATGGCCATATGTGGGGAGTGCAGGGGAGAAATGGAAGTCACAAAATAACTCTTGCTTCTGAGTTGGAGAAGACTATATGGAAGCTGTCTCAGAACACCCACATACAACCCACATGGGAACTAAATCGTGATCACCTGCATTTAGGATACTCATCAACACTGGGAAGCAGGCAGAGCCCATCAAAATCCTGGACCACCTAGCACCTCTTTTTTGGGGAAGACGGAAGATGGAAGAGAACAGGAGAGGCCAAAAGAAAACAAAAATCAGACTTCCATAAGGAATGGAATGGGTCTACTGGCTGTTTTTAGAGAGGGAGATGGCTCAGCAGATAAGGACACTTGCTGCCAAGTCTGGCCATCTGAGTTCCATCCCTAGAACCTACACGGTAGGTAGCAAGGCAAGAATGACTCCCACATATGTCCTCTCTGATCTCCACACTAGAACCCATCCGTACACACAAAATAAATAAATGTTTTTAAAACATTACTGAGTCCTTCCAGAAAAAGGTTACACTAAGCAAACAAGTAGCCCTGGTCTGACTATGCTCCACCAAGCCCTATCTACTCCAGGAACCTGCTCTCCACACCCAACAGCACTAGAGGGAAGTAAGAAAGAAGGAAGTCACCGCAGGTACAAAAGTCTCCTGGGATAAATGAGCAGGCTGGAAGTGATAGAAAATGCAAGCAGCTCCGTCATGTAGGCCCAGATAACCTGTTTACTGTCCTCAAAGGTGAAAAGTCCAGGCTTTTAGAAGATATTACTGTGTAGGGCCTGTGGTAGAAAAATCACAGAGCCTGGGTTTCCACAGGTTCCCAATCCTGGAAGAAGGCTCAATCATTTTCCTTTATGGCTTCTCGTTCATCACTTGACAGCTGGAAGATAGTGCATAGGGCCTGGGTGCAGGAAGCCAACCATTTATCACTTCCAACCCTTGTGCTCTTGGGCCCATGTCTTTAGAGAGATCCTAACCTGCAGGCATGTCCAGTGAGGCTTCTAAAGAACAGACGGTACTTTCAGGGATGTAACATACCTATTCACCTGTATCAGTAACCCATTGTGCCCAAGGCACAACCCCAAATCAGTAAATACAAGCTCCAAGACATGCTCACTAGCTAGTGGCAAGCAGGAGCAGCACAAAGAGACATTAGTTATACAGACAGGAGTATGTACACAGGCTCACACACAGAGAGAAAGAAAACCACTAACTGTCCTACCTTTCTGATTTAGTATGCTGAGGACAAGGAGGCCACAGAGACCCAGTGAGAGCTGGAGTCTAGCAGGTAAGAAAGTGTGTGAAAAGAAGGCCATCAAATAAAATAAAATAAAATAAAATGAGCCACTCAGTGCTGAGCTGACACTGAAATGCTGGTATGAACTCAAGGTTCTCAGATGTACACACAGAGATGTAGAGCCAATCAAGTGCACATCTGAATACACCCATCTACCAAGAGGACACAGCAGCGTGCCATGCACTGTGCCCCCAGGAAGGAAGCCCACCTTGTGCCCAGATGGCTGAGTAGCATTCTCCAGGGAAAGAAGTCAGGATCCTTGAAGAGACAGCTCAAGTTGGTGGGACTAGATGACTGAGGAACCCCTTGCACCAGACAGTAAGGCATGCACACTCAGAGAATGGAGATATGGTGCCAAAAGCCAGGATGGAGGGACTCTCCCTAGCCAAATGCAGGACAGTCTGAGCCTCACAGTATATAACGAGTAACAGAGCTCAACTCCTTGAAAACTCAAAACAGGAAAACAGTCCCTAACACAAATAACGTGGAAGCTTAAGGAAAGCTCTGATACTTACAGTTTCAAAATGCTGTCCATTAAAATACATATTTACAAAGTGGAAGAATGACATTATCCAAACCAACCAGACACAGGCAAAGGGGCCCAGCCTGCCCCCCCCCCCCCGTCCCAGCAGAGGCACTAAGAAGAGCCCTGCCTATCTCTGAGGTTCCTTTGAAAGCTTCGCAGCAGTCAAATAATGAGGAGGCATCAGATGAACCCCAAGGGCCATTTCATGAAGCAACCTAATACTCACCAGTTGTACAGTGACACCCAGAACATGCCAGTAGATAGCACTGACTAAAATGAAATGAGGAGTGTAGCTGGACAAGGAGATCTACTGAGCCCCCAAACCCCAAACTTAAGAATTTACAAACCGTTTACATAAAATGGCACAGCGCTTCCACAGAAACTGTGTACATCTACCCAAATACTGTTATACCAGATTACTTATACCTAAAAAATATAAGTGCTAAATGGTTACATCATTATTCATTCAAAGAATAAGGCAGGCTCAGTACAAACATCCTGAATATTTTGTTTGTTTGTTTTTTTAAAGACTTACTAAGTGTACCAAGAGCATGCAATGCCCATGGGGGCCAGAAGGGAGCATGGGACTCCCCTGGCTCTGGAGTTACAGTTAGTTTGTGAGGAGCCAAGTAAGCTCGGAACAGAACTTAACCATTAGCCATCTCTCCCACACTCCAAATAATTTCCATCAGCAATTGGCTGAATATGTGAATGTGAGGCTGAGCTTGGAGAAGACATTCTATGCCCCATTCTATGGAGCTAACATGTTTCTGAAAGGCTTTAGTCAAAAACATTCTGTTCAAATTAGGTTTAATGCATTTATCATTTACATTATAAACAACAAAACAACAAAGTAACCTTTCTTTCTGAAAAAAGCTGAAGTTCCCAGAGTATTTATGACTCACACTTAATAATTCAACCAACAGAGTAAGAATTCTCATATTGTTAGCAATTTTTTTAAATCTCAAAACCATTTGTCAATTTGCACGGAAGCTCTTAAAATTGTACAGGAAATACTCCTGACCAGGAACAAAAACTAATAGTAAACGAGCATTTCTTGGTGGCAGGTGGGATTCTAATTCACTGCTTTGTAATAACTCCTGTTATTACTCCCATGCTCAGGTGAGAAAACTGAGGCCTAAAGAAGGGGATGCCCTTTCTGCCTCTATATTCTGTCACTGAGTGGGAAGACTGTCTGGGAACCCCAGAATCTGGTTCACATCCTTCAGAGGGAAGGAACTTGCTGTTTAAAAATGTCCATAGGAATTCAGTCCGACATGCATGAACCTGAATACACACTACTGACATTCAAGGATATACAGTGCAAGACCGTAATGAGGAAAAATTACTAAGCATACAATAACAGGGAAGGGGAAGTGATTATGGTTTGTTTGTACTATAGAATGCCCTGCAGCAAGTTTTCAAACTATGTCTTGAACCAGACTGAATCACGATCCCCCCCAGATGCCCATATCCTAACACCCAGAGCCTGTGGATATGACTTTATATGGGCAAAGACTCGGCAGGATATGACCACCAAAGTTGGGAAAGGCATCCTCCACCCTCTAAGTCACTTTATGGTCTATATCCAGCCAGGTAAATGGTTCAGAGGTAGGATGAGAAAAGCCAGGGTTTGGCTTTTTGTTAGAAAGAAATCAAGGAGCCACTGAATGTAAGTGGCTTCTATAAACAGAAGGAACTGGATTCTCTCCTAAAAGCCTCCAGTAAGAATCAGCTGTCAACACCTTGACTTTAGCCCTATGAGACTCATTTTGGACTTCTGCCCTCTAGAATGATAAAACAGGAAATGAGTGTCGGTTTGTGCTAGTGCTAATGAAGTAGTAAAAGAAACCAGTTCATGTACAGAATGGTCCAAACTTGCACTTTTTGAGACAGGGTCTCTCTACATAGCCCTGGCTGTCCTGGAATTCATTATGTAGACCAGGCTGGCCTCAAACTCAAGAAATCCACCTGCCTCTGCTTCCCAAGGGCTGGCAAACTTTGACTTTTATAAATGCATCCATTGGGGTTGAAAGATGGCTTAGCAACTAAGAGCACTTGCTATTCTTGCAGAGGACATAGGTTTGATTCCCAGCAACCACATGGTGGTTCACAACCAACCAACTTCAGTTCAAGGGGATCCATCCCTCCCTTCTTACCTCTGTGGACATCAAGGAAGCACATGGTACACATATATACATTTAGGCAAAATAAAATAAAAGTAAACCTAAAAGGTTCTGTAACGCTCTGTGTACTCAGGAAGAAAATAACACTGAAAGATAAATCACAAATGCTAACAGTGCTCCTCCTACCCTCAGCAGGGCGACTCGTCCTTTTCTGCTTTATCCTGTTTTCCTCATAGTTTACAAAGGGCTTTTATTATTTTTATAATTAGATAAACCATATCATTTATTATTTTAATCAATCACTTAAAAAAATTTTAAGCGAGGTTACATTTTCTGGTAAGATAGCAGCACAGAAATTCAACTGTGTGCTAGGCACGATGATGGCACACATCTCTAATCCCAGCACTCAGGAGGCAGAAGCAGGAGGATTTCTGCAAGTTCAAGGCCAGCCTGGTCTACACAGTGAATTCCAGAACAGTCAAAGCTATATAGTGAGACCCTGTCTCAAAAACAAAACAATAAAATCAACCCTGTCAGACTTATTCTGCTACAGAGGGATCTTAAACAGCTTCTCAGTTCCCCAATCTGTCTACAGTGGCCTTCCCAGCTAAGGGAGAACCTGCAGCTCCTCACTGCTCCTTCCAGAAACTTCACAGTAGGGCCTCTTGAGGCTGCCCTGGATCCACCAAGTGCTGACCAGACTTAATTCCCAGGCATCCTTGGACAAGACCTGGTTATCTTCTATAAAAAGCATACCCTAAAGAGTGACTTCATTGCTCATGCGAGTGGACTCAAGACGAGCCCGACATCAAAAACTAAATGGGGAGCCAGGCGGTGGTGGTGCACGCCTTTAGTCCCAGGACTTGGGAGGCAAAGGCAGGCAGACCTCTGTGAGTTTGAGGCCAGCCTGGTCTACAGAATGAGTTCCAGGACAGCCAGGGTTACAGAAGAGAAACCATGTCTTGAAAAACAAAACAAAAACAAAAAACCAAAAAAAAAAAAAAAAACCCACCAAAAAAACCACTAAATGGGGAAGGCGCAGTTAAACCTAGCACATCAGGAACAGGTGCACGTGTAAGGCAGGAGCACAAGCAGCACAGGGCAGCTGGCGCTCTGAAATTCTGCCTAGAATGTCACAGTAAGAGAACATCATCAAGATCACACTTCCGGGTATGATTTAAATACATCCTATTTGCTTGAATATAATTCTAAAAACTAATTCAGGTGAGAGGAGATGACCCATACCACCGTCATCTATTATGCCAGCATGGCCCGCCTCTTAATAAACTACTTTACTGAAATAACTCCAGTGAAGACTGTTTAAACTGTGAAAGATTACTATTCAATTTAATTAAAAGTTGGCTAGAAAACGGTCTCTTTGGTAACTTAATTGCATAATTGGCTGTATTCCCATTGTTTAACAGGCTAACAATTAAGCAGTGCTAGAAGATACTCTCTTAAAATAAAGGTACACATGGAGGCCTCAAGGAGCCATCAGTCAGTGTTGTGTGCACAGAGAAGCGGAAGCATTTACTGCCTGTCCCCACAGTTTCTTCTCGGCTCCCAGCAGTCTCCTCTAGTCTTTACACAAGTACTGACTTCACAGTTGTCCTCTGACCTCCACATGCATGCTGTGGCATGTGTGCACCCACATATCACACATACATGGGTTTCTGAAATATCAAAACAGCTCCTTGGAGGAGCTGGGGAGATGGTCCAGGGGGTAGGAGAACTTGAATTCAGATTCCCAGAATTCACAAAAAAACTGATCATGCCATAATTCCATACACCCATAATCCCAGCAATGGTAGAGAGAGACAGAACCATCCTGGGGTGCACTGGCCCATTAGTCTAGCTCAATCAGTAAGCTCCAGAAGCACTTGCCCAGCGATAGTGGTACACGCCTTTAGTCCCAGCACTCAGGAGGCAAAGGCATGCGGTTATCTGTGAGTTCGAGGCCAGCCTGGTCTACAGAGTGAGTTCCAGGATACTCAGAGAAACCCTGTCTCTGGGAAAGAAAGAAAAACAAACAAACAAACAAACAACAGAATCAGTGAGTCTCAGCCTCAAAAAGATAAGAAGCATGATCAAGGAAGACACTTGTGGAGCTCTGGGCTCCACGCACAAGCGCACACACGCACATGCAAACTCCAGTCTTCCTAGTCCAAGGACTGTCTACTGACACCAGGCAGAGAACAGAATCAAAGAATAAACAAATATGATGGCAACAAGAAGATCTGACCAGAAAACACCCTCCTTCATTCCTACGAGGGGCTGCCACTACCACATCACCTTTTTGAATAGTAACAGCCAACTCTTGGTTACATGGGACATCTGAGGACTGAGGGAGTAAGAGAACATCTCTTACCCCAATGGACTACAGTCCGGCTGAGGTAGACACCTCCCAAAAAAACAGCTCTGTGACCAAATGTGTCACACATACTGAAACATAAAACTTTGTTGGCAAAAGGTGTTCTGCAGGAATGGGGGAAATGTGGGTTGGTATACAATGGAATGTCATTCAGTCATAAAAAAAAAAAGGATGATTCATGCTACAACCATAAAAAAGTACTGATTCATGCTACAACACAGATGACTTCTTGAAACAAGGTACCAAGAACCCAGACACAGAAGGCAGTATGCGACTCCTGATCGACTATCCCCAAAAGGTAAATCCAAGGAGACAAGCAGATGGGTGACAGGTAGCCTGAAAATGGGTATTGATTACAAAAGGCTACCAGGGGTCTTGAAGTGGTCCTCAAGGTGGGTTGTGGCGCTGGCTGCACAGCTCAGCATGCTGACAAAGTCCCTGGGCAGTGATACTTAAAACGATGACCCTATGATACGGCCATTTTATAAAAGTTAAGTTCTTACATTTAAAAAACTAACGGTAAGTAGTTTAACGGTAAGTGGTGCACGTTCTTAATCCCGGCACCAGAGGTGAAGGCAGATCGGGAGTTCGATGCCAAACTTGAGCTACATTAGACCTGGCCTCAAATATTAAGGCTTTTCTTTTTTCCATGTTAAAAGAATTATTTTGCAGATTTTAATAGGAGAAAAGGCTTTTTTTCCCCTCTCCGTCCGGCTTTTCATTCGCTTCCAAACCTAGAGGTAGGCGAGGCTGGGCCCCGGGATCAAATCTTCAAGCGTTCCTCCTGTCACCTCGAAAAAACCCCACAGTGAATGCAAGCCCGAGCCACGCCGTGCACGGACCCGCAGGACCGTTCCCGGGGCTCCCGACCGCAGGGCCCGGCGGCCGGGAGGCGGGAGGCGGGAGGCGCGAGGCGCGTGCGCACCGCGGCGCGCAGGCGCAGGCCAGGCCGCTGCTCCGCCTGCTACGGGCCAATTCTGGTAAAGAACCGGCGGAGGCCGCCGAGCGGGGCGCGAGCGGCCGGGCCTAGGGCGCGGCCGGCTCTCGCCAGCGACCGGCGGACGTACCTGCGTCCACCTCAGGCTCGGGGTCGGCGGGCCCGGGGGAACGGCACCTCCGCCGCGAACACACCAAGGCTCTCCATTCGGGGAGATGTTTACTCGCAAGTCTCGCGAGACCACGCTGCCGAGGATGGACAGAAGCGACGGCCCGGCGTATCCCGCGCGCCCGCGACCTGCGTGCGCGCTCCTGGCGTCCCGCGGCCTAGGGCGGGACTGCTCAGAGATCTCGCGACATTTGCGGCCCGGGGGACAGGGGCGTGGCCAGACCCTCTCTGGCTGTACGGAAGCAGGCTGTTGGGGTTCGCTACTGAAAGGAGCGTGCGCCAGGGCGCGAAGGAATGGACCGGCTCCTCTCCAGTCCGTGCGCATTCCCATGGCCCCAGCCTCTGATGACCGGGGTCTGCGTATGCTGCTAAACTACCCATCATGGCCACCACCATGGCCACAGTGGCTGCACCCTCCTATACGGACCCCGCTGCTGTTGAGAGGGCCTCCTGATAGAACAAATCTAGTTCTCCCTAAACTACCCCCAAGATCCCAGCTGCTAATGGCCCAGTTTATAACTTCTGCCAGAGAGCATCTACACCTTGGAAAACAGGAAGGGCTTTCATAGCACCAAATATTTACCATTTTGAACAAGGAACAATGTGAAAGTCTGCCTGGTGAAATGTACTTGAACGATTTAGACACCCATAGGAGAGACCCATTCTCTGTCTTAGTACTGAGCTGGATCACACTTGGCCCTGGTGCTAACCTAAGTGTGGGCAGCAAGCACACTTGGGTAATGCGACGAGCAAACCTGGGGCCTAGGCTCACAACCTCTGGAGATGGGCCTTGGCTACCAAGCCTGGTAAAGACATTGGCTTATTCACTGGAACCAACTGAGGGAACTTCCTGAAAGAGGACCTGGAGGTGACTCGAGATTTTGGACAGGGTGCAGAGGAGGCCCTGTACAGGACTCTTGATGCCTCGTTCCTCAAGTGCTCAATCAGAAAGCTACTGGGAGCTAGAGATGACTTGGCCATTAAGAGGGCACACTGCTCTCGTAGAGGACCCGAGTTTAGATCCCAGCACCCATACTGGGCAGCTCACAACCACTTGTAAGTTCAGCTCCAGGAGAATCTGATGGTTTTGGCCTCTGTGGGTACCCGCCTATGCACATACCCACACAGACACACACACATTCCTTAAGGGCACTTTCTGTGAGGGAGATGTGTGGTCTACGAGTGTACCCCTACACCTTGAAAAGAGTGTACTGCATTTGTCCCCAGGACTGATCCCACACAGACACTATGTGCTTAGTAACCACATGACATGGCTGCCAGAGCTGCAGCTTGCTGTCACTGTCTAGCACTGAGTGCCGAAACTGCATATGCCACTCTCCTGGAGCATATCAAAACTCAAAGCCCACAGGAGGCATCGTCAGTCCTAAGTCCTAAGTCAGGACTATACTAAGCTCACTGTGGGTAGACAGGAGTACAGGTTGAGGACACAGATCATCAGGACTGTCCTGATGACACTATCAATCCTCTAGTTCCCATATAGGGGAAAATTTTACAACACAAAGGTAAAGAAAACCAAAAACGGCTGATCAGGGGACTGCAGAGATAGTACAGAGGTTAAGAGCGCTTACTGCTCTTCCAGAGGACCCAGGTTCAGTTCCCAGGACCCACGTCAGCTAGCTCACAACCACCTGTAACTCCAGTCCAGAGAGTTACCTCTTTTTTAGTCTCTGTGGGCACCTGCACACCCGTGGCATGCATTTACACAGATACATAAATACAAAGAAAGATAAAATCTTAGGGGCTGGAGAGATGGGTCTGTGGTTAGGAGCACTGGTTACTCTTTACAGAGGACCCTGGTTTGATCCCCAGCACCCCCATGGTAACTCAAATGTTTGGTAACTCCAGTTCCAGGAAATCTGACACCCTCTGGCCTCCAAGGGCAACTGCATGCATGTGGTACATAAGATTCACACAGTCTCACATACATACATATAAAAAAAAAAAAATTTTTTTTAAACTGTCAGAATTCTCTATCTGCTCTCTCCCTTTTCTTCCCACCTTTTAAAACTCACTACAGTTGGCTTTTGTACCCACCACATAATTGAAATGGCTCATGATCAGTCAGCCTAGCATCTCTACACTGCCAAGTTTACAACCCATCCTAATCTACTCAGCCATCAGAGGATAAAGTTCCTTGGGTGCTCTGCAGGCGACAGACACACTGGTGTGCACCCTGTTGTTTAATCAGTGACGATCACAGGTGTTGAGAGGTCAACTTCTGTTCATCATGTCTACATGGAAAAAGAGAGCCTTTCCTGGAAGTGACACTTTCTGAAGGAAACAATGATGCTTTTATTGTTACATTTTAATTCCCACGGTAAGTTAACAAAGGTTCAGAGTTTCTCCTCCTTGGTTTTAAAAAAAAAAAAATCCAGTGGGCCAACTCTACTGTCAGTGCAGAGGGGCTGAGTACAGAAGCGAGGAAGCTTAAGGATGCCTGGTTCGGGTCTTCTGCTGGAGCCATGAATCGCCATGCTCTGAGTCTGTACAAATGATCACACTCTAGCTGAGTCCTTCTGAGGGACCATCACTGACAGTGTGACCTCTTCTCATCACATAGCAAGGACTCTGTCTGACAAGTCTGCATACTGAACCACGGAACCTTACACAGAACTGTGTGTTTCTGCTATTGTTCTTTCCTGAACCAGGGCTTCACTATGTGGCCCATGCTGGCCTTGAACTCCTTAGTGTCCTGCCTCCATCCCCCCACCCCCGGGACCATGCTTGATGATGTTTCAAGTGGAGTTGCTGCTGCTCATCACGTATCCGACAACGTCTCATCAGTGTGACAGAAGCTTCCACCAGTGCTTCTGCTGCTGCTGTCTCCAAGCATGGCATTCTGCACATGTTTTGAAGGCATAGTTGAGGTCAGGAAGAACTTAGAATCTAACTAACCACTGATCTCCTGGATCCAAGACACAGCTGGAAATGCCAGAGGTGGTGAGGTGGGCAGAGTGCTTGTTCAACATAAAAGTGCATTGGGGCCTACAGGTGATGGCACGTCACCTAATTCCACACGAGGCCCAGCATTCCGCCCATTTTCATTTCCCAGGCACAGCATCAGCACCACAATGCCAGGCACCACATTTTCCACTCTGCACATGCTGCCATGACTTTCGGATTCCCGAGTGCCAGGTATGAGACCCTTACGGCCTTGGTTTGTTTTTTAAGATAGGAATTAAACACAGAAAGTTTCGATGCGCACCCATATTTTGTGTGTGTGTGTGGGGGGGGGTTGTATAAACTTACTTCACGCCAATAAAAGCATTTCCTATGAATAATGTACACATTCGTTACACGGGCCAAAAATGAGCTTCTAACCTCATCCCAACAACTACCTTGTACCGCATACAAAAGTTGTCTATACTTTACCACTATTCCACAAACACTTGATGATTTTTACCAACAATGCTCCTGGGATGAAATTAGATTACATATAACAGGGCATGAAAAGCAGCTGTTACAGCACTGAAGGGGGTCAGTCAGTAGAACATGGACGTACTGAGAACCACTACTTAGCCACAGTTACCTTTGAAATCAAAAGACAACCTGTTTTGTATCCCAATCTAGGAATGAAACCCACCCATAGAGTTGGAAAGACAAAAACCACTCAAAGGAAGCAGCATCAGACAAGGCAAGTCCACAACGTAGAGCTGGGCAGGTTTTTACCATGTGAAGAAGAGTAACCCAGACCTTTATATGGTAAGGCTCCTATGACCTCGTCCTGACAAAGTCTCTATTAAAGTCCTATCAATAATATTGCTCAGACACACACAGCACACACTAGGGGACCTTAGGGAAAGGCAGTGTGCACACAGATGCCCCCACATGGAGTGAAGAACAAAGTAGCGTGGCACACATATCTACTGCTAACATCACCTGCACTCACAATTCACAGTTAGAAAATAACACTTTTCTGTCGTCTTCCTGATCAACATTATTATTATTATTATTGTTTTGAGATAGGCTTTAACAGTGTATCTCTGGCTGGTCTGGAACTATGTAGCCCAGGCAAACTCAGAGAGATCCACCTGTCTCTACCTCCCGGGTGCTGGGAATCAAGGCATGAGCCACCATGCCCAGCGTGATGAACATTTGAAAGTCAATACTATAATCACCTATAAAAGGAAAACAGGTGATTTCCCTTAACAACAACAACAACAAAAACCAACACAAGAAGTTACAGGAGCTGGCCAGTCACATTCTAAGTGTTGGGGAAGCATTCCGTTCTGTTCTCAGGCTTCGGGGCTGCGTGCCCTGGGCCACCATGTGGTCCCTGAGGTTTTCTCACAGGTTGAAAGTCAGCCTCATGAAGGACGGCAACACACTAGGTACTCAGTAAGAGATGATCCACAGGTGAACTAAATGCGTTTTCCAAATGCCAGAATACTGCACGTTACTGCGGCTTGGCCAAGCTCCTCCCGGGCTTCCGGATTCAGGCTTGGCAGGATAAGGCCTCTTTCCGTAAGGAGCGGTTGAGAAGGTTTGCTCCCCACACCCAGAGCCACTCAGGCATATACTGTGCGAAAAGAAACTACAAATGAAAGAAAAGGGAGATGTGGTTAGAATCCCAGACCATCAGAGCTGAAGAAATAAGGGCACAGATCCGTGTGGGATCTAAACCGACAGACGTCTACTTCCCACATTAAATAACAGGGGAAGGAGCCCACGCCCCTTCCATACTGCCCGCTTCTGCACAGGGCGCTCACATTCGAGACAGGGCAAGAACACAATGCCCCATCGTGACACCCATCACCAGCACCCATTCCCTTTCTGCATCTCCTGGGAACATATGTCCTAAGCAAAACACCCTACGTGCAAACAGAAGCTCTGGCTGCACTGCCCTCTGTAGGATCTCATCTAAATCCTAGGAGACGGAAGGCGTCCTGCATGGGTCCCTTGGGAGGACCGGGGAGTGGCACGTGAGACAGGTGAGACCCTGTGAGCCCTTAGGTGGTACTTATGCATATTTCGGTGTTGTCTTAGTGGGAAGGGAGCTCAGTAAAGCCAACCAGAGGACAGTTCTCTGGCATGCCGTCTGTGGCAGCTAAGGAAGGGGAGTGATGAACTTTATCCTCGGAGAGCAGACAGTACACACTAGGACTTCAAAGGCACACTCCTGAATCAGGAGACCTCCAAAATGTCAGAGCACCCCTGTCCATCACTTTAACCTTAAACTGAGAATGCTCAGGAATGGACCTACCCTACACGAGTATGTGCACAAGTACATTTATTTCCTGAACACAGCCCCTAAGCCCTCTGCTATGGGAGGCACCACTCCGGAGACAAGGCCTCTGGTCTCGCCCTCCGCAGGCCAATCTTTCTCCACTCCTGCATCTCAGCTGCACTATGCGGCCTCAGCATTCTCCTGGCTAGGAACTCACTGCACCATACCTCTGCTGTGGTGGGATCAGTCCCCAACTGAAACAAGAGGGGACGCAGAGGCAGGCAGGAAGGGGTTTCAGGCTCTTTAAACCCTTCAGAGTTTGAGTCATGTGCTCCTGGGGCAGCAAAAAGCCAGTGGTAGCCCCCAAAGTGATGCAGTTCAGGACGACACCGGAAGTCACTGACAGTGCCTGTGCCACACTCAGGTGCCAAGCCACAGTGAAGACGTGGGTATTGTCTTCCTTCCCAGACAGGCAGGGAAGCAGGGACGGAGAAGAATGCACATGTTAGGAGCTATGCCCTCACAGAGAAGCTCTCTCAGTGGCAAAACTGAGCTGCTGAGAGCTGGGTGCACTGGCGCTACCCACCCCAGCTGGAGCTGACCCAGCTGAAGAAGGAACACCTCTTGTCAGTCTCTACCTGGCTTCCCTCACCCCATCCCCGTCTCAGCTAGACCTCTTCCCTCCATTTTGTCCTGCCATGCTGGGACTCTTGCCTAGTTCTTCTTACAGGCTCTGTGGTGTTACTAATTGCTTCCAACCTGCAAACCTGTCTCCAGCAGACACCTCGCAGCTGGACGCCTGTGCAGCTGCCACCACAGCGTCTCTGTACAAGTCCCCAAGGACCCCTGCAGCCAGCTGTGCACAGCTCCCACTAGCTCTCACCACACCTGATCACCACCTCTCAGGAGGCAACCTCTCTGGACCAGAGTAGCACCAATCCTCAGCCCTTCCTGTTCCATCTGTCTCTGTCACACATCTCTGGCGGGGAGGCACCTCTAACGCCATGATCGCTACTGGAGCAGATCTCCACCATTGCACATCTGCTATCAACTTCCTCCCCCAGGAACCAATGGATGCAGAATACTGTTCTCATTAGCTCACAGCTTAGGAGGCCAGCTGGGGTGAGGCACTGCACCATTTGTTTGACATATCCCAAATCTGTTCCTTATAGCTGAAGAATGACAGGGGGTTAAAATCTTAATCAAATCCAGACCTACGTGACCTGGGAAGACCACACTCACAGGAAGTGATACTACATGGGCAGAGGCACCGCCAGAGAAGTGCAGCAAGCCAACACAGTGGTAGATGAATCAAATCTTTGATGTAAAACAGAAGGAGGGGCCGGAGAGAGGGCTCAGTGGCCGCTCTTGAAGAACACTGGAATTCAGTTCACAGCCCAGTAGCTCACTACCCGGAACTCCATCTCTGGGGGATGTGACACCCTCTCCTGACCTCTGTGAGCACTGCAATCCTGTGCACATACCCATAGAGGCATATATAGACACATATAAAAAAATTTTTTTTAATCTTGAAAAAGAGTACCACTCTAAAAATTTAAAAAAAAAAAAAAAGACAAAAGAAATGAATTGGCAAGGTTAAAAACTAAAGCCTTAACACCTCTGTATAGAAAACTACTCGGGGCACTAAACTAGCTTCATGGAGTTTCCTGACAGAAAAATACTTTTTTGCTGCCAATAGTGGTGCTAGGGATAGAATCTGGGGCCTCATGCTTGCCAGGCAAGCACTTGAGCACTGAGCAACATCCCCAGTCTCCCCCTAACCCCCACCTCTAACTTTACACTTTTAATTTTGAGACAAGGTCTTGATAAGTTGCCCAGGCTGGCCCTGAACTCACTCTATAGCTCAACTCTGCAATCCTTCTGCCCAAGCCTCCAAAGTAGCTGGGATTTCCAGCCTGCCAAGGCCTAGGTGAAAAATATGCTCTAGAGAGCTCATTAATGTGGACCAAATTTGCTTGTGATGAAGATGCTGGTGTTTCACAGACATGATCAAAATATCTTGTCATCATTTGTCCTCAAAGCTGCATTTCTAAGAGAACAAGGCCTTGGAGCTACTTTTTTGCTTTTGTTTTGATAAAGAAAAGGTCTCACAACGTAACCCAGGCTGATCCCAAGTTGAGATCCTCCTGCCCCAGCCTCTTGGCTATTGAAGAGATGGCTGGGCTACCACATCCGGCCTAAAACTGCTTTCCAGGCTTCTCTGCTCAGTGTTCAAGTGATTACAGACCGGAAACAGTTACTTAGATAACTTTCTGGACAAACTCTGAGCCTGAGCCTTTGGACAGATGTGGGACGCCACCGCTGACTCTCTCACGTATTTGTGCTGTGGCAAACCCAGTTACTGAATGCGCAGCAGCTCCCTAAGTGTTTGCCTGGTAATCAGAAGACTTCCAGGAAATTCTAAAGTTGAGCACATCTATTTCTATTCCAGATAACAAAAGACAAATTTTACAAATCATTTTAGTTATTGCCCTACTGATTAAAATCACAATTTTAAATATTTTATAAAGTTCGAATATTGTTTCAAAATATTTTTATTATTTGTGTGTGCACGTGTGAGGGCGTGCCTGCCGGGGTGTGTGCAGAGATCCGAGGGCAACTGGTGAGAGGCAGTTCTCTCCTTCCACCACGAGGCTACTGGAGATGGAACTCAGGTCATTCGGCCTGGTGGCAAGCACCTTAACCTGCTGAGCCACCTAGCTGGCCCTGAAGTACTCTTAAAGTCTTTGTTTGATCTCTACAACAACAACAAAAATCTGAGGAAAAATTCTAGGTTTCCTGAGTAAACAAGTCCAAGAATACATGGAGATTTATTTGACATGATGGTCATGTGCTTATGGCCCTATCTTACGGCTTTCTGGACTGGGCTGTGAACATAACATTTCCCCTTCGGGCACCACCAAGATCTCCGCCCTGAAGTCCCTATCCAAATCCCTATCACACGCCTACATACAATGAAGCCGCTTTTTTCCTGTTTTAGGGGTGACAAGAAAATTTGGAAACTTTTACGTTAATCACCCCGCGTGAGCATCTAGCACTGTAACCAAAATCACTGAGAATGTGAGGCGTAAGAGTGAGGGTTCCCACCCCCTCAGTCCTTGGCATGGCTCACAGAGCTATGAGCTGACGGCGCAGCGCTACCTGAACAGAGTGGGACCAGTAGCCTGTGGTCCTTTTGGAAATGCCCAGGGTCGACACGGCATGCTGGGCATACACTCTCGGCGAAGGTGCCAGCCACGGGCATCTGTGCAGGAAGCTTCTGGGTGCAGTCACGCTGGTGGTCACGTAGAAGGGGATCAGACTCTGCACAAAGATCCCTTTAGAGGCGTATTCATACTGCAGGGCTCGGCTGAAGTGGTCCAGATAGGCCTGGGGGGGCAGAGGGGAAGGACTTTGAGTCTGGAAGGAACTTGAAAGGAAACCCAGGAGCAGAAAAATTTGCCTGTTCCCATCTCGGGGAAAACCAGCATAAGCAAATGGGAGTTGAGTACTCCCTGACCGTCCATGCCAAAGGAAGAAGAGCCTGACCTTGGATGCAGAAAACGCAGCCAGCTGTGGGGTGGGCTTGCAGCAGGAGCCGGAAGACACTGTGACGATGGCGCCCTTCTTTCTCTCCACCATTCCCGGAAGCACTATGTGCACCATCAAGCTCGCAGCTGCTATGTTCACGTTCACAATGTCCCAGAGTGTGTCCTCAGGAACCTGGGTGAAATACTGGGGGTAGGGGTAGAATGCACCCACGTCATTCACCAGGATGCCAATGTCTCTGTCTCTCAGGGCTTCTCGGATTGGAGCATAGATCTCACGGCCTTTGCTGAAGTCCACCACCATGACAACAGTCTCCACCCGGTAGGTGTCAGCAATGTGCTTGGCCACGGCCTGCAGCTTCTCTTCTTCCTGGCTGATCAGGATGATGTTGAGTCCACGGCTGGCTAACTCCTCAGCATAGGCCTTCCCGATGCCATCTGTGGCCCCTGCAAAGGCAAGCCAGGAAGCATGAGCATGCGGAAGCACGGTGTCCTTAAAGAGAACCAGAACTACTCGATGTTGATCTCTCATCAGAGAAAAACACACTCTGGGTGGAAGAAATGCACGACACCTGTCGGTGAAGGACGCTGCTGAATTGATAAGGTGAATCATAATGCTAAAGACACCCAGGCAGAGACAAGCGAGATGGCTCACTGGGTAAAAGTGCTTGCTGCCAAGTCTGACACCCGGAGTTCAAACCCCAGGGCCCACATGGTGGAAGGAGAGAACTGACCCCCACAAGTTGTCCCCAGACCTTTACATGTACGCAGCGGCACACACGCAGACCTTTACACGTGTGAGAGAATACACACACACACTCGCACACATGAGAAGGCACGCACTCTTGCACACATTCCAAGATACCCGACAGACAGACAGACAGACAGACAAGGCACTGCTCACTCAGCCTGCTGGAGTAAGACAACGTGGTTATCTGTTTCCAAACGTGCCCCTGGCTTGCTCAGGTGTCGGGACGAGCTTTCTGGGACACAGAGATAAATCACAATGCAATTCAAGATAGGCAAAACAGGCAGTTCTGAGAGCACTGACAGCCTCAAAGGATGACTTCAAAACAAGCAGCAGAGGAGTCATGTGAGGGGTGGGAGGAGGGATAGGAACAGGAGCCGGAGGGCGAGGAGGGTGCCAATCGGAGGGGAGAGCTCCCTGACGTGAGGTGGGAAGAGCACAAAATGAGGTTTCAATAGGAGGCAGGGGACTCCAGTTAAATCTTGTAAAGTCCCTGTTAGAGGCACTGACTTAAAATACAACTCAAACGCAAAGACCATTGGAGGGAGCCAAAATCAAGTTACCACTGATGACAGCCCATCTTCCATACTGCTTGATCAGGTCGGGTCTGCTCCCCAGGCGAGGGATGAAGTGCAGCCTGACCAGGCTGTAGAAGTCACAGATGACCGTGATGCTCTTTCTGGCTGTGTACCAGGCTCCCACCAAGGCCAGTGCTTCCATATAGCAATTGCAAGACCTGGCAATTTCCCTGTACAAGAGGTAGAAGCTGTCAACAGCAGCCATGGCAACCTGCAGGAACAAGAAGAGAGAGAGAGTTGCTCTTTGTGGACAGAGCAGAATGGGAGGAGAACCCTGGTCTTCACAACTTTAAATTGAAATAACAGTTAACTCCGGAGAGCACAGCCAGAGCCTATCAAGGCATGACCTCACCGTTTAACACCTGTGGCTTAGAAAGCTCTTGCCTTTCAAGGAGATGACTCAACAGAACCACTCAGCTACTGAATTCCTCCAAAAATCCTTACTCTGTGCTTCAAGCAGCCTAAGCAAAGACAAGCCCAAGTGCCGGCTCCCGAGCTGCAGGACGCATATTTATCACTGGATGGCAGCCTGGAGTGTGTTCGGCTCCTGGCATCAGTCAGCAAGTACAAGGACCTACTACCTCAACGGTGGTGAGTAGAATAAACACAGGAAGTAACAGCACATGATCTTGGCCCCCAAAAATGTGCATATTAAATAAAAGGAGAACCCCAAAACATGAGGAGATGGTGTTCCTCCATGACAGCCCAGTGAGCACCCCCCCTTACTAACTTGGTTTGTTTGGTATTTTCCCTGCTGGCCACTAGGTTTGAGAAAGTCCCAAGTATGCACACAGCAAACACTAAAGGGCAGACACGTCCTAAGTATTGTGATCCAGTGCTCCATGTTAAGGTGCTAAGGACCCAAGACAGATGCAGGTATTTAACAATTAAAATGCAATCTCACCTGGGTACATTAGCCTACAAGCAGAGATGACTCTGAGAGGTGGACAGAGGCCAGGCATGGTCCTGGCGGCGTGGCCAAGGGCCGTCTCCATCCTGGACCACAGCAGATGGGCTGCTACAGACCCAGGGCAAGCGGCCAGGTGAGCCTGAAGGCCCGCACGCACAGAGTAAGACAGCTGAGACCGCACACAGAAAACTGGACTATAAGAACCCCTTCTCCCCCAAAAAGAAAACAGAAAAGCTGTGGGAACAACTTCTGGAAGGAAATCCCACTAAAGTGAAAGGAGGGAGTCCTGAAAACACGAAACACAGTGGCAAAAATGGCACAAGCTTTGGGGCAGGAGTGGGCGCCCCTCCGCCTCTAGGGTGATGTGACTCAAGCTCTATCAAGGTTTGCAGAGGGAAAAATGAAACAAGCTAACCACCAAGCAGGAGCCATGAACACACTGCCTTCCTGGTGAAAGGCACAGGGAGCACAAAGAGGAAGCTGAGCAACAGTCACTGGTGACTCAAGCATACACAGCCACAGACAGACAAAATGCCACGGCAAGCTCCAGGGGGTTGGGGAGGAGAGGCTGCCTTGGGGCACTCTCCACTCTGCTCCACATCCCTACCATGTTAAGTCAAGCTGACATAACAGTAAGTTGTCCTCAACCTGGACTAGTGATGTGGACGTGATTACTGAGCGTTGAAGAGGCTGAGGAAGGAGGATTCCAAGCGTGAGGCCAAAGAGCTGGGCTATAGACCCTGCCTCCAAAAAGTAAATACAAAAATAAAAAAATCAAGCCCCAGCCGAACCCGGTGTACACACTTCCCACCCCAGCACTAGAAGGCAGAGGGAGACAGCTCTCTATGAGTGCAAGGCAAATCTCATCTACATAGTAAGTTCCAGGCCAGCCAGGGCTACACAGTGAGGCCCGGTCTCCAAAAAAGAAAACAAGATCCAGCCCCATGGCCCAGGTCTGTAATCCCAGCAACTGGAGAGGCTGAAGCCTGAAGATGGAAGTTCAAAGCCAGCCTGGAACTTAATGAAAAAAAAAAAAAAACCATCTAAGGGTAGAAATGTAGCTCAGTGGCTTGCTCAACGTGCGGCCCTGGCTACAAGCACCACCAGCACTGCAAAGGAAAGGAAGAGAAGGGCGGGGGAGATAAGAGGGAGGAGGAGGCTGATGAAGGAATGGAACTGCTGGCCCTCTGCCCCAACTTTTACACCGCCAGACCTGGGGGGGTGGGAGGGGGAGCAGGGAGGAGGGAGGATCGGGGGGGGGGGGGGCCGGGGTGGCTCTGATCTGAACTTGTCATCCAGTCTCGGTCTTCTCTCGCCTCCTTTGTGCCACCTCTAAGCCTGTGGTGCTAGAGCTCTGTCCTCTTAAAGCCAAGCTATGCAGGAAAGCACGTGTCCGAGCACACACACACAAACACACTATGGCTCAGCTAGGAGCGCTTTATGTAAAACTAAGATCAATGCTTTCAAACAAAGCAAACCTTCTCCTGCATGAGTCTGCAGCAAAACAAAAAGTGCTCCTGGGCCAGTCCCCTGGCCTTGGAGGCACAGTGAGAGGGCATTCCTTCCTTGTCCCGAATCTTCTCAGGGACACAGCATCAAATGGGGAGCTTGGGGAACGATATCAATGGACACTGACCTCAGAGAACTGGAGCCTGAGCAGCTAACTGTCTCGGGTCTCTCCCAGGGTCACCCCCTCTCTGGACACGACCTTCCTTGGTGCCCTGCGGCACCCACTTGAACCTGCACACCGCAGCAGCCAAGCTGTGTCCTCCACACTTAATTCTGGCTGGCCTGCCTAACCCAGCTGCCCAACACTTTCTTATCCCCTGGCAGGAATGGCAGGAAGGAGAGGGGCTTAGAAAAAGGGGATGGTTTGGGGGGGGTCTTTGAAGGCTTCTCGTTTTTCCCTGGAGACCCTTCCCTAGCGTGACCCTGTTGTGAGCTGCTGAGACAGTGGCCCCACCACCTGAGATGTGTTGCTTAGAAACAGGCACTCGGAGCCCTGGTGCTCTGGAGCCTTGACAAGAAGAAACACCACCAGTCATTCCTCCTACACAGGTCAAGGTGAGACCTGACTCACAGCCACCGAGTTCACAGGAGCCCAATGTAGTCAAACACCAGGCTGTTTATGAATAAAGCACAAAGCCAACAAAAGACACTGGTGGTCACTGGTCCTGTGTGTGTGGGGATCTCTCATATAGGAAGGTGTGGAAAACGAAACCTCTCAAACAGGGCTGAAGATGGCAACTAAATGTCCCAGGCCAATGACAACTTGAAAACTAAATCGGGAGTCCCATGGGCCCATATGCCTGGAGAACCACAGCAAGATAACTGACCATCTGTGAGGTAGGGCACTTGCAGGGCTGTTGAGGGAGGGGCAAAAACAGGACACACATGGGACACTTCTAAGAGATGAGTAGGACCCCCCCAGGACAAAGTGAGAAGGGCTGCCCAGCCAACCCCCATCCAGGCACAGCCCTGAGGCATGATTGGACAGCCCCATGTGTTCTTACATGGGAACACAAAAGTCAGAGGCAGAGCGAGTAATGTGACCATAGTCTCCACAGGACTGTGAATGAACTCTGAAAACCAGCGAGGGTGAGGACAAAATCTTCTCTGGGGTCTCCAGAAGGACCCTGCTGTGACTTCAGTGTGGTGAGGTGGACTTCAGACTCTAACCTGCAGAACTGTAAGGTGGTAATCACTTAAGTCACTTCTGTGTCTTTTACAGAAGGAAGTATGGTGGACGCAGAGACAGATGCCAGGAAGAAGGGACGGACAGGCAGATAACACACTGTCAGTCTGGAAGACACTGCATCAGGCCCTCAGCCATAACTGTAGAGTTTGCCAGGAAACAGGGCCTTTGCAGGGCTGGAGGGTGGCTTGCCGGCCGGGAAACGCTGACGAGGCCTCCTTGCTTTCTGCAGCCACAGGGCGTGCGGGCATGGTGCTCTTCATCCAACTCTGGCACTTCCACTAAGTCTCCCGTGTACTCAGAACCCTAAGTCCTGCTTAGCCTTCGTAGCCAGCTCATGCACTTCCTCCTTCTCCTTGGTTCAAAGCCCCAGCCACCACCAAACCTTGAAGACTAACCCATTTCAGCCTGAGGACCCCTCACCTTGCCTACCAACCTGGCCCACTGCTGCTCTGGCTCTGATACGACATTTCACGTGTCTTTGACTCTGCAACTGGAGCTCAGGCCTCCAGAGGTCAGGAACTGTGTCCAAAACTAAATTCTCTGTAACTTAAAAAGGGAGAGGGGGCTGGGCATGGGGGCACACACCTTTAATCTCAGAACTCAGGTGGCAGAGGCAGATTGAGCTCTGTGAGCCTGTCTACAAATGAGATCCTGTTTCAAAAATTAAAAAAAAAAAAAAGACAAAGAAAAGAAACCAGAAAACACATTCAGAAGTATAAAACCTACTATGCACAGTTCGAAGGAAAACAAAACACCTACTCAGTGACCAGCACAACAAGAGCAGTACCCAGTAAGCTCCAGGATCCCTGAGGTTCCTCCTTGTCCCCTCTTCCACAATGAAGGTGCACCCTCCCAAAAGCTGGGGTGGGGGGGAGTTGTTTGGTTTATGAGACACAGGTTGGCCTTGAACTTGTGATCTTAGTTCAGCATCCTGAATGCTGGCATCACAGCCTATACCCCAAACCTGCTACTCTGGCTCTTTTTGTAAAGAGCTGCAGGCTCTTTGTGTTCTGAAACACTTCACAACGCTGCTGAGCGCTGCCAGTTTGAGTGGCTCAGGATTCCCCAGTGTCCTGAGCTGGCCTGCATCCTCCTGTTCTAGAGACTCCTCTACTAGCTGAGGTCGCATGCACACATTCAATCCCTGTCCTGGCTGCCACCGGCCCTGGGTTTGTGCCCTCCTAGACAGGGCTCTGGGGCAGACATTCACAGAGTGGAACCGCTAGGCCACACGGCATCGGAGGGCTCTGCTCTACCTTGCCAATCCTTTCCACAGTGACAGGCCTGACTCACCCGCCATGCAGGTGGGTGTGCTCGCACACTGCCTCCTCTGTGCCACCTGCAGGCACACCCAACAGTTCATGGTCAACCAACAGGGCGTGTAGGAGCGCTTACTAATGGGGCCCGTGTGTTGCTGCTTCTGAATCTCTGAAATGCCTTTGCCATCGTCTGCCCCTCTTCCTATCGTATTGTCTTCTTTTCCCCTCGGAAGGATGAGATTCCCAACAGTCTAGACTCTCGCTCTCTCTGCTAGCTCTTGCTTGCACTGTTGATGAGCTGCATGTCTGTTTCCAAACCCCTCCCTTTAGGAGCGGTGCGCATCACGTTTTTCTTCACACTGCAACCTCTGGCAGGGAATTTCCTCACAGTATTTTCTAGAATCCCTTCTGATTTAAATCTGTAATCCTGAATTTTGTAATGGAGGAGACTGTTTCTCATGCATCTTCTGTATGGCTCTGCAGCACCAAAAATGCTTCGTATACAATACTGCCTAAGTAAATACAATATTGCCTTAGTAAACCCCATTAGACACTGTTTGTACCAGAGCTCAAGTTTCACTCTTGAAGAGAAAAAAACCCAAAACTTCGTATCAGCATTCTGACGAGGTTTTCGCTTACAGATCACGACATTTTGGGAGTTCCCTACCTTCTTCTGCCTAAGTCTGGATCACTGATTGAACCAGCAGTGAAAGGGAGGGAAATGAACAGCAACACGGGAACCAGACCCCAGGACTCTTACCCAAGGTCCAACACCCCTGAGATCCAGGGGATTAAGGCGACAGCAGCTGACCCCTCGGCACTCATCCAAAATAACTGAACATTCGAGCTTGTGCTCAAACTTTGTAAAGCGGGTTCCTATCAGCCTTGCTCACACTAGTTAAAAGATGAAACTGCCAAAATGTCTGTCAAGGGATGAACACAGTGCGGCCCATCCATAACCACAGGGAGTACCACTGAGCTCTGAAAAGGAACAGGACTTAAGTACATGCTATGGCATGAAAACACGAGGCTGAGGCCAGACACAAAAAACCATTCAGCAAATGGTCACGTGTATAAAACATGTCTGCCACAGGGAAATCCACAGACACAGAAAACAGATTAGGAACACTGGGGGCAAGGTGGGCCCAAACTGCAACTCATGGGGTGGAGTTTCTTTGGGGGGGGTGGAAATCATCTGGAATTAAGGGTGACAACTGCCCGCACTGTAAATATACTACAAAGTGCTAAGCTGAACATTTCAAAAATAGCTGAAATGGTTAATTTTGTTACGTGAATTTTGCCTTAATTAAAAAAACACCCACTGGGGACTGGCAAGATGGCTCAGCAGATTAAGTGTTTGCTATGAAAAGCTTGAGGCCCTGAGCTGAGATCCCCAGCAGTAGGTATGAATGGGGAACTGTAGAACCAATTTGAACCCCAGTACTGGGAGGGAAGGAGCAGACAAAAGAATTATGGGAGCCAGTCAGTCCAGCATAAAGGAAACCCTTGGTTCAGTGAGAGACATTTTCTCAAAAAATAAGGTGCAAAGTGACAGACACCGACCTGCGGCCTCCACACCCACACATAACACACACACACCACCACCACCACCACCCCCCACCCCCGCAACACACGCTCCATAATAAAGTAATGTTGAACTCTGCACTTCGCAAATAGTCCCGCAATGACTAGGGTCACTCTGAAAAAGAGATCCTGCCCTTGGGGACGAAATTACAACACTACAACACACTGTCCTTTCGTCCCCACCTGCAAAAGAGGCTAACCCTTCCCGGCTACAAAGAGAATGAGACCAGAGGTGATACATAAAAAGCACAACACTGCCTTTCCGCAACTTCTCAATAAACCCAGCCAGGATGATTACTCAGAGTTCGGTGTCAGCTACCGCTATTTGTACTGACCCGACTTTAGGAAAAAGCTTCTAAGTAAGTTATCCCGACGGCCTCACTTTATCCCCTCCTTCGATCGTACCAGGCAGTACACATGAGGAAAAGGATGCAAAGTAACAAGCCAGGATCTCACAGCGAAGATCTGAGCTAAGGCAAGGCCCAGAGTCCTGGCTGCTGGTCTATGAGACCCCCGACTGGCCCTGGGAACCTGGGCCCCCTAGGGTCACCCCCCAGGGGAGCGGCTGAGTCCTGGTGCTGTGACACGGACTCGCCTGCTAGCGTCCCCATCCCTCCCTTGCGGCGCCGGGCGCGGCCCAGCAACTCTGCAAAACCCACCCGGCTCTGCAGGATCTGCGCGCTTTCTTCAGCAGCACAGCCATTCTGCACCAGTCCTCGGACCCAGCGGGGGTCGGGGTGGGGACGATAAAGAGGCACCGGAAAGGGGAGGGGCTCTGGGGCGTGTCGCGTGTGGGCGTGGGGCGAAGACAAGGCCCAGGACACCTGCTCCGCAGCGGAGGGCCAGTCGGGAGCGCGGAACCAAGAGTTCGTGGCTGCAAAGCGCGGCGGGGTGGGGCGAGGTGGGCGGGGGCGTTCCCGAGGGCCGGGGTCCCCCCCGGGGGCGTGGCCATGGCCGGAAGCGAGGCGCGAGGGACGCGGGCGCGATACCTACAGCGAGCGGCCCGGTCTCTGAAGCCCGTCCTGCCGACAGCCCGTGCGGCCGCCGCCCCGGACTCCGCCACAGGTCCGATACCCACGTGATCCGCGCACGCGCCGGGGTAGTGCCCCACCCCCCGATAGGCCCGCCCTCAGCGGCGTAACCGACTGCGCGTGCGCGCTGGTTGCCGCGGTGATCAGGGAAGCGTTGGTCGGTCAACGACGCGGACCGTAGTGCTGGAGCTGAGTGGCTGGGCCAGGAGCTAGCATGCACCCGGAGGCCTCAGAGCCGCCTGCGGACCGCGCGGCGGAGCCCAATCTGGAGGAGTCGGCAGGCGATCACGGTGACACCGGCCCAGGGGTCCGCAAAGAAGGTGCCATCGCGCCGGGGAGCCGAGGGGCCGAGGGGCCTAGGGGGCGAGGGCCCGTGCGCCTCACACATGCTCATTCACACAGCTGGGAACAACTGGTACCCCTCACACAAGCTAATTCATACAGCTACAAAAACAGCCAGCCAGCTCGCCTCACACATGCCCATCAACACAGACGGGAACGTCCACACAGCCATGGATCAGTTAGCACCCCACATATATGCCCGCCCATTCACTGGTAATGAATGCTAGACCTTTACTAACATAATTGATCCAGTTTATATAGAACACCCATTACTTATTCCATGAATATTTACCAGGCCCTCCAGTGGTTGGGAATTTTTTGCATTGAGAAAGCAGTAAGTTTAAGACACACTCCTCAGAGTGTTCAGTGTCATCTAACAGACCCCCACAAACACAGAGAGCACATCTGCTCTTGATATTACATTCGTTCAAGGCTTCTAGAGATGCCTTACTGGGTAAAAGTGCTTGCAACACATGCCTGATAACCTGACTTTGAATCCCAGAAGTAGATAAATGCAGTGGTTCAAATCTGTATCCCAGTAGTCCTGAAGTGAGATGGGATGAATAAATAGAATTGCTTAGAAGCCGATAGGCAGCTGACTTGTGTGCAGTGCAGCAGAGAAAGGAGAGACCCTGCCTCAACAAGATGGAAGGCATGTGTCCCCTGACTCCCACACCTGTGCGTGCGCATACACACTGGTCATTTCTTTAATTTTATGCATTTAAATTGACCAATTTTTATTAACATCTTTAAATGTGTGTCTAGAGTGCTTGTTTCCCTCACACCAAAGATATTCCTTTTTTGTGAGGTTTTTTTTTTTCTTTAGGGAGTTAAGGTTTTGTTTTGTTTTTGAGATATACTTTGGAATTCACCATGTAGCCCAGGCTAAGCCTGAACTAGGAAGCTTCCTGCTTCAACCTTCTGAGTGCTGTGACTACAGTAATGAGACATTATACTCTGCTGTTCCTGGTGGGCTAGTGGCTAGGATTTGGCACTTTTACAGTCAGTTTTGAGGTGGGGGGGGAAGACCAGAGAACAAGTCAGTAAAATGAACACCCACGAGCCAAAATTTTTTGTCATTACTTTGGTTAAGGAAATAAAACATTAATCTATTGAAGCATCAGATTAACACCCCGCTCCCTTGAGCATTTACTCCAAGCACCCAGGGAATACATAATAAGGAAAACTCTCTAGTAATAGTGCATGCCAGCTCTAACCCTCAAGGAGAAACCGGCCCACAACAGAAATCTGTTTCAGGCTGTCTCACTGAGTTCTTGCATATGCTTCTATCTGTAAGTTGTGTTTAGGTTGCCAACCCCGGGTTTCACTTTGAGCAATTAAATGCAAACGGGAAGATGTACACAGCAGACTGTATCATAGTTATCTCTAAACCACAGTGGGAAGAGTTGGAGATCCTGTCATGTCTCACAGCTGCCCTTCCGGGTGACTGCCTGGTGTCATCATACCGTCCCTGGTGAGAGACATGGGGCTTGATGAGCTCCTGCCCTGATGAACAGATTTAAACAGGAACATCTAAATATAATTATGTTTAAGGACAGCTCTTCTCATCATCCTGTTTTCTGAGGGTCCGTTTCAGCAGGTTACTTATCTGGGGTTATGTCTGAGGCGGTGACTCTTTGGCTAAATATTACTTCTGTTTAACTTGATATTTTCCTAGAAACTTACTGGTAAACCCTCTAAATTCTCCATGACATTGGTTTGTTGTTTTAAATTATTTTTTTTTCACTGTGTCCTCCTTTTAAAAGGGGAAGGTGTTTTATTTTTACTGTATGAGTGTGTGCACGCGCGCGTGTGTGTGTGTGTGTGTGTGTGTGTGTGTGTCTGTCACATGTGCAGGTGTCTGAGAAGGCCAGAAGAGGGAGTTGGATCCCTTGAAAGTGTAGTTACAGGCAGTTGTGAGCTGCCATGTGGGTGCTGGGAGCTGAATTTTCTGGTTCTCTGGAAGAGCAGCAAGCTGCTGACTAAGCCCTCTCTCTATCCCCCTGTATAGCAATATTTATAACGTTATTAATTTACTATGTACATGTCACTTTTAGGCTGATCCTCTATTTAAAACTGCACAGGAGAGCATAAAAATGTAGACAAGGGTGTGTGTTTTTGCATTGTTTATATCAGCAAATGTCTTTAAGGGATTGCTTTCCGAGAACAACTAATTCTTCTGCCATTGAAAAAAAAATACAGTGACAGCTTCAGTAGGAATCCTTCTCAGGAACATAGACGGGTATAAAAAAGCAAGTTCCACAAAAATCACAGGACCCTATAAATCAAAAACACGACAGCCCAAGTTTGGTTTTTGTTTTGTTTTGATGTCTCACTATGTAGCCCAGGCTGACCTCGAACCCCAAATCCAGTGGAGAATCTCCTTCCTCAGCCTCCTGGGTGCTGGGATCACAGGGTGGGATTATCATACCCATCCTTAAATTGTTTTGATCTTTACAAATTGACTCATTTTTATTTTACAGAAATTAATGAGACCAAGGAAACATGTGCAGATCCTTCTACAACGTCCTGCCAAAGTCAGCAGCAACAGAGCGGCGACGGTGGGTCAGATGGTCACGTAGCCCATTCGAGGAATGACAGTGATGACCAGGGCCCCAGGTATGTGTTGTGCAGCACGCCTACCAAGCTATCAAGGAAGGTGCGCAGTGATCGTTCCTTGCATAGACAGCAGCTGGGAGCCTGCCCGGCTGTTACAGAAAAGGAGAGAAACAGGAGTAGCTCTGGGGGTGGGGGGTAGCTTGTATTTATTTGTGTGTGTGCGCGTGTGTGCGTAGGTAGCCATGGAGGCCAAAAGAAGGTTTTGAGTCCGCAAGAGCTGGAATTACAGGTAAGCTGCTTAAAGTAGGTACTGGGAACTTGTGTCCTCTGCAAGAGAAGCAGACACTCTTCATCAGTGAGCCATCCTACCATGGGTCCAGCAAAAGTATTCATTATTAGTGTAGGGGAAGAATCTGAAAACAAATGTGTACAGGCATATACCATGACACACACATGGCAAATGGAAGACAATTTGCAGAAGTCCATTCCCTCCTTCCACTGAGGATTCCAGGAATCAAACTCAGGACTTCAGGCTTTGATTTTACCCACTGAGCCATTTTGTCACTTGCCCTACCCTCTCCATTGAGACAGGGTCTCACTGTATTGCCCAGGCTGGCCCTCAACTTTATGAACCTCCTGCCTCAGCCTCCTGAGTGTTGGGATTACAAGTGTGCACCACCATGCCTGGCTCATACCAGTCTTGTTGATGCTGCTGCTGGAAGTATTTTTATTAGGCCAAACATTGTTTTGTTTGTTTTGAGACAGGGTTTCCCTGCTGTAACTCTGGCTGTCCTGGAACTCACTCTGTAGACCAGGCTGGCCTCAAACTCACAGAGATCCACTTGCCTCTGCCTCCCAAGCAAACACTGCATTTTTTAAGAATGCTGAAAGTAACAGTATTGGATAAAGCCTTAAGGGCTATAAGAAAGAAAGAGAAAGGAAGAAAGAAAGAAAGAAAGAAAGAAAGAAAGAAAGAAAGAAAGAAAGAAAGAAAGAAAGAAAGATGCTGCTGGTATGGCTCAGCTGAGGACCTACAAAATACAGGTGCCTGTGGGAGGCACAAGTGTCTGCTGGAGGACCAAGTGATGTTTGGGTGCCTGCGGGATAGCCAGATGCCTATAAGATGTCTGTGGGTTGGCCCAGTGCCTGAGTGATACCTGGATGTCTTCAGGTTCCCCTGGATCCTGAGGAAGTCCTTGTTTCTGTGGGATTCCCCAGGGTCCTGAGAGATGCCCTAGTGCCCATGGGAGGTCCTGGTGCCTGCAGGATGTCTTGGTGCCTGTGGGTACCCCAGGTGCCCATGGGAAGCCCTGGTACCTGAGGAAGTCCAGGTACCTGCAGGAAGTCCTGGTGACTCTGGGATTTCTGGGTACTTTTGAGATGCCTGGGTGTCTCTGTGGGTTAGCCCAGTGCCTGCATGATGTCCAGGCACCTTTAGGATTCCCTGGAGCCTGGGGGAAGTCCTGATGTCTATAGAATATCTGAATGTGTTATATCCTGGTACCTATGTGAACGGGGGGGCATCCTAGTCCCCGTGGGAGGCCCTAGTGCCTACAGCATGTCTGGGTGCCTGTAGGAACTCAAGGTGCCAGTGGGAGGCTTTGGTGCCGGTGGAAGGCCTGGGTGACTGTTAGATGACTGGGGGTCTGTGCTATATCCAGGTGTCTGAGGGATAGCCGAGTGCCTGCTGGATGTCTGGGCACTGGCAGGATGCCCTGGTTCTCATGAGTGGCCCTGATGCCTATGGGATGTCTGGGTGCTGGTGGGATGACCAAATGCCCATGGTTGCCTGTGGGGTGATGGGGTGCCTGTATGACGTCCAGAAGTCTCCAGGGTCGCTGGGTGCCAGTGTGATGCCTAGATGTCTGTGTGATCCCCTGGTGCCCATGGGAGGTCCTGGTGCCTGCGGAGGGTCCTTAGTACCTGTGGGTGTCTGGGTGACTTCAGGAGGCATTAATGTATTGGGAAGTCCTGGTGACTGCCAGATGATTTGGTGCCTATGCGAGGTCCTTGTCCCTGAGGGATCCTGCAGGAGGCCCTATTCCAGTGTGATGTCAGGGGACTGGGGGGTACTGTGGGATGCCCCAGTGCTTGCAAGATACCAGGGAGCCTGCTCAGGGTCCAGGTTTTGGCGGTGAGGCACAACTTCAGATCGAACTCAGTCGTGCCTCATCTCAGGCTAGTATGGACCAGGTCAAGGTTCACAATCAGAGCAGCCTTCTGCCTCCAAAGACCATGGTGAAGCCCACATTCCATGCTCCTGCCACACAAGCTTGATTTTATTTTATTTTTTTGTTTTTTGGTTTTTTTTTTTATCTTTTTTTGAGGGCACAGGGGTGGGAGGGTAGAACAGAGAGGAATGGGAAGAGGGTGTTATTGAGATATACATTATGTGAAACTCTAATTATTAATACAAATATTATGAAAAATAAAAAAAGAATCCCCACTGCCCATGCAGACACCCAGACATCTCTGTGCACCTGTAGTCCCAGAACTGGGGAGGCTGAGACAGGAGGAAGCCTGAGGCTCACTGGGCACCCAGTCTACCTAAACCAGCAGCTTCCAGGCTCAGTGAGAGACCCTGTCTCAAAAACTAAGGCAGATGTGATAGAGAAAGACACCTGATGTTCACCCCTGGCCTCCGGGTGACCTTGCACACAGGCGAACACACACAGGCGCGCGAGCATACCAAAGGAGAAAGGGGAGGAGGAGGAAGAGGTAACATGAGGCTTCAGATTTAGAACTTTAGACAGAACAGATGTAGGAAAGAACCTGAGCTGGTGCTGTGGCTCATGTCTGCAATCCCAGCAGGGTCTGAGTCAGGAGGACCACAAGTTTGAGGCCAGCCTGGGTTGCATAGTAAGTTCCCAGCTGACCCAGGCTCGAAATCAAACCAAACCAAATATAATTTGCAGCTGACAAGCTGAAATGAGTCTCTCATTTGTGTTTTGCATTTTAACAGGATGACTAAACAGTTCCTTCAAAAGCTCTGCAAGCAACACAAGCTGTACATCACGCCTGCCCTGAACGACACGCTGTATTTACACTTTAAAGGTGAGTCCCCAGAGTCTGTGACCAGTGTCAAGAGGACACGGTAGACAACGAGCCGCAGAGGTCATCTCGTGCTCAGATGCTACTCCAGTGGAACTCGGACTTGATTGAGTTCATAAAAGGGCCGTGTGATACAGAGGAGCTGCCCTGGCTTCTCTGGTTGCTTGATTTTTTTTTTCTCTTTGCAATATAGGGGCGAGAACCAGGAAATCGCGCATGGTAGGCAAGCACACTGCCACTGAGATACAATCCTAGCTAGCCCTCCTTTCCCTCTTTATTTTGAAATAAGGCTTTCCAAATTGCCCAGACTGGCCTTGAACTCATTTTGTAGCCCAGAAGGATCTTGAACTTTCTATCTTCTGGCCTCAGTCAACCAAGCAGCAGGGATTACAGGCCTGTACCACCAGGCACGTGATTACTTAATTTCAGTATTTCTCCTCCCCCACTCCTCACACATGCACACTCTCTGGAGGTGGGATCTGGTTATATAAGCCTTGCTAGCCTTGAACTTGTGGCCTCCTGCCTCAGTTGCTGAGTGCCTGCAATTCAGCTCTCAGCACAGCCAGCTCAGGATTCAGCATTTTTTAGAGCAGTAGGGGTAAATTCGAACCTTGGGCTAGGGAGGGGTGTGTTGTGAAGGATAGAAGATTAGGGTGGAAGTCCAGGGAGGAGGTCTTCCGTCCTCTCAGTATGCAGAAGTACAGGCAGTGGCGTCCTGGGGACGTGGGCTTGGTGTCCAGTCCCACATCTGCATCTAAGCAGATTCATGGCCAGGACCATCTGACCAGTGATGACCAGGATCTCCAGCTCTCAGCTGGGACCCAGTGTGAAGTGGCTGACCTGCTTACCTCTCATGCATTTGTGTGTGTGTTTATTCAGGAAATCTTTCCTGAGAGCCTTCCATGCATGGGCTTTCTCAGTGCCGGGAATCCAGAGGTGGGTGTGACAAGGCTGGTTTAGAGGTCCTGTGGGTGGGGAAGGCCTGAGTGGGCAGTGGCATGGAGGAAGGCACTGTGCAGGGAGGCACACCAGGCTCAGCAGCACACAGCCCTTAGGTTTGGAGGCACTCTCCACCTGTCTCTCTCACTTCTGCCCCTCTGAAATTCTCCACCTGGCATCTGAGCTTAGCAGTGGTTAGAACAACAGGTCCTGGGGGAACAGAGACTATGGAGGAGGGAGGAAAAAGAGCCCGGATGTCAGGCTAAGTGGGTTCAGAGAGGGAAGGGAGCTGGGGGAGAGATGCCTACCTTCATTACATGCCACAAGGTAATAATCATCCTGAAAGTTAGCTACTTGGAATATATCTCACATGGGTTCTGAAGAATGGGGATCTGTGTATTAGCTGGGTAGTTCTGGCTCAGGGTTCCTCTAGAGATATGGTGGAATTGCCAAGTGCCCTCAGTTACCTACCTGAACACTGGGCTGTGGCTGGAGAATGGCTGTAAGCCACATCCTCAGTTTCCTCTCAATGGCTGCTGGCTCCACACGAGTAAGCTGCCAAGAGAGAGCAAGATGGGAATAGGCCTCAGTTCCAGAAGTGCCACGTGCCACGCCTCTGCCCTGTCTGTTGTCTCAGGCCGCCCTCCTCTCACTGTGTCAACACAGAGGCCTGTGATGGGGTAGAGGGCAGATGGGAAACTGGGCCAGAGGCCTTCAAGAGGTCAAGGAGGAAGAAGATCAACAACGGGACTTAGCGGTGCGACTATCACTGGGGTCTCCAGCTTCTGGTTGTAGAATGCAGGAACAAACGAGAGAGGCTGACATGGAGATTGTTGCTTTAGGAACAGAGGGAGCAAAGGGGATTTTCCTAGTGAGTTGGGGCATTGGGCAAGAGCTGGAGGGTGGGCCAGAGAGAGACCATGTCAGAGTGCAAGAAAGATACAGAGAAGCATCAAGACTAGCTCAGCAGTGACCTTGGAGGGCTCGCATGTGGCCAGTGGTAGAGGCCTTGGGTTCAACTTCCCATGCTAGAAATAAAAAGGGGGCATGGCTTGGCAAAGAAATGCTGTCACTAGATGGGTACAGTGGCTCACACCTTTAATCCCAGCACTTGGGAGACAGAGGCTGTCAGATCTCTCTGAGTTCCAGGCCAGCCTAATCTACATAGAAAGTTCCAGAATAGCCAGGACTACATAGATTCAGTCTCAAAAAACTAAAACAAAACAAAAAAATCCTTAAAAAAGGAAGGAAGGAGAAGAAAGAGGAAAGAGATGTGGGTGTCTTAATCTCTCAAGTCCAAGACCAAGTGCCAGCAGATTCAATGTCTTATGAGAGCTGCTTCTAAGTTCACAGATGGAGACTTCTGTCTGTGACCTCAGTCTGTAGCCCAAGCTGGCCTTGAAGGCCTTAGCCTCCAGGGAGCTGAGGTCACTGTCATGTGCCACCGTGCCAGGTAGTCTCTCTCTAAAAGGGCACTAATCCCATCATGCAGGCCCCACCCTCAAACTCCTCACCTCCCAAAGGCTCTTTCTCCTAACATCATCACCCTGGAGGTCATGGCCTTCACCATCAGAACTTGCAGAGACCCAAACACGAAGGCTCTGCCCACAGTCAAAAGCAACAGTGTCCCAGCCCTTCTCCGCTAAGTGCACAGGAGCTTCACCAGCCCCTCCCCACCAGGCTTTGACCGAATTGAGAACCTGGAGGAGTACACAGGCCTGCGCTGCCTCTGGCTGGAGTGCAACGGCATCCAGAGGATCGAGAACCTGCAGGCCCAGAGCGAGCTGCGCTGCCTCTTCCTGCAAGTGAACCTGCTGCACAAGATTGAGAACCTGGAGCCGCTCCAGAAGCTGGACGCCCTCAACCTTAGCAACAACTACATCAAAACCATCGAGAACCTCTGTAAGCTTGGCAGCCCTGCTCCATGCCACACCCCGGCTAAGATTCCAGAGTGTGGGCTGGGAGCACATGCCTCTGTTGCTCACTTTTGCTGCCTCCGCTTCCTCTCCAGCCTGCCTTCCTGTTCTGAACACCCTGCAAATGGCCCACAATCGCCTGGAGTCCGTGGCAGACATTCAGCACCTCAAGGAGTGTCTGCGACTCTGTGTCCTCGATCTCTCCCACAACATCTTGAGTGACCCCGAGATTCTGAGCGTGCTCGAGAGTATGCCCTGTCTGGTAAGTACAGCACGTCACAGACAGTGTGCTTCAGGGTATGCTGCAGACATGTCACCCTCCCTCCTTCCCTTCCATTTTCCTTTTTGCAGTTGTGTGACTTTTCCCGGGGAGACTTGGACAAGTATCTGGTCACCCCTAATGGGACACTTTCAAGAGAGCCAAGAGCGGGTTCCATCTAAATCTTAGTAATCCATGAGTTTACTGCTGTGCTTACAGGAACATGGGTGACTCAAAACCTTCATCTCTGGGAAGCCCACCCCGCATGCTGACACTCCTCAGAGCTGCTTCCCTGGAGCTCCCTGGTGACTTGCAGGCAGCTCTCGGCTGTGGCTGAGCATCTTCCACATGACCTTGACCGACAGCTCAGACCTTATGCAGTTTAACTTTCAGCTTTCTGAAGCTTGGAAATTTTGTTTACTTCCTGTGCCTTGTGTGTTTCCTTATGTTTTTTGAGCTCCCCTTTCCCTTCGGGAAGAGATGTTTCAAGCTGGAAGAAATAGCTTCAGAACAGTGGTTTTAGCTGAGTATCGTAAGTGGCAGACGTTACCCGGGGTTAGTTCCCTCCTGTTTAAGTGGCTATACACAATCCTTCCTGGGAGCCCCTTTACTAGATCCTCTTTTAATGTGTGTGTGTGATACATATTAAACAAATACATAAATATATATGTTAAACAAACACATATATGTATTTATGTATGTGTAATACACACACACACCACACACACACATACACACCATTCTGTTGGTTTTGTTCCTTTAGAGACCCTGACTAAGCTGTTCTGTTCTGTTCCATTCTCCTCATTGCTCTCAGAGTGTTCTATCCAGAGCTGATTCAGGCCTTCCTCAGGATTACTGTTCCATCAATCCTTTTTGATCTGAGCATTCCATCTCTGCTGTTTCTTTGTTGCGTTTATTTGACAAGGAAACTATGTCCAGGGTAGCACATACCTGGACCTGGACTTAGAGCTTTGCCACCTCATAAGCGCTGTTGACTCTGGTATTTCCTGTGAAATGAGGACAGCCGGAGAGTTGCTTAGATCCTGGCTCAGTACCATCCCCTAGGGTGCATCACCCAGGCCTGCAGCCTCCCTCTCCACAAGATGTGTCAGTGAGCTCTCATGCTGTGTGCCTGACTGGCCCCAGGATGTTCCCCATCATATTTTGCTGCTGTCTTGGCAGAACCAAACATGATCATCTCTAACCCCTGTATTCTTTGTGTGTTTACAAAGAACCTCGGTTCATATGGAAGAGCCAGACTCAGCGTTGGCCCCTTCCTTCTACCTGTCAATTGTCAGAATGGGTTGAGGCATAACCACCTCTGACAGTGGCCCTGGGGCTTTGCTTTGTATCGCTGTATAGTGTCAGGTATGAGCTGATCCTTGCTACCATTCTCCTGTGTGTATGTACATGCTCATGTGTGTGCATGCATATGTGTGCATGTATGTGGAGGCTCGAGGTCTCAGGTGTTTTCTTCATGTACCATCTCTTATAAAGCGGCAAGTCAGGCCAGTTGAGGCCTGCCCTAATGACCTCACTCTGACTTAGTTACCTTGTCAATGACCTTGTCTGCAAATATAGTCACATTCTGAGATACTAAGGGGGAAAATTGGGGGTTGAGGGAGGGGACATGGAACAACACAGGACACTCCAGTCTATTACAAAAGTGGTCTCCCTTTGTGGTTGTTGTTTTGGGTTTTGAGACAGGGTTTCATATAGCCCAGACTAGCCTTAAACTTGCATGCTGTTTTGGGGTGGCCTTGACTCCTCCTGCCTTTGTGTCTCAAGTGCTGGAATTACAGCTGTGCACCCTCACACCAGTTAAAAGTGGTCACCTGACCTTTCTTGTGATGCTTTTAAATCCCTCCACGTACAATGCTGCTCTTATCACCCACCTCTGATATACTTTTCTGCTTCCAGCTGCGACCCTTGAAAATACAGTAAGGGCAACGAAGAAGCCATGAGACCAGATGGCCCCCACAGGCTCATATGTTTGAATGATTGGACATTAGCAAATGAGAGGGATTAGGAGATGTGGCCTTGTTGGAGTAGGTGTGGCTTTGTTAGAGGAAATGTGTCACTAGGGGTGGAGTTTGAGGTTTCAGAAGCTCAAGCCAGACCCAGTGTCTGTCTGTCTGTCTGTCTGTCTGTCTGTCTGTCTGTCTCTCTCTCTCTCTCTTCCTGCTGCCCATGGTTCCAGATGTAGAACTCTTAGCTACCTCTTCAGCCCCCTGTCTGCCTGCATGCCCCCATGCTTCCCACCATGATGACAGTGGACTAAACCTCTGAAATTGTAAGCAAGCCCCTGATTAAATGCTTTCCTTTATTAGAGTTGCATGGTCATGGTGTCTCTTCGCAGCGATAGAACACTGACTAAGACACATGGCAAGAGCAAAGTTAACTCATTCACATATAAAATGTGTATATTTCCCCAACAACATAAGCCGCTTTAGATATGAAAAGTATCTGATGTGATCAGGCAAACAGATGGCAAAACCACTGATTCTCATTACTCTCTCAACTTCCTTAGGCAGAGGCCAGAGGTGCACATCTGGCCAGGGAGAGGGGTGCAGGCATTGTTGGGCTAACTTTCTTTACTGTATTCTGACCCCCAAGGAGAAAGGCCTCCCGTAGCCCATACATTCTTTCCCAGTCGGAGACTCTTTGTGTCTTATTATTGTTTTTTGTTTGAGACAAGCTTAGCCTGGCCTCCCTCATCCATTGACTCTTATTTGTTGCCCCTAAGGATATTTTCTTGAAATAGGTCCTAGGTGGGAAGAACCAGAAACAATAGACCGAGGTGTGTTTTGGTAAAAGATGTTGAGAAATGAAGGTAATAGATCCACTGAGCTTGAGAAAGGCGTTAGGGAATGTTCTCCAGTACGGCTCTGGCACTTTGTTTTGCTCAAGAAAAATGTGTTGTTAAGTTATTCTGAGGGCGTGTAAAGTGATGTTATCATGTGTTTTATTATTACATTGTGTAAGAGTATGTGTGTGTATCGTGTGTACAGTATTGTATACTATGTGTAGTGTAATGTATGTGTGTAATGTGTGTGCATGGTATGTAATGTGTATGTGTGTGTGGGCAAAGATATGTTGGGCAGGGTATGCACGTAGAGGTCAGGACAACTTTTAGGAGCTGGTTCTCTCCTTCTATCATGTCAGTTCTGGGGATTGACCTCAGGTCACCAGAGTTGGCAGCACGTGCCTTTACCCCCTGAGCCCTTTCTCACAGTCCCTGAGTGCTGGCTTTGATGATCAGTTCGGCCCTGTATGTTGCTTTGCAGCGTGTGCTGAACCTGATGGGAAACCCAGTGACCAAACACATCCCTAACTACCGCAGGACAGTCACTGTTCGTCTGAAGCACTTGACTTACCTGGATGACAGGCCGGTTTTCCCCAAGGACAGGTAAGAAAGGACACCTTTTGGTTATGTGCATCTGAATGCTTGCTAGTCAAGGACTTGTTACTAGACTTCCAAGTTTTCTGATTTTTGAGCATTTTCACAAGTCAGTAAATACCCTCTGGATCCCATTTAATGGCACCATCACTGCCTAGCGCAGGAACAGGAGTGCTTGCTTGCAGATTTTTGACGTTTTTACAGTTACTTGGTGTGTGTGTGTGTGTGTGTGTGTGTGTGTGTGTGTGTGTGTGTGTGTACCATGGCAAACCTGGGGAGTCCAACTTGTGTTGGTCCTGGGGACTGAACTCAGGTCATCAGGCTTAGCAACAAGCTCCTTTAGCTGCTGAGTCATCTCACTGGCTCTTATTTGTTTTTTCAATCTTGTGAATAATGGTTCTGTGTGCATTTGCGTGCACATTCTTGTGCAGACATAGGTTTGGTTCCCTCAGGGGTAGACTTGATGGGCCAGATGGCGACTTCACGCTGAGCCCCTGAGGAGCCGCCAATGCTTTTCCAGGACGGCCTCAGCACCTTCCTTTCTTTTCCATATTGGGACAGAATCTGAGTTTTCTGCATCCTTGCCAAAATCTATCATTTTTCACTCCTTCTGTAGGATGCAAAGTGGGGGCTTGTCATGCTTGTGTCATGCTTGTGTCATGCTTGTGAAGAGCTCCTGGTTGCTCTTATAAGACAATTTTTTCACTTAGGCACTGGCCATTTGCAACAAATGTTGACTTTGTGTCTCCGCTCATTTAAAACAATAGCATAGCTCTCTAAGGGAGCAGTTTTGGCTGAAGAGAAAACTTATCAGGAGTGGAGTCCCCATCTCCCCTCCCAGTTCCCCAGTATGAACATCTTGTAACCTTGGGGACACTTGTTACAACTGATGAACCAAAGTGATGTAAGGTTAGTAAGTGAATTCCAAAATTTTTTAAAGATTTGTTTGTATTTATCTGTGTGTGTGTGCGTGTGTGTGTGTGTGCGTGCGTGCAAGTGCCTGCTGAGGCCAGAAGAAGGCCTGGGATCCCATGGAGCTGGAGTCACAGACAATTGCTAGTTGTCCAGTGTGTATGCTGGGAACTGAACCCATGTCCTCTATGCGAGCAGCAAGCTCTGTCAACCACCAAGTCATCTCTCCGACCCCTTAATTTTGAAGAAATGAATGAGTTCTGGGGGCCAAGGAGATGGCTCTCTTAGTAAAGTGCTTCCCCCATAAGCATGAGACTTGAATTTGATTTCCAGAACCCATATAACTCTGGACACAGTGGCACGCACCTGCCATCCCAGCTCTGGAGAGGGAGATAGGGCTCCTGGAACACACTGGCCAACCAGCCTAACCTACTCAAGGGGCTTCGGGTCCCAGAAAAACAGAGTGGATGGTACCCAGAGAGGAAAGACACCCAAGGTCATTTCCTGGCCTCCACATACATTCACACATGTGTACCTACATGTACACAGACACAAGACCAAGAAGCGAACAGCCCTTCTAACTCCAGCTCCAGGCAATCCAGTGCCCTCTTCTGGATTCTGATGTCACCTGCAAGCTCAGGGCATACATACACATAAAATACAATATAAATAAGTCTTTAATTTATTAAATAAGTTAAATAAATAAATAATAAATAAAATAAATCTTTAATAAAAGAGTTAATTCAGCCCTATATCATCCTTTCTTATCCCCCCCCCCTTCCTTGCCTTCCAGGGTCTCACTCTTCCTGGGACTCATTATTTCGTCTAGGCTGGCCTCAAACTCATGACAGTCCTGCTCAGGTGCAGACAAGCATGTGCCCAGCTCCCAGTTCTGTTCTTTGTCCTCACCTAGGGCGTGTGCAGAGGCGTGGGCCCGAGGGGGTTATGCAGCTGAGAAGGAGGAGCGGCGTCAGTGGGAGAGCAGGGAACACAAGAAGATCACAGACAGCCTGGAAGCCTTGGCTATGATCAAGCGGCGGGCTGAGGAACGGAAGAAAGCGAGAGACAGAGGTGTGCCCTGACCAGAGCTGCACAAGCCAAGGCTTGTGATGCTTTCACGTGACCTTGCTGTATAGGCCTAGAAAACAGACAAAGGTCAGACACTGCGGATAGATTAAAAATGTCAGAACAGTTCTTTGATACACATACAGTTTTACCATTTAATGAGGAAAGCTGATTTGCATGCTAATGGAATGGATGTGCTCAGTTATTTTTACATAAAGAATTAAAACTTGGGGGCTGCAGAGATGGCTCAGCGGTTAAGAGCACTGACTGCTCTTCCAGAGGACCCAGGTTTGATTTCCCAGCATCCACATAGTGGCACACAACTTTCTGTAACTCCAGTACCAGGGGATCTGACACCCTCTTCTGGCTCCCATGGGCTCCTGGCACCCATGAGGTGCACAGACAGACATGTCAGCTAATCATCTATACACACGAAAACAGAATGAAGCCTTGGCTTACTGTTGGGTACGTCAGGGTGTAGAGCACCTTCAGGCATTTACAGTTGACTGATACTATTGGTTCACAGTCGCCGGTGCTGAGGGCTCTGATTGGTAGGAGGATGAAAAACACGTATGAAATATGCTATGTGTGTGGCATGTGTGTCCTGTATTTCACCATGTGTGATATGTATGTTTTCATATGAAATGTATGACCACATTGCCTCCCACCTGCTTTTGAGATACCATGCTGTAACTATTTTCCACAGACACTTTCCTTATAGAATACTTTTTTAACCAATTTTCATTTTAGAATTTTCAAGCTTTCAGAAAAGCTGAAGAATCATAAACAGAATGGCTATATTGTTTGTGCTGGTTTGGACTGGATGGGGTTTTAAATTTCTCTCTCTCTCTCTGTCTCTCTCACACACACCTGTCTCTGTCTCTGTCTCTGTCTCTCTCTCTCTCACACACACACACACACACACACACACACGCTCCCCCCCCCCCCCCCACGGCACATACACGCATTTCTCTGAAATGCTTGAACAGATTGACTGATCAGGTCCCACTGTGTAACTCAGGAGGCCTCAAATATAAAGCCCTCCTACCTCTGCTTCCCCAGTGCTGGGATCGCTGGTGTGGATCACTGTTTTAGCTACTTTTCTATTCCTGTGAAGAGATAGATACCATGACCATGTCAACTTATAAAAGAAAGTATTTAATTGGGGGCTTACTTACAGTTTCAGAGGGTAAGACCATGACCATCATCCATCATGGTGGAGAGCATAGCAGCAGGCAAGCAGACAGGGTGCTGTGGAAGTACCAGAGAGCTTACATCTGATCCACAAGCATGAGGCAGAGAGAGATAGCAAGAGACAGAGAGTGAGAGAAAGAGGGAGATGTTGGGGAATTTTTAGTTATGTATAAAATAACTGTGCACCGCTGGGAAGAGGGACGCCTAGGCTCTTGGCGTTTTACATTGTCTGCAGGTGTTGGATTTCTGTGGATGTTGTTTAATTGCTAATGATCTGCATGTGCTATCAGTAGAGCGCCTGAGGAGTTCTCAAAGAATAAAACACCTGAGCAGAAACGCTCGGGGTTCTACTGTTGAGGACGGCGCGTGTCATGACGGTGGTTCCCTCTGCTAAGGTCTGGCAGAGTTTCCATGTATGAAAATGCCTCCATGTTGCTCTGTTGCTGAGTCCACACAGCTACATACTACAACAGAGAGAGAGAGAGAGAGAGAGAGAGAGAGAGAGAGAGAGTGCTCTAACTGGATGTTGGCTTTCGAAACCCCAAAGCCCATCCCCACTAGCATACCCACTCCAAAGAGGTTACAACTAATCCTTCTCCAGTTCCGCTAGCTGGGAAGCAAGCATTCAAACATGAGTCTATGGGGCCATCCTCACTGAAACCACCACAGCCACCATGCCTGGCCTCTCTTGAACCATTTGAAAGTAAAGGTAGACCATTCTACATTTGAACCCCAAATCTGACTGCCATCCCTTCGGGGTCCTGGGTGGTTTTGTCTCCATGGTGGAGTGCTACCTACTGAGCTGTGAGCTCAATAGTCCCTCACTGGGGACATTTATTTGCCTTTATCTAGCGCATAAAAACTCGCACCATACATACACTTATTTTTTGTTTTTCCTTTTGTTTTTTTGAGAGGGGTTCTCTGTTGTAACTCTGGCTGTCCTGGAACTCACTCTGTAGACAAGGCTGGCCTCAAACTCACAGAGATCCCCCTGCCTCTGCCTCCTGAGTGCTGAAAGTACAGGCGTGCGCCACCCCTGCCGAGTGTTACTTTTTTTTTAAGAAAAAGTCTCATATAACCCTGCTTGGCCTCTAATTTGCTATGTTGCCAAGGGTGACCTCGAACCCTTTGATACTCTTGACTCCACCTCCTGAGTTTCAGAGTTACAGGCGTGTACCACCATGCCTGCCTAAGGCTTTGAGGAACTGTGTCCTGACACCTTCTTGTGCTCAGTCTCTTAAGTTAATGAACAGATGCCCTTGTTCACACGGGCAGCTCCAAGTTCAACTCTGGACTTTACTTCTCTAGGTGAAACACCCCTGCCAGACAGTGAGGAGAGTGTCCCCGCCAGCCCAGAGGGTCAGGAAGAGCTACCCGTGGGGGAAACCCAGCAGAAGATGGAGTTGTTTATGAAAGAGAGCTTTGAGGCCAAAGATGAACTGTTTCCAGACAAGCCGGATGGAGAAGAGGAGCTCGCTGCGGTGGTGGTGAATGGGACAACGGAAGATCCAGACCAGTCTGGGAGCCTGGTTCAGACCCAGAGACCCCTGGTGACCACCCCTGAAGGTAAGGCAGCTAAGACCATAGAGGGCAGTTTCTGACCCTGCGCAGAATGGCATCTGTCCCTGAACACAGGTTTGGCCCAGACTCTGAATTCACTGCTTTGTTTCTCTTTCTAGAAGATACAGTCCATGGGAAATCTCATTTCCTAGAAGAGTATACCCTTGAAAACATATGTTACATTAAAACCAGATAAAATCATATGAGCAATAGGGAAAGCTATTAGCAGACTATTTTATTTAACCCAGTGGGTCATCTGGAATCAACAGGATAAAGAGTGGTGATGTTTATACTGGGTTTTGGGTGGAGCCACCCCAGCCAAGTGTGTGCTTGACACTCACTGCATAAAAGGGAGCACCAGCTCACACCCCAGGGGGGCAATTTCCATTTAAACGTTAGACTCATTAGTAGCATACATCTGGAGAGACAGGAGCTTTTGCTGGGGAGACAGAGACAGGTAGATCTCTCTGGAACTCACTGGCCAGCCAACCTGGCTTTATCCACAAGTCCCAGGTCCTAGAGAGAGATCTGTTCTAGCTTGCTTTCTGTTGCTGTGATGAAGCACTCTTACCAAAACAAATAGGGAGGGAAGGGGTTTACTGACTTACACTGCCAGGTCATAGTCCATCGCTGAAGGATATTGGGGCAGAACTCAAGCGGGCACCACAGAGGAACACTGCTTATTGGCTCTCTCTCGCTCATACTCAGCTTTCTGATCCAGCTCAGGGCCACCTGCCCAGGGAATGGTGCTTTGCATAGTGGGCTGGACCCTCCTACAAGGATTAGAAATCAAGACAGCCACCCTCTCGCAGATACGCCCACAGGCTGCAGTGATCTAGGCAGTCTTCACTGGAGGCTTTCCTCTCAGATGACTCTAGGCTATGTCTACCGATAGGTAATCCCAAGTATCCCCAGGATGCCACAGGGGCCACATTTCGGGCTTAATGTTTTATCCACAGGCCCATGGATACAACATTCAGAGCCCCAACCTGAAAAGGATGTGAGGTCTGGCCTAGGAAGTAGGCCCTGGTGCGTGGAGAATCCTGAGATTCTTGTTGTCACTCAGCATCTCTGTAAAGGATTTGCAGTCAGGGCTGCAGGAATTACCTTGCAAGTGAAGGGTCTTGGATAGGGCAGAACCTAGGTATCCACCCTGCTGGGCCTTATTTCAGCCTCTAATCCATACTGCCAACCCTCAAAGGTTTGAATTAAGAATAGCCGCCTGTCTTGGTTCTGCAACATCAGACCTGCGTCCTTTATGGAATGTGTGGGCTCCGTGGGAGTGAGGGGAGGGAGAGCAGAGACCAGGGGTCAGGGGATAGGAGGTAGGGGGAGAGCATCAATAGCTGTCCAGAGAGAGGGAAACAGGGGCTTTGGCATGGTTTTGGAGAGCCACAGTCACCAAAAGAAATCCGCTCTTGGTGCCCTGCCACGCTCATCAGGTATGCTTATGGCTCTTCTGAGTTTGATGGGACACTGCGTCAGAATGTCTGTCTGGGGACATGGCTTGCTTTGCTTTGGTTACTATGCAACAAGGGAAGGCTGCTGTCTCTAGCTCAGGGTAGGTGGCTTGTCAGACTTGTGGCCTGCCTATTCTGAGCATCTGGAAAAATGTTTCTGTTTAGCAAGGGTCTTGCTTGCCCTGTGGCTTTCCACACATGGATGTGCTGTGGTTGGTACTTGAGGGCCCCTGGGTTCAGCATGCGGGGCTGTGTCACCCCTCAGTTACAAGTGTCACACACAGATCTTTCGGTCAGGATGAACTTACTGGCTCAGTCACTGCTCTCCTATGCCCTGGTGCCCAGCCCAGGGAAACAGTCTGAGTGAACAGACCACACAGGGACAGGGCTGAGGGACTTGCCAAAGAGGGCCTGGCAGAGGACCCATAGTGCCTCCACCCCCCCAGGCAGCCTTGCTGTGTTAAATGACACAGGTCCATGACCCTGGAGAGCGGGCAGCTGTGTCCTCGATAGACAGACAGATGGCGCAGCCTGGCAGAGAAGCCTCCAGTTTCTCCTCAGCTGTGGATTGGGATAAAGCCCCATCCGGAGTAGAGGACTGCTGTAGCTTCCATCATGGCGGAGGCCCAACCACACTTGGGGTGGTCTGTCCTTCCACCTTAACCTCTAGCTTGCCACCCCAGCCTCTGTATATGAGACCAGTGCCAGGATCAGTAATTTCTCTCTGCTGTTCCTCAGAATCCACATCCCCAGTGGCAGCTACTGATGGGGCCAGAACTGAAGACACAGAGGCCATCGCCCTGGAGACTGAGGAGAGGCTTTTCATCAATGTAAGCAGGGGGCTGGCCAAGTTGATGGTGGGGTGATGCCTTTGTGGTCATCACTGTTTATCAGGGTTCCCCTGGCAACAGGTATAGCACAGCCAGCAAGGCACACTCCCAATCCATGCTGCCCATACTCAGGTTTGTGGGGCTGGTCCATTCACCTCACCTGGACTGTGAAAGCCACACTAGGCTTTCCAAGGACATTACAGTGCAAAGCAATTCTGTGGTCAGCCCTAGAGTCAAGTTATATCACTGGAGACTGCTAGGCCTCACACCCATAGCCTGGTAGGTGGCTCCAAACACTTCTTTGGCTGGTCTCCACTCTGGTTTCCTTTTGGTTCACTGTGGCATTATTATCTAGTGTCCCTCCCAGCAAATGTTTGGTTATGGCTGTGTCACCCCTCTCCAAAGCTGCTCCCGTTTGGATATCAGTATAATGTAGTTACTGAATGCGAGGCATGAAAAAACACACATTATTGTCATGTTGCCCCAAGAACTGCAATTTGGTTCAGGAGGCATAGAACCATGTGAGCTGGGCTTACTCTGCATTCAAGAACTGACCAGATAGGACACAGTGAGGATGTAGTTGTGTCCTTACCCTGAGCTGCCTTGCTTGAGGCACAGTATGTACTGAGTGTTCTGAGATATGTAGTATTACCATCCCAATATTATGAAGTAGGAGCTGGAGAAACAGAGGTTAAGCAACTTGCCCAAGGCCATACAACTAGGAAATGGTGGTGTGGCTTCGGCTTTTCAGGAAGTACATGAGGCCCAGAATAATGTGTAAGAAGTACTTCTGAATTTAGATTCCCTGAAACGCAATGAAGAAGCTGTGACAATCTTCCCATGTCCAGCCTGCACACCCTCTTCCACTGGTCACATGGCTGGATTGAAGTGGCGGTGTGGCTTTGAGCATGCCCAGGTCTTGTGATGGGCATGGGTGGGAGCTGCTGAAGGACCGTGTGATAGCCCCTTAGGACATTTTGTCTCCAGCTGATGCTTTCTTTCATTGTGTCTCATGTGGTCACTGACTCTTCAGGACCTGCCCGACTTGGAAGATGTTGATGGCACTGACATATATATGGAAGACCAGACAAAGGTCAGCACCCTCTTCCCTATAGCCCAGAATGGCCTCAGCCCTCCACCTGCTTCAGCCTCCCAACTACTGTGGTTACAGGCATGTGCAGGGTCTCACTGTGCAGCTGTAGCTGGCCTGGAACTCACCATGTAGACCAGGCAGGCCTTGAACTCACAGAGTTTTACTGTCTCTGCCTCCTAAGTGCTGGGCTTACAGGAGTGCACCACCATGCCTGTCCCTTATAAGCCATTTCCTTTCATGAAAGTGAACTGCCCTTCTGAGCAGAGTGGCCACATTTCCACCTCACTGAGGAAAAGCTACTCTCTGATCCTTCTGAGGGCCAATTTCAGGCACTTGGGCTTTCTGCTGGATGTTCTATTGGTGGCTGAGTGAAATGAACTGGAAGCATTGTCTTAGGCGGTGTTCCTATGTACACCTCCAAACCCATCTACTAAGGCTATACCTAGAAGGAGCAAGTGGGTTTGGCACCTGACTCTCCCTGGGCATAACCAGGAGCCAACAAGTAACTGTCAGACCCCGTCCCCAGAAGAGGCTTTGGAGGGAGCCTCTGCACCAAGGCCACGGTGCTGTGGGGACTGAAGTCCAGGAACAGTCTAGAAGCGTTGCTGGGCTATAGGTGTTGCAGAGCTAGACTCCAGGCATTGGTTGGGTGTGGTGTAGGGAAGTAAAGAATGGAGACTGCTGGTTGAGGCGTCTATCCGAGGCCCTATACCAAGCAGCTTCCTCCCTAGCCTGCATGTGCTTTCCTGTACTGTGACCTTGGGCAAAGCAGACACAGTATATACTCATCTCTCACCAGGAAACAGGCATCCCGAAAATCCAGGCCATTTCCAGCTTGAGTGACGACAGTGACCTGGAGCTGGATGACTCCTGCCTCCCCATGCTTGAGGGTGCCATAGGGACCACAGGCGTCCTCTCACGCATATTTGCAGTCTCCAAGGACCCTTCAAAGGCAGTCAGGGTGCCTTTTGCAGACATATGTAAGCCAACAGCAACAACAGAATTGGAAACCCAAGGCCAAGACTCCAGCACCACCTCCCCACAACCCCTCATCCAGGAGCTGCAAGAGGATGAGCTGGTGGAGGGAGAGTCAAGCCAGTCATTGCCGCCCCAAATTTGTGCCAGTGACCCAGCACCTGTCCAGTCTAGTGAAGTTGGAGACAGCCAGCTGCCTGCAGCCACTCCACTAGGTAAGAGAGAGAGGCGAACTGTAGACTCTCCAGCTGGTTGAACCATGGAGGTTTCTGCCCATCATAGGTGACTGTCTGGCTGTGGTGCGTCACCCAGCCCTATGGTTCCAGGAAGGGCTCTGGAGGAGGGAGGGGACCACAGACTAGGGCTGACTGACAAAAGCACTAGTGTCAAGTCAGTGATGGTACAACAACCTAAATCACACACCTCGTGCAGTGTGCAGGACACAAGGCAGTCTGGGGAGCTAGTCAGCACAAACACAGAGCCCAGGGTTAGATTTGCACTTTAGGTATTTGCCTTTGGCGTGGGCTGTTATATTCCCCAAGCTCCTCTTGCCCAAATTTCTGTGTTCAGCAAGGGCAGCTCTACCTGAGTACTATTTGTTCTCTCCCAACTCTTCAGGAGACAGTGTTGAGAATGAAGCACAGTCTTTATTGGACCTGGAGAAGCCCAGCACCAGAGCAGGCCTGGAAGATATTGAATTCGGCTTGGACTGAACCTCAAGGCAGTCTACACTATTAGGCTAGTGGTGGAAATGGATGCAGGGAACTCTTTCCTGTGCATCACTGCTGTGGACTTTGGGACCCTGCATGGCAGGTGCTGTGCAGCCACACCTATGTGCCCTGTGCCCCATGTATCAGTTTCCCCTGGTTACAGATCCCATGATTATATAAACACTTTAAGACTCACTTAAGTCCACATGTTACTGGGCTTGCAGTCAGGCTCTTCTGATGAGGTCAAAAACCCCACCCCTCTGTGCTGTCAAGTGTGTGTGCTCCCCCAAAGTGGAGGGAGTAGGGCTTTAACGTCAGACACAGAAAGGTACACAGAGACACCGGCTGCTCTGCCCACGTGACCATCCAGCTCAGCTCATGGCCAGCAGACACCTTTATTCAGAGCCAAAGCATCAACTCCTACAGAACCCACGTGGACTGTCCTAAAACCACCCACAACAGCAGCTGCCGACCCACACTGTGCACCTCAGGAGGCAGGACCTGGGCCTCAGCACCCAACATCATTTCCTTTGAGGACAGGAGGCTAACACTGACACAAAGACCCTACTTTTCAGCAACCCCCACTCAGGACTGGCAGGGTCCTGGCATTACTGACCCTTAGGTAGCATTGATAGCTGCGGTGGCTGCCTCTCTGGAATAACCTGCCATCAATTCACAAAAGATTTTTTCCCTGTTCCTTCACCTTGGCTCTAAACTACTCAAGTTTCCACGGGAACACTGTCCTTTGGGAGGTAGAGGCTCCACCTTGGAGACCATGTTGGCTAAACTCAGTGCGAGGCTCCAGGATGAAGACTGGGTTCTCAGGTAATGGCTTTCCATACTCAGAAACCCATTCGTGGCTTCTTCCGGGGAGGATGGAAGCCAGAGAGGACAGGTGTTTGCCGCTTAAAAGGCATGGCCTGGAGGCTGGAAGCCTGGGAGGGTGGTGTAGCCACAGGTTCCGGAGTGTTCTCCTGAAGTGGCAGGTTGGCCATGTAGTCCCGGAGGGTCTGTTGACGTTCCCGCTGCACACCGTGGGCCCATAGCTCCTGTGTCAACTCCTGGGAGAGTGGGGTCCTCGGAGGCTGAGGCCAGGCCTCTGAGGTAGAGAGGTCTTGGCTATGAGGGGGGCTACTGGAATCTGGGAAGTCTAAGTAGCTCCTGAGTGAGGAGAAGGTGCTAGACAGCTGAGTCCGGCGTTTGGGCCGCTTGCTCTGTGTCCGGGGCCCTGAGATCTGACCTTGGTGCCTTTTCCACCAGGCAGCTACCTGGCCTTTCCAGGCTTCTGACAAGCGCTCAGTGAGCTCATCTTGCTGGCTGGCCTGAGGTGCAGGGGGCGGCTCTGCCCTGGGGAGTGTACCTAGATCCTCAGGTCGTAGGAGCTGCCCCTTGGCCATAGCTGCTCGGAGCTTCTGTGGCATGGTCTCCTGGCTCTTCAGCAGCTCCATGTGGCCTAGAAAACGGCGGTGGGAGAAAGTGGGGGCAGCCCACACCGGAGGAGTGGGAGACAGCTGCATCAGGGCCTCCAGCCAGCGGCTGCAACGGGCACTGGCCTGAGGCGTCCAAGAGGGTATGGGTTCCTGGTCCACAGGTAGTGCTGTTGCCCTGGGTGCAGGGTACTTTGGTGCTGGGTGGTCACATGGCTCTCCTCCTCCATGACTGGAGGCTTGCTGGAGGTGCAGGTGATGGTAGAAGATGTCTCCAGCTGCTGAGAGCTGGAAGAGTAACAGCACTGGGGCAGAGGCACAGGGTGGGGCAGCAGCCAGACCTGGACAGGGAAGGAGAAGAGCTGCAGAGCCTGGCACCACCTCTCCACGGCAGTCCCAAGCCCCTTCTGCCCATCACACACCTATGACTGGTGCCTGCAAACGCTCCTGGAGCTGCTGCTGCCTCTTGGGTTCCAGTGGGTGAAAGGCGGAGAGGGAGTCCATGATAGAGGGCAGAGACTGAGGAGGCCCCGCCAGCAGGGGCATGGAGGTCCCCTCTCCTGGAGAAAGGACAGAGAGCTAGACATACCAGCCCCAGCCCTAGCCCCAGCCCGATTCCATGAGCCTCCCACCTCCCTGGCTGACCTGCTATATGCAGCAGCTGAAGCTGTCCACCCTGGCCCCCCAGTAGCAGGGACCGCGGGGAGCCAGGGCTAGCTGGGGGTAGCAGACGGGCAAGCAGGGGTGCAGATGGCATGCCATGGTCCCACTTGAGCATTGGCACCAGGGGAAGGCGCTCATCCATCAGGTAGATTGAGAACTGAGGAAGAGGGGAGAGGTGGGCATAGTTGAAGCTTGACTCTACCCTTCCGAAAACCCTTTCCAGACCATACAGCCTCAAGGAAGTGCCTGACACCCAGAGAAGGGCGCTTCTCTCAACCTTCAAGTCCCACTCAACTTGGTCCTACCAAAACTGGAACGTGTATCTTCTGGGAAGACAGCACCATTCCAGAAGGGTTCTCATGAAAAGCATGAAGAAAGCCTTGCTTAGAAGTCCCTGACATCCATCCTTGTACTCCCAGTGATAAAGAATTGTGGTACCTGGGGCCCTGAGCTAGAGTCAACCTCTGCCTCTTCCTAGGTCCTGATCTGGTTTTGCCTCCAGTGAGGTCACGTGCACGGGGACCCATCACTCCCTGGTTCTATGGCTGTGCATTGGGCCTGCTGGCAGAAGCTCCGCCCTAGGAGGAGGCTGCTGCTCACCTGGGTGCAGATGAGATGCAGAGGAGCACAGGTGGGACCTGGCTGCCCAAGGTACTGGGCCAGCAGTACCCGCTCTCCTTTCTGGCAGGCAGCCTCTGCCCCGGCACGGAACAGCAGCAGCCCACAGCCTGGGGGGCCCTAGAGAAGAACAGCAGGGTCAGCCTGAGTCTTCAGGCTGGAGATGGGCCTCCCGCAGCCCATCGCTTCTGGCTCTATTGCTTCTTGCCCCCTCGCACCAATACCTGAACGTCGACCATTGTCACACCTGTGCGGTCACCCACAGTCAGCACCCGGGGATGCGCAGTGAAGTCCGCCCAGCGCCAGGGAGAAGGATCACGGAAGGCAAGCGTCTCAGAGTCCTTGTAGACTGCTTGTAACCTGGAGGAAGGCAGGAAGGCCATGGGTGTGGGCCTCATGGGGGTCACATGGATGTTGAGGGGCTGGGCTGGGAGGAAGAATGGGCCATGGAGCTGAAGGCCATGGTTTTGCTTTGGGGTAGAAGGTTTTAGGGGAAAGGGGAGTTACCCATCTTGTGGGGTCCACAGACACACTGCTCCAGAACGGCTACAGATGGCCAGCTCTCCTGGCAGGTGAGGGCTACGGGGCACAGGGTGCTGTGTTATGATCCAGCAGTCCAGCCCCTAGGCCCTTGTCCTTGCCCGGCAGCCCACATCCCTCACCTGAGGCTAATGCCAGTGGCCCCCTTCTCCACCTGCAGCACCTGCAGGGGTGCTGGGGGCCCCTGCTTATCAATCTTCCACATGGCACAGTGGTAGTCAGAACGGACGGCCAGCAGCACTGAGGAGGACAGGGAGTTCAGGACTGTGGTGTGTGTGCAGGGGGGTGGGAGCTAGTTGGACAAGGAGGGAGGGAAGGAAGTTTACTTTCTGCCTGGACGGTGCTGGTCACCACCTGCCGTACAGGTCCCCGCAGCTGGATGTGCCCAGGGTCCTCAAGGACCCGGGGGTTGCCACCTGAGTTCAGACTGACCTCCTGGAAATCTGAGCCCCTGGTTAAGGATTGGCTTAGACTCTGGTCACTCATCTCACTCTTCCCCTGGACCACTGTAGATGGCCTCAGGATCCTCACCAGATGAAAAAGGATACACAGCTTGTCCAAGGCACCTCCGCTAGGGTAGACCAGCTGTCCAGCCCGCGCTGTCCTGCCAGGCAGCCAGGCCAAGGCGCCCCCAGTGAAGGCCTCATCCAGCAGCAACTGCTCCCAGCGCATGGCCAGCTCCTCATGCAGCAGCCTCCCCATGAGCAATGACACTGACCTACTCAGGACAGGACCCTCGAGGATGGAGAAGCGACGTAGCCGGCGGCTGAGGAAAGCCCAGGGACACCTAGGAACAGAGCAGCATAGGATGGCACTGGGACAGCGAAAACAAGAGGAGAGCCTTTTTCTTAGCTACTTAGCATATGTCCTACCCTATTCCTGGTCTCCAAACCCAGAATATTTCAGTGCCTCCTAGCGAGTGGCTGAGATAGCTGAGAGCCCCAGCCAGGCCAACGAAGTCTTTTCTAGGATCTGTGGGACTCTGGACACTGACTCTTTCCTTGGAATAAGAAGCCATCCCGTTGCTACTTGAATTAAGTCAGACAGAGGAAGTAGATGAGAGAGCCTTGTCAAAATTCCGAACACCTGGATTAGCTGTGCCTAAGATTCACCAATGAACAATCCCTTTTCAGCAGCTTGGAGCTGGGGACTGTGTGAACTCAGGAATGTGTGGGGCTGGAAAAGCCACTGTGACGAAAACTTGGTCAGTGTCCCATCTCCTTCCACATCCCACCACCAGCCAGGCCTATCCATGGCTGCTTTCTCACTGGCTACTTACCCCCAGGGCTGGTATCCACCGAGGTCCTGAAGCAGCCTTTTCACGCTGACTATGGTCATCTTTTTCGAATAGCCCTGCAGGGAAGGCCTGTCAGGTTCACCTTGGGTTTCACCAGAGAGGTGGCCAACCCTTCACCTGGCTAGTGGCAGTTACTCACCCGGCTCCCCTCCAGTCGGAAGTTCTCCAGCATGAGCTTGCCCAGGGGTGCAAAGGCTATGTCCCCATGGTCCCACAGGAAGCGGCTGAGCTGTGGGGAACGGCTGTGTCACTCAGCACAAGCCCAGGCTGTGCAGCACAATCCCACCCAGGGACCACTTACCTGCTCAGTGACATCTAGCATAACTTGAGACCTGAGCTGAGGGTGGTGACCTCCCCGGAAAAGGAGGTCCTGAGTGGCCACACCAGGGTCCCAGGGATCTAGGGGGAAAGAAGGGTCAGAGAAGAGCTGGCAAGGAGTGGAAACAGAATAGTATCCAGGTATCCAGGGCCTGGGATGCCCATGCCATTAGCTGGTCAAAGGGAGTGAGTGTGGGGGGTTGGGAGGAGAGGGAAAGAGATGGCTGAAGTCCTTGGAGGGAGCCTAGGAGACCCTTACCAGGACCAGGAGGCAGCAGGGGGAGGGGTCCTGGCGTCGTTGGCTCCCACAACAGGTTCCTGGCCAAGGGCAATGTCTGGTCCTGGGGGACAGGACAGCAGTAACATGGCATGTCTGAACTCCCTGGCTATAACTCACTCCACAAAGTTGGTCCTTTCAATGATGCAGAAACTGAAGCACAAGGCTGCTGTCACTTGCGCCAAGTGACAGGATCAGTAAACAGAAGGTGTGGACTTGAGCCCAGGCAGCCAACTTCAGAGTCTGTAACCTAATCTCCATTCACACCAGCTTTCAAAGAAGGAAGCGCTAGTGTCTTGACTGTCCACCTAGAACCCAATGAGCTCTAACATCCTCAGTCACTCCCTCTGAGTCCTTCAGGGAGGCTCCCAGCAGGCACTGTCCCAAGGATCAAGAACAACCCCACCACACACACACACACACACACACACACACACACACACACACACCCTCTCTCTGACCTACTCTCATGTATTTGTATGTACTCAATTCCACAAGCCAGCCAAGGCAGCTGAAGATGTCCCTCCCGAGATGCCAGCAGAAATCCGGCCCGCTTCCCGTCATTTCACTGTTCGAGCAGAGCCAAGGCCGCACTACACACACAGAGTCTGCTCAATGGCACAAGCTCTCCCACCTTAACTAGCAGCCCATGAGGTAGGGTTGCCTGCCTTCCTCATGCTGGGCTCCTGGGCCTGTAAGAACCTTGGCACAGACGCTGGCCAAAAGCCACCTGTTGAACCCGAGGAAAGGAAGGGAGGAAAGAGGAGCCACAGCCTCTGGTGAGCGGCTCTCTCTGGACAGCAGGGAGGCCTGTACACTGTAGGAGTAGCATCTGCCTGACCCTCCTTCCCTATCACCTGTGCCACTGAGCGAATGCTAAGGAGGAGACCAAGGAAAGGGCCCCATCCCCATCATCACCTTGAGGTTCTGTGGCTGGGATCCTGGCAGGGTCAGTGCATCTCTCCAGCTGCACATGAAGGACAGGTCAGGGCTATCAGTCATGCCAAGAGGACCAGCCATAAACAACGAGGGGCGCAGGGAGCTGGGGAAGTCCATCCTGGAGAGAACATAACTAATGTCACACATGCCTTTGTTAGGAGTCTGAACAGTGCACCGGGGTTCCCAGAGAGCACACAGTGCCCTTAGGGGAGTCTACTACATGGAAACAGGTAAAAGCCAAACTGTGCAGCCTAATGCCAGAGTAAGAAGAGCCTCAGAACTCACCCCCCCCATCACAGGGGAGGGTACTGATGGGCAAGGCTCCCCAAGGGCAGCAAGGAAGACAGCTCTGCACACACCCAGGAAGAGGGTCCAGGGAGAAAGACCAGCCAGATACGCCAAAGAAATCGGCAACCACAGAATATACAAAGCGGAGAGCAGGGAGGATGAAGTGGGATGCTGACGAGGGCTGAATGTCCATCAGAGCGGATGCTGACGAGGGCTGAGTGTCCATCAGAGCGCTTTGCACGACAGTGGCAGGCAGCCCATGCTCCGCCTCTCTGTGGACAAGAGCTGCATACTATTCCTGTCTTCCAACTGCCAACCACAGGTTTCTCCGAAAAGGCCCGTGGATGGAATCAAATCTCTAGAAGCATTAGGTGCCAATCAGCCAATTGCCGATGGGCTGAATCAGTTTTTTGAAAAATTAAGTCGAACATCAGCAACAAGAGCAAGGGCTGCGCAAGCACTAGCACCTAGAGGATCGGTGCGTGGTAACTTGCTCACATGTGTGCCCGAGAGGAGACCGGATCGGGGATCACCCTCCCTCATCGCAAGCCTCAGTGCTGGAGGCCGCCTGCAGCCACGCGGCCCCGCCACGTGCTCGCAGCATCTCCGCGTGCGGACCATGCCCGTTCCCAGCGACAATCTCACCTGCTCCCGGGACCACAAAGGAGCCGGATCACCAGACCTCAGCTCCGCTGGAGCATCCACAGCCAGAATGAACTGTTTTCCGGAATAGACCGGAAGTGTTCCCGAGGGAAAGGAAGTCCCGCCCCAACCAGGCCTCACTGGGTCCTCCGGCACCACCTACAGGGCGTAGAGGGAATAGGCGTGGTCGTGGCGTCTGAGCTGCGGAATTCTTTCCATCGTCTCGGTGTTGTACAATCTGGCCTCTGCTTCATTAACTTCCCATTTCACAAAAGTGTTGTGAAGTTTAAATTGATTCGCTTAAACACTAATCACCTCCGATGAGCCACGCACTGTATTTATTGTCCATAAATCCTAAGAATCCGCTTTGGGCACCCGTGTGGCTTTCCCAGGGACCAGAAAGGAGTATTATTAGCCTGAAGCTCTAAAACTACGATGTGCACCTGCGAGCTTTGGGGGTCGTGTTCAGACTCAGATGCAGCGAGTCCTAGGCATTGCCTGTAAATTGCTTTGTCCTGTGTCTAGTACATGAAATTTAGGATGTATGATTCTGCTATGGTTCTTCTGACCACCCAGAGGTTAAGAATGTCTTCCACACACCCAGAGGCTAAAAATGTCTTCAGACAGAACCTTGAAACCTAAAACGCTGTACCCTACCTACATGACATTCCCGCCAATGTATTGGAAAACTGCTCCGAGTTCTGACTTTCCTTTGTTCCATAACTATCAAAACCTCATAAATCTGTCTCCACGGTGGAGCAGGTTCTCCAGAGAGACCTGAATCTGTGTATTAGTCAGGGTTCTCTAAAGGAACAGAACCTGCTAGAATGAATGTAGAACAAGGCAGGGTTTATTAGCTGGCGTACACGCTGTGATCCGGGTAGTCGAACAATAGCTGCCTCCTACCCCCAAAGGGGAGAATCTGGTAGCTGTTCAGTCCCTTGGGCTAGATGTCTCAGCAGCCCATTCCGGTGCTGAAGTCCTGGATGATTCCTGGAGAGAAGCTGGTCTTCAGTCTATGTTGTAATCCTAAAGACATTGGTTCGAATGCTGGTGAAGGAATGTCTCAGTAATGGATAAATCGTTTTACCAGTGAGAGTGAGGGCAAGCAGGCAAAAATCAGTTTCTTTTTCCCTTGTCCTTTATTGGGGCTGCTACCAGAGGGTATGGCCCAGACTTAGGGTGGATCTTCCTTCTTCAAACAATCTGATTAAGAAATCCCTCACAGGCGTGTCCAGAAGTTTGGGTCCCAGTTAGTTCCAAGTGTTCAGCCCAACCAAAATCAGCCATCAGGTGGGGCCATCCTCATTCATGTTTGGCTCAGAGTGAGCTGTTTCCTGCTGTCTATGAGATGAGGGCTGTGCCTGAGTCACCATTCCCGGGCAGTACAGGAATTCCCTGCTTGTGGCTTTAATGCCATGCTGTCCAGTCAGAAATTGCATCATTACCCTTTAGCTTGATTGCTGAAGTGTACATTAGAGCCACCTGGGGGCATGTTAAAACCATTTGCTGGGCCCACTGCTCCCCCATAGCCCACACTATGAAAAACACAGTGTTTAAGGGTCAATTTTCACCAGGTGGCACACACCTTTCATCCCAGTTCTTGGGAGACAGAAGCAGGCAGATCTCTGAGTTCAAGGCCAGCCTGATCTACAGAGGGAGTCAGGACAGCAGCCAGGGCTACACCAAGAAACCCTGTCTTGAAAACCAAAACAAAACAAAGCCCTGGTTTCTATTCCCAGCACCACATAGAACAGTGATGGCCCATACCTCTAATCGCAGCACTCTGTAGAAGAGGCTGGAGGACCAGAAAGCTGAGGTCATTCTTAGCTACATAGCAAGTTGGAGGCCAGAATGGAATGCATGAAGAAGCCCTACTTTAAAAAACTCAACTTGCAGATTGTTGACTCCCAGCTATACAGTTTGCACCAGGAAGGTGCCTGAGTCAGGTGGCCCTTTTCTGCTCTCCCTTTCTCAGTCATCATTGTCTCCCATGGAGCGCTGCACCAGAATAGGTACCAAAGAGGAGGGTGTCGGGAGACAGCAGACAAGGACAGGAGAATGAGGAAGGTCTTTGTGGGATGGAAAGTTGCTTCATTGAGTGCTGCTCACAAGGTGTTATGTGCCATTCCCCTCAATAAAGAAGGCAGTGGACGGATGCCCAAAGGAATTATCACATTCAAGTCCAGCTCAGTGAACCAATGAGGTCATTGGAGTTACTTATAGGAGAGTGGGTGATACCCCGAACAGAGGCACTACCAAAAAGCCCCCATTGCACTCTGCGTACATAGATAGAAGCTCCCCCACTCTTCAGTCACCCTCTGTCTGCTATATGCATGCCAACATCTGCTGAGACCATCTGCCACAGCGGTAAGGAGAACAGCTGGAATTCCAGGGGAGGGCCTGACGACCCTCCCCAAACCCTCCTTCTATAAGGGCACTCTCGCGGGCTTGATCTAGGGAGGCTTGAGTGTAGCACATCACAGATGATCTCTTTTCAAGATGGCAACGACCATGCCATGCCCGGAGAACTGTACTCCACAGCACGAGGACACGTTCGGCGTGAAGCTCACTGATCTGCGCCGTTTCCTGTAGGTACATTACAGTTTCACAAAAGCCTTCTCAAAAAAAGAAGACAAAAGATTGCATCAGCCCCGTCGCCCCATTTCGCAGACGCTTTGCATGATTAGCTAGGTCACAGTTCACTTAGTTCTCAAGCTTAGAAACAGAATTCAGAAGGTAGCGGCTGGACTTGGTCTGTCTGGCCCAACTCCCAAACACTGCTCCCTAAACCCTGAGTCAGGAGGGAGGGAGTGCAGTGAGGTGGTTCTCTCAGGACAGTGTCAGCACACTTATTCAAATTGAAAAACGAAGTCAGGCTGCTCCTGAGAGAGTGTGAGTCTGCCTCAGCGGACTGGTTTGCCTCCAAGGACCAGCTTTGCCAAAGAGGTCATCTGAGGATGCGTTTTTCGTAAATGAAATGACCTAATACAGCACCCTAGAGTTTAGGCGAAATATATTTAAAAGGATGATTATAACACAATAAAAAGAAAATGACATCTCACCAGTAACTGTAGGGTTAATAATTGGGGCTACATAGGTTTTTTAAAGTAATTATTTTAGAGTGCATATATGCAAAAACCACTGGAGACTATTCCTTTTGAGACAGGGCCTTGCTGTATAAAACTCAGGTGGCCTCAAACTCTCAGATCTCCTGCCTCAATCCTGAGTACTAGGGTCAGCTGTGTACTCCTGCGCCAAGCTTGAAGGTCATTCAAGTCAGTCTCCCCCCCCAGCCCCCTGCTGTGATAAGTTACCGGAAATCTAACACAGTTCAATTCCTTACAGTTCTAGAGGTCAGCAATCCAACACAGACACAGTGGGCCAAAGTCACTGTATGAGCTGGGTCTTCTGGAGAAGGGGAAATTACTATGGTTTGCCTTTTCCAGCTTCCGGAAGCTTCCTGCATCCCACAACGCATGTCTCCCTCCATCTTCCTCATGATACTTTCTCTGATTCTTTTCCAGTAAGGATGGTAGCGGTTCTGCAGCCCTGCCCAAGATACATTATTTTAAAAGAGTGGTTTTCAACCTTCCTAATGCCATGACCCTTTAATACAGTTTCTCATGTTGTGGTGACCCCCAACCACAATTATAACTGGTTTTTCTTTTTAAAAGGGGTGTGGGAGTGTGGCTCTTTTCTGCTGTTTGGGTCTGGGCTCTGTATCTAAGCTTTCAAGCCTTTGTAACTCTTTCACTGGTAAAGGAATGGAATCCACCCTCCTCTGGTTCATCTTCTCCCAGCACTGAGAAAGATCTAAATTGTAACTTTTCTAAAACTCCAGTTAGTCTACTTTATCTGAGCCTTATTTCTACCTGCTTTCCATATCAACAGCTTTTGTGCTCTCTCCTTCCCTGTCTCTTTCAACTGTGGTGCCAACTGTTAACTCTCTCTCTCTTATATAGTTCCCTACTACTTTTGTTCCCAGAAGTCTAAGTGGCATGTAACCAGAGGGGGAGGGGCTCTACAGCACAGGCTTCTTTGGCAAAGCGTTCCCATCCACATAATATTTTCGTTGCTACTTAATAACTGTAAGTTTGCTACTGAGTGAACCATCAGAAATGTGTGTTTTCTCACGGTTGTGACCCATGAGTTGAGAACTGATGTTTTAAGTCAGCTGATTATAGTCAGGCAGTGGTACACACCTTTAATCTCAGTACTCAAGAGGTAGAGGCAGGCGGATCTTTTGAGGTCATGATCAGCCTGGACTACTGAGCAAATTCCAGGACAGCTTGAAGTATGCAGAGAAACACTGTCTCAAAAAACAACCAAAAAAAACTGTCTCAAAAAAACAAAAATTAAAGTCAGCTGATTTCCCCCTTGTCAAATACCGCCATGTATTTCTGGACTGCGGGGACTACGGTGTGGATATCTTGGGGAGACCATTATTTTGCCTATCAATCACACCAGTATCCTATATCAGCCTTATAGGACTTGTTTCTGCACAGGGAGGCCAATTCCAGTGTGTTGAAGGCCAATTCTACGTCCTTCTAGTTTGCTTTGAATAAGCTGCAGCGTGAGATAGTAACATTCATGCCACATACAATTAAACGCACAGGGTTTCTGAAGTGTCCAGCCTTGTCAAATAAATAAGTAGTTATAAGCCCTAGGCATCACTTTCCATAGCCAATATTAGGAAAATTGCCCACACCCTTCCTTGTCTTAATCTGTTTTCTCTGCCCCCCCCCCCCTTTAGTCACCTCACTTAAAATGACACTTGTGTGTTTGTGTGTGAGTGAGCATGTCATAGCATGGACGTGGAGATCACGCTAAACTTTTGGCAACTGAGTCTCTGCGTTTAACATGTGGGTCCTGCGTGTTGAACTCAGGGCCCTGGACTTAGAGGCAAATGCCTGCTGAGTCATCTTGCCAGCCCTAACCCACTCACTTTAAATAACTGACATCTTGCGGTATTTTCCAATCCAAAGGAAAGTCCCTTCCGGGAAGGGAAGTATAGACGCGGTTAATTTGGGGCTAGCTTGCATTTCCATTTGGCTTCAAGAAGGTCCTATGATACCCAACTGCGCAAGGTTCAACAAGGATCCCGGTTCATCGGCTAGGATGGGCAGGTGGAAAGCCTGCAAACTCTCAGCCTTCCACTCCCAAACATCAAGGCTAGAGCAGAGGCCGATGGCGTGAGCTCTCAAGAGACCTGCCCGCGTGCACAGTTGGCGGGTGGCGAGTGCATCCCACTCCCCCTAAGCCACGGCTACGGAAGAGAGGCTTTCCCATTGGCTGATCGCAGCATCCACCACAGCAACGCGGTCTGTCATTGGCCAACTCCAGGCAGAGGCGGAGTTCATGGTCAACTGTGCCACGTGCTCCACGTAAAAAAGGGCGCGGCGCGAGATCTGGTGCGGCCATGGCGAGCACGGACGAGGGTGGGCGCAGGAGGCCTCGACTGGCAGCGTCTTTGCAAATCAGCCCTGGGCCCTGGAGACCCTCAGGAGGCCAGGATCCCACAGAGGCTGGGGACGGGGCACCTGGGACCACTGGGCCTGGGGTGGCTAGGGCGCAGGAGGCCCATGAGGAGGCCGGTAAGGCCCCGAGGGGCTCCATCCTGCGTGCGGGGCCGACGGGCGACTTCCCTATGACTGCCCAGGGACTCAGCCTGCTGCCCAGGGACCCACCGCCGGTTCAGGCTGTGGCCCTGCTCACCCAGTGCGTGGCTAATCTGGGCATCTCCCTGACTTTCCTGGAGGACCAGACTGCAGGTGAGGCCTGGGCAGGGGTGTGTATCTTAGGGGTGAGAGAGCAACTAATTAATGCAGTACATCAGATTCCCCCAGCGGCCTGCTGAGCTGGCCATGATAAGCCTGGGATCCCCCAGGTCAACCCCACCCTCAAAGGAGCAAGGTGATCAGCTTTAACAGTCTGATGCGTACAGGACTACAGTTAAGTAAACCTCTCCACCTGCTGCCCCTAGTGAAAAAGGCCAGCTGCAGGCAATCGCTGTTGGCAGTGTTGGAGACTGCGCCTTGCTCTCTGCTCTTGCCGAGTTTGATTCCATGTTCATCTCTGCTCATGGGGAGTGACACTGTGGGCTCCCCTGCCCAAAGGGCTGCACACAGCCTGCAAGGGACTTAAAGTGTGTTGTTCCTACCCTTGGATCAGGTGACTCAGTTCTGGGAGTTTTCTGGGCTCCTGGGCTATTACACCTGAGATGATGGCATTGAGCAGACAGATCTTTTAAAAGGGGGTCCCTGGAAGAGAAAAATAAAAGGCTATGTCTGGCAGATAGGAAGCTGTCCCATATGGGGTGGGGAAACTTCCTCCTAGGCCTACCCGCCCTCCAATACCTGTTCTTCCTGTCATTCATGCTTGTTCCAGGAGGCTCAGTGAAGGCCAGGCTGAGTTAACAGTGGGGACAGTGTGGAAAGACACACACCATTTGCTGTCTGTAGAGTCTCCACTTAGTGTGCTAGAGCCTCTTTGTTGATCTGGTTGTTATCCGTTGTCAGGTGTCAAGAGTAGACTTTAATGAAAGGAGACCAGGGTTGATAACTCTTACCGGAAAGGGTCCAGGTGGGGCTGAAGGCAGGAGACGACTCCTTCCTCAAGATCTCTTCCCCAGGTCCTGGCTCCTCCTTCTCTGTGTGCGCAGAACTGAATGGGTTGGTCTGTCCTGCGGGAACAGGGAGAAGCAAGATGGAAGCCAAACAGCAGGCAGCACTCTCTGCCCTTCAGTACATCCGGAAGCAACTGGAAAGACCAGGTAGCCAAGGCCCAACTGGATAGAGCAGCTGTGTGTATGTGTGAGGTGTATGTATGTGTATGTGTGTGTATGTGGAGGGTATATGGGGTGTGTATGTGGGTGTGGGGTATGTGTGGTGTGTGTAGGGGGTATGTGGGTGTGGGGGATATGTGGGGGTTTTGGGGGTATGTGGGATGTGTGTGGGGTGTCAGCAGCCCCATCTGGGCATCAGCATGAATGTGTGCTGCCTCTGCTCTGAGCAGCTGCAGATAGACTCTGTCCAAAGGTGGAGACTTTGCCACCTCCTCTTGGCCTTTTAAAGGATGGGAAGACCCAGCATCCATGCAACTAATTCCTCTTGTCTCTCTCAGAGCCCGAGCTCCAAGTGACTCCCCGCCAGCCTGTGCTTACCTCCCTCAGCATAGGTAGGTAGGCTCTTGGCTGAAACCCTGGGGTCTGCTCTCAGGTGCAGGGGAAAGGTGGGGGAGTGTGGCTTGTGGGTCCTGCACTGTCCTCTGGTCATTGTGCAGAGAATATCCTGACTCACGAGCAGCGCTGTGCAGCTGTGGTCAGTGCCGGCCTGGACCGACTGCTGAATGAGAGTTCGCCATACCGGGCCTGTAAGGGGACAGTGGCTGCAGTCATCCTGGAGAGGGGTAGGCATTGCCCTGCCCCCACCCCAGCTCTGCAAACTAGCTCAGGCTCCTGGCCTGAGTTTTCTTTGTCCCTTCCTACACAGAGGTCCAAGGCACCATTGGTCACTCCAAAGAGACCTATGAGCTGGTGGCACTGGGTACAGGCAACAGCAGCTGTGCTGGCTGGTTGGAGTTCTCAGGCCGCAGGCTCCATGACTGCCATGGCCTGGTCATTGCGCGCAGGGCCCTGCTGAGGTGAGGGGCAGGGCGGGCGGGTTCTGCGGCAGGCTGCCTAGGACCACTGCCCCAGCCCCCTCTGCCTGTCACTCCCAGGTTCTTCTTCCGGCAGCTCCTGCTGGCTACACAGGGGGGTCCCAAAGGCAAGGAGCGGTCAGTGCTGGCCCCCCAACCTGGGCCTGGGCCCCCCTTCGCCCTCAAGCCTGGGGTCTTCCTGCACCTGTATGTGAGCAACACCCCCAAGGGGGCAGCTCATGACATCTAGTACGTAGCCTGGACTGGGAGTCCCTTGGTTTCAATGTGGGGGGACCAGTAAAGAGTGCTGATTCTGGGCTTCTGTCCCCCACCTCCACTCCCACCCCCCACCGCCACAGCCTGCCACTGGCCTCAGAAGACAGTGTCCTGCACAGCCCGGCCTTCCGCCTGCAGGCCCATGTCTGTGGGCAGCTGAAGCCTGTATCGTATGTGGCGCCTGCCCTCCGAGATACCCACGTGGGCTGCCTCTCAGCCAGTGACAAGCTGGCACGTTGGACCGTCCTCGGTCTAGGCGGTGGGCTGCTGGCCCACTTCCTGCCGCCACTCTATGCCACCAGCCTTGTCTTAGGTAAGGACACAAAGTGCTAGGGCAGAGAACGGGCTCTGGGTGGTGTGGGGGATACGGTGACTCAGGACATGTCCTGTGCTTTCTGCCCACAGCTGACCCCTGCCATGACCCCCCAACTCTGAACAGGGTCATTCATTCCCGGCCTAGACTAGACAGTGTCTTGGGGTCATGTCTTCCATGTCCCTATGTCCGTACCACCTTGCACTTGTTTGCCGGGCCCCTGGTGGCCCCCTCCGACCCCATGCCCAGCACCTGCCATGGCCTGAGCCTCAACTGGAGTCTGGGGGATCCTGACATCGAAGTTGTTGATGTGGCCACTGGACGTGTGAAGACTGAGTGAGGAGGGCCCTGTGGGTCTGAGCCTTAGGGAGCTCATGGGTAGGGAACCCCATCCCCCTGCTCACAGGATAAGAGCACCATGGTGGCTGGTACCCCCTGTGACTCTGGGGACTCAGGCACTAAGTAGGAGGAGATTGCATGAATGTCAGGGCAGGTTTGCCTGCTCTTTCCCACTGACACCTGCATGTCTTTTCTGCATCTCAGGGCCGGCATCGGGCCTCCCTCCCGCCTCTGTAAAGCCGCCTTTCTGGCAGCATTCCGCCAGGTGGCCAGAGCACTAGAGAAGCCCCAACTCCTGTCTCTGAAGACCTATGAGGCTGCCAAGGTGGGCTTCTCTCCAGCCCTTTCATCCACCCACAACACTACCAGTGAATACTCCGCTCACCCTACCCCTACTTCACCCTAGGCTGAGCCCTACAGAGAAGCTCGCCAGCAGCTCTCTCTCCTCCTGGACCAGCAGGGCCTGGGAGCCTGGCCCTCAAAGCCACTGGTGGGTAAATTCAGACACTGATCCAGGACTTCGAGGGACAAGGACCCTAGTGGACTTGGACCTCCACAGTCGGGGGGCGTTCTGGGGGCAGAGCAAGGGGAGGCAGAAAGAATAGGGGGTGAGGGCAAGGCTCGAACCTGGGGATCCTCAACAGTTGAAGAATGGAGGCTCTTGTATGTCTAGTTTGAATAAAGAAATGACCTCCAGCAGTCTGTGTGTTGGATGTTTGAGGTGGTATATTGTTTTTTGGGGGGGCTTTTATGCCTCCGCAAGTGGGTGCTCACTTAGATGCTGCCTTCCTCATCCAGTTTGCAGACCTAGAAGCAGGCTTGGGAGGGCCCTGTGCTGGGCCAGGTCCAAGCTGGGTACATTTTTCTTGGCTGTGAGGCCTGACTCCCTGGGGCAACTAGGAATGCATGGGTCCTGTCGTCCGGTTGGAGGCCTTGCTTGTGCTGGCTGTTGGGGTGTTCTGTGGGTTCAGCATCCCATGTTGAAGGATGCGTAGAGGTGGGGGTCTGGGACACTTGGCTGCAGAAGCCGCTGCCCACCGGAGAAGCCAGCACTTCCCAGTTGCAGGCTGGGCGCTGCTCCCCCCTCCCTCTGGGGTGGCACAGTGCAGGCAGAAGGAAGATGACACACTGCAAATACGCGGAGACGCTGCATCTGCAAACCTGGGGCCTCGCCACCCCGGGTGGGAGCACAGCGACCTTGAAGTACAGGGAGCTGGTGTTGGCCCTGTACCCCCACCCTACAGCCCAACGCTCTCTGCGCTCCCCTCCTTTCCCAAGGTGCTGTCATGAAGGGGCCTGGTGAAGCCGGTCAAGGCTGGTATGGTGTCTAGCGTTCTGTGGGAACGCAACTGGCTGAGGGGTTCACACTGTACTGGATTCTGAAGCAGTTCCGGGGAGTCGCATTTGACTCGGGGTGGGAGAAGGAGGTGAGCCTCCCTGTGTGGGACATGGAAGAATGGAGCAGCAGTGGTAGAAGGTATGAAATGGCACCCCCCCTTTTGGGTGCTTTGGATGCAGTGCCTTGGTTCCTGGGCCTTCAGACTGGAACCCAAGGCCAAGATCACTGGGGCTCTGGTCCTGGCTTTCGGGTTAAACTGGAGCAGCCCAGGCATTCAGACAGCTAATCCGATGACTCCTCAGCCTCCTCAGCCTCCGCAACAGCATTGCCCCATCGTACCAGCCTGTGGCTATATGTCCTGTTGGTGTCTTGTCCTGTCACTCTGCTGAGCATTGACTAATATGGATGGCTCCTAACCGAGCTGTCATTCAGCCAGGCTGGTCTCTGTCTCCAGCCTGTGTCCCCCATGGTCAGCCTCTGAGTCTGTGTGCACACACAATGGTAGACTCTTGGTGGAGAGAGAACAGTCCCTGTGTCCACAGGGTCACACACCCACAGAGTCAGATGATAGCAGATCAAAATACTCGTGGGAGAAAAACCCCTGTGCACCCAATTTGCAGATTCCATTGCTCCCTAAGTAGCCCAGCACGACACCTATCTGTATATCATTTACGCCTCATTCTGTATTACGGATACAGAGCTGAAGCACTCGGGAGGGGAAGCTCTATGGCAGAGCCATGCGTCAGGTCTGGCTCCTACCATGCCAGGCTGTGCAGAAGTTACATGAGGATACTGTGCTGTGCGTGTTAATATTTTTAGCTTAGGTTGGTCGGTCGAGCTTCTTCCTCCTCTCCCCCAGCCCTCGGCCGGCCCCACCCCCCATCAGACTCATCCTTCCACCCCCCACACCTACCCCAGCCTCACTTCTCTTCCTGCTGCTTGTATTCTGTTGCTCTGTCTTTTTAACCCTTTCATTCCCCTTCCCTAGAGAGACCTTTCAATCCCTCTGGGATTGAAAAACAGCTACTAAGGAAATCAGTACGGTGGGTTTCTCTAAAAACAGCTTCCACACAACCCAGCTGTACACTCCCGGGTATTTACCCAAGAGTCTGCGTCCTACCCACAGAGGGACCTGCGTGTCCGTGCTCATTGCTGCTGCTCTGTTCACAATAGTCAGGAAATGGAACCAGTCTAGATGCCTGCCAACCAACAGATAACGAGAGCGCAGTACCTAGACACAATGGAACTGTGTGTAACCGGAAGGAACAACGCAACAGCGTTTGCAGGAACATGGGCAGAGCTGAGAATTATTTTAAATGAAATATCTCCACCCAGATCTAGAAGACAAGTGCATGCTTTGTGTGTGCATGTGCGTGTATGCAGGTGCAGGTGAGACCAGAGGTTGACTACCATGTGTTTCGAGACAGAGTCTCTCATGCAGTCCTGGGACTGTGGCTGGGCTGGCCACTGAGCCCCTGGGACACTCCTGTCTCTACTCCCCAGTGCGTGTTTTAATTTTTAAAAAGCTAAAAAAAATTGTGTGTGTGTGTGTATATATGTATATATTTGAGGGTATACACGTGACTTGTCCTACAGGTGGAGGTCAGAGGTCAGCTTTTGGGAAGTTGATTCTTTCCTACCACGTGGGTTTGGGGAACTGAACTTAGGTCACTGGGTTTGAAGGCAGGTGCCTTTGTCTACTGAGCCATCTCACTGGCCCCAGTGCCGGGGACAGAGCTCAGGCCCACATGCTTTGGCAGCAATCTGCAGGAGAGAAGTGGCCATCTCTGGGTGAGGCTGGCCTTCTGGAAGAACACAGGCTGACTACTACTGCACTCTCCGGCCAGGGCTGCTGGGTTCTTCATCATGACCTTGGATCTGACTCAACTTCTCTGAGCCCTATTCTGCTGACCTATAAAAAGACCAGGTGAGTCATTGTTAAGAGTTTCCTCCTGGCTCAGCTGTCCATGTCTCTGCATCCCTGCCAACCAGGGGAAGGATTGTAGGTCCACATGCTTGGAGAGGTCACAAGCAGAGCTGGGGTCACCAGGGTAAGAAAAGGCCAGAGGGTGGGCAGGAGAGTCAGAAGGGCCTCAGCAGAGGAGAGCTGAGTGTTCAGGAACCCACAGTGTGAAGGTCTCAGTGAGCCTCCAGCTTGGGGGGTTGGGGGGGGGGGACACACAGCGTGAAGGCCTCAGCCTCCTGCTGAGGTGGGAGGGGGCACAAGGAGGCTGGTGGCTTTCTCCATGCCACTTTTGAAATCATCTCTCATAATTTTCCAGAGATGAGGGCTCTGGAAACCCCACATCTATTCATTAGCCCACATACACACACTATTTGTCCCAGGAGACCACTTGAGTTGATTAGCTATTCCTACTGCAGTGGTGATGGTGGCCAGGCCGTGCCTCGGTTTTATGTCCCCGAGCCTGCGGTACCCATTAATCGCATCATCACTGACTAAACAAGTTATTCAAAATGACATTCACTCTGCTGCAGTCTGCCAAGAAGCACTCTTTGTCCCTTCTCTGTACCTACGGGCCCGCCGATCCTTCCCTCCTAGCCTGACTTTCCGTTGTACAGTATCTGCCTAGCTCCCTTCAGTGGGCTCTGATATCTCAGCCCGATGGAGTCTGTTAATGTCTTCTTGGCTCGATCCCTCTGGATGAGGTTTTGATGACAGTAGCATATTTAAATTGGGAGCTGATGTAACTTATCCTGGCACACTCCTGCAAGGCTCCTTGGGTGCCTTCTCCAACTGGCAGCCCCCACCCCTACAGCCCTAGCCTGTGGGAACTGCCTGGACCCCAGCAGACTCTGCACTGTGCTATCCCTGGGTTCATTTTCACTCCAGGGCCAGAGTATGCACCCAGTAGGATCATGGACTCGGGGGACCAAGGCCCTGCTGTGTCTTTCCAGTTCTCAGTTTCCCCACGCGGCAAGCGAATGTGAATCCGAGCTGTCCAGGCTGCAAGCTGATAGTGGGATTCAGCCAGGAATAGATGGGAGCTGTCCTGGCTCCTGGTTGTCTCCGGTCCTGTCTGTCCTCAGTCCTGGAGAGGAGATGGTTCATGTCATCGTCTCTTCCCCTTTGAGTCTCCTGCACTGAGCCCTCCTCCCCCCAAGCTGTGAGTGGAAAACTAGCATTGTAGGGTCTCTTCATAAAATGTGTCTGGGTGAGAACAGGACTCTGTTCTAAGCAGGACTCTGTGGGGCTGGGGACACAGCTCCATATGCAAAGCACTTGCAGTGTTGGGAGATCCCCGGGACTCGCTGGCAGGCCAGCCTAGTTGAATCAGTATGTTGCAGGTCAGGTAAGAGACCCTGGTTCACAATAAAGCTAGGCAGAGGTAGAAAGACTTCCCAGATGCCCCTGCCTGTTGTCCCTCTCCCCTTAGCAATGTGCATATTAGGCTCCACGCCCTACCCATCTCAAAGGACGGAATGGAGTGCTCTATCACCAGTGCGGACCAGTGTGTGTCCATACCCCATGAAAGACATCTCAGCTACCCATTTTAACAATTATGGAGAAAGTGCTATAGGCACCTGTGCCAGGGCTTTGTGTAGATGCAAGTTTTCATCCCTGAGGACGTAGCTTGTTCTTTATTTCTATAAGATGGGGTCTCACTGTGTAGTCCCAGCTGACCTCAAACTTGTGGTGACCCTCCTGGATCTGCCTCCCTGGGCTGGGAGCACAGCCATGTACCCCACGCCTTGCTTCCACAGTTCTGGGAATCAAGCCCAAGTTTATGCATGTTCGGCAAACTACCAATTGAGCCACATCCCTGGACATTGATCACTTAGGGAGAAACCTTAGCTCTGCATTCCATCATACAGAAATTAGATGCTGACTTTGTGTTCATGGCGAGAGGACATTCTGGGGTGCACATATGTGATGAAGGGGCTCTGGAGGTCAGTAAGGGACCCAGAGGCTGGAACTGTGAAAGCTGGCCTTGATTTCTTAATCACCTGATGACCCTGGGATGTCTACCTCAACTCCTGGTGCCTGAGTTCCCTCACTGAGCAGGGGGAGGTTGTGATAAGGTGAGGTGGTGATTAGAAGGGAAGACACGGGGCCTGGCATCCCTGATGCGGTCCTCACCTGTGGATGCTACCCCATGCTCTCCCCTCTCTTGCGGAGCAGCTCCCTCGTCTTTCCCGGGACCTCACTGTCAGGTGTGCGACCGAGCCCGTGTTCTGCTCCTCAGTGAGCCTAAAGCTTCACGAACCAATCAGCACCACAGTGGTCAGGTTTAGGGTGTGCTTATGAGACACTCCTGAGATTCTGGGAAAAAGGGAGATTTCTCTCTTTAGGGCACCTGGTAGAATAGAAGTGTGAGATTAGGAGCTGGGGCAGCCATCTTGTGTCCAGGAGAAAAGCCTAGGAGAGAAGGTGGTATACCCAGAAAGACGAGGGAGGATGTCAGGAAATGAGCTTCTTGGATACTGATGGCACTGGCTGAACCCCAGGATGGAACCGCTCCTGAACTCTGGATTTTCAGTTCTAAGAACTAACATTTCTTGTGTTTGCCTACTGAAGTCTGAACGGAGCTTCCTCAACTTGGTCACCCCTAACTGAGAGTTCTGGTGTGTTCTCAAAAGTGGTCAGCGCTGTTGCCCTCACTGGGCGGGGAGAGTGGCAGAAGAGAGAGCTATGGTTTTTTCCAGCATCCCTTGGCTTTTCTGTGTCTACACGGTTGTTCAAGGAGCCCCTCTCCCACCGGAGTCTCCGGCTCCAGTTGCCCAGTGATAAACAGGGCAGATCACTGCAGTGGGGAGGGGGGCCTTTCCCTGTGGTCCCAGCTCTCCCTGATAGTTTTTACTGGGCTTTGAGAGGCTGTGAAGAGATCCCGGCTTCTGCAGAGGCGAGTGGTGGCCAGGGTTGTGCACACCCCTGCTCAATCCACAGATTTCTCCTTTTGCACACGAGGACTAGCTGGAACTCTCCATATAGCCCAGGTTGGAGTCAGACTCCCCATATTGCCCTAGTCTTGAGCTTCTGATAGCCTTCCTGCTTCTGCCTCGAGTTCCTGGGATCACAGGCACCTGCCATTACACCGGACTCCCACCTAACTTGTAACTTAAGTCTTTCAGATGGCTTGGGATGGGTGGCCTGGCCCCTGCCACTCTCATCTCAGAGAACCCCTCCATGCCCCCAAGGCCGACCCCCAGTGACTGGACTGGTGCTGATAATACCAGAGAAGTCATGTACCTCTTTTTAATGTCATTTAATATTTATTTCAGAGGTGTGCAGGGCCCCGAAAGCTCGACCAGCAAGTGCGGGCAGCACCTGGGCCCCGCATCAGGCAGGTCACTGCAGAGACAATGGAGGCAGTGAGACGGGCTAATTTTAGTTCAGGGCCCGCACTTCCCGAGTCGTGTCACATGGTACCCGCGCACCCTTGGTTGTGTCCTCCTTACGGCAAGTCCCCAAGCGGTGGCTCTGAGTTCTCCACGCGTTCTCAGAAGCCGCCGCCGCAGGCCAGGGCTGGTGCCTTTAGTTTTATTTTTAACTGATGCTGTATTCCGGGAGGTGCCCCTTGGCTAGATGTCAAAGTTGCATAGAGACAGGCACTGGGCAGAGACCGGGCCGCCCAGGGCTGGAAGCATAGGAGAAACTGTGATGTGTCTCCCAAGTCGCATCCCCTTCCTGGTCCTTCCTGTCCACATCTGCAGTGGCAAAGGTGGGACCCTGAGGCCACTGAGACATTTTTTGAATCTGTGATACTGGCCAGGGATGGGGGTGCTATGTCTTGGGGACTTGTTTTCCTGCAAGAAGGACGTACGAGCCTCACAGAGTGTCCAGCCGAGCTGAAACATTCTACCTGGCCTGGTGCAGGCAGGCAGTAGACAAGGGCTCATGACGCTGCTTTATTTCAATCTTTGGAGCAGGCCAGCTCTCCCTGGCCCCTCCCCTGACTTTCTTATTCTCTATTCTCCTTAGTGTGTCCTGGGATCACTTCCCAAAGAAAGGGATGCCCTTGTTGATAATAAACAACCGTTCCTTCCTCCTCCCCACCCACTTCCCTCCTCTTCTAAGGAGGGAAGAATTACCGGGACACATGGCATCTGACATGTTTTCTACACAAACCGTTACAAACCCACAGGCTAGCCAGTGACCACCCAGAAAGCATCCACCGTCACATGTCTCCATGAGGAGCAGGAGATATGGAGGGTGTCCACAGTGAGGCACGCAGTGCATCATGGGAAAGGGTGTGGTGTGGTACCCAAGTGATGGAAATATGGTGGCAGGAAAAGGCTTCTGTGGGCAGGTGCATCTGGAATGAGCCGTCAGGTTTGGTGGATGGTAAAGCATCCACAGACTGAGCACTGTGTCTCCTTCCGCATGGCATTCCCAGCTCACCGCCAGGTTATAAACCATTGTGGCACAGAAGCAAGTTGCCCATGCTGGCAGAGACTACGATGGCCTCCTACAGGATCTCCAAGGGATAAGTAAGGAAAAGCAGGCCCAGCAAGTCGATCCCCACATCTCCTGCTGCACAACATGCCCAGGACACTCCACAGTGTCTCTGCCACTTGGCTCAGGACAGTGTGGCAAACTTGCTTTCTTTTTCTCTCAAGCGTATTGCCCAAGGATTGGGCCCCACTTTCCAGGAGCCCAGAGTGGTACAGAATGTACTAGAAGGGCTCTGTTGTGGGTCAAGATAGTTGAATGTAATGAGATGAGCCAATTGTGTGATCTTAGGTAGGTGGTTTTCCCTCTGTGAGCCTTGGTCGCTCCATCTTCCAAGAGGGACTTGATTGACATTAGCGCTCCTTACACTGGAGAGTCTTTGAGAAAAGGAATCGGTGGACACTCTGACCTCTGGGGTTCATATTGCATCCAGAGGCACATCTGCCTCTTGGGCACACACTGGCCATCTTTTGATGGGACTGTGGTGGCCATGGCCAGGGCATCATGGCCAAAGTCCTGAATGCCCTGGAAGGAGTCTGTGGTCTTGGCACAATCCCAAGGACCCTCTTTGAGTCCCTTTCATTCTATTGAAAACCTAATTCATCCTCCTACTTACTGCTGGGCTCAACTCTACCTGGCTACGAAGACCTTCAGCCAACATTGTTCCTCCTTCTGGGAGCCACGTCTGTGACACAACCTGAAGGTGGCTCAAAGTCCATGATCCCTTTTGGCTACAGCCACAGCAGCTAGGGATCACTAGCTCCCGTCAACTAATGGGGAGGAAAACGCTACCCAGCAACATCAAAAGGGATGCAAGGCCAGACCTGGATGACTTATACCCTCCTCCCAGGATGTTATCCAAGAGAAAACAAAACAAAAGCACTAATTTAAGTCCACATCGAGCCATGGCTTCTAATTTTCTGAGTCTTGTTTAGTGAGAGTTTTAACTGGGTGTGCATGCAGACACTGGAGATGTTCAGTGTCTCTGATGGGTTCAGCTAATGGTGACTTTTGACTTTTCTTTTTCTCCTGGTACATTTTGGTGGCACAGAGAAATGCAGGGATGCCTGATTAAAGCCAGGAACACTGCTGGGAAATGTCATACCAAGCATGTGGTGCACGTGAAGCCTTTAGGCAGAAGAGGGATGGATACAGAGCTGACAAGAGCCAGGTCCCCAGCAGCAGCTTCTCTGGTCCCAGGATGAGTGCCACACTTCAGGTGCCTGGACTGTGGACAGCCTTGACCTGGGGCAGAGGAGTGTCTAAAGATTTTTGTATTCTTCTAGACATTGTGTGAGTGTGTGATCGGCACTGGCCAACGATATCTCTGCCTGTTCGGTTGGTCTTCCCCAAACAACTGCAGCCCTCAAGGGTGTTCTGTGGAACCTCAGCCAGAGAACCGCAGATCTGGCCCGATCCTGTGGTCCACAGGGAGGCAAAGAGAACTTGCCCACAGTCAGAGTGAAAAATCCAGGCCTCAGATGGTATCCAGGTTGTCTATCCTTAAGCATAAAGGAAAAACTGTTGAATGCTTTACCTAATAACAGATATAAAAAAAAATCTTGGAAACGAGGCTGAGGCAGAGGGATTATATGTTCAAAGATAGCCTGGACTACACTGTGGGACAAAAACAAAAACAAAAACCTAGCCTGGAGCAAAAGATTAGTATAGCTAGTTTCGGTGTGCTCCCAGAATACACCAGGTACCCCCCAGAGACTCTGCTAGTAGGTTCCTGGAGCAGAGCAGCATGCCTTGGGCCTCATCAAGGGCATCAGCTCTCCTAGTGTGGTACAAAGGGCTTGCTTGAAGCGTGAGCTTGAGAAAGACTGCGAGTGTTCCCCGGACCTTGAGGTCTAGAGGGATGGGAACGTGTGTGCCTGTTGGAGTCAGAGGACTTGGAATTCCCACATGGGCATAAAGCATAAAGGTATGCTTAGGTTAGGTGCTGGGGCATCTCTGGGCAGAGCCACTGGCCATGTGCTGTGGTCAGAGGAAGCTTGAGCCTGGCGCACAGCAGGGCTCAGCTCAACGCTGACCGAAGGATCGACTGCCAGGCGTGTGTTGGCAGAGCTACGGTATTGACTGTACCTACAGAGGAACCCTTAGAGTCATAGAGCCCACCTATCTGTCACCTACTTGGGTCCCTTGTACTTTCTCCAGAGGCCTTCCAGGCGATACTGAATGACAGGCTGTGTCGCTCCCGAGAAGTCTCCTGGTGCGCTGTCCCAGGTTGGTAGTGACGTGGAGGTGAGTGCCCGGGTCATTCCTGGATGGCTGTCACTCCCACTCCGGCTTGGTCTCCTGATCTCCAGTACAGCCACAGAGCTGTCTTCCATAAGGCTCTGAGGCCCATCACCTCCTCACCCTAGCCTGCCTTACAGCTCTGTTCCCCCAAGTGCACCTCCAACATTAGCTCCCGTGTTGGGAAGCTTTGAGGCACAGGATGCTCAGAGGTCTCTGCTGCTTTCTGGTTCGTCTCTGTAAGTCATGTCCGCAGTGATCTGCCTCCTCTGTGGACCCCAGGGATGAGTCTACTGACAGATGGGCACATGGACACACACAGACACCTGGAATGCCCATCCTCCATCAGTGGGGGTCAGGCGATGGGGGCCTAGAACCAGGCAGGCCTACGGCTGCCCTGCTGAGTGGGCATCAGTGGTGATTTAGCTGACTCTGGAAAGCTGAGGTTCTTCCTGTGCTGATGTTCCTTGAAGGGACATTGTATAGTTCTCAGGGTCTCCTTGTCAAGGCTATGAGCTGGGTCACAAGAGAATGTCCACCAAGAGTCCAGCTGGCCAACTGGGTACTTGCAGGTAGCCCTCCTGCCCTGGTGTGTCATAGGTGACAACAGACTTTCAGTCATGAGACCCTGAATTTGCTGTAGTGGCCAGGGCTGCCTTCTTGGCTAAGAGCTTCTAGAACAGAGGTTGCTTCCACAGCACTTGGAAATTCAGTTGGCGGTGGCAAGACAGTAAAAGAACACATGATCTGCCTGGAAACCTTGCAGGTTGCATGGAGCTTTGAGCAGGCTATGTCTCAGTGCCCGAGCCCTCTGATTCCAAGGGGTGGTGTGGCCCAGGACAGAGGGTCTAAGGGAGAAGATGGAAATCTGAAACTCTGTGTTTAACTGTTAGTGGAGGTCAGTTCTGTGAGCTTCCAGAACCCAGGGTGGAATATCACAGAGTCTGCAAGGAAGGGAGAAGAACGCTGGAACACACTGACCCAGTGTGGCAAGATGGGCTGTGCCCAGTGGCTGGCAAGAAGTGGGGGAGGGGCCGCACAGTGGTGTCATGCCTGGCACCCTCCCTGCTCTGGAAGTCAGTCAGGATTCTGAGGACACGCCCCCAGGGGTCCACCGGAGAGGTGCAGGTGCTTGTCTCAGCCGTGGGATGGGTCGAAGCTATTGCACATCCCTGAGGTGGGAGTTACATGTAGTGGATGGGGGAGGTCAGGCCCTCGGGGACCAGGTCATCCACGTCGCTCAGGAGCTCCCGTTCACTGGCCGAGTTGGTGTTTTGCAGACGCCGGAGGCGGGCCTGGACCTGCTCCTGCTCCCGCTTCAGCTCCAGGTAGGAGTGGGAGAAGGTGTGGAAGATGGACGTGGCTGGGAAGGCCATGATGAGGATCCCACTAAGGATGCTGCTCAGAGCCACCATCTGGCCCGGCACGCTCCGAGGGACCATATCCCCATAACCCACCGTGGTCATGGAGATGATGGCCCACCAGTAGGATGCAGGGATGCTAGTGAACTCCAGGACCCTTCCAGACTCATTCTCAGCCACGTAGACCAAAGGGGAGAAGAGGGTGACCGCCACACCCAGGAAGAGCAGCAGGAGGCCAAACTCCCGGGCGCAGCGGCGCACCGTGAGGCCCAGTGTCTGCAGCCCCAGCGAGTGTCGGGCCAGACGCATCACGTAGAGGATGCGCAATGCCCGCAGAACACGCAGCACCAGTCCCACCTTCTCCAGGTAGGAGCTGCTGCTGGGCCTCTCGCCGGCCTCTGGGGCCTCCTCAGACACCACGAGCGACACGTAGTACGGGGAGATGGCCAGAATGTCAATGACATTCAGGGGCCCACGGAAGAACTGACACTTGTTCCGGGCCTGAACAAAGCGCAGACAGAACTCCAGGGAGAACCAGGCCACACAGATGGTCTCCACCACAAAGATGTAGTAGCACTTTCTAGTGCATTCTCCCTGGGGTGAGAGCCACAGAAGCAATGGGTTAGTCAAACCCTCTCGTCACACTCTGGCACAATGGCACCTCAATTCGAGGTAGAAAAGACTTACCTGGGCTCAGGGTTTCAGAGGGACAAACAGCATGGTTGTGAGACATTGTGAGGTAGCTCCATGACTATGTGGGGTGTGAGGAAATGGCTTCCCTCTGAAAAGCCTTCCTAGGTGTACTGTGTGGGCATGTGTGACGGCCAGAAAAACAAACGAAACAGGACGTCATTCTTGAGGCTCTCTCCACCTTGTTCTGTTGGGTTTTTGTTTTTCTATTTTCTTTTGAGATAGGGTCTCTCACTGGCCTGGAGCTTGCCAAGCAGGCTAGGCTGCCTGGCTAGTAAGCCCCAGGGATCTGCATGTCTCTGTCTCCCCATTGTCTCCCCATTATAGGTACATGCCATAAATAACATCCAGTTTTTAAAAATGTGGATTCCAATATTCTAACTCAGGTCCTTATGCTTGCAAGTCAAACACCTAACCAACTGAGCCATCTACCCAGGCCCTGGAGGTACAGTATGATCTTGCTATTTGCGGTGGGCTGAGCTGTCTATCTGCCCTCTTTTCATGTGGTTGTTAGTTATAGCTGGGCACGTGGTAGATCATCCTGGTTGAACCCAGGATTTCCTGCCTCCCTTGCAGCTAGAGATGGGATTTCCTGCCTCCCTTGCCGCTAGATATGGCCAAATGGTTGTTACCTACGGAAGGTGCATTGCCAAGTCAAGGGCATCAGACAGTGCTGCGAACTCCTCACACTGACTCCTTTCCTGGCATCAGGGCAGTAGAGGGAGCCTGCAATAGAGGACCAACATTCTCCAGAGGAGAATGAGACATTCAGGTAGAAAAATCTGAGTTCAGAGTGGGAGCTGCCAGCTCCCCTAGCTCCCTCACTTGGGAACTGACACACAAGAGAAAAACAACCTCCATTTTGTTTAAAGCTACCTGTCCCGGGCCTCCTTATTATGGCAGTCAACCTTCACTTTCACTGACACAAGTGTCACTCAGGCATATATATAGCTCCGGTGCTGTCGCTTAAGACACACAGCCATGTCGAGGACAGAGTGCGACCACATCTTACACTCCAGGAAATGGTCACAGTCATGTGTTCACTATCTGTGTTCTGGCCCGTCTCACTCCAGGTCCCTTAGTCATTACTTACTGACTTGGCATGTCTTTGTCCACAACCTCAATTCCTTCATTCAACAAAATGGACTAAGGCCTGCTTGAGCTAGGCTCTGGGCTAGTTCTGGAGTGAGGTCACTGGACGTGGTTCTGGAGGCAGAAAGTTGCTGGACAGAGAGCCCCGAGGCTGTAGTCTAGCCTTTAAGAGGTATGACTGGAACCCTTTGCCCAGCTACTGTCTCCTAGCCACAAGTGTCACTAGTGTGTCACCCACTCCTGGCCCCTGGCTCCTGATGTATCTCAGCATCACCTTGCTCCTTGGCCTGGTTCTTAACCAAAACCATCAACCTCTCCCAGCCTGGAGAACAGAACTTTGTCCCACCCAGCCACTGCCAGATGCATAATCTGCATTTTGACAAAACCCTGCAGGATGTACATCCTCAGCTTTGGCCAATGTCAGACCACCTGGGCAGCGGCAGAAGCCCTCCATGCTCAGGACTTGAAGACTCTTAATTTAGTTGATATAGGTTTTTAACTTGAGTGGTAGAATTTTCCAGAAGCCTCATGGTTGAGCTAATGTTGAGAGCTTGTCTCTAAATATTTTACCTATGTATGTGTATGCACTCACATACACATATGTATGCACACACATGAACTCACACACACACACACACACACACCCTGGAAAATGAGCAAATACATGACCGAGACACAAGTTTATGGGCAGAGCAAAATATTGACAATTGTGCGAGTTTGGGATTCAAATGCTCTTAAGTGGAAAAAGGAATTGCTTCCAGTGCCCAAGCCCAGAGGAGCCCTAAACTGAAATGTTTTTATGTCTGTCCATCAGGAAAAAAGAAGAAAGAAGAAAATAGGTAGACCACCCCAGGATTGCTCAGGGCAGCTTTCTCCCTGACTTCTGTGTGGTCCCTTCCAGGGCTGGAGCCAAAGGGTGCCACTGAGGTGAAGCCCGTAGTGGTCACAGGGTCACATCGTAAGTGACCCTCTGGACTTCCAGGGGTCATCGCTCTAAGGGGCTGCTGTGAAGGATGCAATCGTGTGCACAGCAGCTCTGGCAAGCTGAGCCCAGCAGATGCACATGTGACACACTGTCACAGATGCCTGCTTGGTCAGCAGGAGGCTAGCATTCTATAGAAATTAAGAAAGGTTTTCCAACCCACTGAGAGGGCTTCCTCGGGGGTTTGCAGCAGGGTTCTGGATGGCTTCAGAACTTCGGGTCTGGACTTTCCAGCCTTTCTACAGACTTGCTGAGCAATCTAGAAGTGGTTCCTACCCATCTCTGGGCTCCAGTTTTTGATAAAGAGAGTAGAACACAACCAGAATCCCACAGGGTGCCAGCTACACATACAGATTCTTGGGTTTATCATGAACCCAAAGCCTTGGGGCCAAAGCTCAGACATGAGAACTTGGGGGTATCTCCCCCTAACTTTGGATCCTTCAGAAGTCCTAGTTCTGGGCTGCCTTTTCTACAAGGCCTGTTTCTGTGCTGACATCTGTGAATTTTCCTTAGCTCTAGACAGTCTTGCAATTGGGAAATACCATCTCCAGACCAATGACCAGCATCTCAGGAAGGTGACTCTGGAGGGCCTAGCAAGCCCAGCAGGCTGTGCTTCTGGTGCTGGTGTTTGGCTATTCAAGCCATGTACACCCCGTCCTCCCTCCCCTGGTCTGGACTGCCGGCCTCCCCGCATTGCAGCAGGCTGGCTCTGCCTAGTCACTCTACCTGCATCCTGCTCTGCCCTGCATCCTAACCAGCCTGGTGCCCGACTTCAAGGGCTGGCATCTCTGCAGCCATGCCGGGACACATGAGACAGAGAGATGTAGGGACTCCAGATGAGGATGTAATGTCCAATCCAGCCCTGCCAATATTTGAAAGAAAGGGGGGAAGAAGAAGGGAAAAAAACAAAGTAAATCATTTCTTTCTCTTGGAGAAAGACTCTGGCAATAGGGGCTGGGACAGACTGGTCCATGTGGTTCTCATCATTCTAGATTTGGGCACAGAAAAATCTGGTTTGGGGACTCCCCCCACCCTCCCATGCACCAATCCCAGGCAAATACATGCCCTGATGGTTGTGAGAAAAACCTGCTCCTTCCTGCAGTCAAGGTGAGCCAGCCGAAAGGAGGCTGCAGTCATGCAGGGACCACACAGGCATGCCGGGCCTAGCAAGCCAGAGGCCACAGACAGACAACACTGGGACTAGGTGAGGCTCAGCTCCAGGACTCCGACCACCAAAGCAGCTGCTCAGGCACCTTGAGTTGACAGGAAAGGGCCCCAAGGAAACTTTTGGAGTGAGTTGGCAGAGGTGGGATTGTAAGGGTGTGTTTGTTTGTTTGTTTGTTTTTTAAAGAAGTTTCAATGTGTGTGTACCTGGCTCAGTGGGTTAAAGCTCTCACCACCAAACCAAGCTCCATAGCCTGCCAAGACTCACATGTAGAAGGGGAAAACCAACTCCTGAAAGTTGTCCTCTGACCTACACACACAGACACAGAGAGAGAGAGAGAGAGAGAGAGAGAGAGAGAGAGAGACAGAACCTGCTCGGCCAGATTGCAGGAAACTTGAATTTAGGGAACTGTGGCAGGTCCTCCAGGGATTAAACTCACAGTCAAGACAGCCACACGTGTGTACACGCCCAAAAGGAATGAAAATACATATCAAAATACAAATACAGGAATGGACACAGCATTCCATATTCTCTCTGTAGCCAAAGATGACCTTGAACGTCTGATTTCCCTGCCTCCATCTTCCTGGGGCTAGGATTATAGGCATGTGCTACCACCCTGGGCTTACCCATTGCTGGGGATCAAAGCTTTGTGTGTATGTGTTGCACAAGCACCCTACCAACTGAGCTCCAGCCCCAAGCCAATAAGTGGAATCACCATAAAGGTCACCAACCAACCTACAAATGGATCGGCAAGTATGGCACAGCCAGACGGCAGCCGTGACAAAGCAAAGGAATCTGGGTTCCCAAGGGTCACATCCCCAGGGTCCAAGTCCCTCGGGACATCATTAAATCACCATGCCCTAGAACAACTGACTGGCTAAACAGACCCACTCTCCCCCTGCATGCTTTCCCCTAAGGACAAATAAATACAAGGCGTATACTAGAGAGAACACCCGTTTTTCATGTAAATGTCAGGGCACAGTCTTGGAAGAACAAAGATTCAAAGATTGCTTGTCCTCTGCCTCCCTGGCTCTCTGAATTATCGTCCCCAACAGGAGCATGGACCCTCCCGAGGCTGTGACTCTCAGGATGTATTTTGACAGTGTGTATAAAGGTGGCTCCACAAGAGAGTAAGCACAAGGACACTGTGACTGTCTCTGGACGTGGCTCCCTCCTATCGTATGAGATGCAGCTGCCAATTCCTCTGTGACAGCTTTGGGATGTCCAGGTCTGCAAATTGGTGACCTGCCTCTAATTTGATTTCCCCAGTAGTGTTAAGCCTGGCCTGGGTTCGTGGTCTTTGTAATTATCAAAGCATTAGATCCCACAAAGCCCTCAGACCTCTGCACAGAGGATCTCCCGCCCCTCCCCACCCCCCACACTGTCTTCTCTCCCCAAGGAAGAACACGTGTGGGGACCGGGTGTGAGTCTTCGGCAGCTGGGACTCGGTGTCCTTGACAGAGGTAAGGACACCACTTACTCTGTCCCAGTCTTCAGCAGCAAAAGCCCAGGTATGGCTGTTCCTGCGGGCAGGTGGGGGGCGGGGCGTGCAGGGGACCAGCTGCCTGAAAGACTGAGGATTTGAGTGGCATGTATCCATTTTCTTTTGGAGAAAATGTTGCTCAGATGAAACGCATTTCGTTCAACAAATATTTGTGAAGACCTTGCTGTGTGTGAGGCTCATGCCGGCTCTCTAACTGGGATGTTCTCTGGTCCCACTGTTTTGTGTGGGGGCAAATCTGTAAGGAAGCAATGTGTGTGTGTGTGTGTGTGTGTGTGTGTGTGTGTGTACACACATGTGAGTGGACGTGTGTGTGCCTGCCTGTGTGTACGCGCGCACTCGCATGTTTCTGTTTTAAATCTGCCTCCTTTGTTATAATCTAAGTGATGCAGGGTCAGGTGATAGGGAGCTGGAGAGGAGCAATGTTTTATCTCAGGAAACTGTCTGGTTGAGTTTCAAGCTCTTCAGCCACCTTCCTAATGCAGGCCCCTATTTCATTTTTGCGACTCTTCTAATTAGTGTCAGCTGCCAACCTGACAAAGCCCAGAGTCTAAGGGAGAGCCTCAACTGAGGAACCACCTTGATCAGATTGGCCCATTGGCATGTCCATGGGATATTTTCTCCTGATTTATACAGGAGGGCCCACCTACTGAGGGCCGAGCCATCCCTAGACAGGGGCCCTGGGCTATGTAGGAAAGCTGGCTGAGCAGTAGCCAGCAAGTAGCCTTTCTCCTCCTCTGTGGTTTCTGCTTCAAGTTTCCGCTTGAGTTCCTGCCCTGAGTTCCCCCACTGATGGCCTGTGATCTGGAAGAGGGAGCCAAATAAACCCTTTCCTCTCCATTTTGTGTTTGGCGCGGGTGTTTATCACAGCAGGGCCTATGCGGACTTTCTGAGAAATGTCCCCCATTTTACTGAGGAGGTAACTGAGGCTCAGTGAGGAGCAGTGCTCTCTACTCCAACACAGGGCCTGGAAAGTGGATGATGGGTCTTCCTGGCACCCCAAACTAGACATGACTTTGTCAATATTCAGGGTTCCCTATCAGAGTCAGGAACACATAATGACTTCAGGGGCCGCCACCCCTGCAATAAAGGTAAAAAAGTTATACTCCTGCTGGGCTGTCTGAAAATGAATATGATCTGCACAGGGTAATGCTCATGTTCTCCTGTTTCCTTAAATGAAGACATTTAGCCAGGTGTGGTGACACACCTATCATCCCAGCCATCGGGAAGGAGGTGGTGGCAGGAGGATCAGAAATTCAAGGCTAGCCTTGGCTAGATAGAGAATTCTAGGCCAGCCTGGGCTACATGAGACCCCACCCTAAAATAACAACAAAAAAGGGGGCTGGAGCTATAGCTCAGTGGTTAGAGAGCTTGCCTATTATGCAGGAAGCCTTGGGTTCAATTCTCAGCACTACATAAAACAGGGTTTGGTGGTACACACCTGTAATCCCAGTATTCAGGTGGTACAGGCAAGGAAGATAGGAGGTTTAAGGCCTCCTTAGATAAAAGCAAATTGAGGCCAGCCTGGAGTATATGAGAGAGACTCTGTCTCAAAAAAAAAAAAAAAAAAAAAAAAAATGGGGGTGTGGGGCACTATTTCCCTTGGTTTCCTAAGTGTCTCCGGGCAGCCTCCAGGGTCCCGATGCAATCACTCACCTTATCCTCCTCAGCCCTGAAGTCAGGCATGGTGCTCACACACAGGCTGACAGCAGTGGTGGCCACGAAGAGGATGGAGAGGCAGGCAAAGACCTTCCCGGGAAGCCCGGACTGTGGGTCCTCCACCATCTCTCGCAGCCGGTTCATGCTGCGGGCCCAGCGTGAAGCGTGCACTTCGGAGTGGCCGGCCTGGCGCTGCTGCTGATGCTGCTCAGCCGCCTCCCGGCGCAGCTCAGCCGTCTCCTCCAGCTTCTTCAGCAGCTTGCGCAGGCAGCAGCGCTCCAGGTTGGCTTCCTCGATGCCCCAGTAGCTCAGCTCCTCCCGGAAGGACAGTGCACACATCTCCCGCAGAAGCACCAGCTTCCCCGCGGCCAGGAAGCTCACGATCACCCCGAAGGCACTGGGGTTCCTGTCGAAGAAGAACTCCTGGCTCTTCTCATCGTAGTCATCACAGAGCTGAGTGATCTCCTCATAGCTGCGACACAGTCGGAGCCTGCTCAGGCGGCTCAGAGGGAAGGCGTCCAGGGTGCTCCAGGGCAGCAGGTACCGCCGGCCACCCACGTTCACCAGGATCTCCTTCTTCAGGTCGGCCTCCAGAGAGGCATCCAGGGTGCCCACCTTCCGGGCCCTGTGGTAGTAAAGGCCCTTGACTGACTGAGGCTCCGGACCAGGCCAGAGCTGGCTCAAGGGGCTGCAGGAGCCAAAGTGATGGTGTTGGGGACGCAGGTCCCTGTGTCTGGAAGACATGGGCATCGCCACAGACTGTCGGACCAGGGAGCAGCAGGCTTGCCTGTCTGCCTCCAGAGGAAAAAGAGCAAAAGAATGAAGGGGGATGAGTCTCAGCAGATACGGCAGTATAAACAGAGTTGTACATTGTAGCTGCAGCTGCTCCAGCCATCTTTGAACCCTCCATTTATACTTCTTGTTCACTGGACAGCTGCTATATGCTTGGTCTATGCCCCTGAACATATCCCTACCCCAGTGGAAACATGTAGCCTATAATAGAGATGTTCCGTCCACTATACTAAAGAGGTACTGCGTGTGCATCTCCATCTCCCGACTCCCTTACGTGGATGGAGATGTGACTGAGGGTCCCTGAGCTATGCCATCCTAGACTGAGTGGTCTTGGGCATGTGACTTTCCCTTCTCTCAAATGAGGAGGCTTGTGTCAGCCCAGCAGGGGACCCTGTGTGGCTGCGTTCTTTGCAGAGACCACGAGCAGAGTGACTCTCCCTCTCATGGGTGGTTGGTCTGTGTGAGTGGGGGACGTTTGTGCTCCCACACTGTTGAGCACAGAATGGGGTCAGGGAGCCACACACGTGCAGTGCCTATAATGGTCACTTCCAGAAGCTCTAACGTCAGCCATCCCATGAGATAGACAGGCACAGTTCACCTTTACAGATGAGGTAACTGAGGCCCAGCGTCTTGCCCACCGCTTAGCAAATGCCTGCAGTTCAGTACTCAATGAGTACTCCATGGGTACTCAATGAGTGCTCAGTACTCCAAACGCCCAGGAGATGGGAACCATGACAGCTTTGCAAGGTACCTGATATTCTGGAGCTCCCCACCAAGGCTCCACCCCCTGGTTCTCTCTCTCATCTGGGGGACCCTACCAGATCTTTCCTCCTTACACATGCATTTTGTGTTTGCTACCCTGCTGTGTGACCTTGAGGTGGTTACTCTGCCTCACTGGGTTGTGTCATTTTTTATCTGCAAAACAAACAGGCTTCTAATACTCTCTCCATTGCAGACCTATTCCGAGGCTTCGCTTTGGACAAGCACTTTAGATTTTAGCTTGCTCACATATTTTTTAAAAATTATTTCTACAATATGTCTCCTTCTCCGTATTGTGTGACCATTCCTTATGCTATTCATCCCAACCAGAGCTGTCTCCAGGCACCTATAACCTTACATTGAGAGAGGCACTCCAATCAGGAGCCAATGGAAATAAAAGTGCCTTTCAATTTCAGGGCCAGCTGGATTCTGGCGGACAGCTAGGCGTAAGTCAGGGCCTCCCCGTTTCACACTTGCGCTGCGGTTCACCTCTGCTATTCTGCATGCGTTAGTTGGTTCACAGCACACAGCCAGTGGGAGGAGCGCAGCCTGCAGAGAGAGGACTGTTTTGAAATCTAGGGAGCTCTTTCCAAGCTTTCTCAATTTCCAGCACAAGAACCAAGACTCAGAGTGCTGACGGGACTTGCCCAAGGTCACACAGCAAATCCGAATCTAGCACAGGACTTGGCTTCCTGGCCTGAGGTTCTGTCCAGAACTGAATCTTGCCCTCTCAAACTTTCCACCCAACAGATCTGATTTTGCAGTCTTTGCTCCCCGTAACAGCTGGCCAGCAAAACTCCCCCAGAGCCCAGGGAAAGTAATCCACTCCAAACATCTCTCTGCCAAGCTGTTTAGCTTGGTCACCGCTCTAGAACATACCACCCCAAGTGAACAACTTCCTCTGAAGTTCAACTCACCGCTTCTCTTAGGAAGTGTGTTCTCAGTCGGTTCTCAGTCGGGCATGGGGAGTCCATGTCTCAGTGACCAGGAAAGAGGCAGGTTTGTGACAGAGAGGTAGGGAAATAAAAACAAAACACAAACCAAAGCCAACTCCCAGCATAGCAGCCCTGGCAGAGTCAGCGTCCTTCTCCGGCCTCCTCTAAAGAGAAGTTTATTCACCCCCAATCTCTGCAGAAGAGCAAGGGCTCAAGGTGGCTTTCTAGAAGGACCCCGAAGTCCCTCTTCCTCCTGAGAGCTGAAGGTCCGGATGCTGCAGGGAGCTGGGCCAGCTGTCCTGCCTCAGCTGTGGTCCTGCCTCAGCGGTGGACTTGGATCTCTAAGTCCCATGGGGACAGCCAGCATGGTCCTGGGGGGGGCAGGGGGGTGCTGATGGGAAGGGCTTAGGATTAATCTCTTCATCAGCCAGGCAGCAGGAGAGAGCAGCGGCTGCTCTGCCAACCACCAGGACAGGAAGGCGAGGAGAGTGCCCGTCCTCCCTCCTCTGTAAGGAGGAGCTGAGCTCAGGAGGAGCCGGGGCAGCTGGGGACCCAGGGACCAGGCAACCTCATGTTGCGCTAAGGTTAGGAAATGCCTCTGTAAGGGCCACAGAGATGTTTGAGCCTAGGGCATGTATTGGGGTACGGGGGAGATGGTGTAAGGGGTTAGGAACAGAGAGGTTTGGGGGCAGATCCTAGCCTCCAATGTGCAGGTAGGTTAGTGCCTTCAAACTCAGTTTCCTTATCTGTGAAATGCATGAATGACAGGGGACTCCTGGGATATAAAATCCAAGCCACCAGAACAAGCGGCTCCTGTGAGCTTGTTTCTTGCTGTGTGTCCTTGGTGAGTCACTTCACCTCTCTGGGCCTCAGTTTTCTCACAGGTCAAATGAGGACAGTGGGAGTAATAAAAACGGAAATTGCAAAAGCATGTTAATGTAGGGCTTGCTGTCTCTGGGTCCTTCGTTTTCTTTAAAGGTTTTGCAGCTAAGTGACCTTCACAACTCTGTTCTGTCTCTGAGGCCCCCAGAGGCTTGTTCAAGGTCACCGTCTTAATTAGCTGCCGAGCCAGGTTAGGACCATCCTTGAATGCAGACAAGATCTGATGCGGGACCCGGGAGCAAGGGCTATCAGAGCCTGGGCATCCTCAGCTCTCTAGAAGGAGCAACAGAAGGTACCTGTGGCCTGGCACAGGGGTGAAGGAATGCAGGCAGGAGGGGGAAGCTGGTAGGTGGCAGGGGTTCTCAAAGAGTATTATAGGAACCCTAGGGTTCTACAGAAATGGTGAGGGGGCCTGGCTAGTGCCAGGGCAGGAACTGGAGACTCCTGTCTCCTGTGCCTTCCCTCTGCCCTTCCTGCAGCCTGCACCATGATCACTGCTGGGGCCCAAGGCATCTAGCATCTTCCGGAGGGCAGCTGAGGCTCTACCCCTTCTCTGACTCCCCAGTTCTCTCAGCTCCTCTAAGCCAGCTCAAGATTTCTCTCCGTTCTCCATCTGATTTAGTCCTGTCTTAGGGAATGAAAAAACATTCCCGAAAGCCTCTTGGGGAGGGAAGGGTTTATTTGGCTTACGTATCTTGAGTCACAGTACGCTGAAGGAAGCCCAGGCAGGAACACGGACTGGGCAGGAACCTGGGGGCAGGAGCTGAGCCATGGAGGAGTTCTGCTTATCGGCTTGTTCCGCATGACTTGCTCAACCTACTTTCTTACAGAACCCAGGACCACCTGTTGGAGAATGCAAGGGGGTATCCCACACCCAATGGGCTGGGCCCTCCCCCACCAATCACTAATTAAGAACATGCCCTACAGGCTTGCCTACAGCCTGACCTTAGGGAAGCATTTTCTCAGTTGAGGTTCCCTCCTCTCAGATGACTCTAGCTTGTGTCAAGTGGACATAAAACTAGCCAGCACAAGTCCCTTAGGGTAACCACCCTCCCCAGAGTCCATCTTCCTTTCTCAGCTCTCTCTGGGCATGCAAGGTCCGGATGCCAGACTAGAATCCGCCTTTAGGGCTTAGTCCAGGAAAGTGCTTGCTACACAAGCACAAAGGTCTTAATTTGGTCCCTTAACACACACACACACACACACACACACACACACACACCCGTATAAACCTGGCGATACATGCCGGTTACCCCTGTGCTGGGGAGGCAGAGACAGGAGGATTCCTGTGTCTTGCTGGCCAGCCAGTCTGACTTACTTGGGGAGTTCCAGGCCAGTGAGAAGACCTAGGAGAGGCCAGGCAGTGTCCGGTGTGGTTCCTCCTCAGGGTTAGGATTAGGTTTGCCCTGCCTGTCCAGCCAGGCCCGCTATGCCATGGCTAAGTGGCCCCAGGCGGGTTTTCTTTCCTCTCTGTGCATCGGAGCAGCCGGTGACATAGCTTTTGAGATCCCTGGTCTTTACGAGAAGCAAGTGAGTGAGTTGTCACAGAACAAGCACAGCGTCTGGCACGCCGACATCCAGGTGCAGGAGTTCGGAGCTGTTCTCTCTCAGCATGGCTCCCATCTCTTCTTACAGCGTTGCATGCACCCCTATCAGGGCGTGAGCGTCCAGGGTCACCAGGACTGAGGCTGTGCTTCCGGTGGTTTGTGGTGAACTGATGCTGGCTGCCTTTCTAGGTAGAAAACTTCCTCAGACATGGTGCTTGCCAATTACTGCAGTGTAAATACTCTGGCTAATATCATTGCTCTGTGAAGGGCTGGGGAGGTGGGTGAAGGATAGGCTCTTACATACCTGTGCTAATGGGTTCTGGGACTTCACTGAACATGTGGCTTCCCAGAAAGGAGACGAAAGGGCTCCTTAAGGCGGAATTCTTGGTCAAACCCTGGCTGAGCTTAAGCCTGTCATGGGGCAGTGCCCTGCGGTGTCTCCCTGGGATTCTAATGGGCAGCTGGGGTGATAGGATGGTTCAGAAAAGACAGAACCCTGAGGACAGTATTCAGAGAAGGGTTGGTGGTATTTATCCACACCTTAAGGTTTGGCAGGTCCGCTCCATATACCACCTCTTCTCCCCAGGACCCATTGATACTCATTACTGTCCTCAGAGGCTGCAGGCCTAATCGGGTACCACTACCACATGGCATCCATGCAAAGCCTGTTCTGTCTGGTTTGGGGTGAGCACAGACAGGCAGGCTCCCTTTCTGCAACTGCCGTCCCCTCCAGAAGCTAACACACAAAGTGCCCCTCCCAGGCCACATCGGGCAGGTGGACTGTGGTCTCCTGAGCAGCCCAGCTGGGATCTGTATCAGGCGGTGTCCCCTGGGTGGCTCTGGGCTTCAGTAGGTTGTAGAATAGAGACTACCAGGCAGCACCTGGCCTCTCAGGGGATGGACCAGAATTTCAGTGGTGCCCATAACATGATGGCAGGAAATTTTAGTCCAGAGTCAGTCTCCAGGAGCGAAGTCTGCTCAGGGAAGTAGGTGATGGTTGTGGTAGTGTGGGGTATGGGAGCATGCCAGATGGCAGAAGTGAGAACTGTCAAGCCAGGGGGCTAGTGCCATGGGCAGCAAGGAGCCTCCCAGTGCACCCAGCAGCCGGGGACTCAGACTCCTGTGGGGTTTTAGTTTTGGCATTTCTCATACATACCCTTCAACGTTTCCTACACCCTGCAAAAGCACGTCTCGAGTTGTTTTGCTTTGTGAAGCTGTGGGGACATATTTATCATCTTGCCTTAGGAATCTTGGCCACGAGGTGTTCATTTAATCTGCAGTTGGCACCGAGTCTGGAGCAGACGCAGTACCTGGCCAGAGAGGCGGCTGCAGCGTGACAAAACTGGCCGCCTGTTTTCAGGGCAGCCAGCTGCCTCCACTGTGCACTCGGTCTGAGAGGAAATGGGTGTGCTGAGCACCTGTCTGTAAGAACTGCATTGCTTTTGTTTGTCAGCATTTGGAAGCTTTGGGAGCCTATAGAAGCGTCTATTTTCTGTTTGTTTGTTTGTTTGTTTTGTTTTTTGAGACAGGGTTTCTCTGTGTAGCCCTCACTCTGTAGACCAAGCTGGCCTGGAGCTCAGAGATCCACCTGCCTCTGCCTCCCGAGCACTGGGATTAAAGGCGTGCACCATGATGCCCAGCCTCAACTATCCTTTATTAATATGCAGTCATGATTTGAGGGCCACAGGTGTCTGAGGGATGCAGGAGAAAGAGGGGTTAGTTAGCTACCATGCTTTTTACCCTTGCTTTCAGGAAAGAGAAAGGAAGGGTAGAAAGGAAGAAGGAAGAAAGAAAGAAAGAAAGAAAGAAAGAAAGAAAGAAAGAAAGAAAGAAAGAAAGAAAGAAAGAAAGTTTTCACTGCCTTGTGGTGGCCTTGACAGAGAAAAAGAGAGAAAGGAAGAAATATTCACAGCCCTTTTTGGCTGTCTGAAGTTGGAGAGCAGGAGCTGGCAGTGAGCTGGACTCTCGTCTCAGCTCACTATCCTCAAACCCAATTTCTCTGACTGATGTTCTGCTAGGCAATAACCAACCAACCAATAAACCAACCCTCCAACGACCAACCAACCCTGGCTCTGGACTTGACCCTTATATACTCTAAGCAAAAGCTCCCAGAAGTCCAAGTGGCGTACAATGACAAGGACAAGCTACATCTGGCAAAACAGCTGCACATAAACAAATTATACCCACCGGCAACTAACAGTCCAAATCAAACTCATACAATCATCCACCACTCCTGGGATGGGAACAAAAGCATAGTCCACTGCCATTTTTCATTTTTTAAAGAAACCAAAATAACAAAACTCCTTCCAAGTGTCCCACTACAGAGGAGTGTAGGGGAGACTGGGCTTGAGGGCAAGAACCTAGGGTCTCCAGATGGCAGGCCGGATGGGCAGAGCCTGGGGTCCACACTCAGCCTGCTGGAAGGGAGCAGATTATCAAAGGACCAGGGACCTAAAATCCCATGTGTGTCTGACCGGTGTAGACAAAACGTGTGTTTGCTTCTAGAACCTTCCGAAGGAAAGATGATGTGAGGCAGGGCCGAGGTGTGCAGTGCCTATGTGTCCACCTCCCAGCATCCCCCACCTCCTGCTTCCAAACAGGCTGTCTCCGGAAGTGTCCACATGAGTTCTCCTGAGACGGCCGTTGTCCAGTTCTTTCTGTGGCTCCTTAGAACTGGGTTCTGTAGTCAGAAGGATCTTTCAAGACTTCTCTTGGTGGAGATAAATCTGATCTCTCTGACAGAAAAGCCACCCAAAGTCACGTCACTGCCCAGCTTTGCCTCACTCCCAAAAGTATGGTTCTGCTCCAGTGCCTGTCAATGCTCCAATCCATAGATGCTTCTGGAAGCAGCTTACCATCCCGTATTCCCTCAGTAAGGAGTGCATTGGAATGTGACAGGTGCTCAGTCTGTATTATTAGCATTGGCATTAGCATTAGCATTAGCATTAGCATTAGCATTAGCATTAGCATTAGCATTAGTATTAGTATTATTTGGTTTTTTCAAAACAGGGTTTCTCTATTGTAACTCTGGCTGTCCTGAGACCAGGCTGGCCTTGAACTCACAGAGATCCACCTGCCTCTGCCTCTCTAGTGCTGGGATAAAAGGCTTGTGCCACCACCACCCAGCCAATCTGTATTTTTATGAGAGGTATTTAAAAAGGGCTTTTGAAGCTATTTTTATTACTTTTTTTTTTTTTTAAGATATGGTCTCACATAGCCCAGGGTGGCCTTCAACTTGCTATGCAGTCAAAGCTGACTTGAAACTCCTGATCCTCCTGCCTCCACCTCTTCTTGGGTGCTGAAACTGTATGTGTACACCATCACGACCAGCTACAGATGCCTCCTGGAGATGGAGACCACTGGGACTGGGGGGTGCTGGGAGACGCAGGGCTCCATGGCGTGGACAGTGACTGACAGTGGATGTGGCAACCCTGAACACTCGGTTTGTGTCAGGGGGTCCCTGTGTCCAAGGCCAGGCTCTGTCTCAGTTCATGCGAGGGTGAGCCTGTAAGTAGTAGCCCCTCACCTAAGCTGCACTTTCCTAAAATCGTTTCTTCGGTGGTCAGTACCCTATCTGGGGTGAATAAATGTTTGCTCCCTTGTCCCTGAGAAGGTCACCCAATATCATTCCACATTGATTAGGAAGAAAAGACCTTGGGTGTCAGGGCTCAGGGCTTCAAGGGGCTTTGGCTCAGCGCTGTGGTGCCCGAGGCCTCTGCTGGGACGCCCAAGGCCAGATGACGTGGGACTCTTTCTTATAAGAAAGTCAAGCTTTGCCTGGCTTGCTTTGCTGGTAATAGGAATGTTGGCGTTTGCAGTAAATGTGCCAAAGAATTCAAAACATAACCCAAGCCAGTACCTATTGTAGTGAGAGAATGCCCACACTGTGTCCAGTAAGCGAAGAGAACAGGTGAAAAACACAGAAGAACGTGAGTCCTGGTGCTGAGTGGCTTTCCCTGACGAGGCCTTTTGTTGTTACACGCATGAGTTTTCCCCTTTTGTTGGCCAGGTACCTTGTGGGGATCAAGTGCACAGTAGGACCCATCCTACCTGGGCTCAGTGTTCAGGTTTTAATTTCTGCCTTTGCAACCTGGACCAAGTTCCTCTGCTTCTCTGGAGCTGTTTCCTCGTCTGTAAAGTGATAGATAGCCCTCAGCATCTACATCAGGGGGCCGATGTAAGGATGAATTCAGATACATGTAAACGAAGCATTTTCTTGGGCTCGAGAGAAGCATCCCCAGGATCATGTCTAGTGATTTTATTAATAACTCTTAAAGGAGAAAAATGCATGCTAGATGTTTCTGATATTTGATCACAACATTGCAAGTGCATATGTATCTACCTGCCTGCCCAAGAGCACAAATCCCGTTTTCTTGCTGGAAAAAACCTGCCGACTTGCTGTCACAGTTTTTTTTGAGAGCTTTTTGCTCCGGACACATTCTGCCTTCGTGAAGGTTTAGAATCTAGGACAGAGCTTTTCCTCAGAGGGAGGGGGAAGGTCACAGGGTACATCTGCTGTCCTTGTCCTCAGTGTTCTAGATCCAGGACTTCCTCGGACAAGACTGAGACACCAGAGCAGTAAAACAATTGACCTGATTCTCTTTTTAATGCAGAAGCCGCATGCTCTGCTGAGAATGGGACTCTTTATCGTAAAAGGCGATGCTTTGCCCCACTTGCTTTGCTGGCAACAGAAATGTTGGCTTTCGTACCCGATGTCCCTCCTAGTGAAATAAATCAGGACACACAGAGACAATCTGGTATAGATTTAAAGCAAGTCTGGGTGAGGATCCAGCACTGGGGGAAGTGATCCCTCAGGACTAGCAGGCTGAGACACCCTAGCCTGGGTGACCTAGGTCTGATATGTGACAGGCTTGACCTGGGTCTGGGGGCAGACTCTGATCTAGCTCCACTGCAAATGGGGGGTTTGAACCAGAGCCAGAATTTCATCTTTATACACTGAGCACCAGAGCTGGCATGGAATGGGCATATTGACATGGAGGGAGGGAGGGATGGAGGTACAGATGGAGGGAGGGATGGAGGTACAGATGGAGGGAGGGATGGAGGGAGGGATGGAGGTACAGATGGAGGGAGGGATGGAGGTACAGATGGAGGGAGGGATGGAGGGAGGGATGGAGGTACAGATGGAGGGAGGGATGGAAGGATGGATAGATGAATGGATGGGGCATGGATGGATACACTCATATCTAGACTTTTTTTGGATGTCCCAGAGTGCTTGAAGTCTAGGGTCTTAAGGGTCTTGAGCTATCAATTTGCCACTCTGTGCTTGCACAAATTGGCTGAGAGACACTTTGAGTCAAGGTCAAGGTCACTTGAATATGATCTTGATATCAGACAAGATAAAAACTTGTGAAAAGGTGAAAGGTGGAACTCACTGACTCAAAATAAAAGCAAGCATTGACTTTATCATAGAATCTTGTTTGGCTTCAAAAATACATCGTCTATGCACAAATTGAAATGCTACTTTTAAAAATACAGCCTGAATAACCTACTGAAAAAGCAATGTTGAGTTAGTTTTCTTGCAAATCAACTCCCCGTGTTTTCTGTAACAAGTGTGAATTATCTTAGTTTGTGTTGACAGAACGAAGTACCATAGAATGGGCAAGATTTGTTTATCAACTCCGGAGGCTGGAAGCCCAAGATCAAGGCCCTGGCGTGGCTGGGCTCTGGGGAGGGCTCTCTCTAGACTGTGGCCTTAGGCTCCTGTGTGATAGAGAGAGTCTAGGTGAGCTGGGGTCCGTTTCATACAGGTACTACCAGTCCATGTGACCTCCGCACTTCCTGACTCCATGCCCTGGAGCTTAGGGTGACAACCTCTGTACTTGCAGAGGGGAAACACAGCCTTAAGTCCAAAACAATTATCTTCATAGATAATTTGTACAAAATTCATGTGTATATATAAAAATCTAGAGGCGAACTTTAGCGCAACAAATAACAAATACATAATGTAGTGAACAACTTTCCAGATCCATTTAGTGATAAACAGCTGAGAGCTTGTGGTATTCTCCTCATCATGAACCTAGCTTCCCGAGGAATGCATACAGAGACAGAGAGACAGTGTGGCACCTAGTTTTATGCCACCTTGCCACATGCTAGAGTCATCTCAGAGGAGGGAGCCTCACTTGAGAAAATGTCTCCATAAGGGTGGGCTGAGCACAAATCTATAGGGCATTTTCTTAATTAGTGATCGATGTGGGAGGGCCCAGCCCACCGTGGGTGGGGCCACCCCTGGGCTGGTGGTCCTGGGTTCTACAAGAAAGCAGGCTGAGCAAGCCGGGAGGAGCAAACCAGTAAGCCGCACTCCTCCACGGGCTCTGCACCAGCTCCGGCTTCCAGGTTCCTGCCTGAGTCCTGTCTTGATTCAGTGGTGTGGAAGTGTGAGCCAAATAAACCTTTCTGCCCCAGGTTGCTTTTGGTTGTGGTGTTTCATCACAGCAACAGAAACCTTAACTAAGACAGACAGGAAAGAGATGGCATATTGTCCTTTCCCAGACAAGAATCACAGCGCAGAGAACATCATCATCATGTCGCTCGGCTTCCTGCCACTGTGACAAATCCCCACAAGAACTTTTCAGGGAGGAAGGACTGATTTTCAGGCTGTGGGAAGACAGACAATCATGGTGGTGAATGTGATGAAAATGAGGAGAAGGGAGGGGAGGGAAGAGAGAGAGATCAGGGCAAGATACTCCCTTCAAAGAAATGCCCCCCTCCCCAGCATCCTAGAGACTCCACCTTCTAAGATTATTGTCACCTTGATGACACAGTGACATCATCAAATTTTCAACCCATTGATTAGGTGTGAGCCTCCCTCCTTTGTCAATGATTGGCCCACCAGCTGAGGACCAAACTCCACTGTTTGAGCCTTTGGAGGACGCTTCACATCCAACTGTAAGTCACAAAGCGGCTGGGGACAGTGTGAGTCTGAATACAGGCATCCTGAGCTGGTAGCCAGACCCACTGGGCTGCTCCATCCTTGTCAAGAGAGAATTGATTTGTGAATGTATTTGCTGATTTGCAAAGTGAACTTCCTTTTCAAGGTAGAGATGACAGGTAGCCACTGGTTTCTGATTCCTTACTGGTTTATTCCTGGTGTCTGGGAATATGAAGGGGTGACAGCCATGTCTGGACTTCTGGATAGCCTGGTAGGGAGACGTCTAGGGTCACTGCAGCAGTGTGATCAATCCAAAACACTCTCTGTATAGGGTCTTTGCAAAGTACAGAGGCCCTGCAATCCCAGCACTTGAGAGCAGAGGCAGGTGGATCTCTGTGAGTTTGAGGACATCCTGGTCTATAGCACATGTTCAAGGCCAAGTGTCTACATAGTAAGACCCGCCCCCCAAACAAAAAATAAAGTCTGGAGACCAACATGCTCTGAGCCTTTAGGACTAGAAGACCACATGGTTGTCTCTTCTGCTCACAGGTGACACCGCCCACAGTGAGCTGGCCCCTCCCACATCCACCATCAATAAGGAAATGTGCTACAGGCCTGCCTACTAGCCAGTCCGGTGGCAGCAGTTTCTTAACCAAGGTATCCTCTTCCAGAATGATTCCAGCTTGTGTCAAGTTGACATAAAAGCGGACAGCACAGCTCTCCATGGCTCTGCCAGTGTCCAGGTCTGACACTCCCAGTTGTCAGTCACCGTCAGCTCTGAGGAGAATTTAACTGCTTTCATACCCAGCACCCTGCTAAGTCTGCAGGCACTGAGGGCTTTGAAGATTAAAATATGAAGAGAGGTTAATTATTAAAAGAAACACATTTGAAGAGGGGCAAACTGAACTTACATTAAAAGCCAGGAGGTCTAAATTTCCAATTACCAATAGCAGGCTCTTCATCCCTAGCCGACGATGAACAGGGGCCAACTTCCACGAGTTCTGACTGACACACCTGAACTTGGGTGTGCCACTCTAGGCACAGAGCGGTCAGGTGCTTCCCTGAGGGTGACACAGTTTCAAGGAATATATCTGTTCCTTCCTCAGGGTACTACCGGGGTAGAAAGATGTATTCATTCCCGGAACAATCAGTCCTCGGGGCTCTATGATTCTAGATGTCCCCGTGACTGCTGTATCGATTTGAGGCTGAGAAATAACCATTCGTAGATGTGACGAGAAAGAAAAATAGGTTCTACGGTATCAATGAGGACACTTTAAGCCATCTGAAATTACAGGGACGGCTCACGATAGCGCTAACAGGACACAGTCCATTAATCACGGAATCAGTGGGTGAGGATGGAACCAGGGTGAGTCAATTCGATGCCTCTCCTTCTCAGCGCCGTGCTAGGCCTCACTCACTGGAGCATGGCATTTCCATCCGGGCTCAGCACCACCGAACCTCATGATCCTCTCTGCTGGATGTTATTAACGTACCCCCAACCCTGCCCTGAGGTTGATGAGATTTTTTTTTTTTTTGAGAACTAAACAGTAACCATGACTTAATGGAGAGCATCTGCAATCACAGTTAAGCACTGAGTGATTGTACAGACCCGGGTGCAGCCCAGCTCTGCAGCCCCTTAATGGCAGGTTAGCCTTCTTCTCTACCGAGGCTCTCTTACACTTAGCCAAGCCTTACATGATGTCTCCTGCGCGTCACTGTGGGGAGCGACACCTCCCGGGTCAGCAGCAAGCGTCCAGTACACTCGTAGTGTTAGAACACAGAGGGCGGTGGGATGAAAGGCAGCCCCCGAACGATGCACTCACCCGAAGCCTCAGTGTGTTTCTCTCTTCCAGAAAATACCCCAAATAACATTTGACCAATTATCTGGGTACCCAGTGGTCCAGTCAAGTCGGCAAGTGTAATTAGCTGCTGTGTGGTGAAATATTACACAGCTGTTGAGAATCACATGACCGCCTTCTACTCAATGGAAGTCTGTGGCTCACTAGCACAGAGGTCGTCTCCTGGCCTCACACACGTGCACATACGCACACACATGTGTAGCAGGACGTTTGGAATAAGTTTTTTGTCCTGTGTAGCCTTCCTTATGATTGGATGCTGCTTCGACTTCTGGGAACTTTGCTTAGAACGTAAAAGCGGCAGCGGGCAGTGGGCGGGCTGGTTTGATAGATGACAGTCCTGTTTTTTAGCAGCTCCTGTTCTTCAAGCTTCAGACAGGTAAGGACAGCCACTAAGGGCTGTGCGTATCTCTTCCTTTCTTTCTCTCTTTCAAGAGCGTGAGGAGCAATGATGATTTCTATCTTTCCTTTCTCTTTCATAGTTAGAGGGCAAAAAAGGACAGTGGGAATCTGTTACAAGGCAGTGGCCATCAGTTTCAGGAGCCGGAGCCCCGGGAGTTCCAGGACTCTGTTTTCAGTTACACACATGCACACGCGCCCCCCACTCACCTGACTGCCAAGACAAAATGTTCCAAACACCAGATTCAGGCCAGCCACAGGTGTGGCCTCAGGAGACCCCGCCTCCACACACCCCAAGCCAGGGCGTCTGAGCATGGCTTATCACAACTTCTTATCACACTCCTTCAACTTCTTTTCTCTTTCAGACCCTCTGTGATGACATAAAAGAGGGAGTCGGGGGTCCATTCTGGGGGGCTGCTTGCCCACCTCCGGCTCCCCAGGTTCCATCCGGCTATTAAACCAGCTTAAGAACACTCTTCCAGACCAAGAACTCCTGAGTATTCTTCCAGAGTGGCTGGCATCCCAACCCTACCGTGCAGGCTGGCGTCTTCTTTGGCCTGTGCAGCATCTCACATGTAGTCTCTTCCCAGGCAGGTTTTAGTGTAGGTGACTTCCGCGGTCTTTGGGATACCTCATTTCTTTTTCTTTTAAAAACACTTAAAATTTTTATTTATGTGTGTGTGTGCTTGTGTCTGTGTGTGTGTATTTGCACATGAGTGCAGGGGCTCACAGAGGCCAGAAGAGGGCATCAGATCCCCTGGAACTGGAATGACAGTGTTTGTGAGCTTGACATAGGTCCTGGAAACAAAACCCAGGTCCTCTGTAAGTGTTCCTCACCACAGAGCCATCTCCTTAGCCCTGCTTAGCCCTTCTTTTTTAACTATGGCAACATAGAGCCTCCTTACCACGCCAGAGAGCGCTCTCAAGGGCGTTTGGCATAGTTCTCTGTTGATCAGTGCTGTGTCCATTTGCTAAGAGGCTACTAAAGGGAAGAAGGGTTTGGACTCATGGTTTGTGGGAATATGGTCCATCACGAAGGGAAGGCGTGGGGCCACACGGTGGAGTGTGCAGCTGGGACTCCTCGCCTCTTGTATCTCGGCAGAACGGGAAGCACGGAGTGAACAGACAGGAAGTGGGATGAGGCTATAAAACCTCAAGGTTCATCACCAGTGAGCCACTCCCTCCAGTCCTAAAGGCTCCACAACCTCCCACAACAATGCCACCACCTGCCGAACAAAGTGTTTAAACACAGCCTGTAGGGGACATTTCACATCCAAACTCTAATGACTGCCCATCTCTAGAACTTTCCTTGCTTGCAAAACAGAAACTCTGTCATCACTAAGTGCTGACTGTTAGCGTCTGTCCCCTAGAAGGACCCCCATCATGCTCTCTCTGTGGGCTTATGTCACTGAACATTTTTGAGGTCCCTTTCCACAGCAAATAGCTTTGGATGGAATGAGGCGTGGTGATGCATTTTTAAGAAAATACTTCTTACATTCTAAAAGCCTGTAACTTTCTTCTATTATTTATAATTATTTTTATTGGGGTGTGTGTGATCTCTCTATGTAGCCATGCCTGTCCTGTAACATACTATGTAGAGCGGGCTGTGAACTCACAGAGATCCTCCTGCCTCTGTCTCCCGAGTACTGGGATTAAAGGTGTGCACCACCACACCCAGCTAAGAGCTTGAAATGTTTGCTGGACCTCCCAGCTGAGTTAATAGTACACTATAAATCACTTAAGACTTAGCCTGTGCTGAATAGTGGTAGCACACACTAATCCCAACACTAAGGTGGCAGAGGCAGGGGGATGTCTGAATTGAAGGCTAGCCTGGTCTACAGAGTGAGTTTCAGGACAGCCAGGATTACACAGAGAAACCCTGTCTCAGACACACCCTCAAAAAAGACTTAGCCTGCTATCCTACTACGTTCGAACCCTGCTTGTTTAGCCTGCTTTTAAGAGAAGAATGCAACACCCAGCCTTCCTATGCCTTCAATTGCCCATGTAATCAGCTCTTACAACCTAAATGCAGGGCTGTGATCTTATGTGCATTTCCACGCTCCTGACCCAGAGAGATGTGGTGTGTGTGTGTGTGTGTGTGTGTGTGTGTGTGTGTGTGTGTCGGAGTAACCATTTGCTGACCATGTGCCAACAGAATGAAAGCAACCTTAGAAAGTAAATATCTACCATAAATGTTATCAACGTGGATATTGCTTGATGTTTGCTTGTAGTACAGTTTACTCTTCTGAATCAGCTGAGTTAGTAAATGGCTTAATCCCTTGTAAAACTCTGCTAAGGATTTCTGTAAAGTACTCCTCATTCCTTCCCTCTGTGATGCTTATTGTGTTGTTCAGTAACCATAAGGCAGAGCCCTACAAACATACAAGACACAGGTCACAGGAACAGATCAGATGTACAACATACGGGCTACAGACAAGCCAGAAGCCACAAGCTACAGACAGATGAAAGGCACGGGGACAAGAGTGGAGAATTCAAACTTGGGCTTGCTTGATCTTGGTCAAATTAATTCAAGGGTGAGCTGAGCTTTCTTCCCTTAAAGTGACATTGACCTATTTTGTTACCCCCGAGGCTACCTTTAATGTGTTTAACTCACAGAGGGTGCACATGTCCATTTGACAATGGGCTCTTAGGATACTGCAGACAGTGCATCTCTGAGATGGTCAGTTCCCATGCTTCCTGTTCTCTCAGGCTCATGCTCAGTGGAATTGCTACAGATGTGTGAATTCCATTTTTAATTAAAGAAATCTTTATTACATTTGTGTGTGGGGGGGTGGGTGTGTTGTGTGTGTATGTGTCTATGGTGTGTTGTGGTGTGTGGTGTAGTGTGTGTATATGGTGTGTGTGTGTGTGTGTGCGTGTGTGTGTGGCAGTATATTGTTGTGAATTGTCCAGAGCTGCCTGGGTGCCTTCCCTGGAGCTCCCATGGCCCCCATGCTCCAGCCACGCCCCATCTCCAGCAACACTTCCACCTTGTGTGGCCAGGTACTGCCTCCCTTGCCCTGCACCTGCGTTATGCCTGCTCCCAGACACCTGTCCTTTGTCGTCAGCTGAGGACTGGTGCTGATCCCCATATAACCCCGTGGGCTTCGGGCTCCCTCTCTTTGCCTCTCCCTCTCTCTCTCTCTCTCTCTCTCTCTTTCTCTCTCTCTCCTCTCTCTCTTTCTCTCTCTGCCCCTCTCCCTCTGCTCTCTGTCCCATTCTCTCCCTCTCTTCTTTTCTTCTTGGTCTCTCACTCTGCTGTTCTGTCTCTCTTTCCTCTCTCTCTTTCTCTCTGCCTACAGGGTCCCGTTCTACCCAACTCAGCATCCCTCCCCCTCCCCTATAACTAATAAACCTTTGCTAAAACTCACCAGTGTTCATCTAAACTCTGTCCATCGCCTCCACATGTCTAAAGAATTATTACATGTATTATGGTGTGTTTATGTATGGTATGTGTGTTGTGGTGTTTATGTATGGTGTATATATGAGTGTGTGTGTGTGTGCGTGTGTGTGTGTGGTGTATGTGTATGTATGGTATGTGTGTTGTGGTGTTTATGTATAGTGTATATGTGTGTATGGTGTGTGTATGCGTTTGGTGTGTGTATAGTGTGTATGTGTGTTGTGTAATGTGTGTGTGCATATGATGTGTATGGCGTGCATGTATGTATGGTGTGTGTATGCACCTGTGTGTGTGTGTGGGTAGCATGCACACGAGTGTACAGGTGCCCACGCCCTTACATACCCTTGCAGAGGCCAGAGCAAGACCTCAGGTGTCTTCCTCTACTGTTCTTTGCCCTATTGCCTTAAGACAGGGTCTCTCACTGATCTGGAGCTCAGTGCTTCAGCTAGGCTGGCTAGCCGGGGGCTCTCAGGGTCCTCCCTCTGGTGTTGGGGCTACAGGCACATGCAGCTCTGCCCAGCTTTTTACCCCGGTGCTGGGACTCAAATTCAGGCACCCTGCTTTCAAAGCCAGTGCCATCATTGTGCCATCTCTCCAAGGCACCAGGGCTTCTACGTAAAGATGAATGCCCGTGTGTTTCTCTCCCATGTGCTCTTCAAACATTTCCTGGCTAGAAATTTATTAATTTGTGTCCTGGTAACTTGTTCCTGGGAGGAGATGCTGGCCAGCAGCTGCCTGAAGCTTTGCTGGAATATTCCTTAATTTCTATGACTTTATGGGAGCTGGGTTATTTATCCCATTCTCCAGACGAGGATGCTGAGGCCCAGAGAGACTGGATACCACAGTCGGGCTTTTGCGGTTGATGAGTGAGGTCAGAGCTTACTTGCACAGCAGCCTTGTTAGAAGTCAGAGAGCGAGCGAAGTCCTACATTCATCTCAGTACGGTGGGGCAACCCTGGAATTCAGGACAAGTGTGTGGGGCAAGGAAGGGGAAGGACTGGCTGCTGATGCAGCGGGTCTGCCAGGTTGCTTCTTTGGCCTCAGTACCCCAGAGCCTATTTCTGTTTGTTCTATTTCTGTTTGTATCTCCAATGCCGCCTTCATCTTAACCATGGAGAACCGCCTGCTCCATCCCCCATCCCTGGTGTCCTGTGGGGGCACAAGCTTTGGTTTCCTGGTGTTCCACCCCACCGTGTTCCTGAGTGAGACAGGCTGTGTTCAGCCACCTCTGGATTAGGGGGGTGCTAATGACTGAGTGTCTCAGCTGGGGATTTGATTGATCCCCCCCTCCAGCTCAGCTGGAGAAGCTCCCTCCAGTCGATTCATCTCCCAGGTGCTACCACTTCAATTATGCTAAGTCCTCATCAAGAGGGAATTAGGGGAGATAAAAGGCAAGCCACTTGGGGTTCCCAGAGACCCAGGGGAACACAGCTGCCTAAGGTCACACCCATCCTCGGCTGTCACCTGCCATGGAAAGGCGCCAACTTAGTGAAGTTTGATCTTGCCAGGGATCATAAGCCCGAGTTTTACGGTAGCCTTTTCCCCTCCAGCCCCCTACTTCCCCTCCTAAGCATTGGTTTCAGCCAAAGAGCAGGTAAGTCCTTCCTGTTCCCAGCCCTCCCCCAAGTTTAAGGGTCCCCCCAACTATACAAAGCTAGGATGGATGCTAGAGCCCAGACCCTTACTCCTTGCTTTCTGATGGAAGTAAGCTCTTAGCTCACTTACCAGCTGCAAAGAGTACCACTTACCAGTTAGGACTCGCTGGGCCTCAGTTTCCTCATCTAGAGAATGAGGTGAATGACACTTTGGGAAGTCCATGCCTCCATGAGGTCATCAAAGGAAGTCTGAGACATCTCCAAACATGCTAAGGACCATAGGACTTTGAATGTCAGCCTCTGACCCTCTCTAGGCTACCCAAAGCCCAGAGAGAAATGCTTGACACTGACGTGATAACATCATTAGCTCTTATGTTAATAGTAATTGAAAACACGGTTATGTGATCACATATTTATTTTTAACATAAACTTGACCTTGAGAAACTTAGAAAACCAGAAGTGAAAACAGCACAACTATGATAGGATTCAAAAACAGCTTTGAAAGAAAGCGTGGATCAGCGTGACAGGCCATTTAAGGCCAGAGAACATCTCAGAATACATGCCCATCTAAGATCCTGCCTCAGGCTTTGGGGGACAGAGCAGGGCGTGACCTTTGAGGATTGATATTTCCACCTAGCCACATGGATGGTGGGATAAGAAACCATTGGTGCAAGCCGGGTATCACGGGGCACTCCTGTGGTCCGGCGAAGAGGATGGTGGGTCGAGGCCAGCCTGACTACATGATGGGATGCTCTCTCAAAAGAGTGAGGGAAGAAGGGGAGGCATGTCAGTCAAGGAGATTCGAGGTGGAGGAGCCCTGGAAGCAAGCAGTGGCCTCGGAGCGTCTCCAAACTGATGGCCTGGGCCCAGCTTCCTCCCCGAAGTCTTGGTTCCTTTCTTACTGTCTTAACAATAAGAGCTTGACTGGAGTTAGTGTGAGATGGGTCGCACAGCTGACCTTGGCTGGCCCTGCTGGAGGCACGCTGTGCCCTCCGGGGTTCCCAGGCCATCTCCACGCTGCGTCCTCAGCTCCTCTCTCCACTGTCCGAGTCAGCAGCTGTGTCTTCCTCTCTGCCTGTGACCTCTGACTCCAGTATTGTGCAGACTTCTCAGGCCCTCACACTCCTGTGCCACCCCACCCTGCCCTGCCCCCACCCCGTGACTCCTGGGACCACGGTGGGCCCACCTGGATCAGGAGGCCTATCTGCCCCATCCAGGTGTCTACTTAATCACAACTGCAAAGCCTCCCTACCCTTGTGTGGCTTGATTCTGAACTGCCCCGGGAGTGCTTTAAAGATCGGTCCCTCTTATGGTGCTACTTCAGGTCACTGAGGGGTCCTAGATAGGAGGTAGAGCCCAGCCGGGAAAAGCTGAAGGCTAGACTTGCCACCCCGATTCCCTTTGAATTCTCTACTTTCTGGTCTGCTATTTTTCTTTATTAAGTGGACCTTTTCCCTAGGAACAGACCCTGACTGGGCCAGCAGGTGGCGTCATGAGCCAACCCCACAGGGACCCAGGCTGGTGCCCGAGGCCCCTGGCTACCCTCAGTGTGGGTTGGCAGTCTCTTCTCTTTCTGCTCTCACTCTCTTCTCCAGCCCAGCCCAGCCTTCCCCGACTTCTGCTCTGCACACCATCAGGAAGCAGAGGGTCACATGACAGGTGGAGACAGCTGGCGCTCATAGCCACCCTGTGAGCCAAGCCGGGATGGTCTGGTTAGTATCGCTGTTTGTTTAGTCTCTCATTTGGTGCAAAGAACTTTTTGTTGACCTGGGTCATCTTCTGTAGGCCCCACCATCTGTGTAACTGGGTGGCAAAGGGTGGGGAGTGCCCTCCATCTCAGGCCTTGCCAGCAGGAGACACTGTAGCTTCATGCTCAGACCCCAAGTGACACTTCTTCATGGGACCTAACACCCACCACCGTACACAAGAGGTCCAGGCAGGGAGACGAGAGACGGGGCAGTCCACCTCTAAGATGGAAGCAGAGTCAGGCAGGAGAGGCCTGCAAGGACGGTGACAATGGGCTCATGTCTAAGTTGAACAGTTTTAGGTCAACTTGACACAAGCTAGAGTCGTCTGAGAGGAGGGAACCTCAACTGAGAAAACGCCTCCATAAGGTCAGCTACAGGCAAGCCTGTAGGGCACTTTCTTAGTGATTGATGGGGGCTTGAGGGGGACAGCCCACTGTGGGTGGTGCCATGGGGGAGCAAGCCAGGAAGCAGCACCCCTCCATGGGCTCTGCATCAGCTCCTGCCTCCAGGTTCCTGCCCTGTCTGAGTTCCTGTCCTGACTTCCTTTGATGATGAGCAGTGATGCACAAGTATAAGCCAAATAAACCCTTTCCTCCCCCAACTTGTTTTGGTTATGGAGTTTCACGGAAGCAATCGTGACCCAGACTAGGACAACGTCACTGTGGATTACAACACAGGCTCTAGGAGGCTGCATTTTATTGTGAAGAGGACCAAGAAAGTTAAACCGGTCACCATATGTCAGGGTGGGAAGAAGAAAGCGAGACCCTGGAGGGAAGGGAAGAGCCTAGCAGGGAGCTGTCCAATTCCTGCTGTCCTAGTCGGGGTCACCGTTGCTGCGATGACACACCATGACCAAAGCAACTTGGGGAGGAAAGGGTCCATTTGGCTTATACTTGGATATCACTGTTGATCCCTGGAGGAAGTCAGGACCGGAACTCAGACAGAGCGGGAACCTGGAGGCAGGAGCTGATGCAGAGGCCACTGAGGAGTGCTGCTTACAGTCTTGCTCCCCATGGCTTGTTCAGCCTGCTTTCTTATAGAACCCGGGACCACAAGCCCAGGGATGGCCCAACCACAGTGGGCTGAGACCTCTCCTGTCAATCACTAATTAAGAAAATGCCCTGCAGGCTTGCCCGCAGCGGATTTTATGAAGTTATCTTCTCAACTGTGGTTCCATCCTCAGATGACCTTGGTCTGTGTCAAGTTGCCGTAAAATTAGCCAGCACACTTGTCCAATCCCATCCGTCCTCGGTGCGTGAGTGACGCTGTCAGAGTTGAGTCACAGGACTGCCCTGATTGGAGGAGGCGTCCAGGACTCCGGGGTTGTGGAGCCCTGCCTTCTCAGCTCCCCCAAGCAGTTCCCTTCCCCCCACACACACACGGAGAGGACTCAGGCCCTGTCACCTGAGGTGGGATTTAGTAAGGCACAAGGAAGGGGGTTTGGGCAGGGGAAGGGATTAAACAAAGTCATGGTGCCCAGTGACCCTGAGCTGCCAGGGAACTAGACCACGTGCAAGAAACTGCTCCAGGTGCCTCCAGATGAGGCCTGCACAGTCCTTGGGGACCAGGGTGTGGACACTCCTGCCAACCCGAGAAAGCCCCTTCTCCCCACAGGCCAGGGTGGCTCCAGGACACAGGGTCTGGGTGAGTGATGTCACTCCCCAGCTGAACTACAAGTTCACATCTGCTCAGAGGCCTCGTGAAGAAGAGACTGAATGTGGGGCTCAGGGGCTGAGGAGGGACCTTGGGGGCTGGGGGAAGGGACAAGAATAGGAAATTAGTGTCTGAAAAAGTGAGGGTGTCATTTAAAAAGATTTTACTGTTTTTTATTTCTGTTATTTATAAGAGATTTTATTGGCGTCTATTTGTGTGAAGGCGGGCATTGCCCATGTGAGAGCAGGTGCCTATGGAGGCCGGAGGAGGAGGGCCTTGGTGCCCTGTCGCTATCCTCAGGTCAGGCTTGCCGAAGACAAGGATGGATCTTGGGTCTAGCCTGGGCCTTCCGGGTGGGGTTAGGGACACAGTGGACATGGGGAGGAAAAGGAGACTGTGGGTTCTGATTTCTGACTCTCTCTGTCTCCCACCCAGGAATTTCAACATAGCTGACCAGACCGTCTGCCAAAAGAACTGTACCCCACTTCAGAGAAGCTTCACCGGCAATATTGCTATGAGGGCTAATGACCCAGGCCTTCAGCCCAGCTCCCTCATGACCTCTGTATGAGCAAGGCCGCTCCAGCAAGCAGGCAGGGTGGCACACACTTTTAATCTCAGCACTCAGGAGGCAGAGGCAGGTGGATCTCTGAGTTCAAGGCCAGCCTGGTCTACAGAGTGAGTTCCAGGTCAGTCAGGGTTACAACAGAGAGAGCTGTGTGCCCCGTGGGAGTGTGAGAGAGATCCCAGTACTGCTGGGGAGGCAGGTGATGCAGGGGTCAGGCATGCTCTTCAGACCAGCATCCCATAAGAATTTCATTAACCCTCCCTTACAACCAAAGACCTCCCATTTAGCCCCACCTCTTAAAGGAGCCCCGGACTCCCAACATCCCCACATTCAGTTCCAATCTCCCAGCATGGGGAGCAGTGTTGGGTGGAGGTGGGGCAGGGTACTGTGGTGGGGGACACAAGAGGCGCATGGAGGGACACAAGGCCCAGTGTCACAGGTGGAGGAGAGGCTGTATTTCTCTCTGTAGCCCTGATTGGCCTGGAACTTACTATGTAGACCAGGCTGGCCTTGAACTCTCTGCCTCTCATGTGCTGGGATTAAATGTGTGTACAACCACATTCAGCTACACAGTTCTGTTATTTGTTGAGCGGAGTTCTAGTTCCACAGGCTTGGCATGTACACAGACGTGGTGTGGTCTCAGCCTCTCCTGCAGGAGGCGCTGTAGTGCTGCTAGGGTAAGAGAGGGGCTACCAAAGGCCCTCGGTGTTAGAGGAGGAGTAAGCCTTCCTTATGGTTTAGCTCAGATTTACTTCCAGAGGGAAATGTACACAAAGGCTGGGTCACCCACTAAGTTGGGGGATGAGCCCAGGAAGTAGGCGTGGCTGGGGCCTGCATCTGGGAGGAGGGGCCCACCCAGGCCAGCCTGACCTTCCGACTTCAGTGCCTTTGGCCTTGGGGCATCCCTTGACTGAAAGGGCAGGGTCTTCTCCCTGCAACAGTCCCTAAGACAAAGGCTCAGAGCTGATCCTGGGGGCCAGTTCCCACAGCCTGGCCCTGGATGGGTCAATCTGGGCTAGGAGGAGGGAGGGGCAGGCTACTGCAGACTGGGGGTGGGGGGAGGGGGCTCCCTGGCTGGGAGGACAGTGAACTGTAAGGGGAAGGATGCTAAGTGGAGGTCAGTGACCAGGCGTCCAGGGGCTGGCTCTCGAAGGACAAAGCTGCCCAGGACAACATCTGTTTTCATTCCCAGCCAGGAGTGGAGCCGATGGGGCAGCGGCAGCACCCTGCCCGTGTCTAGGGAGGCTTTCCCAGCCTCCTCCCCAGCCTTTGCACACAGCGAGGAGCCACAGTGCTTAGGCACTTCTCCAGGGCTCATCACAGGGCTGATGTGCCAGAGCTGGGTCTTTCCACTCTCAGCTCAGAGAGGTTAGAGACTGATCGGAAGTCACACAGTCATGTGACACACAAGGCCTGGGTTCCCAACTGACAGCTGTGAAATGGCTGCATGTCTCTCCGTAGGGATGTGCCCTATAAACCTCGACATGGTGGTGCATGTCTGTGATCTCAGCGCCCAGGAGGCGGAAGTAGGAGGATCAGAAGGTCAAGGGCTGCTGGATAAAGGCGCTTGCTGCCAAGTCTGAAGGCCCGAGTCCACCCATGGGACCCCCGTGGTGACCTGTCGGAAGCTGCCCTCTGACCTCCACGCCCACACCATCGTGCCCTCTCCAAGAATAAATAGGTTTAATTTTATTTTTATTTTATTATTTTTATTTTTACTTGAGACGGGGTTTCCCAGTTGTAACTCTGGCTGTCCTGGAACTCACACTGGAGACCAGGCTGGCCCGGAACTCACGGAGATCCGCCTGCCTCTGCCTCCTGAGTGCTGGGATTAAAGGTGTGCGCCACCACCACCCAAATAGTTTAATTTTAAAGAAAGTTCCAGGTCATCCTCAGCTCTGTCCGGAGCTCAAGCCCAGCCTGGGGCCGCATGAGACCCTGCCTCAAAAATAATTATTTTTAAAGGAAGAAGGAAGTGATGTAGCTTGGGTTAAATCTTATCTTTTTATTAGTGCACAGGAGAAAAAATGTTGTTAATGCGTTTTTAATACAGGAAGGGCTCACAGTGGCAAGCCAGCCTAGATCTGGCCAAACAATGGCTCTGCGTGGCACCGCCCAGCCAGGCCTGCGGTCCCCTGCTTGCACCCTCTCAGCCAGCCCTATGCTCGGGGCCCTTGAGATCTGGATCTGAGGTCTCCTCAGCCCGTTTCTCCCAGCTCAGCCCCCATTAAGCCTTCTGGGGCCTCTGGCTTCAGCCCACCCAGCCTCTCTCCGAGCGCCCAGACCTCACGCGGCACCCGCGGTTCTGAGCACAGGCTCTGGTCCCCACTCTGCCTCTCTGTTGTGTCCAGTTTCCAATTCTTGCCCTCTCGACCCTCAGGTTCCTCGGTGAAACAGAGACAGCGTGCCCACCGACCTAGAGCTGTTGCCACAGCGATTGTGAGACTAGTCTTTGAGACACAGTTTCGCTGTACAGCTACCTGTCATCCTCCTGCCTCAGCCTCCCAGATGCTGGGATGACAGTGGTATGCCACCATGCCTGGCTTTAAGTGAGTGAGTGTTCTTAACCCACCCAGGTGATAAGATGCTGATGGGAACCAGTGAGCAGAGCGGGGCCGATCAAACGGGAGGCCATTGTCCAGGCCCTCGGAACAATGGTGTCTGCCGCAGATACGTTTATCAGAACTGCTGGTTAGTATCTGACTCCTCTGCGGGGTAGTAAGCCCCAGAGGAACGGAGGCAGAGCTCGGGTCACTCCCTGGTGTTCTAAGGCCTGACGTGGGTAGATACTCAAAGGCTCGAATGAAGGAAGGAACAAATGAACTCCATGCCTCCTACTCCAGCGTGTTTCTCTGTGCTGGAAGTCATTTGCACTGTAGTATGAAGTATGAGTCAGGACCACTTTTGCCTCGTCTGATCAACATGCTTGAAATTTTTCTGTCCCGCTGGAGGACTGTGACCCTTAGTGGGCACTGTGTCTTCTGCCTTCTGACTGTGAGTCTCCAAGCACGGAGCTCTTTATGTTTTAAAGGTACATATTTTCTCATTTTTCTGAGGGAGGGAAGCCCTTGGCAGAGAGACACTCCCCAGGGTTCCCTGGAGGAAGTTCCCCCATTCCCCACCCCACCCACCCACCCCCCGCCCCACACACAGGTCTTCAGGGATGTGCACTGAAGGTCAGAGACTTCACCGGAGGACATCCACTGAGCTGGGGTAAAGTTCAGGTTGCTGGGTCACATAAACTGAAAAGGCCTCTGAGGCTTGGGACAAAAAGTTCTGAGTCACAGCAGGACGCTGGAGAGGGAGCTGACCCTGACCTCATGGTGGGACCAGGGCCCTGCTGGAAGCATCCCACAGCTGTCATCCTGCAGCCAAATCAACTCCCTGATCAAAAGAGGCGCTGGCTGGCTCCCGGGGCACGTTTGTTCTGTTTGTTTCTTGGGGCTTTTTCCTTCCACACAAAGCGACCGCTCGGTGTGGCTCTGTCCCCAGAGCAGCTGCCCTTCTTGTCCTGAAGACTGCAGGGTCCTTTTATAAGTTACCATGGTGAAGAACTGAGTCAGTTGGAGGCGCTGAATACTACTGCCGGACTGGTGTCTGAACCCGAGAGCGTTTATCAGGCACCTAATGTATACCTGACCCTACAGTGTTACCTAGGGGAGAGAATGTTAGTCACACCTTGGGAATCCAGACTGTAGGCTTAGTTTGGGGGGACCATCCGCCACTAAATCTAGGGTGCAGAAAGGATCTTTGGAGTTGGGAGGGTTGAGTTCACCTCAACAGCAGCAGGTGCTCCCCACGAACAGCCCAGGAACTGGGAGCAGCTAGAGGAGATGCAGATATGTTCTCGGTGAGCCTGGAGTTCCCACCTTCCCTCCCCCGTGACAAATGGCCACATGCTGCGCAGCTTGTGGCCACCTGTGCCAGCTGCCTCACGTCCGGCCGCCAGGGCTCAACTCCAGATGTTGGCGATGGGTAGAGGGACCCAAAGCTTCTCTTCACTCCCCTTCAGTTTCCAAACGCTTGGGGGAAAGACACGGAGCGCTTGTGGTCAGAGGAACCACCGGTGTAACCAGTCTCTAGAATTCGGAGCCTTGGGCCTGATGTGGAGAGAGTCATAAGGGCGGTTCACAGTGAGATCAAGGTCCGGATCAGGCCTACACGAGGAAGGGCAAGTGTCAGAGGTTGATGAGCTGTCTTGGAGGAGCGACGGGTAGTAGCCATGTGTGGCCAGCCATACAAGGAAATGGTGTGTGTGTAGGGGCGGGGTGTCAGACACGGTTCTGTTGACCCAGTGGAGCAGTGTTAGGAGCCTCACAGTCAAACGTCAAGGAAATGCTGCCCTTCCCAGCAGTTTTCAAAGTGCTTTGGGGTCGGAGTGGGAGCTGGGGCAAATGGCGTGGCTGGTAAAACATTTGCCTTGCAGACACAAGGACCTGAGTTTGATCCCGGGACACACACAAAGCTGGGCGTGGTTAGGATTTGCTCCTAACCCCAGCCCCAAGGAGGCCGAGACAGAAGGTCCCTGGTGTTCACTGACTGGCCAGCCATCTTGGGGAATTCCTGGCCGGTGAGAAGCTATGTAAAACACAAAGTGAATGGTCAGCGTCTGAGGAACGTGACGAGGTTGTCCTCTGGCCTCGGCAAACACGCGTGTCTAACGCACATGTCTGCTTGAGGCTTAGGACAGTCCTTGTTTGGAGCTGCCACTCGGCACATGCTCAGTGGTCTTGTGGCTGTGTATTGGATGACACAGGTGCAGAAATGAGGGGAGGGGACCCCAGCTGCACCTCCATCAGGCACAGGAGGGTCAGCAGTATTCTCCTACTACGCATGGGAGCGGCCTTACGTATCTGTGACTCCAGAGCTGACAAAGAGGCCAACAGAAGAACAAGAAGAACCCAGCAGGCGGATCTGGCTGCCTAGTTCAGAGTCAGTGCCTCAGTCAGTGTGGATGTGCCCAAGGAGGTGGCTGGGGGCAGAGGCCCTGATCAGCGGCCCCTGGAGAGACCCCGAGGGAGTGCCGAGATGAGGGCCTGCAGGGAGGAAAAGCCTTCCAGTGGGAGGAACCAGGAGACCTGGCACAGCAAAGGCTGAGGGAGGCCAGGCTGGGCATCTCAGAGCATCTTCCCAGCTCAGGCAGAAGCCAGGCCACCCACAGAGAGACCCAGGAACTCGGCCAAGAGCCTGCTGTTCAAGAATGTAGTGGAGACACATGTGGAGAAGGGGAATAGGGCCGGAGCTGCTGTACGGGACCCAGGTCCCAGGCACTCCTGGAGGTGGGTGGGAGAGTGGATGGACCCACCTTCCCAGACACACACTCTGCCGGTGCCACCCTGCCAGCAGGGCTCTCGGCTTCATCGAGTGTCCCTCTCATAGGGGGCAGAACTGAGGCATGTGTGTGGTGTCCTGTGCATCCCACCCCCCACCCTCCCACGCCCCTGCAAGTGCCACCGGGCCTGCAGGGAGAGCTGACCCCACCTTTTCCGGGGAGCCCCTCAGGCGGTCCTGTGGACCTGGGATCTCACCTCAACCCACGATGTTGCCTGACAGTAGAACAAGCACGGAACCTCGGCTTCCACCTCTGTGTCCCCATCTGAGAACGGGCATCCAAACTGTATCTGCCTCTGCATGCACAGACAGGTAAGCAACCTGTTGGTGACAGGCTAGGTGCTGTGAGTGTACGGGGACCCTCAACGCAGAGGGATGAAGGCCCTTTACTGTGCAACCCCACTCTGTCCCAGAGTCACATCGGAGGCAAGGACGATCTGCCTCCCCACACCAGGGCCACAGGACCCTGCAGTGCCCCCCCACCCCACCCCAGCAGCATCTCCCAACGTAGTTCCTGGGGCAGACAGTCACAGGCAGTGCTAAGAGCCGGCAGCCCAGCCCAGCCCAGCCCAGCCCAGCCCCAGGCAGCTCTGGTTCTAGAAGAGTGGCAGGCCCCTCCTGCCACGTTGCTGGCTGGTGCCCCCTCCTCCCTCTGCCCGGCCATTTGAACTGACCAGCTCTCAGTCACCCTGACCACTGGAGCTACAGGGTGGACTAAAAATAACCTGGGACTAGCCATCTCCCAGGCCGCAGGTGCTGGGAGAGCATGCAGGATCCCAGGGACCCTGTGTGGAGGACCAAGCCCCGGGGCAGGCAGAGCACTGGTGTTTCTCTCAGGCCCCACCCAGGCTAGAGTCCCTCCTCCCTGTTAACCCCTCTTGCCTCCTCTCCCGGGCTTTGCGAGGTCACTCGTGTTGGAGGAAACCCTGCCACCAGCCTCAGCATGGGCAGCCGCCGCGGGAAGGTCCTGTGGGCTCTGGGCTTCCTGCTGCTGGGCGCCAGCTCCGCCCAGGGCATCTGGGAGGCCGAGAAGTCCCGAGTAAGTGCAGCTGCGAGGGGTGGAGGGGTGGAGGGGTGTCTGTGGGTGGGAGGTGGCCCAGAGGACACAGGTCCCCAGATGCCTTGCTTTTTCGGCAGGGTGGGAGTCTTCCACCCTGGGCACACTGACCTCAATGCTCCCCAGAGCACCCTCTCCTACCCGCAGGGGGTCAAGAGACACGCCTGCCCCACAGGGAGACTTTGCTTTTGAAGCTTAACTGGAGCATCCTTCTTCCTGGAAAGCAGTCTAATGACAAGATCTGAGGACACAGAACGGAGAGTTTGGTCCCCTCTATTGGCCACAGTGCCTCGTTCGGGCAGGAACCACGTAGTGGAAGGCATGCTGGGCAAAGCTTTCAGCAACCTCAGGTTCAAGATGGGCAGACCTGCTCTCCCCTCGAGGGAGAGGCTGCCTGTGGACAGTTGACAGTCGAACTAGGAAGGTTCCTAGAGGAAAGTCAATAGGAAGCAAGCCCAGCAGAGCCCTGTGGCTGAGTCGAAGTCAGGGCTCTGCTTGTCTTTGGCTGTGTGACTTCAGGAAAGTTGTTTGACCTCTCTGGGCACCAACAATTCATTTGCAAATGGTAGAGCGACGCATTCCTCTCAGTAAATATGTGGAAATTTTTTGCTGTGTGTGTGGCACACATCTGTGTGTTTACAGGTGTGTACAGTGCCTGTGTGTGCGTGTGCCTGTGGAGGCCGGCAGTGGGTGTCAGTTGTCAACCTTTATCACTCCACTTTGTTTAATGGGTGGGCCATCCTACCTGCCTCCCGAACCCTTGGGTCACAAGTGGCCGCCACACCTGCCGGGCTTTTGATGTAAGTCCTGGGCACCGGAACACCAGCTCACAGTCACACGGCAGGGGCATTATCCGCTGAGGCATCTTTGCAGCCCTGGCGTTGTGTCCTGGGGGCCACCACTCGCCAGGCACTGACCCTGGTGGGGGCTTCGTCCGCCTGTCCCCTGCCTGGGTGCCGGCACTGTCCCGGGTAGGGGCTTGGGCCGCCTGTCCCCCGCCTGGGTGCCTGAGTGAATGAGAGGAAGGAAGCCCTGGGTGTGTTAGCTTTCAGGCAACTGAGGAGACAGATAGGAAGAGCGGGCAGGGTGGGTGTGAGGTAGAGGTCCTGAGGGACAGGGCACCTGCAGAGCACCCAGCACTAGCAGCTCAACGTTAGAAACACGAATGCACGCCTCTGGAGAAGGCAGGGTCTGGGGCTGCCGCACACCCTGCCGGGTTCCTGCCATCAAGTTGGCGTGCCTGGAGCCTTCCCGTGCGTGATTGAGAACAAATACAATGGAACAGAAAAGGGAGCATATTCAACCCTGCCCAGGAGCACTAGGGAGGGCCTTCTAGGGTTGGAGACATTTGACTGGGGCTTTGAAGGATGAATATGAGTTTGTCAGATCAAGAAGCGTGGAGCTGGGAAACTGATCCCTACTGAGGCTGATCTGGGCTCAAGGTTAGTACCCTCGGCTGGTGGCTGGCTGAGACACGTCATCACCAAAGGCTTCCTGGAGGAGGTGGATACCCTGAAGAGAGCTTGGGGAAAGATTAAGAACGAGGGGGAAGAGGTTCATCCCCGGAAGGCTCGGCATGGCATGAGCTAAAGCTCAGAGGCCATAGTCCCATCTAGAGACCAGGGGAGGGGCAGGCAAGAGCGAGGGGCCGGCCTTCCAGGAGAACGGCTTTTCTGCTTTTCCCAGGTCCAAGCTCTTGATATCTTTTGCTGCCCTTGGACACAATCTCCGGGCTTTGCATTATCTGAAGACATCTGCCTTTCCCCCAGCGCTCAGCCATGCATAGGCGTACGTGCCAGAGAGAAAGAACTCCGGGAAGACAACACACCCGGTGCAGGCAAGGCTGTGTATGAGTCAGGCTAGGCTCAGAGGTCCTTGTGCATACGCCTCTCAGGAGCTGTGCTACCTCGGGCCGTTCGCTGGCCCTCTCTGGGCCTCGGACCCTCCTATAACGGGGATGTGAGGATAACCACAAGAGACCAGCCAGCTTGTGTGTTGCGCCACAGCCTCTCTCTCCTCATGCGGCTTGGTACGGAACCCTTGATGGCCGTGGGCTGGTCGGGGCTGGGGACCCTGAAGCAGACTTGGTCTTTTATTGAGAACAGAGTCACAGTTAAAAGTCACTTCCAGTACCTTTACAATGGGTAATTATGGTTTGGTCTGGAACCTTCTCTAAAGACTCCCTAGCACAGTGGTGTTGAGAGAAGGGGCCTCTGGGAGGTGATTGACAGGTCAGAACCCAAGGCTTGAGAACTTGAGGGGATAGGGCCTGCTGGAGGAAGTAGCTCCCTGGGGGGCATGCCTTGGAAAGGGTAACTTTCCTCTCTGCTGTCTCCCCGCTCCCAGGCTCAGCCATGCCCTTTCCAGGATGTTCTGCTTTTCAGGGCAAAGCAATAAAGCCAGCATCAGAGTGAGCTTGCCGAAACCCTGAATCCAGACAAATCCACCCAATACATTGCCCCCCACAGACCTGGCTGCTTTACCTTCCTGCTGCCCCTGATTTTGCACGACTGTGGACTTGTGAGGCGTGATGAGATGGCGCTGTTTACTTCTCTCTCCTCGGGCTGGTGGGCCAGAGTAAGCCATACTAGGGTGGACAGTCCAGGCCAGAGAGGTGAAATACTTGTTCAACCTTGCTGGGCTCTGTGGCCTGCATCAACCTCTCCCTGACTCTTCTCACCTCCGAGGAAGGCTCTGAAGAAGGCCTCGGCTTGGCATCTATCTGCTTTCTCAGTTCTCTGAGCCTCAGTTTGCCCATCTGCAGTGTGGGACATAGCAGCTGGTGCTTTGTGGGTTCAAGAAATAACCAGAGCTGGGCTGCAGAGATGGCTCAGAGGTTAAGAGCACTGGCTGCTCTTCCAGAGGATCTGGGTTCAACTGCCAACTCCAGTTCCAGGGGATCTGACACCCTCTTCTGGCCTCTGCAGACACCAGGCACACCAAATGGTGTACACATACATGGAGGTGAAATATCTGCACACATATGAAAGTAAAATAGAAAGACCAGGCCTTTGCTCTGTACCTGGCACCCCTGTATGTGTGCATGTATGTGTACATGTATATGTACGTATGCATATCTATGTGTGTGTGTGCCTATGTGTGTATGTTTGAGTGTATGCATGAGCAGGGATGTGTGTGTAGACACCGTGAGAGTATGCTTGCATACACTGCATGCATGTATATATGCACAAATGCATGTGTATGTGTGTGTTTGCATGTGTATGTGTACGTGTATGAGTGTGCAAGTATGTATGTGTAAATGTGGGTAAATGTTGTGAGCGTATGCTTGCATACATGTGTATGCATATATGTGCATGTATGCATGCCTATGTGTGTTTTTGCATATGTATGTGTATATGTATGTGTGTACAGGTATGTATAGATGTGGGTATATGCTTGAATACGTGTGCATGCATATATATGCACATATGCATGTGTATATGTGTGTTTGCATATGTATGTGTATGTGGATGCATGTGCAGGATGTATGTATAGACATTGCAGGTGTTTGCTTGCATACATGTGTATACACATATGCACACATGTATATGTATGTGTAGTGTTTGCGCTGTGTCTCTCCGTGTGTGAACCCTGTGAAGGTACCTGGGGCCCATGACAGTCGGGTCTGTGGGCGATGACCACCTCTGTCCCCTTTGCAGAGGCCCTCACCCCAAAGCCTCCCAGACACCCATCATCTCCGCCTCTCCCCACTCCCTGGAGACCCCCTCCCATGCCTGCTGAGGAGGGGTCATGACCTTACTCTTTGCTCCTGTTGTTCTTATCAGCAAGATCTGTTTATTTTTTCACTAACTGCATTTGTAGAAGACAAAAGAAGCAAAGGGCTTGCTGTGGGTGGGTCCCCCTTGCTCAGCCAGGGGTGGGTCTGCCCCCGTCCGGAACTGGGCTGAGTAGAGACAGAGGCAGTGACTTTGGGATCAGATCCAGAATTCCTCCTCTCCAGCCGAGAGCCCAAAGCACACCCTTGGGCAGAGGATGTCTGCGTCACCGGGGCATAAAGGAAGTCCTAGAGGCGCTTGTACGTGCAGTTGACCGTCACAGGCTTCAGCCGCGGTCTCTGCTCTCTGAGCACCCCTCTGGGAAGGGCTCCAGCCTTGCCTGAGTGAGTGGCGCCCCCACGGCCTGCTGAGGAGGCCCCGCACATCCTCACCCTGAACCCCAGCGCTGCAGGCCAGGGAGATGCTTATTTTTAGATCTCTGACGTTCAAATTCCAGAGGAAGGGCAAGTGGGGCTCCAAAGGAAAGTTGGCTTTCTTCCTCCGCCATGCAAACCAGTCCTGGAGGACATTTTTATTGGTCTAGCTCTGAAGTCTCCAGAACATTCCAAAGAAGGGCATAGCTCTCTTGTGGAATGAAGGGGTGGAGAGCGTTGGGAGGCGTGTGGTGAGGGCAGCTTCTCAGGTGGGGTGCTAGCTCCCAGACGGACATCGCGCCACAGTCCTTCCTGACGGGGGTCCAGAGAAGCCGGAGGGTCCAGGGCGGTCCACGAGCTGTCCTCCTCCGCACGCACGTGTCTGTGTGGACCTCCACGTTTCCACGAGGCCCCATCCACAGCACGTGAACTCCTCTTTGTTCATACTATCTAAAGTTGTCTAAATTGAGTTGAACTGTGCATGACATAAGACATTTTTTTATTTTTACTTTTTTATTTTTTGAGAAGGGATGTCATGTAGCCCAGGCTGGACTCTCTGCGTAGCTGAGGGTGACCTCGAACTTCTCATCCTCCTGCCTCCACTTCCTGAATGCTAGGGTTGGACCACATCCATCCAGTTTATCCGGAGCTGGGGACTGATCCCCCGTCTTCATGCATACTAGGCAGAGTTCTACCAACTAAACGGCACTCACGGCCCAGGACAAACCACTGGCTTGCGTCTGCCTCTGTGTGTGTCTCTCTCCGTGTCCCTGTGTCTGTCTATGTCTCCGTGTGCGTGTCTGCAGTGCTGTGCAGTCACTAGCCCTCTCTGTTCCCAAGGTACTTTCCCCCTCCCCACAAAGGAAATGCATACCCAGTGAGCCCTTGCTTTTATTCTCCTGGCAGCCTCCCAAGGGCTCTGACCCTTCGCCACTCTGGGTTTGCCTGTGTGCACGGTAGACTCTGCACAGGTCTGCATGTGGCAGGTTTGTGGGTGTGGCCGGTTCTACTCCAAAGCCCGTGTGATGCTCCAACATGGGGACGACCGGTTACCTATATCCATCCAGCCTCTGGCTGTTCCTGGACTCAGAACTTGAAGCCATTGATTCTCTGTCCCAGGATCCTTGAGGCTTTCTGCAGGTGATAGCGACCACAGAGAGCTTTGTCCACTCACACACCGTTCTAGGCTCTCTCTCTCCAGGGGAGAAAAAATGGCTACCAGGTCGAAGAGCTTAGGGGAATTGCTTTGCTCAGGTCCGGCACGCGGAGTTTGAGAGACGTCTGAGTGGTAAGCAGAGTTCCTTCCTGGCAGGTGTTTGGGACCACCTTCAGTATACAGCCTTTGGTAGGGGAGCAGATGAAGGCCAGGCATCACGGGAGGGGCCCTCGGACCTCATGGAGGATGCTGTCAGCCTGGCTGAGCTTTCGGCTTCTCTGAGGGGTTCAATGTCCTCTCATTAGGCAGGAGGTGTGGGGCGGGGCTGTGGCTACAAGCAGGGTCAGGAATGAGCTTTCTCTAGAATGTTCCTGGGTAAGAGTGGCAGATAGCTAACTATATCCTGAACTGGGGCTGTTCCCCAGGATGACGGAAGCCAGGGTGTGTGAGAGGAGGGACCCTCAGGTCAGGCTCCAGGGTGGAAAGGTCCCAGAGTCAGAGGGATCTAATCTACCTGTCTCTGGAAAGCTGCATTAGCTTGAGCAAAATGCCTTTTTTTAGTCCGTACCTCAGTGTCCCCATCTGTAAAGTGGGTTAATAACATCCTCAGAGGTTTCCTAAGAGGGGCAAGAGCTCGACAAGCACTGCTTTCAGCCACAGCCATGAGTCAGGCAGTGTTCTGAACGTGGGGTTTCCTTGAGTGGTGTGCCTCAGTTTCCTCACTGTGAGAAGGACAGCAGAAAACCTGTCTGAGAGAAAGAAGATCACACCAAGCAATGGTCAGAGAGTGTTGAGCACGAAGCGTGTCCTGTGCTGGGGTGTCTGTTCCCACGTGCCCTTCCCCCACGTCTAAGAGCTCTGCCTCAGTGAGGTGGTCATGTTCCCACTACAGCTGTTTGTGGGTCCGGCTCTGAACATCCTCTGCCTGGCAGGACGGCAGCTCCCGGGCCAGGGACAGAGGTTTCCCTCCCTCCCTCCCTCTCTCGCTCCCTCCTTCCCTCCCTCCCTCCCTCCCTCTCTCCATCCCTCCCTTCCTTTCTTAGGATTTTATTTTATTTCATTTCGATGGGGTTTTGCCTGCAGGTCTACGCCCCACGTGCATGCAGTGCCCACAGAAGCCAGAAGAGGGCGCTGTATCCCTGGAACTGGAGTTACAGACAGTTGTGAGCCACCGTGTGGGTGCTGGGATTGAACTCTGGTCCTCTGTAAGAGTAGCCAGTGCTCTTAACCACTGAGCCATCTCTCCAGCCCTGAGGGCTTCTTAGGGTCTGTCTTAGGGTCACACCACAGCCCAGTGTTGGGGTGCCCAGTCGATCACTCCCTGTGAGGATATGTTAGGAGATGAGGAGAGATGAAGGGCATTGTGTGGGTTGGGCAGAACATTACAGAGACGGGGAGGGAGGCCCTGAACCTGCAGAGTCAGGGCCGGTAGGAGCAGAAGTGATCAGTACTAACTGGGGTGAAGCACTGAAGGTTCTGAGCTGGGCACCTCACAGGCCAGGCCTTACCACAATCATGACAACTACTGCTATTATGCCCATTTTGCAGAAAAGGAAAATTGAGGCTCAGGTAAGTTAGTGGTTTTTCCTATAGGATCAATCCCACAGCTCTAAGATTTAACCTCGAACTGGTCTGATTATTAAAACCGAGTTCTTAATCTCAACTTGGTCAGCTTTGAATTGTCCCCAGCTTTGGTTCCATTACTCTTGAGCCTGCCTGAAGGTAGTCTCAGCTCCTGGCCCTGGCTTCAAGCACAAAGGATGAGCAAAGGGTGCGGGGACTGCAGCAGGTAGAAGGGGCAGAGTTGCGAAGAGTGGGACTGATGGGAGTCATAGGCATCACAGCAGCCCCTGGGATGGGACACATGGGCTGGCCCCGTCCCGTCTGTAGAGTGTGGGATCCTAGTAAGACAGGGACGCACAGAGCAGACAGACACATGGATGCACACACAGAGTTCGTGTGCGCATGCACATGGGTACATCTGAGAGTTCACACATCTGGATGGGCGTCCCGTGTGCGCAGAGCACACAGGCTGTCAGCCAGGCAGGGGTGCGCATGGCTCTCAGGGGACACCAGGAGGGAATAGGAGGAGGGAGGGGAGGGAACAGACTGCTGACCCCCGGGCACCACGGGACCTGCACATGGGGCTGCTGTGAAGGAGACCCACCCTCCGGCTGCGCCCGGTGGCTCCCAGTTGCCCTCTGAAGGGAGCCAGCGTGGCTGTCCCGGTGGGTCAGGATTAGGGCTGTGAGGGAGGCCGAACGCCATGCAGTGCGGTTAATCCTGTAGATGGCGAATGTGGACCCGAGGGTGAGGGCTTGTGTCCCAAGCAGCTGGGGAAGATGAATGAATGTGGGAGACAGAGGAGAGCCGATGCCAAGGGCTGAAGACTGAGGGGGTCAGAGGGCCGCCCCCCCCAAACACACACAGGTCTCCCTTGTGTCTCTCGGGGACCTCTAGCCTCAGGCCTTCCTCTCCGTATCCACCAAGAGTCGCTTAGCGAAGCCCTTCTCTTGTCGTTCATTTCTTTGCCCCGTCTTATTTATTAGTTAGTTAGTTAGTTTGTTTGTTTGTTTATTATTTTGAGGCAGGGTCTCACTGTGTAGCTCTGGCTGTCCTGGAACTCACTCTATAGACCAGGCTGGCCTCGAACTCACCGAGATCCACCTGCCTCTGCCCCCCTCCCCCCACCGAGTGCCAGATTAAAGCTGTGTGCCACTGTGCCCGGCTTTCTTTGTTTCATGTACTTATTTTCGTATGTGCTCGGTGAGGGGTAGATGTGTGTACGCGTGTTTGGGTAGACTAACAAGTGCATGTTAACGGGTAGGCTAGCGTAGGTGGGGGTAGAGGTCTGTACGCGTATATGGGTAGACGTGCGGGTGCGCGTTGGGGTGCAGATGTCTGTAAGCGTGTGGGGAGTGCGGGTGTATGCAGGTGTGGACACCAGAGGACAGCCTCAGGTGTTCCTCAGGCTCTGTTCACCTTGTTTTTCAAGACAGGGAAGGGGCAAATAGGCTAGGCTGGTCCGTCGCTGTCTCTCTGGCACTGGGAACGCAAGCACTTTTCAGGGAACCTGGATTTTTACAAAGGTGCTGGGAATCGAACCCAGGTACTCATGCTTGCAGCTCTTCACTGAGTCCCTATTTTCACAAATCAAATGAACAATCTGTGCGAGCAAGAAGAGACGAAGTCTCTGGGTGACGAGGGCTCAGAGCACCTCCAGCCCCCCTGACTCACCCTGCTTGCTTCTGCTTCTTCTTGTGCCCCAGCTCTTGGGCAGGAAACTGAAAGCCACCTTCAGTTCTGATGCTAACTCAGTGCGTGTTTTGGGGGTGGGGAGGAATCCCGAGTAGGATTTATTCTCTGTGACCAGCCGCCCTCTACAGGACGTCGCCGGTAATGCAACGGTGTTCACAGCTTCAGAATGGCTGCACGGAAAGGGTGAGTCAGGATTGCACCAGAAAGATCTGTGCCTTCTGCTAGTGAAGGAAGGCCACCTTCACCAGGATATATATACTTAGGGATGAAAGGTGATCCGTAGGATAGATGTGGAGAAGTCTTCCGGGCAAAGACCGGTTTGTAGGAGTGACCACTGAGCTACCTTCCATGCAGAGGCTGAAGCCACCCTGGGCACTGTGCATGTCTCAATGTCCAGTCATCGCAAAACACAGAGAGGGAGGAGCTGCGCTGTGTCCACAGGGAGAACAGTCGCAGTGGATGGGTGGCAGAGCTGGGTGCTAACTCCCAGGACCCAGATTTGAAGCCACCACGATACAGAACAGAGCTGGCTCTTACTCAACCACACTGGAGGAGACAGCTCAGCGGGATGTGACGGAACTGGGTGACGCAGAGCACTGTCGAACACGAGGAGATCACTGTTAATACCACGACGGGCCTCTGCTACAGGCAGCGCCTTAATTCTTGTTCCTTTGTTTGTTTTTCCTTTAAATAAGCAAAGAAGTTTGGCACTAGGGTCTCCTGACTCCCTGGTTGCTGTTAGACCCGTCTCTATGCTGGACGTCTCTCACTTAGCCTAGCTGCTTTGAGCACTCCACAGAGGCCACAAAGAAGGTGCACAGCCACCGCAGCTGCTTGCCGCCACCGCGCAGTGCTGACCCCAGCAAGCGCGACGTTAGCCGGAACTGATCCAAACAGCTTCCACTGGACCTCTTGTCCATTGCAAGCCTCTGTGAACTCCGGCAGTCATTTTACACTAGAAAAGAAGCGCTTGGGAGGAGGAGAAAGGAGGACCAGAAGTTCAAGGTTATCCTTAGCTAAATAGTGAGTTCAAGCCCAGCTGGGATACATGAGACCCTGGATAGAAAAAAGAGCTGGAAAAAAAATCATAATTCGATCAAGTTGGATCATTGTTGCCATTTTGACAAATCTCCTCCCCACCTTCATATCCCACACCCATCCCCCCGTGCACACACACACATACACACACACACACCACATGCGTTCTCTGACTAATGTGTATACACACATAGTCAAGACCCGACCAGATAAGTCACTTTGATGTACATGCATGACTATTTTGCCTGCACGTGTGTCTGCACCATGTGCATGTGGCTCACACAGAGATCAAAAGATGGAGTCGTATCCCTTGGAGTTAAAGATGGCTGTGAGCCACCACAAGGATGCTGGGAATTAAATCTGGGTCCTGTGTAAGAGCAGCAAGTGGTCTCACCACTGGGCCATCCCTCCAGCCCCCGAGTCACCCCTTACATGTGCATAGTCAGCCTTTTTTTAAACATTATTTTGAGGAGAATGGCAGGGTGAGAGGTGAAATGAGAGGACAGTTTGTCGGGGTCTGCTCTCTCCTTCCACCACATGACCGGGGACCAAACTCAGTCACCAGGCTTGGCAGCAAGCACTTTACCCTCTGAGTCATCTCACCGGCCCTGTCGGTCAGGAGTTTTGAGGGAAGCGGCTACAGTGTCAGAGGGTTCAGTCCATAGTTGGTGTCTCCGTGGCTGTGGCCCTTGGAGGTAAGAACGTGAGGCAGAGAAGGCTGTTACATCATGGCAGCCAGAAAGCTGGGGACAGGAAGGGACCACGAATCTCCACATACTTCCCTCATCCATACCCTCCCTCCTAAAGTTCCCAACCACCTTCCCTGAACAGCACCCCCTGCTGGGCATTGAGTGTTCTGCACATGAGTTCATGAGGGAGGATGCAGTTTGGCATCAGAACAGCAAGTGCTGGTGTCTACATGGGCAGACGCTGGCAGAGCTTGGAGGTGGGGATTAGGTAATGCATTTTGTGAAAGATACAATTCAGGCCAGGAGGCGGGCAGTGCTTTCCCCAGAAACTATTCTATGTGGACTTCTTATGTGTCTATGTGCACGTGGAATGCATGCCAACTGTGTACACGCCACCTGTGCGTGTGCATGATACCTGTGTGTGCATACCATCTGTGTGTGCAAGACACCTGTGTGTGTGTGAGAGAGAGAGAGAGAGAAAGAAAGAAAGAGAGAGAGAGAGAGAGAGAGAGAAATGGAGTCTTGTCTGGGGTGACCTGCCCTGGCCAGCCAATCAGTGTCACCAGCAGTGTCTCTGACTCCTAACACCAGGCATCTGTTTGGCTTTGGCTAGGTGGAAGAAGAGAGGACCCACAAATGTTCTCTGGGGACCTTTCTCCCTTCATGCTAATGTGTGATTTATCCAAGATGTTTGTGGATGCATTCTGTGTGTGATCTGTGAATTCTCAAAGCTCTAGGTACATGAATGGACTGTAAAAATTATGTTTATATATAAATATATATGTTCTTGTATCTGCATGCATGTTTACATGCACATCCGTGTATGCGCAGACACACGTTGACAGATGTGGACGTGCGTAGTATGCAGACTGCTATTTCAGCACATACTCCAAGAATGCCAGCCTGCCTTCTCTCCTGCCTTTCTTCCTGCCTGCTTTCCTTCCCTCCCTCCCTCTCATCCTTCCTCCTGCTCTTCCCTCTTGCAGCCATCGATTTGGGGACTCACAGACAAACAGCAAGTCAACCCCAGAACTGCTTCACTCACCAACCCACCCTGTCCCCAGATAACTGTTTTCCCAGGGAGGGAGCTCAGGCTGAGAGCCTAGGCCAACGCCCTTCCACTATGTCCCACAGGCAGAAGAGGGTGCACCGACAGGCCCCCAGCAGCCCCGCGCAGACCGCTGCCCACCACCCCCACGGTCGCTGCCCCCACGTGCCTGCCAGGCCACACCCTGCCAGGCCGACTCTGAGTGCCTACAACGCAGGCGCTGCTGCTACAATGGCTGTGTCTACGCCTGCCTGGAGGCTGTGCCACCTCCGCCAGGTAAGCTGAGCTGGGGTCCAGGGATCAGGGGTCAGGTGGACCCAATGCCAGATGGGAAAGAGAAGGAGCTGAGCTGTGTTTGAGTTTGTACTGGGCTGCCGGCTGCCCAACCTGGGTGCTCACCTGCAGCCTCCAGCCGCACCTCTGCAGTACCTGCTGGGTGCGGCTGCATCACCTGCATGCATGGAGCTCCCAGCATGGAATATGCACATCTCAGGAAAAATGTCACCTCCGTGAGAGTCCCCCTTTAAAGGGGGGTGCAATCTGTGAGATGGCCCCACCCACAAGAGAGTAAGGGATGAGAGGATAAGGGTACCTGCTACCAAGCCCGATGACCCAAGTTCAATCCCTGAAACCTATACAGTCAAGGGAGAGAACACAGTCACCCGAGTTGTCACTGGATCACCCGCATGCACATGCGCACATGCGCATGCACATGCGCACATGCGCACGCACGCACGCACGCACGCACGCACACCAAAAATCAAAATTCTAAAAGCGTGTCTATCCACACATCGAAGGTGAGGAAGTAACTCAGCTGGTTGAGAGCCTACAAGCTCTCATCTTCACAGCCCTCAGCCCCTCCTCCGAGAGGGTGCTCCCTGCAGCAGTCCCTCCTCCAGAAGGTCCTCCCTCAACCCCACTGTTAGAGGCTGCAGAAGTCCACGTTTGCTGTTCCGGGTACCTAGTGCCCCACTTGGAGGTCAGTCCTTGCGGGGGGCGGGGCTCTACTGCCTGCTGCACCCCAGCGCTGTGGTCTCCTTGAACACTGGAGGCATCGTTCATCCCCTCCCTGGCAGCAGGGGTGGTTACGGCTGTCAGCAGTGACGTCTGCATATCAGTCATGGCACTTGGCCTGCGAGACTGGGGGACAGGAGGGTGAGGGGGGCCTGGGCGCTGCGGGTCCGGAGTGTGTCCCACAGGGCCGGAGTCATCTTTACCTCTTCTGTGGGAGGACACGCCCCTCCCCCAAGGCTGGTCGTGTTGTGTTTCCCCCCACCTCACCCCAGTTCTCTGTCAGTTCTAGACTGGCTGGTGCAGCCCAAACCCCGATGGCTTGGTGGCAACGGCTGGCTGTTGGATGGCCCTGAGGAGGTGTTACAAGGTACCTGCCATGGGCGTCAGAACCTGGCATCTTCTCACTAGGGTCACAGGGAGGCTGGCTGGGGACCCAGCCTGGTTCCCATGGCCTGTGAAAAGAGAACAAGGCTCTCCCTGACAGCGGGCCTCCTTCCTGGGTAAAGAATGAGAAAGAGGGGGGTCCAGACCCCCTAAAGTCTTAAAGGCCTCCTTGCCCCCTATGGAGGAGGCTTCCTTGTGTGGATGGGGAGTGGAGAGTGGTCTCTTGAAGGAACTGTACACATGCCTGAGGCTTATGGTAGAGATGTGTGCAAGTACGTGCAACTGGACGGTAGCTTTGCACACCTTCGTGTGGGTGGTGTCTGTCAGGGCTTGTGACTGTGCACACACCTGCTTAAACATACGTATGTGTGTGTAAGCTCATGTCTGTGAAAGCATGTGTGTATGTGTTGACCGTGGGTGTGTTGTGCGTGTGCACATGGCTGTAGCTGTGAGTGCATGGTTCAGGGTACCCCAATGTGCGTGTGTGCATGTGTTCTTTGTGTGATGGTGTGACTGTGGGCATGAGCAGTGGGTGCTGATGGGAGGTAGTCTCTTGGGAGGTCTGTATTCAAGGCACAGGCACAGCCTGGAGTCTGGAAGCAGATGAAATGGCCTCTCTGGGTGCAAATGGGTGTACGTGTGCACTGTGTGGGAGGCACTCACGGCCTGGCGCCTGGGTGGGGCAGAAGCTGGCTTTCTGGAAGGCCATCTTAGACCTGGCCTGTGTCCCTCCACAGCGGAGGCGTGCAGCACCACTGAGGATGGGGCGGAGCCACTACTCTGTCCCTCGGGTTATGAGTGCCACATCCTGCTCCCAGGGGACGCAGCCCAGGGCATTCCCAACCGTGGGCAGTGTGTCAAGCAGCGCCGGCAAGCAGGTGAGTGTCGTGTGATGCTCCAAACCCTTCCCTGGCCCAGCCCAGTCCTGCTGCCTGGGGTATTATCCTGAGCCTGGCTCAGAGTCATGCCCCCCTTCCTGCTCCCCTGTGTCCTGCTCCCTCCCACCTGTCACTCAAGCTCTGGAACCACAGACAGGCTGTTACCCCAGCTCTGTGTCTGCCACCTGGGTGGCCTTGGGGTCAGTCTCTATCTCTCTCAGCCTCATTTTCGTCCACTGTTCGATGGGGACCATTTCATGTTGTCGTGGGATCAGGTGAGGACAGATGTGCAGAGGTCTGGGTGGAGTCAGGCGGTCATACGTATCTTGTGTGTCTGTCTCCAGATCTGTCTTCGGCCCCATAGAATTTCGGTTTTTAAGATCTGTTTTTAACACGGATGTGAGTCTGATGAGAGGAGAGCAAACGGACAGGCCGCAGCACACATGTGGTCTGCAGACAACTCCATGGAGTCACCCCCTCCCTCCACTGTTAGGTGGGCTCTGGGCCTTGAACTCAGGTCAGCAAGCCTGGGCACACATGTTAATAAATGTCCATATTTGATTTTTTCAAGGTATTTATTAATCACAAGACCATGACAATTCTCAGGGAACTTAATACCCTTCGTGAGCGGCCTTGCTCTGTCACCGGATCTTTTTAGCCTCATTTTTTTTTCTATCTGTAAAATGGGCTTTGGGCTGATAATGTAGCAATTAGTTGAGTTGGTGTCTGTGAGGTGCTCAGGTCACACCTGATACACAGCAGCTCCTCCGAGTGTGCGCCACCCCCAGGCCCGTCACAGGAAGAGGAAGGGGTCAGGAACCTGCCTCACCAGCTACAAAGCAAACGTGCACTCTAAGCATGCGCCTGTGTGTCCCAGAGGAGCTGTGCCTATACACACACACACACACACACACACACACTCACACACTTGCATAGCCTTTTCTTCTACCAGCTCTTCTGAGCCAGGGGCCATGAGAGTTTGATGGTCCAGACGGTAGTTCCCAAACGTTTTGTGTCAGGTCCACTTTAACCCTCAAAAACAATGTCAAAACATCTGCACAGAGCTGCAGCTGGAAATGGACTAGCACAGCCTCCCGAGTGCCTGAAAGCTTTTTCTTCTTGTTTTCCAGAGGGGCGGATCCTGCGACAGAAGCTCCACAAGGAGTACCCGGGTAAGAGGAAGAAGGCGCTCTTCTAAGGGAAGCAAGCATTTAAGTGAAGAAGAAAATACAAAAGTCCAGGACTAAGCAAGAGAGGACAAAATGGCAATTAGGTTTGAGGGGCTCAGAGCAATCATGTCCTCATGCTAGGGTCAGAATCTAGGTATGGGCAGTTACGTCTCTCCTACCCTCACCCAGGGAATTGGAAAGATATCCTTCATCCACTTTTCTGATTGTTTATTTGTCTGAGAATCCATACATACGTCCACCCATTCATCCATCTATTAATTCTTTCATCCACCCATCCATCCATCCATCCATCCACCCATCCACCCATCCATCCACCCACCCATCCATCCATCCATCCACCCATCCAGTCCATCTCTCCACCCACCCATCCATCTCTCCACCCATCCACCCATCCATCCACCCACCCATCCATCCATCCACCCATCCACCCATCCATCCATCCATCTCTCCATCCATCCATCCATCCATCCATCCACCCATCCATCCATCCATCTCTCCACCCACCCATCCATCCATCCACCCATCCACCCATCCATCCATCCATCTCTCCATCCACCCATCCATCCATCCATCCACCCACCCATCCAGCCATCCACCCATCCACCCATCCATCCATCCATCTCTCCACCCATCCACCCATCCATCCACCCACCCACCCATCCAGCCATCCACCCATCCACCCATCCATCCATCCATCTCTCCACCCATCCATCCATCCATCCATCCACCCATCCATCCATCCATCTCTCCACCCATCCACCCATCCATCCACCCACCCATCCATCCATCCATCCATCTCTCCATCCATCCACCCACCCATCCATCCATCCATCCATCCATCCACCCATCCACCCATCCATCCATCCATCTCTCCATCCATCCATCCATCCATCCATCCACCCATCCATCCATCCATCTCTCCACCCACCCATCCATCCATCCACCCATCCACCCATCCATCCATCCATCTCTCCACCCATCCACCCATCCATCCACCCACCCATCCATCCATCCATCCATCTCTCCATCCATCCACCCACCCATCCATCCATCCATCCATCCATCCACCCATCCACCCATCCATCCATCCATCTCTCCATCCATCCATCCATCCATCCATCCACCCATCCATCCATCCATCTCTCCACCCACCCATCCATCCATCCACCCATCCACCCATCCATCCATCCATCTCTCCACCCACCCATCCAGCCATCCACCCATCCACCCATCCATCCATCCATCTCTCCATCCATCCATCCATCCATCCATCCACCCATCCATCCATCCATCTCTCCACCCACCCATCCATCCACCCATCCACCCATCCATCCATCCATCTCTCCATCCATCCACCCACCCATCCATCCACCCACCCATCCAGCCATCCACCCATCCACCCATCCATCCATCCATCTCTCCATCCATCCATCCATCCATCCATCCACCCATCCATCCATCCATCTCTCCACCCACCCATCCATCCATCCACCCATCCACCCATCCATCCATCCATCTCTCCACCCATCCACCCATCCATCCACCCACCCATCCAGCCATCCAGCCATCCACCCATCCACCCATCCATCCATCCATCTCTCCACCCACCCATCCATCCATCCACCCACCCATCCAGCCATCCATCCATCCATCCACCCATCCATCCATCCATCTCTCCACCCACCCATCCATCCACCCATCCACCCATCCATCCATCCATCTCTCCATCCATCCACCCACCCATCCATCCATCCATCCACCCATCCACCCACCCATCCATCCATCCATCTCTCCATCCATCCACCCACCCACCCATCCATCCATCCATCCACCCATCCACCCATCCATCCATCCATCCATCTCTCCATCTATCCATCCATCCACCCATCCAGTCCATCTCTCCACCCATGCATTCTTTCTTCCATCCCTTCTTCTGATCTTCCTTACTCATCCATGGACCTACCCACTCACCCACTTCTCTACCCATCCTTTCTTTTATCAAATACGCTATCTATCCATTCTTTTAGCTATTTGTTATTTCATTTATTCGTCATTCATCTATCTACCCACCCAGCCACTCCTCCACCTGTCCATCACCCATCTGCCACCTTTCCACCCAGGTAACATGTCGTCATCAGACATTCCTCACCACTCAGGGCTGGAGGCTGAGGCTCCATCTGTAAACACAATGAACCCAGTTCCTGCCACGGAGTAGCTTAGGCAGGAAACTCAAATGCTCATGAAGCCCACGTGGTTACTTCATGGTCCTGGTGACGAGGGCTCCAGCTGTCACACACCAGATCCCGTGAGGACCCTTCAGACCAGGTTGTCAGAAGAACTTCCTAATGGAGATCGGGAAAACTCAGCCTATGGATTTGGAGACATTCGCAGCAGGAGGGGTGCGCGATGATCTGGGGGAGGTGCGGCTGTCCTCGTGGATGAGGGGTGTGGTGGTGAGTGGGCTGGTGGATAGGCAGGAGGCCTAAGGATACTGCCCAGAGGCACAGCACTTGCTGGGCATCTGGAGGCCCTGGGTTCAGCCCTCACTATAGCTAAAGGAGGAACAGAGCAATGCAGGCAGTGGCCCCACTGAGGCAAGAGGACAGTGGATCCGTCTCGAGGAGGGACCGGTTGCCATGCTGTGTCGAGGCATCCAGACTTCCTCTGGTGGTCGCAGGGCCCAGGGTGGGAATGTGAGCAGAGCATATGTCCTGACGGGCTGTGTTCTTGTTACAGAGGGCGACTCCAAGAACGTGGCAGAACCTAGGAAGGTACAACAGAGGCACGTTCAATAAAGCGGAGGCTGGCAGGTGAGATGGTCGCTTAGATAGCCGTCGTCCCCACGTTGGCCGCATGAGGGCGACACCAGAATGCCATAGTCCCTCCAAATTCCTAGTGCATCAGAGGCGGAACATGAACCCAAGACCTGGCTGACTGTAGCCTCCTTTCTAGTCTGCTGCCTTCATGCCTCCGCGCCTAGGCCAGTGGCGCCTCCTGTGCCCCACAAGCCTTGTTTCCTCCCCCATTCTGCCAGACAATACTGTAGGGAGCACCTCTCTGACCGATGTGGCACCAGCACCCCAGGCTCAGCATGGGTTGTGGCGTCTACTGAACCCCACTGCTCAGCAGTAGCGGGTGATCTCCACTGTCTACTGTCCACTGTACAGAGAACAAATCCCACAGGCGGGCTGACCTCTTAGGAGGGAGTCTGAACCAGTCACCTGGTAGATCAGCAAGGAGCCCATAGCTATACCAGGGACTGTGCAAGGCGGGGTGCAGGTGCTGCCTCCAGTGAGGGTAAGGGACGCCCCAGGAGGAGACACGGAGCCCAGAGGTGAGATCTGGGGCTGAGAAGGGGCTACCTGGATCCACAGGCTGGGGGACAGGGTGGCGCCAGATGGAGGGAAGAGAAGACTGTGATTCCCAAGGTTATTTCAGCTGTGAGGAACCATGGGAGGCTGCTGAGGGGACAGAGGATGTTGAGAAGGCTATCTGCAAAGAGGTCTGCCCATCAAAGAACTCATGATAAGCATACAAAGGTGCAGGCAGGGTAGCAGCGACCAGAAGGTCCCTGCCTGCAAACCCAAGAACCTTCCAGACTTCAGCAAGCTCTCAAAGAAAATGGCAGCCATGACAATAGCATCCCCCCGACTCCCCACCTCCACCCTCAGCAGCACAAAAACAGCTTCAGAGTATCCAGGGCTACATCCCTGGGAGACTGTGGAGCAGGTGGGGACTGATGCCAGCCTGTCTGCTGTCTGCAAATGTCAGGAGCCAGCCATAGTGAGTGTCTGATAAGGTCCAGGCCTGCGACTTTCATCAGGGCCTTCTGGCCCAGGCTCAGCATGAGGTGTTAAAGCGCAGCTGAGGATGGGTTGCAGTTCAGATTCTGTAGCCAGTGGGGCCTGGCTGTGAATCCCAGCTCCCTACTGTGTAGCTTTAAGTGAATGACTCAGCTCTCCAAGCCTGTTTTCCCCTCTATAAAATGGGTATATGGTAATAGATAGTTAGTAGGGTTAATAGCTAATCAGGGACCACAGAGACATCTCAGGGACTTGAGGGTTTCATCTTTAGGAAACACATCCTTCTGGTACTCCTGGAGGGCCCAGGACAGACAGGAATTTAAAACGCTTGTGCCGCCTGTCCTACTTCCAATGGACTGACCTGCATCTTTCCTCCCTTTGCTTCCTTTACAGCCTTGCAAGACCCTTCCTAGGCTTTCCACATGCTAAGCCTTGGAAACAGGAAAAGAATTTGACTCTAGATATCACACTCAGTTCTACAGAACAGTCACCCAGAGCTCCCGGGAAACCAGACTCCAGACCCCGACCCCAGCCTGGCCCAGTCCTGCATGGTACCATGGTGGGAGTCCCTGGCCAGCTCCAGGTCCCCGCTCAACATCCTGGGCACAGGGGCTTGCAGCTTCTAGGTGGCTTTTGCAAATTTTGACGTGGAATGCGTAGATCCACCCCGAATGTTCCCAAAATAAATCTGCCCACCGCGTAGTGGAAATGAACACCTTTCTCGGACTCGAGCCGCAGCTGCTTTTTGCTTTCATTACGTTTACTTATGTGTGTGTGCACATCTGTCGCAGGGGTCTCTGGGACCACCACAACCAGCAGAATAGCGGCCCCTGGGAGGTAGGAAGGCAGTTCAGTTCAACACAACTAAGTAGCTGGCGTCGGTTCAAACTTCAGGAGTCTGATCCCCCCAAGTAGGTTATTTTAGGCATATTTAAGAGCAGCATAATTTGGTGAAAACTTTCCTGGTGGTAATTAACTCAATCCCGTGTGCACAATAAAGCTCAAGACACGGCTATGTCGAAACTCTTTGTAAAGCACATGTGACGTCTTCCATCCAGATGGGCTTCACAGGTTGACGGCACGTGACGCCTTCCGTAAAGATGGCTTCTATGTATAGATTGACAAGCTCATGATAGGGTCTGGGAGGGTCCAGCATGGTCTCAGCCGCACAGATAGTGCAAAGGTCACCAGGCTATTAACCACGCCCACTCCTAGCCTTCTGGGCAGATAACAGGTTATGGATCTCTTCCTTTGAAGGAACAGTCTTATGTGTTTAATATTCCTGGTTCCCTTGGTGCTTATCTGTGAGCACAAGGACCTCTGTGCCTCCCACAGTCTGTGTGTGTGTGTGTGTAGTGGGCACGTGCACACACCAGGGCACATGTGTGGAGGTTGGAAGACACTTATGGAGGTTGGTTCTCTCCTTCCATCAGGTGATTCAGAGATCAAACGCAGGCTGTCAGGTTTGGTGACTGCACCTTTCTTGCTGAGACATCTCAGATCTAATCGGGGCTTTAACCACTTGATGCCCTTAAGCGTGCCGTGCTGGAGGCTACCTGTTGGTAGTTGGCCAGGGGTGCAGAGGTGCCGTGTCTCCTGGGGCCAGATGTTTAGAGATGGGGAGCATCATCCCCACAGCAGGGAGGGGCACTGGGAAGCTGGGAGCTGCCCCAGGCCAGTGGCCTTACCTGGGCCAAGTGCCTTGACAAGGACTTTCCTGTAGGAGCAGACCTAATTAATAATGGCTTTGTGCTCTGGTCCTGCTGACCTTGGCCTAGTCCTCCCTGGAGTTTTCCATCGGAGCTTCCAGTTTTAACTCTCCCACCCCTGGTCTTTTTATTTATTTATTTTGGACATTCTCACAAGATCGTAGGCCGAGCTCAGGAAAGAGCAGGTAGGTTCCCTTCAGATAGCCATAGGTCAGGATACGCTGCATCTACAACCTCCCCAGGGAGCTCCCTTCATGCTGCTACACGGGGCAGGCGCATGATCCTGGGTAAAGCAGACAGGACCCCATGGGCTCTGTCTTGGGAAGGCTTCCCGGAGGTGGGGAATGTCTGAGCTAAGTGAGTATTGGTCTCTGGGGCTGCCATCCCAAGGGACCACCAGCCAAGTGCCCAAAGACAGCAGCAACGTGGCATATGGCTAAGCCCGGCCTAGGAGCCTGACCCTCGCCCTGTGGCCTTGGCCAGCTTCTCTAGCCTCTCCAGCTCTGAGAACCATTAAGACTGTACCTACCCCTGATGACTGTGGGATTAGGTGAAATGCTGGTGGTTAAAGGTTTAACCCTAGGTCTGTCCTGGCAGAAAATGCTGAGCAATGAATCCTCTGTAATGAAGGTAGGAGAAAAGGGAGCCGGCTAGACAGACCCCATCCTGCAGGGGTCAGGGGAGAAAAAGAGATAAATGAAAGGAGGCAGAGGAGAAGGGGAGGGGAAATAAGAAAGGAAAGAGGGAGAGAAGGGAGGGAAGGGAGAGGAGGGGGAACAGCTCTTGACCATGTTGAGAGAGAGAGAGAGAGAGAGAAGGAGAGAGAGAGAACAGCTCCTGACCATGTCCCAGGACTTGCTTCTACACAGTCAAGGCAGTGACTTAGGGGTCCTCAGTAGCTAGCCCCCCAACTTTGGTTTAGACTTGCTTGTGGGTTTTTTAACTTATTTGAAAGCAACAAAACTGAAGCAACGCAATCCCCTGGTTGGGACAGGCTGGCTGCTGCAGACCCTATGAGGTCTGCTGGAACCTCCTGGATCTGCAGTCTGGGCAACTGGACCCCGAGCCCAGGGAGAGAAGTCCGGCAGGACACAGCAACTAAGTGTGACTGCAGTGTCACAGCCGGGGACAGGCACAGCCACCTCCCCAAGCCACACCCGTCCCATGCCTGTCTCTCCTACTCACAGAGACTCTCATCAGGCAACACTCAGAGTGGTTCAACAGGTGCCTGGGATGGGCACCACCCTACCCATTAGAATCTAATGCTTAGAGGAAGGAGTGGCATCCTGGCCAGTCTGGGAGATGGGGAGAGCCGAGGGTCAGGGTGACTGACTCTCATTTCAGTAGTCACAGCTGAGCCATGTTAATACCTGTTCACCACTGTCATCAACCAGCCAGCTGCCATTGAAATGCCATAGGGAGTCAGAACGCCCCCTCTGTGAAATCACAAAGGTTTATTGCTAACATTTTTCAAATATAAACTGATGGGTTATGGATCTGACCCTTTTAGATTATGAACCTGTCTCTTTAAGATTATATATATATATATACTTTTTTTTTTTTTTGTCAACTTGGCACAAACTAGAGTTATCTTGGAAAAGGAACTTCGAGTAAGAAAATGTGCCCATCAGATTGGCCTATAGACACATCAGTGGCCCACTTTCTTATTTAATGAAGGTGAGGAGGACCTAGCCCACTAGGGGACAGCGCCAGCCCTGGGCGAGTGGTCCTGGGTCCTGTAAGAAAGCAGGCTGAGCAAGCCAGTGAGCAGCACTCCCCCATGGCCTGTGCATCAGCTCCTGCCTCCAGGTTTCTGTCCTTGAGGGTCTGCCTTGGCTTCTCTCAATGGACTCCAACCCATACTATGTAAGCCAAATAAACCCTTTCCTCCCCAAGCTGTTTTTGCTCCATGTTTTATCACGGCAATAGAAAACAAACCAGGGTACTTACAGAGCATGGGTGAGGGGTCACTTTCAGGAGAGCGGGTGACACCAAAACAGCTGAACCATTGAAAGCGCCCCCCCCCCCCCGCAAAGTCCACAGGCGACACCGTCCCTTCGATGCACAGATGGAATTCCCTCTTCGGTTTCCTCCACCCTCTGTTTACTCCAGCACTGCCTGAGGTCATGTGCAACTGGCCCAGTATCAGAAGCAGCTGGACAGGGGATGCACAGAGCCAGGGGTCCTGTCTGACCCAGAACAGGGTGTTTGGGAGGAGATGAAGGCCTTGCTCCCAGGCTCCGCTTTCCACAGGCTCAACCAGCACACAACAATTAACCAACACAATGTACTTTGCAGCCCCAAAGGCTAACAGAGGAGCCTGGAGCTTGTGGGCTCCCATGAATGGCTCCCCAGCCAGGTCCCAGCGTGACTCAGCACTACAGATGCACCCATATACCGTAGGGGTCCAGAGAGGGTGCTCACCCATCACAGCAGCATGTGACTGGACCCCAAGCTTCCCTTCCTGCCCAAGCACACCTGCCAGCCGTGTGAGGTCCCTCAGGCTCTCTAACTAGAGATGCTCATAGGTCCTCGGAGGTCCCGATGACCCTAGGCGTCTAGCCAGAACCAGAGCTCAGCCCTGCTGAAGTCTATAACGCTTACCTTTTGCTGGGGAAGGGCTGGGAGCCACCTCACCCCCAAAGGCGTTGCATCCAGAGCAGGCCAAGAGAAAGCTTTTGTATCCTTCCTCTGGTCCAACCAAGAGCCTTAGATATTACGTGACAGCTCCTCAATCATAGCATCTGCACCTCCCCCAGCAATACTCCTCCAAGGTCATCGGACCCATTGCCACCACCCTTTCTTGGGCCTCCCAGATAGACCAACGTGGTACCTTGTTCATTTCAGGTCCTTCACAGTGACACTGTGACCCTTGCTTCATGGCTTTCTCTCTCCTGGACAGAGAGAGAGCACTTATGCATCTCTGACCCCAACAATCTCTCCAGGTGCACAGTAGGCCATTGACAGTGGTGTTGAATCAAGAGGACGTCAGATCTCCCTTTCTAAAAACACTGAGGGCTTCCAAGGAAGGACCCAAGAATCAGCATGGCGCTAGTTCATCACCGTGCCTGCGGGAGGAGTCGCTGAACTAGGTTTGCAGACAGACAGATGGGTGGAGAGCTGTACAGATGGACTGATAGATATGGCTCCACCTGGAGGTGTTGTGGTTAGAGAGAGTCTGCAGACACCAGAGGCACAAAATCTGAATTCCCCCTCCTCTCACTGTGTGGCTATGGTAAAGTCGCTCGGCTACTCTGTGTCTCAGATCCTGTCTCTGACTGGTTCCCAGAAGGGTCTGGACAGAGACTTGAAAGTACCCCCAACAGCCATGGAGGGGTGGTGGAGGCACATCAGGCTTTACCTTCTGAGCTTGCACTTCATCCTGGGGATGACTCCCAAACCACAGGGTCAGGGTGTCAGAGCGGAAGCCACCAACAAGGGGATGAGACAATGGAGCAGAAACCTGGAAGGGAGGGACCCAGGGGACCTAGGAGGAGCCCCTCATTGTTTGATACCATTTCTTCTGCTGTTGAATGGGGTGCCAACCTGCAGTGGGGACCGGAACCTGTGCTCCGTCCTGCCACAAGCCCCTCCATCCTTTGACCCTCTATAGACATCTGTCCAGTGTTACTGGGTAAACCAGGATACTGGTGCCTGCTCTTCCTGCACTGTCCAAACTGTGGATCAAAAATCTCTCCGTGGGCTAGACATGTGGCTTAACTGATAGGATGCTTGCCTAGCATGCTCAGAGCCCTGGGTTCAGTCCCCAGTATGGCATTAACTGGCTTGTTTACACTTGTTATCCTAGCAGCTGGGAGGTAAAGGCAGAAGTTCTACCTCATCCTTGGCTGCATAGTAAGTTAAGGCTAGCCGTTTGGTTATCTAGCAACAAACGGTAAGCACCTACTATGTGCCAGACACTCTTTCAGAGGCTGCGGATGGCACTGGGAAAAGGCAGGTCCTGCCTGGCTCTCATGGGACTGACAGGCCAGGGGGAATAGACAGTTGGTAGCACTCTATGTCACCAAGGTGGGCAGAGGAGTTCTGGAGGGGACACAGGGGAGCTCAGGAGAGAGAGACGGGGGAGCTTGCTGTTTCTCCCTGATGTTTATTTTGGAATAATTGCAGGGTTACCAGAGGGTTCTAAGACAGACCCCAGGAATCCAGAAGAAGAGAGTGTGCAGGTGTGGGGAATTGTGCCAGGAAGGCTCCCTAACAGTTCTGTCTTATGTGGCTGTGGTGAGATGTCAGAGCCAGGAACATGGCCTGGGTACAGGGCAACGTGGCAAGGGTGTGGTCTCTGTGTGGGTGTATATGACTGCCAGCTCCACTAGGACAGAATGGTATGTAAGCAGGGTCCCACAGCTACAACCTTCTGATCCACGAATGTCCTTCTCCTTCCCCCTCCCTCCTTCTTCTCTTGTCTTCCCATCTCTCCTTTACCCCTATAATCTTCACTGTGCCTCTTCCCCAAACCAGGGGCTTTCTCTCATACAACTAGAGTACAATAATAAAAGCCAGGAGGCCATGCTGAGCTCATTGCACCCATACCCCGCCCCCGCACCCCCTGACCCGCATCCCCATGACGGCCTCTATGGCAGAAGGTAAAATCATTTTCTGAGTCTGGGATCATGAGCTGTATTTTATTGGGATACATTTCTTGTCACCTTCCTTCTGAAGCTTCTGTAACTTCTTCTTGATGCCTGATGGCTATGTTGTTGTTGTTATTTATTATTATTACTATTATTATTATTATTATTATTATTAATGATCCAGTGACTTTCTGGGATGCTTTCCCTTTGGAATTGGTGTCCCCACTGTGTAGCCCTGTGAGGTGGCTGCTGATATCTCAGACTCAGAGCAGCAGTGATCACCCAGGCTTCTGAGAGCCTCAGCAGGCAAGGTAGGATGAGGGGGACATCAGACCCTCACCTGAGATTGCAGCCACTTGCTACCCCAGCTGTATGTAGCCCTCCTGGAGACGCTAGAATGTTCGGGAAGGGAGGGCTGACTGGGGATGGGTTCTCCATCTGTGCACAACCCACTCTGGGGTGGGAACTGTCGGTGGTGAGCCTGCGAGGAAGCCACGCCTCTGCTGATGATCCCGATACACTCATCGACTTGCTAAGCTGGACATGTGTGGAGTCGTCTCTTGAGTCTGTCACTGTCCTCTCTGGGGTGAATAGAAAGAGTCCCCAGGAGAACTCACTCCACACCACAGGACTGAGATCCAGGCTGGGTTTTCAGGCAGGAAGTCATGCTTCTGTCCTACTAGGACACACACAGAGCACACTTCCTGGTGCTGGCTAGATTGGCTCCTGCTAGGTAGACACCTCCCTGTGAGGTGACCTTGCAGAGGGCCCCTTCTCACTGACCACACTGCTTTGCCATAACACAGTGGTTCTCAGCCTTCCTAATGCTGCGACCCTTTAATACAGTTGTGGTGTATACACCTCAGGTTGTGGTGACCCCCAACCATAAAACTTTTCCTTGCTATTTAATAACGGTAATTTTACTATTGTTATGAATCGTAATGTAAATATCTGATATGCAGATGGTCTTAGGCGACCCTGTAAAAGGGTCATTTGACCCCAAAGGGGTCGTGATTCACCAGTTAAGAATTGCTGTTCTAACAGCACTTGCAACGGTGTAGGATTTACCTGGAGGCACATGTAGTGCAGGACTTTCCCCAGGGAGACTGTTTTTATTCACCTCAGATAGAGAGGATAGGAACATATCAAAGAAATTAATCCATTCCAGTCCACCTGCGAATCGATGACCATATCGAGGTAACCTGCAGGAGCATGGGAGACTAGGAAGGCCACCACAGCACAAGTGACAACTCACAAAAGTCTGCATCTCCAGAGCCTCCAGCGCAGACTGTGGGCAGCGCCACTGAAGAGCCTCCTCTCCCCAGCAACTGCTGACTGCCTGTATAACCTCAAGAGGGGTCCTGGATTATTTTAAATTTCTTGTGGTTCTCCTGCCTCCCCTCTCTCAGTGAGAGGATGTTTCAAACTGGAAGAGACTGGTGTACAATGACCAGAAGGGAACGGTGACAGCACGATTCCCAAAAGGCTTCTATAGGAAGAGACCCTTACGCCTAGGCCTAGAAGAAGAGAGGGAACTCCACAGAGAGCTAGGGGAGATCATACCTGGCTGAGAAACCTTGAGTACCAAGGCTGGGAGGCAGGGCTGACCAACAGAAGCTAAGAATGAGGACTGTGGCCCTGGAGAGGGTGGCAGAGGGGTCTGTGCACCTGGGTTTACCTCAAGGAGATACCTGCACCCTGGCTCAGGTCTCAAGGTATTCCCAGCCTTACAGGTCTGGGAAATGAGTTCATGGGGAGCCATGAAGAGGAGCCATTTCTTTTTCTTCTTCTTTGTATATGTATGTGCGAGCATGCAGAGGCCAGAGGTCAATGACAAGTATCTTTTTTAATGGCTTGCCAGCTTATTTTTAAGTCATTGTGTGTGAGAGTTGGAGTTACATTTGTGTCAATGTATGTGTGAAGGTCAAAGGACAACATTGGGTATCAATCCTTCCCTTCAGCCTTGGGCTTCACACACACACAAAGCCATCAACAACGTCAGTTTACAGAACAGTGCCCTCTGGTTTCCATTTCCCATGCTCTGGCTGCCACCATCAGTGAGAAGAACATTAGCTCCATGATCAGGAAAAGCAGTTAGAATCTTGCTTTTCCCCTGCACCCAGCTGAACTCTGTTTTCACCATGAAAATCCATCCAAAACATTTGTCTGAAACATGGCTCTCACCTAGGAGCTTCTTCCTCATTTACAACTCTCTCTTATAGAGCTTTCCTTTTATTAATACCTTAATCTCTGTCCTCTGGAACTGCTACAAGCATACTTTTCTGGATTCTGTGAGGTCTGGAGTTTCTTTCTCTTCTTCTTTGTCTCCACATTTGATGCAGTTAGCATGATGCCATGTGATTCTTTACTTTCTGCCCCACATTGGGCGCCATTTGTAGTAGTACACCTACTGGGCAGCTCACCAAGGAGGACAGAGAGGCACTTTCATATGTGCAAACTCTGCCAGACTTCAGCAGAGAGAACCACTGTCATGGCCTGCACCATACTTGACAATGGAACCCCAAGCATCTGAACTCAGGTGTCTTTATTGATTCAAAATGCCTCAGGTGTTCTACTGATCACACATGCAGATCATCAGCAATCAAACATCCCACACATAAATCTAACACCTGCAGACAATACAAAACTCTAAGACCTAGGCAGTCCTTCACCCAAGAGTATACAAAACAATTATTTTATACATAACTAAAAATAACCTTTTACAACAGATTTTCATCTGTTTTCTCTACCTGCTAGAAGGTTCCTTGAGGTCCTCCCAGCCAAGCTCTGCCTTTTTCCTGTGTAAATCCTTTGGTAAATAGATGCATTCATGTGTCAGGTGTCCACAATTATGATGGCTACTAAAAATGAAGAAGGAAGGGTTCCCAGGCCTGCCCCAGCCCAGTGAAAATGTTCCATTGCTGTGACCCAGTAACCAAATAGAGATGCCTATGGCTGTGGGAGGAGGGAGAGGGAGCCAGGCATCTGAGATATGTGTTTACCCCTTGGGCTCCAGTTAGCCCTGGAGTACCTTCACTGGATCCCCAGTGTCACCGTGCACAGGTTGGAGCTTGTCGTCCCAGTGGAATGAAAACCCTTCTAGACCACTGATGTCATCAGGCTGTGGAGAAGTGGTTACAGCTATGTGACAAGACAGGCCTGGAGACGATTCTGAGAGCATAACCACAACTTTGGTGCAAACATAGGAACTGGGTCTCACAGCTGTGGCACAGACCACCGGGCTTTTGCTTCTGACATCAGCTGTGCTCTTTCCTGCTTGGAGTCTGCCCTGCCCAGTGAGTCTGCCCTGCCCTCCCCCAGGGAGTCCTCCCTCCCTGTCTCACGGACCACACCGTGCACCCCTCCTGCATCAGGGACCCCTTTTCATTTGCAGCCTCCACTCTCACCCACAAATACTCATGTTTGATGACTAGAAGGCAGGCTCCTTGTGTGAGAGTGAACGTGCAATATTTGTCTTTCTGAGCCAGAATCACTTCTTTCCCCCAAGACAGAGCTTCTCTGTTCTAACTCTGGCTGTCCTGGAACTCACTTTGTGTTGTAGAAGTTCATTTTTAGTTATGTTTAAAATGTTTTTATATACTGTCGGGCAAAGGGCTACCCTAGGTCTTGGCGTTTTGTATCATCTGCAGGTGTTGGATTTCTGTGGGGCTTGTTTAATTGCTCCTTCCAGGTTTGGGTGGCCTTGATGACACTTCAGCCTCCGAGCCCTCCTCACTGAGCCCTCCTCACCGGCCCATTTCCCCTTCTGTCACTTCTGATAACATTCCAGTTCTGGAGTCAGGACCCACCCCCCCTACCCCACCCCAGTCAGCCCAGGCTGAATTTACACCCCCCCCCTCCCAGGGCGGGGAGGGCTTGGGGCAAGTGCATTCTCATTCCAGATAAGGGCATGTCTGTGAGGGATTATCCAGATTAAGTAAGGTGGGAAGAACCACCCTGAATATAGGTACCACCATCCATGGGCTGGGGTCCTGGGCTTCAAAAACAGGAGGAATCAGATGAGCGCAAGCACCCATCTCCTCTGTAATGTGGGTACAACGTGACTAGCTCCTTGAAGCTCCTGTCACCGGGACCGTCCCACTACGATCGCATGTGTTTCTTGGAACTGTGGGTGAAAAACACACAAGCAAACCCATAAGCTGCCAATGTCAGGTATTCTGTCTCAACAGTGAGAAAAGTGACACACAAGGGGTTAAGACAGGACGCATCTTCACCTGTTACTTCACTGCCTGATATCAGACACATAGAGATTCACGGCAGCCTGTCTCGCCCACTAGGAGAGGCAGGGCAGAGCGTGCTGGGCTTATGGCTCCTTCCCTACCACCCCGTACGACAGCTTAAAAAGTATTTGTTGAGTGATTGGGAGGTTGGCGGTGACCGCCTTTAGCCTAGCACTCAGGAGGCACAGACGGACAGAGGCAGAGTTCAAGATATGATGAGATACTTGTAACCCCAGGGCTGGGAAGGTAGCTGGGTCCCATGACTCCCTGGCCACCCAGTCGTACTCGGGAGGCCCATATCAATGAGAGACCTTGTTTCAAAACCCAAGGTGGATACTGACTGAGGAAGACACACAACGTTGACCTCCGGCCTCCGCACACATGCTCACATACGTGCCTGTGCACTTTCGCACACGTGTGAATCCGTGAGATTTCTTTTTTCTCCAGTGACCTTTCTTCATCTGTACAGTATATCATCTTTGTTGTTTTGGGACAAGGTCTCACACTGTAGCTGAGGCTGGCCTGAGACTCACTACATAGCCCAGGCTGGCCTTACAGTTACAGCAACCCTCCTGCCTCTTACTCTCCAGTGCTGGGCTTGCAGGAGTGCCACGCCTGCTTCCATGGTTGTACATGGAAGTCAAGCTACTAATACCCAGGCAGGCAAGTGTTTGTCCAAGGGGCCGTCACTTCTGGCTCATTCCTACAGCTTAGAAATATATCTGAAATACACCCTTTCTGAAGAGGACACCTTCAGTTCCCAAACCCGGAAGTGCATTTATGACCAAATAAATTTCAGGTGCCTCAGGATTTCATCAGCGCTCTGTGAGCTGCATTCTTGGGAGCTGATTCACTCAGAAAGAAAGGACTCCACTTTCAAGGAGAGAGTGAAGGGAGTGGACTGACGTGACCTCACTCGTTGCTCAAGGTGTCCAGAGCAGACATTTCAAGAAAGGCCACATGCTTCTGGTCAGGCCCCGCCCTTGGCTCTCATCCCGGTCCAGCTGTCAGGGCTGTCTCCAAACAGCACACCTCAGGGGTTCCCAGCTGGTTGTTTTGTCTGAGGACATTCCTTAAAAGATGGGTTCTAGAATCTTCCAAGGTGAAGACGGAAAGCAAACAATCAAAACCCCTCAAAGAAAAGGTCAAAAGAGCATTCGCCTCAAAAAGCAGGCACGAAGCGTGAGAGAGGTGGAGAGAGGCCAGCCAGCCACACACAGACAGGGGAAAAGCGAACTCACACTGGGCAGGAGAGTAGCTGGAAAGAAAGCTTCATTTGGGGGCGTCCCATCTCACACTTCCTGCGCATTTTCATACCTGCCCCCAAGTTCCAGCCTCCACACATCTGGGGAGATTGAGGCTGTGTGATGGGATCCAGGAGCTGCATTGTGCAGGGAAAGTGTTAACCAGCCAACCCACGCTGCTGCTGCCAGAGTCTGCCTTGCCCCCATCAGTAACACCCCCAGGAAGGTGAGAGGTCCGATACCACCGTAGCATCCTTCTCAGAATCACTGGAGGCAAGCCACAGAAGACCCAGGAGACACCAGAGCCAAATTCCCAGGGACTCTCCTGAGGACTCCCGCATATGATGCCCACAGCACAACAGGCCCTGACATCTGGTTCTGGAAATTTCTCTATTGCTCCCACAGAGTACCTTCCTTACCCTTCTTCTAGGGACTCAGCCCAGGAGGGGCACCAGTGGCTTCCTGGCTGAGCTATTCCATCCCCCCCTCCCGAAGCTCTCACTAGCTCCCAGCGGCTCTCCCCTGCCTCAGCACCTATCCTGCAGGTCGTACACATGGTAACCGGTTCACCCTATTGCTATCCTGGGTTCTTTCCGCCTCTCCTACCTGTGTCCACATCTTTGGGAACAGTCTCTCACTCGGCTCCCAGCTCACTCAGTTTGAGGGTGCTGTTTCCTTCTAGGACCCCAACTCATAAAGTGGGTAGGTAGTGTCCACCTTACTTCATGGAGGCATAAACTGAGGCGTCAAAGAGGTGGGAAAAGTCACCCAAGGTCATACACATCTGGAAGAAAGTGGCCTGGACTGAAAAGCTGAGGGAGTACAGTTTCTTTCCTTTGTTGGGGGTGGGGCCTCATGAAGGAGGCACTTCAGTTTTTGTAAGAGATGTGAAGCCCCCTGAGGTGTCCCATCAGGCTGACCAGGACTGGGGTGGCCACCGCTTGGGGGAGCCAGTGAGACAGGTGGCAAAGATTTGCTCAAAGGAGGCAGTTCAGTTACACAAACAAGAATGCAGTCAGTTGATCTGTTGCTGTGGTCAAAAGTAAACCAGGATAGGCATGGCCCAGACTTCTCTACAGCCACCTCTGCTCGGTGGAGATAGGGGCCTGATCCACCCTAACACCTCTAGCTTTCCTACACACGCACACCCTGGGCACCCCAACGCAGTAATGTGCACACGCGCTCCTGGCCTTTGGGAGTAATATGACATCCTTCTCCCTGCCACCGTGTACCAGTGTGCTGCCCATGCAAACATGTTCCGTGCTGAGTCCTGCAGGGTGCCCCCCAACTACCTTCAGGACCCTCAGTTTTCCTGAGAAGGATTGTTCAGCCCTAGTAGCTATTTGGCAGGAAACTAACTAAAGGCTCAGGAAACAAAACTCGCCCACCATTAGCAAGGGAGGAGTGTGCTCTACAGGTGAGCAGGAGGGCGGGAGATCTTCCACAGGTAGCTGTGGTCCCCTCAGTTTCCCTGCTCCTAAGGGCACACCTAAAGTCTCAGTCTTCTGCTCCACTTCAATTGCAGATACAACCAGGTGGCTCAGAGAGGCCAGGTAACTGGCCCACAGCTGCACCGCCCCAAGTAAGGCTTTGGCTCAGAACCGTCCCCTTTCAAGGTGATTCTTATGCCCTGGCAGGTTTGGACAAGAACCATAGCTCTGAGACCACACAGTGGCTTCCTGATCCTTCTTGCACACCGGCCCCCCACCCCCCATTCCTCGCAACAGACCCTGGGAGTTTGGGGTCCCTGCGCAGACGGGGCGGGGCCAGGTGAGCAGAGGGCGGTGCCGCGGCAGCCCTGCCCAGGGGCGGAGCTCACCTGGGGACTAGGTAGGCAGCTCCCCGGCAACCCGGCCGCCCGGGAAGCCTAGGCACGCAGCAGCGGCGGCCTCGTTTGCGCCCCAGGGACGCGGGCAGGGACTGCGACCCGCCCCACGCCCGGCTGTGGAGCAGCCTGGACACCTGTTCACCATGGGGAGACGCCTCAAGTTCCTGCAGAAACTGGCCTTTCTGGGTCAGGACCACCGGTACAAGGCGCTGGAAAGGGATGAGGTGGAGACTCTGGTGAGTCTGGGCGACTTGGTATGAAGCATGGGGCGGGATTCCACATCTGTCCCCTGGGACCCTGCATATGACCCGCCGGACCGGTCACTGGGCACTGAGATTCTACTCAGTACCTTCTGTGGCTCTGAAAATAAGCTGGCTTAGCAGGAAGCACCTCGACCTGGTTCAAGGCACAGAACTCACCAGTTAACCTGGCTTGGCTAGCCCATTTGGGGAATGAGAAACTGAGACAGTGCTCTTTAGGTACTCAGCTGGCAGGCCACCTAGCCAGAGACTTAGATCTCTGTGACTCCGGGGAGTTTAAATGCCTGTGTACTCACACAAACTCTTGCCGGAGTTTAATAGTGAAACCTGAAGTGGCCCGGGACTCGCAGCTTCATTTCCTCTACAACCATGCCGCTTGTAAGGGTTGCTTTGAGCCACACTTGGTGATGCACCCCTTTAATCCCAGCACCAGGGAGGCAGGGGCAAGAGGATCTCTGTAAGTTTGAGACCAGCCTGGTCTACATAGCAAGTTCCGGGACAGCAGGGGCTATGTAGAGAAACCCTGTTTCAAACAAAAACAAACAAAGAAAAAACAGGGATAAAAAGCCTCTCTGAGCTGTGTGATGACCCAGGGACCCTGTAGGATGAACTTCAGGCAGACTTCAGGGCTATGAGTTTCTTCCTAGAACCAACAACCCCAGAGTTGATTCTGTGACTCTGATGGGGCAGCTGGGGTACAGCCAGGGGGATGATGACCCAGCGTAGCCTCCCTGGCTTTGTAAGGTCTAGAGCGGAAGCCCACTGCACACCCAGAACTCCCATGCTTGCTCGTGGGGGAACAAACCCCCCAGATATGGTCTTTTCATGCTGAGGGGGAGGGTCCAAGTTAAATTTGTTTTGTCATGACAATGTTTTGTAACGGTTTAATTTTATTTTCTCACAAACAATGCCATAGTCATAACAACATTTGATGCTGTGGTTCTTACATACTTAATGCATCTACTTACAAAGGTTATCGCGTGCATCCGTGTGGGTGTTGATGGAAGAATTCTGGTGTTAGGGCTGTGAACTGGAGGACCCCAACCCACCCGTGTTTCTCTGCAGCCTCGCCGGTTAGCGGTGTATCATAGTCCTTCGCTGATGCCACGTGTATCCTTACATGTTTGTAATGTGTTGTTAACAGACGTTTGAAGTATGCTTGTTGACACAGATGGCTTCCTTCCACCGTTTCCTTTCTCTCTCTCTCTCTTGATGTTTTGCGCAAGGCTGGGCATCTCTAAGCACTCCTGATGTATAGTTGGTTGACGTCAGGGATCCTAAGACTGTGCAGGTGTGGGTTTGGTGTAACTCACACGGAGCGGCTCTGAGTCAGGTGGACTTCGTTCCTCTGAACTGCTCAGAATTGTTGTTCGAAGGCAACCTTAACGCAGGCGTGTGCTCCCCACCTGGTCCTGTCCTCTGCAGCACACTGGAGGCGAGGGGGTCTGAATGTGTGGTGACCAGAACCATAGGCTTATGGGGAGGTCGGAGACAGCAGCAGCCGCTTGCAAAAGGCCGGCTTTTGCAGGTACGCTGTCTCCAAAGGTGGCCTTGGAAACACAAAGCATGCAATAAGGGCACATAGTCAGGGTCTGCGGAGAGGGGCACTCGGCATGGATCAGTGCTTGAGACCCTAGCTTCCGTCTTCAGTACCACAAAAAGCAAAGCAACCACTCAAAACCAGTACCCAAGGCCGGAGGAGACACTGCTTCCTGCTGGGCTTGGAACCCTGTTCCCCCAAGAGGCTTTGGGAAGGAGCCTTTGTTTGCCCTGGGATCACTTCTACAATTGTCATGACTTTTCCAGCTGTGAGAGGAATCTGTCCTGAAAACTGGCTGGGTCCCCTCTCCGGCCTCTGGCCTTCAGATGAGCTTTCAACAGCTCTGGGACAGAGACAAGGTTCCAGGCAGGCCCCATTGGGTTCTTGCTGCGTATGGACTGGACAGTCTTGGCCAACCCCGAGGATAAAGATGTTCAGGAAAGGGTTAATGGGGAGGTGAGGGAATGACAGGTAAAAGAGAAAGAAGGGGTGCTTAATCAATGGTCTTATTGATTCAGGTGTGCTGAAAAAGAAAGCCAAAGGGCCTGGACGGGGTCTGGGACAGAGACAGGGAATCACCAAGTCACAGGCACTGAGGCAGAACTGAGTTCAGGCGAGGAAGATAGCTCCTTTTTGCTGTGTTTTCAGGGTGACAGAAGGACTTCTTGGTTTTGATGCTGGACAAAGCTTCTTTGCTGAGTCATTCAGTAGGAGAAGAACATTAGACTAGAAATTCCTGCTTCTCTGAAGGCTAGGTGTCAACTCTGGGAACCGTGTCTCTGCCCTCAAGGCTGCTCCTGAGGTGGCTGCGACTTCCACATGTCCTTCAATCCTGGCTATTGATCCTGTCGCCCTTCTGGGCTCTCCAGACCCAGGCCTGGGTGCCAATAGATGGGCACAGACAGTGGGTCCCTTGTCAACCCAGACTCCAGCACCTGTGTGTACTGGGCAGTGCTAAGGAAAGCACACACACTCTCTGCCCTCTAGCATCCATTGTGGCGGGTGGAGGCAGGCCGCGGCTGACCTTGATTGTGGAGTGTGGGAGCTGAGAGAGAGTAATGTCAGAGATTAACAGGAGTGGAAAGATGAACGAGCCGAGCAGAGTTCCAGACTGGAGGATGGACGTGCAGGGGCTGGTCTGAGAAGGCCAGGCTGCGCAGGTGACCCCAGAGCCTTGTCCGGAAGAATCTGGTGCAGACCTTTGAATGGTTTTAAATCAGGGCTTGGCAGTTGTTCACATAGCCATAAATATGTCAGACTCTAGGACTCAGTAAAGAAAACAGATTTTTGTGTTTAAGGCCTGACACTCAGGCTTTAGAGATAGCTCAGTGGTTAAGAGCAACGGCTGCTCTTCCAGTAGATCCAGGTTCAATTCCCAGTGCCCACATTGCAGCGCACAGCCATCTATAACTCCAGTTCTAGGGGAGCTATGTACTCTTCTGACCTCTGGGGCACTGCATGCATGTGGTACACAGACATGCACACAGGTAAAATACCCACATACATTAAAATAAATAAAATAAACATTTTTTTTAAAAAAAAAAGACCTGACATTTGGCTAGCATGTACAAGGCCCTGGATTCTAGCCCCCAATTATTATAAGACTTATTCATACATGTTCTTAGCCTGAAGTTGACCCACACCCCTCAAAATTCACCACTATGTGGATGTCTTAGAGAAAAGGATTGCACACTCTACCGAAGGAGCCGCAGGCTTTCAGCCCAGCTGTGGACACAGGCTTCTAAGTATGAAGTTCAAAGCTGCTTTTGATGGGACCAGAAAAGACTTAAGACCCAGCCCACGACGTGCAATGGCTGGTCCCATTCTGCATCCCCAGCTGGGTAACAATTCGCCCCAAGTTTGCAACAATACTCATGCTTGGTGCAGCTGAGTGCTCCTGGCTCTGGGTCTCTCACGGGGGTGGTGGTCACATTGTGTGCAGGGCTGTGGCCCCACCTAGAGGGCCGTGGCTCAGACAGGCCTGTTTCCTGGCCACATGGTCCTCTCCACGGGGCTCTTTGTTACACGGCAGACAGACTGCACGTTGTGGATGATGAGAGGCAGATTTAGGACAGCCACAACTAATCCCAGGAGTGAGGAATTACAACTTCTGCCGTGCCTCTTCTCGATTCTGTGAAGGAGCCTAGAGGCTTGGCATCCTCCATAGCAAAGGGGTGACACTGCTTGAGTGAATACTAGGGGCGGGGTGGTAATTAGGGGCTCCCTCGGGCTGCCCTCCCACAGTGCTTGGAAGATTTCCAGCCAGATGTGGTACCTATCTATCATCCCAGCATTCTGGAGATAGAAACAGGAGGATCTACATTCAAACTCCTCCCCAGCTCCATAGTTCAAGGAAACTGGGCTACGTGAGACCCTGCCAAACAAGAGCAAAAAAGAGAGGATGATTTCTTTAACTGAGATGATACTATAAACTAAGGCTAGCCCTCACCCCCCCCCCCACACACACACACAGCCTGCTCAGGAGTTCCCTACTTTCGTGGTGTTTCCCTTGACATTGTTTTTTTCTGGGCTCAGAGTTTGGAGTGTTTGAGCATGCTCATGCCAAGAATGGCCGTTTCCATATGTATGTGCAGAATGGGATGTCCATACCCAGGAGCTCGCTGGTTAAGGGGATCAGTCTCAGGCCTCTTACACCTGGCCGCAAGCAGGCTGTGACCAATAGCTGCAGAACTGGCCCGGCCGCTGCAGATAAAGAGCATCTGGATTGCAGAGATGGTGTTCCTGTACTGCAGTCTATCGTGCTTAATAACTCACTCCGGGGCTCCTTGGTGGTGGCAGGCAGGGAGCTGTGAACAAGGCACAGGACGGGATTCGTGCCAGGCGCCTGCATGCAGCTCGTTGTCCCCATCTGCCCGTCTCTGTAGTTTACATGTGAGAGTCCCCCACTGAGATCTGCCATGTCTCCACTCTCCTATTAACAGGGTGTGGTGAGACTGTCACCACTGGTGCGACCAGAAGCTCTGTGCTTATCAGGCCAATCGCTGAAACAGATCCAACTTAGTAAGTTCTCAGGAAACTGAAGGTCCTGAGGAATCAATCCAAAGGTGGCATCATGGCATCTGTCCTGCAGCCATGGAAGAGTAGACGTCTAGACTCTGAGCTCTGAAGCTGGGATCTACACAGGTGAAGTGCTGGGGGGAGCTGAGGGGTGGGTCTCCTGAGTACTCTCAGTGAGCACAAGGTTGTGCCCTTGATGGACGGGCGTCCCTCCTGAATAAGGCACCAGGAACCTGTTCGTCTCACGCTCAACACAGGCTGGCTTATAGAAGACCTAGGTGTTCGAGCTTTCCTCCTGCCCTGCCAAGGGCCGATTGAAATGAGTGCGGGTAGAAAGCTCATCCGGGGACCTCCTAACTGGCACAAACTGGGCCTTGGTTGGTGACCTTGGCAAAGTCAAGGGCTAAGGATTGCAGTAGCTGGGTGAGGAGGCTCTGAGTGTGAACAGCACTATTAGGCCAGACCCCAACCGGAATCCTACGAGGAGTCTGTGGGAAGAGAAGGGGTAGGGGGACAGGGTCTGTGGGAGCAAGTGGCTCAGGAAAGGGGCTCGGCTCAAGGTAGTTGTGGTTGGTATGAGAGCAGAGCTGGCTGCTTCATTCCTGGGACTGGGTATGAAAGGGAAATGCAGGATGTCTATGCAAAAAGGAGAATGCTTTTCTGTCTCCCATTGTCATGGCTTTTACAGTATTTTATTGATTACCGTGTATATGTATATGACATGTATTTTGGACACGGCACATGATATGAAATCGGTGCCATCTTTACATAGGCTCCAAGCTTGCAAAGCAAGTGCCTTTACCCACTGAGCCATCCCCCTGGCCTCTTTCTTAATAAATGCGGTCAGTGGGCAGGGGACGTGCGTGCGGTGGCACACGTCGGAAGGCTAGAGGGTAGCTTTCTGGAATCGGCTCTCTCCTTTCTCCTGCGGGTCCTGGGGGATTGAACTCGGGCCATCAGGCTTCGTGACAGGCTCCTTTTCCCACTGAGCCGCCTCAATGGCTTGCCATGGCTTTTAACTGCTTCTTAGTCATGCACCTTGTGGACAACTACTGGGCACGTACCGAGACCCCAGAGGGAGGATGGTCACAGCTGCTGAAGTGGTGGGTGATGGGAAGGGGAGCCTTGCGTTAGCAGAGCCACAGCAGGGCGAGCATGGATCAGTAAGCCCCAGACAGCGCTTCTTCCCCCAGCTGGGATCTCCGCGGACTTGTGGTCTCACACCCAGGAGGCCACAAAGCAGCCGAGCCTTGAGGAAGATTAACACGGAAGCACGGTAGTGGTCTGTGCTGCCTGGTGCCACGCTGACAATTCCTGTGGTGCTTTTAGTTACTACAAAAAGTGCTTTTGTGTGTAAGGAGGTCAGAGGACGCATGTGGGAGTCTGCTCTCCTTCTTCTGTGTGGGTTCCAGGAATCACACTCAGACCATCAGGCTTGGCAGCAGGAACCTTTACCCGCTGAACGTGAAGCATTGGGAGTGACAGCGGGGAACACAACACCATTCAGGGGGGCCTGTGGTCACAATGGCCGCCACACCTGGAGAGCCAAGATCTTTCTTCAACCTTCTGCCCTCTGTCTGTGGACTCAGCGGGGGGTGGAGGAGTTCAAGAGTGTCATTCATTGGTGCAAATCTCCTGGGGTGAGCCAGCCCTCCCTTGGAGGTGTTGTTTCTCTAGTGCTTGCTATGGCACACACTGGAGGCCTGGGATGTTGTTCTGGCAGCTGGGTCCTCCTGAGCTGGAGAGCACCAGCCTCCTGTCCTGATCATCCTCCAAGGGTGTCTTGCGTCCTGAGCTCCTAAGAACTCGGACCTGATGAGCTTGCTTCACAACCTTGCTTTGTCTCAGTAACCTCCTCTAAAGCCCTGCCTGTAGAGAAGCCAGGGCTGGGGAATGGCGGTCATGGGATGGGATGCAGCACACAGCTCCAAGTTCCTTATGGAAAAGTCTCCTGAAGAGTCGTTGACCTTCCAGGAGCTGCAGCCACTGTGAGGAAATGCATGGCCGTCCGTGGAGGTTACGGCGCACTTGAAGTTGGGTTACGTCCCCATCTGTCCCCATACCTAGGCAGAAAATGCACTAAGGCAAGACCTCTTCCAGAAACTTCTGCTGACCTACTCAGAGGAAGAGAGCCCAGCGGAGTATGGTCCAGTGCAGACAGGAAACGTGTACCGACAACTTGTGGTTCTAGAAGCTTCCAGAACCATGGTCAGCATTGCACATGGTCTCTCTTGAACAGTCATGATTATGAGGCCTGGTTAGTCTGTGTGTCACCCACAAGGTCACTCACAAATCCCTGAGGATTCTTAAGTCTTAGCTTCTAAGCAGATCAAATGTGGGCGTCTCGTGGGCATCGGGGGAAGGATCTGAGACCACCCCTGGGCTAGACCTCCAGCTGCAGCGTCTGGTGGATCTACCCCTTCCTGCTGCAGGAATGGGGCAGATGAGCCTCATCTGGCTAGATCCCTGTGTCCTACTGTTTAAGGAGACCATTGTCAAGTCTACTCCCAGGCCTCTAGGTTCTTCCTATGCCCCTCCCCTGGCTCCTCATAGCTTTTGGCAGCAGAAGCAGAGTCCGCATGGTCCTTGTATACCATATACCTCCCCTCAGGCACCCATGGAGTAAATGGGATGTTCAGGAGGCTGTGCTGATTCCTAGCAGCCCTGGGAGCGTGCGAGAAGTACATAGTCTTGGGCCTGCTCCAGACCTCAGACAGTGGCACTGGGGCAGCTCTGGCACGCTGGCCTTCAGCTAGCCTTGGTAGCTCTGACGCTCCCTGGACCATGAGACCCGCTCGATGGATCCGCAGCTTCTCATTGGTTAGGTATCACCCTCCTGTGCCCCCTCTCTGGGGAAAGAAAGTGAGCAGGTTAGGTATCACCTGATCTGCTATGGAGTATCTTTGCACAGGCCCCACGAGGGGGTGGAATGCAGAGAACTGGGACTTTAATTTGATTGACACACTCCTGGATCACACTACAACCTCAAAGCCACAGCCTGGCCACAGCGGGAAATTAAGCCAGCCTTCCTCCTCTTGGATCTGGGAGGCGCCTGTCCCTTAGGAAGCCCTGGGACTGTCCCCCTCTGGGTCACTTTCCCTCCGGTTTTTGAAGACTTCTCCTCAGGCTGCTCTTCCATGTCCTTCCCCAAGTACCATGGAGTGAAATGTCAGTGTGTCCTCCTTCCAGTAAATTCTGCCCGTGTCCACTGTTACTAATTATTGTCTCGGGAGCACCCGGGACTCAGTGTGACTCTCTTCTTCCCTCTCTTTCTTTCCATTTTTCTCCCTTTCTACACCCGTCTTCATTTTTTTTTTCATGAACTGACAGCAAACCTCGGTGGGCACAGTGCCACCCCCTCTTCCTCACCACACACTCTGGTCCCGTCTTCCTCCCGGGCACCGTCGGCCTGTCGCTGTGTGACAGTCAGGCCGTGTGTGCAGCGCTGTTCTGGCCCCTTCTCTGAGCTGCTCTGAAGGCTGCGGTGAGTGGTGCAAGATTCCCCGGCCCAGGCGGCTTGCCCACAGACGCCGCTGCTACACCTGGCCCCGTGAGGACGTGTCAACGCCTTCATGTCCCCGTGCCCGCATCTACCGTCTGTACAATGGGATAAACTATGTACGTCAGGGTGCCTCCTGGGAAGGAGTGATTTAATATGGGATTAAATATTTAAATCATTAAAGAGTGATTAAATATTAAGGAGTGAAGCGTTGGGGACACCACCTGAGGGCAGTTCACGTGTAAGCGCAGGCGTGCCAGCGTGGCGGTCAGGCTACGGCAACTCTTGAGTTCCTTCCTTAGACACCTTTTTTTCCTTTCCCACCGGCCTGAAAATTGCCAGGTAGGCTAGGCTGGCTGGCCATACAGAGAGTCATCCTCCTGCCTCTGCCTCCAACCTGCCTCCTCTCAGCACTGCCTGCTTTTTTTTTTAATGTGGTTTCTGGGAATTGAACTTAGATCCTTGCGCTTGTAAGGCACCTGCCCATCCCCCACTGTTACTCTTTAATTACAGGTGGGTATTATTACTCCACTCCGTATCTTTCCTCTACCTGCAGGGAGCCATCCCGGTTCCACGCCCCTTGCCCCCCACCTCCCCTGAGTCCTGCCTCATTCCCACACCTAGTTAATTTCCTTTCCCGTTTTTTAGCCCTTAGAGAAAATCCAGAGGTTCCGAAATTTCAGGAAGTTTCTAGAGTTAGACAGCCTGCTTGGGAATTTGGAGGCCGGTCCTCTGGCTTCTGTGTTTGCTTCTCTGTGTTGACTACTAGGATTTGAAACAGGCTCTAGGCAAATAACCCCTTTCACAAGGACTGACTGTCAATGAGTAATCCAGTGATCTCTTCCTGACTCTTTCCGGGCAAGTGGATCCCAGCTCTGCTAAGGCCAGGGATCTGGGACCAAAGGTTCTCAAGACCAGGGGTCAGAGATCCAGCATCGCTGAGGTCAGGGGTCAGATGCTGCCTGCTGAGAGACCCTTGACATGGCAGGAAGACTCAGGCAGGTTTTTCCCGGGGCTGGAGGAAAACCACCCTGATGCACTGGTCTCCAGAAGCGAGGCCCTCGGAGGTGGCTCCTAGATGGAAGGGCAGAGCTGTCCTGAAGCTGAAACCAGAGGTGAGACTCTGCCTCCAGGAACAAAGGCGTGGTACTTTCTGAAGCCTCCTTTCCCATCATCCTGGGATGATCCTCAGGCCCCGCTACTTCCTGCTACGCGGGCCTCAGCAGGTCTTAAGGAAATCCACCTTGCACAACAGAACCCAGAATGAATGAGTGACATGGAGACCCAGCTCTGTCTGAGAGGCAGGGGGGGAGACTATTGGGTCCGCTGCCCAACAGAGAGGTAGGCTCAGTCCATGCTCAAAACCTGTGTGACCTTGGGTGATCCTGAGCCACAACACAGCTCGCCTAGCCTTCTGGTCAGATTTAGGAGCTGACGTATGCAGAATTGGCAGCTGTACTGGGCCAGATGTACTCAGTGAATGCAAGCTCCAAAGGGGCCTGTAAGAAGACCATGAAGCAGACACTGAACATCCTTCAGACCCTTATAGTTAAAAAAGATGACTACATTGACCACCTTACCTTCACCGCTGCTACCCCGATTTGGGCACCAATTACACAGTGATCCACTGCCCCCGAACACTGAAGACATTCCTTCCTAGAGTCAAACCCTTACAGTCCACTCAGCACCACCACTCAGCCACGGACACATTCACGTGGTGCATGAACTCATGGGGGTCTGGAACCTTCTGGAGTCACGTGTTCCTTGTCCCCTACTATATGCAACGATCCCTTTAGTTTTCCTGGTCTTTGAGGTCCCTGGTGTTCTTAAAGATTCCAATTTTATAACTTTGTAAGATGTTTCCCCATTTGGGCTGGTCTGGTGTTTCCTCAGGTAGACATGGGTTCGACTCTCCTGAGGAGCTTGTGGAGGAGTTCTGGGTCCCACTCTATTCACTATGTTGGGAAGCCTGAGCTAGTATTTGGTGTATTTGTGTGTGTGTGCGTGTGCGTGTGTGTGTGCATGTATGTGTGCGTGTGTGTGCGCATGTATGTGTATGTGCATGTGTGTGTGTGTACATGTATGTGTGTGTATGCACGTATGTGTGTGCGCATGCACACATGTGTGTGTGTGTATGTGTGTGTGTATTTGTGCGTGTGCATGGGTGTGTGTGCGCGTGCGCGCGCGTGTGTGCATGTATGTGTGTGTGTGTGCGTGTGTGTGTGCATGTATGTGTGCATGTGTGTGCACGTGTGTGTGTATGTGCATGTATGTGTGTGTGTGCGTGTATGTGTGTACATGTATGTGTGTGTATGCACGTATGTGTGTGTGTGTGCGTGCGCACGTGTGTGTGCGTGTATGTGTGTGTGTATTTGTGCGTGTGTATGGGTGTGTGCGTGTGTGTATGTGTATTTGTGCGTGTGTGTGCATGTGTGTGTGTATGTGCATGTATGTGTGTGTGCATGTATGTGTGTGTATGCACGTATGTGTGTGTGTGTGCATGTATGTGTATGTGCATGTGTGTGTGTGCATGTGTGTGTGTACATGTATGTGTGTGTATGCACGTATGTGTGTGCGCATGCACACATGTGTGTGTGCGTGTATGTGTGTGTGTATTTGTGCGTGTGTATGGGTGTGTGTGCGCGTGCGCGCGTGTGTGTGCGTGTGTGTGTGTATTTGTGTGTGTGTGCGTGTGTGTGTGTATTTGTGCGTGTGTATGGGTGTGTGTGTGTGCGTGTGTATTTGTGCGTGTGCGCGTGTGCGTGCTCTCCTGTGTGCAGAGGCAGGGCTTGATGTTGCATGCTCTCCTCGATTGGCCGCTTCACTTTTTGAGAGTGTCTCACTGAACCTGGTGCTGCCTAGTTTGTCCAGATGTCTGTGTCCGCTTCCTCAGCACGGGGTTCCAGACCAGCATGGCCTTGCCTGGCTTTCACAGGGTGTTGGGGGCAGGGAATGGACTCAAATCCTCATAACTGTGCAGCCAGTTCACCAACTGAGCCATGTCCCCCTTGCCCGTGAGATGAAGTCTGTTCCGTTGCTGGTGGTGGAGTTCTTATCCTCAGCCGAGACGAATGTGTCATCCTCTGATTTCTGCCCACGTGTGTGATGACTGCCTGACTCTGATGCTAAGCGTCACCACGTGATTTCCTGATCCCACTGTTCAGCCACTTACCAGCTGCCCATGCTAGGGAAAGCTTCCCCTTCTCCCCACCCGTTGAGTCATTCACAGCCTTGTGAACACACGCGTTCCCACTCGATCCTGTTAATGTCTGCTGTTGTCACTATTCATTTCAGCCTGCTCTAGGTGCCCCAGATCTGGCTCGTGAGAAACCCTTCATAAAGCCTCCATGCCCTCTTAGCTTTCCTCAGAAGCAGGTGAGCCCGTTGAGATACTAGAAACACAGCAAGAAATACTAGGCTCACCTCCCCGTTCTCTCCCCATCCTGCTTCCCCAGGAAGCAGCCCTGTCTCCTGGATCCTGAATGTATATTTTGCTTAGGCAGCCAGGTTGAGAAACAACAAAAATCTGTGACTATGTTTGTCTTTGCTGGTGGGCTGCGGGGTGTGTGCACGCACACACTGTTAGTCTGTATTCAGTTTTGTGTCTGTGCACATATTCACCTATACATTCCAATCCAATAAATCCCAAACAGCCCATGCCTGCCCCCTGAGTACTTCACTGAGAACACCAGTCACTGTGGTTATCACACTATTTCCAAATCATGCAATCTCCCTGTGTGAGAGCAATCTTCTCGCTTGTCAGCTGTGTGTTGATTCCTAGTTACGTTGGCTGCCACTCAGCCCAGCTGTGTCCCCTTGACTGTGCTGTTCCTCTTGAACAACATACATTACAGGTCATGTTGTATCCTGCTGAAAGCTGGATACTCCCTTAGGCCTTACTGCACACACATGTGCATGTGTGTGTGCACACGCACAGTTGCATACATGCACATACATGTGCACATGTACACACACACACGCGTGCAAATTCATATACATGCACACTCTAGACACCATTGCAGCCCAGGAACTCATCACCCCCTTGACTGGATTGCTGTAGCTGAAGCTGTTCCCTTGCGAGTCTTGGCTGAGTGCTTTTATTGAGTTCATATCACAGGGCAACACGCTGAGATTTAAGGAAGTCATAGGACGGGCTGGCAAGATGGTTCAGTGGTTAAGAGCACTGGCTGCTCTTCCGGAGGACCTGGGTTCAATTCCCAGCACCCACATGGCATCTTAACAACTGATAGATAAATAGATAGATAGATAGATAGATAGAAAGATAGATAGAAAGATAGATAGATAGATAGATAGATAGATAGATAGATAGATAGATAGATAAAGTCATAGGCTTTGCTGAAGGAGCCTAATAGGCAGGTAGAAACCAGAATTTGAATTCTGAGCAAGCAGCAGGCCCTTCTAGTCACAGCTGCCTGGGTTGTTGCATTGAGGTGTTTTTCCACTTGATGCTAAAAGACAATGGAGGGCTCACTTACAACATTTACTGCCTTGTCTCTCTGCCCTGCAGCATGCCTTCAGGGCCTGCAGGAGGAAAATGGAGGCTTTTCCTCCTGAGCCCTTTCCCTAGTGAGCCAGGTTTTATGGCCTCTCAGCATGTCTTTCTGGGGAAGGCTGCCTCTCCCTCCCCACTCCCAGGCCTGCCAGGACTGGCTTCCTCCTTTGAATCAGCAACGCTCACAAAAGCACAGAACCATTTCCCATTGTCCCTGCCTTCAGCTACCAGGTTTCCAAATCCAGTGGCTGGTGGATTCTGCCCTAGTGTCGCTTCCATCTTCTTTTCCTCTGTGTTTTGCAGAGCCCACCTTGTCCACAGCGGCCCACACTTCTGTTTTTCCTTCCCCATCTCCTGCTATGGTACCACTGCTCGGGGAAGACTCTGCAGAAGTGTTCATTAGAGCTAAGCACCTGCCCTGGGACCTAACAATGCTGTGTATGGTGTAACAGCCCAAAGTGGACACAGCCTACATGTCTACCCCTGCAATCAGTTAATAAGCCATGGTGCCAGGTTGCTATACGGTGATGGACAGAAATACCCACAGTCCTGCACAGCAGCAGGGAATGACCTGCAATCAGCCACTCTCACAAAGATCTCAGGAGGACTGGGGTCCCTGGGTGTGACATTTCTAAGGGTCCCTGAGGCCAGCAGAGCAGATCCATGTGTAAAGCAGTCAGTATGTTTAATCTTTCTAGAAGGTGGTGTGTAAGAGAGGGCTCAGTGCCAGGGGGATTCTGGGAGCTGTAAGTTCCATCCTGGTTCTAGGTGGTGCTCACTCAGGTGTGTACACACTTGAGTCTCCATACAGCTGCACACGATTTGCATGCATGACTATGTCAGGTATACTTGGATATACCGTTACCACTTCCATTCGAGGAACTCAGGGAGGTCGCAGGATCTCCTTGCAGGGGCGGCTTTGCACCGCATGTTATGGTGGTCTCATGGTTAATCAGCCAGCCCATTAGTGGGAGTATGGGTTGATACTAACACGGAACTGTTATGCTCAGTTCCGTGAGGCACGGCTCTGAGAAGACCCTACTGTAAGAAGGATGTCCGAACAAGAAGTGAGCAGAGCATTTCTAACAGTCCCACATACTCTCCGGTGGGAACTGACCCGAATCACGCTCCACAGCTGCTCTTGAGAGAAGGGCTATCCCTGGCACCAGCACGTGAAAGAAGGGCTATCCCCGACACCAGCACCAGTGTGTGGATGTCATTGGTTTTATCTGGGGCTTGTGTTCTTAGCCTATACCCTTTTCCCAGTATTCACAAAAAGGCCAAGTGGACAGTCGCTTTCCTCGCTCATGGGCCAGAGAATCACACTTTGGGGGACGGGCGGGGGGTGTATGTGTTCTTCGTCTTGGTGTTCTGAGCTGCAAGTGTCTTCTGCAGTGGTCTAATCTTTGCACTCTTCTTCCAGTGTGTGTTTAGACAGCCCAGTCCCCTTTCTACTTGGGACTTGAGTCTACTTCTTATCTTGAGTTCTATCTTGTACTTAGAAAGTCCTTTCTCACTCTGTGATCCTAAGAAAAGGCAGGCCTTGGCTTCCTCTTGCACTTGGTTGGCTCTGTCTTTGTCTTTGTGTTCTAACTTGTTGATTCAAATGAAGGTGCTTGCATAATTTCTGGGCATAGCCCAGGAGCTGTGGTCTCCCGGCATCGGACGGGGTTCTCTGCATTCAGGAGGAAGCCAGGGAATTAAGGAGTGAGCCAACACAGCATTGTTAGGGTAGACTTGTGCCAGCTGCGCAGCCATTGTGCCTCTGTGGGGATGACTGGCCGTAGTGGGCACCCTGCTGTGAAATCGCTCCCTGCCGGCTCCTGTGTCTGCACCTTCTGACTGCCTCCCTGCGCCTGGCTGTGCATGCGGCTGTTTCCTTTCCAATACAACACTAAGACTGTTCTCAGCTTCTGTCCCCTCTGCATCGTGTTGCAGCACCTTCCGTTTTGCATGCACGGTGCTGACATTGCTGTGTAAATTGGATTATGGCAGCCCCTCTCCCATGAGGCCTCTGTGAGGGCCAGCAGGCCTTTGTGTCTGGGCCCAGGGGGGTTGCCAGAGTCTGGAGCTCGGCAAGCAGGTGATGACGTCACGAGGGTACCGTTGTTGCTTTAACATAGCGGCACAAAAATCCCATCGTTCCAAGCCACGCCCATGTGTTCCCTGGTGATTGGAGAACAGAGTCCAGCCTGGATCTCACAGGGTTAAGTCATCTGACCAGTGCGGCTCCTTGGGCGGGTTCCTGCCCCTCCCAGCTCTGAGAGGCCAGCTGCTCTCCTTAGCTCCTAACCCTCCGTGTCCATCACAGAGTTCAATGACTCCATCAAGGCAGCACCACAGAGTCCTAAGTGTCTCTCAGATTCTTCACTCTTAACGTCAGCCAAGATGTGTACAACACACACATAAACTATGACTATTTTATTATCGTATTGTTTTTAAAAAGAATCTTGCTATACAGCTCACACTAGCCTATTCTCAGCAACCCCCCTGCCTCAGTCTCCCAAATGCTGAGATTGAAGATGTATGCCATACCCAGTCTGACTAATATTTTTAGTAGATGTGTGTCTCTTAGGGTATCTGGGTCACATGCACAGAGGAATTCCAATGCTCATCTGGGTGTCAGGTGACGGGGCCTCTCACTCTGGTGCGTTAAGCCTGGTCATTTCCTTCAGGACCCTGGCTTCTTGGAGGAACCCTGCTGTCGTCCCCTGTGCTGGGGTTGCTTGGGGCTGGGACCTGCACAGGGGTCTTCCTTCTCCTCTTCTCCATTAGCTCACTGCAGGTGTGATGCCCCTGCTGTGAGAAACTCACCACTCAGGGGGAAGCTGGGGTATGGGTCAGTTTTAACAAGGATGTTAGAGGAACACATGTAATATCAGCCCCAGAACAGGAGAGCGATCCCTGGGATCTATGTGAAATGAACAGAATCCCAGCCCTGACAGACAGGAAGGCAGAAGGCCCCAGCAGGGCTGAGGGAGGTTGCCCCCTGCTACCCGAATGCTCCCTCTGCACTGAGCTCCAAGCTGTCTTCCGAGCCTGTGTCTTCCACGGGAGACCATGTTTGTCTCTTTTGGGTTTCTGTTGGGCTCAGCTCCAGCCTGAGCCTGTTGCTAGGGGAAGCTGCTCTGAGAAGCCTCTATGTTCCGGACTGTCGCCTCAGGGCCCCACAAGGAGCAGTGGGCTGTTTGCTGCTGGCAAGCAGTACTGGGGTGGCAGAGGAGGCACAGAGGCAGGGAAGGGCAGCTAGCATGGGATCCTATTGTACAGAATCCATAGAGGTTGAGCCTCAGGGAAAATAAAGCTTTGGCTGCAAAGACTACAGAGGGTGGGCTGAGGGCTGTCGGTCATCACAGGTAGCTCATGAGAAATGAATGTCCCAAGAGCAGCCAGGACCTGAGCATCTCCAAGCCTGTGTGTGTGTCTGTGTATGTCTGTGTGTATGCGTGTTATGTATTTGTGTGTGCATATGCAAATACGTGTGTATGTCTGTTATGTCTGTGTGTGTGTGTGTATGTGTGTACATGATGTTTCAAGGTCACAGGACACTGCATTTGGAAAGTGAGTGTGGTGTAGCCAGGGGGCGAGGCGCAGGTGTGCTTGCACCCAGGGCTGTCTGCCGTGCAGGTGGAGCAGGAGTGCGGCCGGCTGGGCACGGCAGGATGGAGCCCGACAGTGCGGTGGTGCACAATTCTCTGTAAAGGGGATTTGCAGCAGGCTCACTGCTGGTGTGAGGACATTCAGGACCACACAGCCTGGCAAGGAGCCGTGTCCTCACAGCCATGCTCCGGTTATTGACACAAGGAATGGAATCCCAGGGGTGGATGTGGTTGGTGGTTCTTACGGACAAATGGGCCCCTGGGTGCTAGCTCGCGGTTTGGGTGCTGAGTTGGTGAAGAAGGAAGAGGAAGTTGGACTCCACCTCAGCTGAAGGAAGCTGACAGCACCTCTCCCTTCCTCCTTCCCAGTCCCCAGTGATGGCTTGAGAAGGAAAAGATGCTATCATGTCCCTGTGTCAGAATTCTGGGAAGAACACTGTAAATGTCCTGATGTGCCCTGGCTTCCAGATCCTTCTCAGTGTCTCAGGCCTCCAGATCCTTGGGCTTCTGGAACCTAATGGTGGCCTCCACCCCTTTCCTTGAATTAATTTACAAAAGCGTAGGAACTAGGTGTGATGCCACATATCACCGCAGGAGGCATGCTCTACGGTTTACCCTTGACCCGGATTCCCACAGTGGGGGGGGGGGGCGGGGTGTCAGGATTTTGAACATGTGAAATGTCACCTGCTCTGTCAGCCTGATCTTATTAAAGAAGTTTGTTCCATGCAACGGATCAGATCATTCAGGCAGCAAAATGCTTTGATGTACAAACATGAGGACCTGAGTTCGGATCCCCAGTGTCCACACGGACCTGAGTGTGGTGCCACACATCTGTCATACATCTGTATCCTAATCCTAGGCACGGGTGTGCAGAACCAGGCGGGTCCTCAGAGCTTACTGGCCAACCAGTCTAGTCAGTGAGTTCTGATTTCAGTGAGAATACCACACACACACACACACACACACACACACACACACACACGGTGCCGGGCAGTGGTGGCGCACACCTTCAATCCCAGTACTTGGGAGGCCAGCCTGGTCTACAGAGGGAGTTCCAGGACTGCCAGGGTAACAACAGAGAAATCCTGTCTCAAAAACCAAAAAGAAAAAAGAAAGCTAGCAAGAAAGGGAGGACATGGTGATAGAAAACACCACGTGCCGACCATGTATGTGCACACTGCACACCACACACACTCTAGACTGTAGTAAATAATAAGAGAAAAAGGTTATTTCCAAACAGATACCTAAGTTTGTTATTATTATTATATTATAATAATGTATATTATGTTATAATATATAATTCTTATATCTCATTTATACCACATATGTAATATATATTAAGTATATAATATGTAATGTATACGCATATATTATATATATAATATGTATATATAGTAATAATACATCAGTATTATTATTCCCAGCCAGTGACTGGGAATAATCCTGCATGCCCCCAGCAGGATGGATAGGAGCTGAGTTAACCCACACAGAGGAGATCTGAAGACCCGTGAAGGTCAGCGAGGCACAGCTGCTGCGGGGACAGCAGTGTGGCGCCCTGCACACCGTCACTAACGTGGGAGAGAGCACAGTCAGAGGGTGCTGGCCACGTGACCCTTTCTGTTCACACTGGAAAAACCACTTTGGGTGGCTGGTGAGGGAGCCTGGGGACTGAGGCCATCCGTCTCATGATGCGGAAGTGGGTCACGTGCGTTGACGTGTGCACTTGGGGTCTGTGTACTCTGCATATGTGCGTCCGTGTCGGCGTGTGCACTTGGGGTCTGTGCACTCTGCATATGTGTGTCCGTGTTGGCGTGTGCACTTGGGGTCTGTGCACTCTGCATATGTATGTCCGTGTTGGCGTGTGCACTTGGGGTCTGTGCACTCTGCATATGTGCGTCCGTGTTGGCGTGTGCACTTGGGGTCTGTGCACTCTGCATATATGTGTCCATGATGGCGTGTGCACTTGGGGTCTGTGTACTCTGCATATGTGCGTCCGTGTTGGCGTGTGCACTTGGGGTCTGTGCACTCTGCATATGTGTGTCCGTGTTGGCGTGTGCACTTGGGGTCTGTGCACTCTGCATATGTATGTCCGTGTTGGCGTGTGCACTTGGGGTCTGTGCACTCTGCATATGTGCGTCCGTGTTGGCGTGTGCACTTGGGGTCTGTGCACTCTGCATATGTATGTCCGTGTTGGCGTGTGCACTTGGGGTCTGTGCACTCTGCATATATGTGTCCATGATGGTGTGTGCACTTGGGGTCTGTGCACTTTGGATATGTGTGTCCGTGTTGGCGTGTGCACTTGGGGTCTGTGCACTCTGCATATGTGCGTCCGTGTTGGCGTGTGCACTTGGGGTCTGTGCACTCTGCATATGTATGTCCGTGTTGGCGTGTGCACTTGGGGTCTGTGCACTCTGCATATGTATGTCCGTGTTGGCGTGTGCACTTGGGGTCTGTGCACTCTGCATATATGTGTCCATGATGGTGTGTGCACTTGGGGTCTGTGCACTTTGGATATGTGCGTCCGTGTTGGTGTGTGCACTTGGGGTCTGTGCACTCTGCATATATGTGTCCATGATGACGTGTGCACTTGAGGTCTGTGCACTCTGCATATGTGCGTCCGTGTCGGCGTGTGCACTTGGGGTCTGTGCACTCTGCATATGTATGTCCGTGTTGGCGTGTGCACTTGGGGTCTGTGCACTCTGCATATATGTGTCCATGATGGTGTGTGCACTTGGGGTCTGTGCACTTTGGATATGTGCGTCCGTGTTGGTGTGTGCACTTGGGGTCTGTGCACTCTGCATATATGTGTCCATGATGACGTGTGCACTTGAGGTCTGTGCACTCTGCATATGTGCGTCTGTGTCGGCGTGTGCACTTGGGGTCTGTGCACTCTGCATATGTGCGTCCGTGTTGGCGTGTGCACTTGGGGTCTGTGCACTCTGCATACGTGTGCTCTGTTTCAACCAGAGACCCCACAGCAAAACGTCTTGTGCTCACCAGCCACCCTGCTCTCTCCGCAGGTTGAAGAACAGTGGGAGCTGAAAGCCATCGAAAGAGAGAAGGCCGTCACAGCTCTGCCGGCCCGGGAAGCGTGCAAATGCAGCAAAGAGGATTTGGCCAGAGCCTTCCATGTAAGGACTGTGTTTGTATCTGTGTCCCTTACTGTTCTCATTGCTGTGACAAAAATACTTCCCAAAGGCAGCTCAAGGAGGGACGGGCTGTTCCAGCTCACTGTTCAAGGCACCATCGTAGCGGGACAGACATGGTGGCTGGAGCGTGAGGCAGCTGGTCACATTGTATACCTGCGATCGGAAAGCAGAGAGATGAATGCTGGTGCTCAGCTAGGCCCCCCACTCGTAGGATGGAGCAGCCTACATCCAGAGTGGGTCTCCATCTGTTAAACCTCTCTAGAAATGACCTCTTAGACACATCTAGAAGTTTTTATGGGGATTCTAAGTCCTGTCAAGTTAATAAGATGAGCCATCACTCCTCTGATACCATCGTGAGGTAGTTTGTGGATTAAGAGAGGCACCAGAAAGCCCAGTATGGAATGCTTTGGATTTCCACACAGATTCTCAGCAGCGCTGCTGCCCTGGAGCCGGCCCTCTTGGGTCCCTGTTAGAGGCCAAGTGTCCTTATACACATGGTTCCTTTGGCGGACAAAGAATGGCGAGGACATGAGTGGCCAGCCCGTTAGGAAGCTGCGGTAGTACACAGCTGTGTCACTCACCATGGAAGACATGGAGACATTTTCATAGGTGCAAACCCTGCCAGACCTCAGCGGAGGGAACCACTAGCATGGCCAGCGCCATGTTGGACAGTGGAGCCCTGAGCATCTCATCTCAGGGGTTTTTATTGATCCCTAAGCTCCTCAGGTGTTCTACTGACAGCATGTGCAGATCACGAGCAATCAAACATCCCCCACAGAAAAGCCAACACCTGCAGACAATACAAATGCCAAGGCCTAGGCAGCCCTTCCTCCAACAGTGCACAAAACAGCCTTTATAAACATAACGGGAAATAAACTTCTGCACCAGGAAGCCGTGCAGCCTGGGCTCCTCTGGGCTTTTGTCGTCAGGGCTCAACCTCTTCGCCATGCCTGTCTCTCACGCCTCATCTTTTATGACCCAATGAGGATTCCAGCTATGTATAGCAAGTTCTCACGAGTGCCCGAATATGTGAGCAGCACAGGAGAAAAGCCAGCCCTGGCCCGGGACTCCACCCTCTGGAGCCAGAGCTCAGAGCCAGCCCAATATTTCTTAACTTTTCTAAATGAATGTTCTGTTAAGAACAGCTGCTGCTCTTCGTGCCAACGACACCAACGACTCTGTCTCTGGAATTCGGCCCATCTTGCAAACCTGGGCTCTGTCCCCACTAAACAGCAGCTTCTGCCTCCCCGCTCCAGGCCTCACAGCTCCATTCACACCCTGCCTATGTGAACTGTACTGCTGGAGGGACCCTGTTTAAATAGAGTCTTTCTCTTCAGGTTGGTTTACACCCTTAGTTCGGCTCTCGAGGCCCGCCCGCGCTGTAGCAAGGAGATGATCCTTCTTTATGAAGCCAAGTAGCTCCATCAGTTGTCTACATGATATGGCTTATCCATTTACCCCAACAGATGAGAACTGTTCAGACCAGTGCTGCACCCAGTGTGGATGTAAACACCTCTTTGTGTCCACTTTCAATGCCATTGGGCCCACATACCCAGAGTGGAATGGCTGGTTATGTGGTGTTCCTGTTTAATATTCTGAAATGCCACTAGGTAGCAGCTACACCCAAGACTCTGTGTGTGTCTGTGTGTGCACGCGTGTGCGTGTGTGTGTGTGTGTGTGTGTGTTTGCACACGTGCACAGGCATGCAGGCAGAGGCCAGACATCTTGTGCTTTGAGACAGGGTCTCCCCCTGGACTGAGGTTCACAGATTAGCCTAGTCTTGCTGGCCAGAAGCCCCAGGGACCTTTCTGTCTCTCCCCAGTGCTGGGATTATAATCACACACCAGCACACCAGACTTTTTTGAATGAGTTCTCGGGACCAACCTAGGTCCTTGTGGCAAGCATTGGCTGGCTCATCTCCGCAGCCGCTGGGTGGTGGTGGTGCTCACTTTTAATCCAGCACTCAGGAGGCAAAGGCAGGTGGATATCTGTGGGTTTGAGACCAGCCTGGTCTCAGAGGGAGTTCCAGGACAGCCAGGGCTACATCCTGTCTCAAAGAAGAGAGAGGGCATGTTTTGCCTCTCTACTTTCCCACCTTCAGTTCATTTTGCTGACACTTGGCCCAAGGCCATTGTCCCTGCTGCAAGTGTGTATTGTCCTGTGGGCTTATGGGAAAGAACAGGGCCATGTTTCCCTTCGGGACCTCTGAGCCAATGTCTTCTCTATGGACAAGCCCATTTTCCTAGCCCTCCCTAGAAGGTGCTCCCACCTGGCACCTGTGACTTCGCTCTTCGGTCCTCGCTAGTCCTGTTGGTGTGCTCACTGTACACCTGCTCTCTCCTTTTAGGTGGACCTGGACAGTGGCCTATCAGAGTTTGCAGTGGCCCAACGCAGACTTGTCCACGGCTGGAATGAGTTTGTCACTGACAGCACTGAGCCCATGTGGAAGAAATACCTTGATCAGGTGGGAGCAGGACATCCTTCTCAGTGTTCACTAGAGACGCCAGCCAGGAAGGGCGGGCCGAGCACTCATTCTTTAAATATTGATCCTGGGTGTCCCTGGACAGGTCCCTCCTGGGGTGTGGGTGAATGAGTTTCAAGATAAACAGTCTTGTCCTTTGGATGCTCTAAGCCTCCAGGAGGAACCCTGTATAGGTGACTAAAGATTTATGTAGCCATGACCTTGACTGGCCATGATGAGCACTAGGGATGCTTGCCACATTGCCAGGCACCATGCTGAGTGGTAAGTAAATACCTACTGCTAATTTACTTTGTCCTCCCCCTAAAACCGTTTGCAAATGGGAGAGTGCGGTGGAGAAGCAGGAAGCAGGGTGAACAGCTCCTCACCCTGGAGCTGCTATGGGCTTCTCCTCTGTGGGGGACCAGGTGGGTTGGGGCAGCTCCATAGCAGCCCTGAGTCGGCCCTAGCTAATCTTGACTCTTCCACAGCAGGAGGCACAGAGACATCTGGGTTGGGGTTAGAGTTTGCCTTTGATTCTACCAACCCATCTCTGCTTGACAGCTGGGAGGTGGCAGTCCTGAGGTCGCAGACTTCCCGTGACCCGAAACAGGGTCTGGTGGTGGGGGGTGGTGGACAGGACCACAGGAATCTAGTTTTTCCTGCCTGTCTCCACTGTCAGTTCTCAGACAGCCTGGAGCTGCGCTGGTCTCTCACAGGGTGCAGGCACGCTGTCTGTCTTTTTCTCCTTTCCCCTTTCCTCAACGCTTCCTCTCTCTTTCGTCCATTTTTGTTTTTGACATAGGGTCTCACGTAGCTCAGTCTCCTCTCAAACTCGCTACACAGCCAAGGATGGGCTTGAACTCTTGGTACCCCTGCCTTTACTTTCCGAGTGCTGGGGTCACAGACAGCCATACCATGCCTGGCTATTTTAAGTTCTCCGGGTCAGCATCTCACTGTGTACAACAGGCTGACCCAGAACTCACAGTGATCCTTCTGCCTCAGCCTCTTTGAACATTGGGATTAAATGTATGAGTCTCCGTGCCCAGTTGCTCCTGTCTCTTGAGAATCATGGCCCCGAGAGTAGCCTGCCCAGGGCTCAAAAAGTGGCCACTGCCCACAGAACCAGCTGATACAATGGTGTTTGGTGTTGTGAAATAGAGACATGCAGTTCCAGGAACAGCTCACAACCCAATAGGAAGCTTCTTATCCTTCTTGCCAGGGCCACAGGGAGGAGGGGCGGGAAGAGGTGAGAATGGCTAGCTCTTTCAGGGAGAACTCTTCTATACAGTGGGACGCTTGCAAGCTCCAGCACTTGGGTCTTGGACACATCTGCTGTGTCTGAGATCTGACACAGACCTCTGAGGGGTCTGCTGGGTCTGCTAGACCCCTCTTTACAAAGCCCGAGACCTGCTCCAAAGTACACAGATAGATTTGTCCAGAAAGCTTCAGCCTTCTCCCCAAGAGCAATATCATAGGCCGTAAATGTCCCCTCCCCAGACCCTACCATGTTCCATAGATCTTCACAAGCCACTTAAGTGGACCTGACACCCAAAGCAATGAGTGGGTCTTGTTCATACCCCTTCTAGACACAGCAGCCAGCCTGCCAGTCACAGGAGGAGATAGATGGGGGTCCCCCCACAGCTTCCTTATGGCAATTCAGTGGATGTACAGAAGTGTCAGATGTGCAGAATGCATACAGACAGAAGCTGCATGTCCATAAGATCTGTACACCCAGATACCAGCCACTCTCCTATAGGTGTGTCTTTGAACTAAGGGAGGGAGGCGAGGTATGAGCAGGTCCTTAGCCTACGAAGGGGACCTAGAGCTTGGCTACAAGATGGATATCCACCACGTATCCCAAGGAGATCTTTGATGGATGAGATGCGGCCAAGTGAGACAAAGAATCAAAGTCAGAGCCAGGTCTGGGTGAGGACTGTGTCAGCACCAGGCCAGGTGCTGATCTCCTGAGCAGCACTGCAGGGAGCCTTCCTTGTGAAAGCAGATGCTCCAAGCCTTTGGCAGGGCAGAAGTTGGAGGAGGATCCCAGGGGAAATGGAGACAGAGTGGGAACCTAGCAGAAAGCCAATGGGGCAAAGCCGTCTGAGCCCCAGCTGGTTGGAGCCGCCATCCTTAGACTCTAACTTCCAGGAGCCTTAACTGCCTGAACAATGGCATTCCAGAAACCCTCTGGGCTGGTCCAGAGCCACCCCAGTACCTGTGAACCAGTTTTGGTGCCAAGCACAACAATGCAGGACATTGAGAACTGAGTGGTGATGGTGCAAAGGCTGCAAGAAAAGAGGTGGATGCTGCCTGAACTGTGACTGGTCCTTGAGTAAACAAATCAAGAAAACTATAAACATAGATCCAACCAGAGGGCAGCGGAAGCCTGGGGCACCCCGGGAGTGCACACACAGGAAGAGCGGAGGCTTGGCTAGGAGTGAAAAACTTGGATGCCTCCAGGGTCAGAAATCTCTGCCTAGTGCCTGGGATTGGGAATTGGCGCTGGGTCGGGCCAGAGGGCAGACTTCTAGACCAGAGCTGGCAGCCGAGGTCATTCCCCTTTTCCTAACGGCACCTAGACATTTGACTTGTAATGACAGGTCAGCACCAAGGCCAGCAGCTAAGATGGGCAGGTGTCCAGGGGCACATCCTCAGCACCACAGTCTACTTCTGGGGCACATGGGGCTCACATACCCAAGATGAGCAGGTCAACCTGAAATTCAGAACCACAGGGAAGTGTGTGTGTGTGTGTGTGTGTGCGCGTGCGCATGCGCTTTGGTTTATTTCTGGCTCTCTCCACCCTATTTCCTGAGACAGTCTTTTACAAGCCTGGATCGTGCCAAGTAGGCAAGGCTGGCTGGATCCGCCTGACTCCACCTTCCTGGTACTGGCATTTCAATTGCACACCACCAAACTCAGTTTTTAAAAAATGGATTCTGGAAACCAAACTCAGGTCCTTGTGCTTGTACGGCGGACGCACTTTACCGGCTGAGCCTTCGCCCCAGCCCAAACAATAACTCTTACAGTTTCTGCAGTGTTCGAGGCACACTCCTACTTAATTGTTTCTTGGCCTTCTGAAATGCCAGTTTGCCAGGGCATCCCGTTGTCTCTTTGCTTCCTCTGGCAAAGTCGTGTGCCCCTTCACATGTCACACCAATACACACTGAGGTGCTTCTTGCTAGCTGTGAGACCCGGGCACTGGGTCACATTTCCTTCTGTGCCTTGGCTGCTGGGAAGCTCAGAGGCAGAGATGTGCTTATTCTCCTTTACCGCTCCCCCGATCTCCTTGGATCTGCTCTCTGACCCTGTTTCTGTATTGCTGCTTCTTTTCGAGTCCCTGGAACATGAGTTCTCCTGGTGCAAAGGGACAAAGCAAAGCAATGATGTGAAGTCCTTTGCAGAAATCTTTGGGACTTCTGACTGTATGTGACATGTGCGCCCATATGTGGGAGCCTAGATGTCAACCCAAGAGGGACATCATTAGAGTCTCCAGGAGTCACCATGGGAGCAGGGAGATTGTGGTGCACAGGACTGAGGGTCTGTTGTGACAAGAGAGCTATGGTAGCCCAGATGGACATCTGCCACATTTCTCAAGGAGACCTTTGCTGGATGAGATGAGGCCACGTGAGACAAAGAATCAAAGTCAGGGGCAAGTCTGGGTGAGGATGGCATCAGGACCAGCCCAGAAGGCTGTTGACCGTGGACTTTCCTACAGAAGAGGGGTACTGGGTAGAGTAGTCCCCTGTCTCCCTTCCCAAGCCTTTAGCCACTGTAGGGAGGACCTGGAAGCTTGGCCTCGCGTGAGCTGCCCACCAGCTGCAGGCAGGAGCCTAGCTGGCCTTTGTGAGGTTAAGATCTGCCCTGTTGTTCCTTTCAGTTCAGGAACCCCCTGATCCTGCTGCTGCTGGCCTCAGCCGTGGTGAGTGTCCTCACCAAAGAGTATGAAGACGCCATCAGCATCGCCCTGGTGAGTGACCGGCGGCCCCGGCCCCTGCAGGGATGCTCAGGGCTGGCCGTGTCTCTGCTGCCGGTCGTTTTAATGTTTTGTGTATGTGTGTATGCACATGAGAACACACTTGCATGTGTGTGGGGACCAGAGGGCAATCTCAACTGTCATTTCTCAGGGACAAGGTCTCACACTGGCTGGAGATCTCCACGTAGGCTGGCTGGCCAGTGCCCCCCCCAGTGCCTCCCACGCACTGGGATTGCAAACGTGTACCACTGTGCCTGATCTCTTACTCAGGTTCTGGGGGTCAAACCAAGGTCATCATCTTCACAAGGCAAGCACTTTGCCAACTGAGCCAACTCCTTAGCCCTGTGGCTAGTTGTTGTGCAAGAAAAGGGGGTGAGTACTTTATTATGGACAAAGAAAGAAAGGGACAGATGAAAACAAACAAGCATGAAAACAAGCTACTTGCCCTTCCGCCAGCATCAAGGGGTCTGTGTGGCACAGGCAGCCCCAGTATGAAGGGGTCTGTCAGGGGTAGGCTGCTTTGCCATCTTTCCCCTCCCTGTGGGATCTGAGTGTTTGTGTTACACAGTGCAGTCGCTCCCTGACTGTTACTTTTCTCTCTGCTGCCATCAAATACAGAAAAGAGACATCTCCGAAGAGGGTTGGTTTTGGCTCAAGCTTTGAGAGGGGGCAGTTCAGCCGGTGGTGAAGGTGTGGCTGTGGGAGCCGAGGAGTGAGGCTGCTTGCTCACATCCTGGCAGATCAGGAAGCAGGGCCAGGCGATAAGCCCCCACCCTCTCCCAAGCCACCCATGCCCTCTGGGTAGGCCCCCAGCTGCCAAAGGTTTCACAGCTTCCAAGAACAGCACCACACGCTGGAGACCAAGTGTCTGAGCCCAGGAGCCTGTGAGAGGTGTCTCAAAGCCATGACACTCTTAACCCATCACCTAGGGGTGACTTCACCTTTTACATTTTCTCATTTAAGTGAGATGACCGTTAAAACTGACGATTTCAGTCAGGTGTGGTGTTGAACACCTTAAATGTGAGCACTCTAGGCTGAGGCTAGTGGATCTCTGTGAATCTGAGGCAAACCTAGCGAACAGCATTTCCCAGAAGAGCCAGGGCTACTTACACGGGGAAACTCCGTCTCAAAAGCAAAGACCGCTGGTTTTAAAGTAAAGAATTCAGTGGGATTTTGCACATCCCATGATCACCTCTGTTCAGTTCAAAAACATTCTCATTGCCCTAAAAGGCACCCAATGCCACCGAGTCACTTGTGTCCCACCCCACCCCCATGCAGCCCTGACTGCCTCCACTCTGCATTTCTGCAGATGCTTTGACAGCGCTGCTCACTCTGCTTCTTTATATCCATGGCCCACCCCACCCCGCCCCACTCCCGCCACCCACTGCCTCTCTCTGAACGCTGAGGGGGCAGAGCCACACCTACAGGGGTAGGAGAGGCCTGGAGCTGAAGGTTGGAACTGTCAGGCTATAAAGGAACGTGTCTGTCACATGATGTCGTGCTGGAAGCGTGTCTGTGGGAAAATCTCGAAGGGTTCCGGGGGAGCCCTGGGAGTGGGATTTGATGGTTTTTCTGGTATTGGACAGAGGACATCTGGCTGCTTTCTGAATTTCTCTACAGAGAGAATTCAAAAGGAGACAAAGGTTTGCAAAGAGCAGGCAATTCTCTGTTGGCGGTGTGGGGTTGAACATCAGGCTGCACACACAGCTGGGCAAACCTCTGCCCCTCAGCCAGGACCCAGGCGCTCTCTGGGTGATCATAAGCAGAGGCTCTGCCCCTCGGCCAGGCCCCCAAGCTCTCATTGGGTGATCCTAGGCAGGGGCTCTACCCCTGAACCACGCCCCCAGCACTCACTGGAGGATCCTAGGCAGGGCCCCTACCCCTGAGCCACGCCCCCAGCACTCACTGGAGGATCCTAGGCAGGGCCCCTACCCCTGAGCCACGCCCCCAGCACTCACTGGAGGATCCTAGGCAGGGCCCCTACCCCTGAGCCACGCCCCCAGCACTCACTAGAGGATCCTAGGCAGGGACCCTACCACGTCCTCAGCCCCCCTTTATAGTTTGAGACATGGTCTTACTAAGTTACTCAGGCAGGCCTTCTGTGTCAGCCTCTTGAGTAGCTTGGGTTACAGACCTGCGCCACAGGGCTCGGAGTGCAGTGTGTTTTCGGAGCCCCTGTGCTCCAGGAGTGAGGCTCTGGCCTCACTCTCAGCCCGGAAGTAGTGCTCACATCATCCCTCCCCGGCATCCTGTTTTCCAGGCAGTGCTCATCGTGGTGACAGTTGGCTTCATCCAGGTGTGTACATACCGAGATCCCGTCTGGGTGGGGTAACCGGGACATGATGGGAACTTGTTGGCGTTCCTACCTTTGAACAACACATCCGATGTGCTTCCTGCCAGGAATACAGGTCGGAGAAGTCTCTGGAAGAGCTGACCAAGCTGGTCCCTCCAGAGTGCAACTGGTAAGTCGGGGCTTCCCTGAGATTGTGATCCACCGACGGAGCTGGTGAATTTGACAAACACTTGTCTATTGCTGTCTCCTTCGTGGTGTGTGACGTGGGAGAGCTGGGGGCGAGGAGACCTGGCGTCTGCCCTGGTGGTGGCTTGCTGTGTGGCCGGAGACAGGAGGCATCACCTCTCTGGGTCTCTGCTCTGGCATCAGGGTCTAGCTTTGGGGGTGTGACCTGGGGTTGCAGATTGAGGGGAAGAGCCTGGACAATGCAGCAGAAACCTGAGCTTTGTATGAGGAGAGAGGCCAAGGGCGCCTGTGTTCTCAAAATGACGTTAAATCTGGGGCAGTGACAGGCCCAGCCCCAGAGCAGGTGTGGCTGTGGCACGGCTGCGTGTGGAGGTGTCTCTTCGTTACTTTTCTATTGCTGTGAAGAGACACCATGACTAAGGCAGCTCAATAAAGGAAGAGTCTACTGGGGACTTACAGTTTCAGAGGGTGAGTCCATGACCATCCTGGTAGGGAGCATGGCAGCGGGCAGTCATGGCGCTGGAGCAGTAACTGAGAGCTCACATGTTGGAATTACAGCCATGAGGCGGAGAGAGGGAGAGCCAAGCGGGATGGCACTGGCTTTTGGAAAGCCCCCAGTGACAAGCCTCCTCTAACAAGACCACACTCCTATTCCTTCCCAACATTTCCATAAACCATATGAGAGGATGGGAGCTGTTCTCGTCCAGCCTGCCACAGCCAGCTCTCTGATTGGCTCAGCAGCCCTGGGCGGGTGACACCGTCATGCCTGTCCAGATGTCAGCCCTTTGTCGGTTATTGTCCCCAGCTCCTGTCAATGTTTAAAAGAGGAAAATAAAAGCGCCCGTGGCACTTCAGCAGAGTACAGCAGGCAGCAATAGAAACTTCTAGATGATCCTCTAACCCACCCTGTATAGTGTGGAGTCACTAGCCATAGGTGCCTAACAAGAACACCATGTGACTGGGTGAGGAGACGGAGTCCTCAGTTTTTGTCATTTCCATTGATTTTATTAAAGTGAGCGCACCCGCAGGGGACTCTGGGGCCTGAAGGGGCCACCTTCAAAATAGTTGTTCTTCAACATTTACTTATCTGTGTGTATGTTTGTGAATGCATGCGGCCCATGGTATGTATGCGGTCAGAGGAAACCTCAGAGGAGTCAATTTTCTCCTTCTGACGTGACTTTTAGAGGGCAAACTCAGGTGGTCAGGTTTGACCCTGCTGGGCCTTCTCATCGGCACTGGGGCCAGCTTTTAAGGACCTTGTGTGGGATTCACAAGACATGCCTGTGAAGAGGCTCAGAAAAGACCTGCTCCCCCCCGCCCCACTGACCCGGCTGAGTGGCCCCACATGCTCCTGGGTCCCCTCAGTACATGTGCTGTTTAAGATAGAGGCCCCACGTGGCCTGAGACACTTTGGAAAACACCTCAGCTCTGAGCCCCACAGCGAGGTTTGCCAGGAACACCTTTGGCATGAGTTGGGACTGTAGGTGGGAAGAAAGCCTCATGGGTCCATGGGTCATGGCTGGACTCTCAGGGTGCCAGCTGTAAAGGGAATGTGAGAGACAGACAGACAGGGAGAGACAAAGAGACAGACAGATGCAGGACAGAGGACGGAGGGGCACAGGCAGTAAGGAGAGGTAGATACGGAACCATAGGCAGGATGAGCATTCCGGGAGCCGAAGGGGACAGTGACTATCTGGACTCACTGGCTGGAGAACAAGGCTGTCACAAACATAGACAGGTGACATTATCACCTGAGCAGCCTGAACATGAATGATCTATGATGATGACCAGACCTGAAGCTTAAATACCACGTCCTGACCTTTTTCTATAGTCAGGGTGTTATTGATGTCCCCAGAGGCCCTTTCAGAGACAACTGTTCAAAGTAGAGCTGAGGACACTACAAAGTACATAGCAATGAGGTCTTTCCTGGATCAGGAGCGGAGAGGCTGCAGGCGTTGGAGAGCCCAGGGTCCTGCCGGGAGTAGGGGTGGGTAGTGAGCTAAGAGACAGGATAACTGGAGAGCAGCAAGTGTTTTCAAGGTGACCACTTCCCAAACGCCAAGCCACACATCAACAAAACCCACAGAGTGTAACAGTAATGGGTGAGGAGGTGGGACAAGGACAGTTCCGAATAGCCCATCATCGGGCTGTTCCGATTAACACTGGAGGAAGAGATGACGTTGAAGGAAGAGCCATGGAGCCCAGGGGTGGGGTGAGGAGTGGAGCCTGGTGCTCTTGGCTGCAAAGAATGGAAAATGTAATTGCACAGGACACAAGGAAATGACATCGTGTCACAGCAAGGGATCAGGGTGAGGGGTGATTGATGTAGTGCCATGGGCTTGGCCTCTTTCCTCTGACGTTTTCGGGTTGTTGGCTTTGCACTCCGACTGGCTTCTCTTCTGGTACCAAGATGGCTGCCACAGCTCCAGGCATCACAGTCACAAAGATGCAAAGGTTCCCACTGAGGTGACTGTGTACAGGGCAAGGAAACTTTCCCCACAGGTTTCAGCCAAGATCTTATGTCTCATAAGCCAGGGCTCTGTGACGTGTTCGTGTCTAAGCCTGTCACAAGCAGAGATGGAACCACTCTGATGATTTTGCCCAGGGTCACCCACTAGCTAAATAAACGTGGCAGTGGAGAAGGAGGGAGTCCTGAGCAACGTCGAGTCCCCTGCCAGGACGATGGGGAGACCAAGACCTACGCTGTCAAGGTCTACAGAGACCCCAGACCACAAAAGTGGGTGTTTAAGGCCCAAGTGGAACCAAGAGACATGAGGAGGCAGATCAAGGGGCACATTGTTTGTGGGGGTCGCCTCCAAGGCTGTGAGAAAACACTGGAGGATTTGGGGCAGGAGGGAGCTTGTCCTGGCTCTCCCTGGCTGCTGGGCAGCTGAACAGGAGGCCAGAGGGACTAGGAGAGGGGTATTGGCAGTAGGAACTTGTGCCCAGAACAGGGCAGGGGCCACAGACTGAGGAAGGCCAGGCTTCTCAGGCATCGAAGCTGCCCCCTGAGTATGTCCTTCCTCCCTGGCAAGCCTGGTATGTTCTCAGTGTCAAAGCACATTCTCCCAGGTGCCACTTGGAGGCCAGAGAGCAGCTGGCCTCCACCTGTAGAAGCTTCCAGGGGCAGGTAATGTCAGTAACCTCATTTCTCAGGTGAGACGCAGGGTCTTGCAGTAGCCATATGCTTTCCCAAAGCATTTTGAGATACAAGAGTTTAAAAATTAGAACTGTAAACTCTTGGGAGTTTGTCTGCAATAGATATGCCAATTTGATCTTTAAACCCACTTGCCAAAGGGCATAAAATGAGGCTCACCGTGCCGCCTCGTCTCCCATGCAGCCTGAGGGATGGCAAGCTCCAGCACATGCTTGCACGAGACCTGGTTCCAGGAGACATAGTGCCCCTCTCCATCGGAGACCGGATCCCTGCTGACATCCGACTCACCGAGGTAAGCACTCCATGACACTGTAGCCCGCGTGAACTGCTGGTCCTGGGTGAGCAGGCAGGTGGAATGTAGGTACAGGACCCCCCAAAACCTACTGTTCCCAAGTGACTTGTTTTCATTCTAAGAGCAGAGGTTTCCCTGGCTGTGTGCTTCCATTTCCACAGTTTGCCACCAACAGTCAACCATGGTCCAAAAATATTAGTGATTGTTTGAGAAAGAGAGAGAGAGACAGAGACAGAGGAGATAGGGAGGGAGAGAGAACATTTATCATAATCTATCCTTATTGTTGGGCATGTTCTGGGGAGCTGGGAACACGGCCCCACAGCTGAGGGGGGCAGCCTCCATAGGCCTAACATATCTGGTCACGTGGGGGTTTGTGCACATGTATGCAAGCTCATGTGTGCATATGAGAATGCAGAGACTGGGAAGCCACCTTGGATGTCATTTCTCAGGCACTGTGTACCTTGGGTTTTGAGACAGTCTCCTGCTGTCCCAGAGCTCACCAAGTAGGCTCAACTGGCTGTGTATTTAGTCCCAGGGACCTGCGTGTCTCTGCCTCCTTAGCTCTGGGTTTACCACCACACCCTGCCACCACCAAAGCAGCCACTGCAGCCCCCCTCCTCCTCCTCCTCCTCCTCCTCCTCCTCACCCTCCTCATCCTTCTCCTCCTCATCCTCTTCCTCCTCTTCCTCCTCTTCCCCTTCCTCCTCCTCCTCCTCCTCTTCTTCCTCATCTTCTTCTCTTTCCCCCCTACATGGGTCTGGGACTCAAATCAGGTCCTTGTTCTTGCAAAGCAAGCACTTTACCAACTGAACTACCTCCCAGCCTGGTTACATGGTTTGTAATGGAAAATCGCCCAGGGAAGGCTTGGGAAAGGCTATGGGATGCTTCATAGCAATGAGGGAAACTGAGGCAAAGAACCATCGAGTGCAGCAGAGGCCTGGTTTGGAGACCCTGTTGGGGCCAACTCCTACCACACCATGAGGGTTCAGAGTCTAGCAGAACCATCCTGGGCTGTATGAGATGATGCCATATTCTGGAGAAAGGACTGGGTCACAGAGTCGCCTGAGTGACGGATTCTGCCAAGGGCTGGTGAGTTCTGCTTGGCTCTTAGTGAGCAATGTGAAGGGCAGGTGACTATGGTTCCATAGCAGAGGTAGAGAAGAATAGGGTTGAGATCCAAGCCTGGGACATTATTTTGTGATATTACTGGCTGCTCTGTGATGCAGAGGTGGCAGGGCAGGACCTGCGTGAAGGCGGGTTCTCTGGGTCTCCCCACGCTCAACAGAACTTTCTGCCTATGACTCTGTCCAATTGAGGCGCTGTTGTCAAGGGTTACCAAGCCAGGGAAGCTGGGAGAGCTGATCTTCCATTTTCCTGGAGGTGGGTTTGGAGCCTGGAAGCTGCACACCTGGTCAGGAGCTCTGTCTGCTGCCCCTGCTCTAGGGAGGCAAAGAGGCAGAGCACATGTAATTCTAGCTGTGTAACATGCAGCTCTTTACTTACCTTCTCTGTGCCTCAGTTTCCTCATATGAAAACAGGCGAGGGCAGTTAGAAGGATTAAGTAGCTTTATGGATACAGAACTGTGGGGACACGGGCTGGCTGGTGAGGGAACCTTGGGCTTTAAGTCTGTGTCTCATCACATAACTGGCGTTTGTCCCAGGCTGCACAGAGTCACTGTGAGGGCCTATAACGGCCCAGGATACTGGTGGTTGATTTCTGTTTCTGTAGCCCTGGATAGACCACAGGCGTCCCCCGATTGCTGCTACTGGCCCTTGTGGCCTCTGTTCATTACAGTAGCACTCTGCACATACTGACAGCGCAAGGCTGACACCATTCTGCCCCACACATCTCCCTGTTGGCATCTTTACAGCTCCCTAGGACAATCAATAGCTTTGTTTATTCACAGCAGAAAACCTTTATCAGCGATTAAGCTCTGAGACTCAGGAGTGGCCGGCCCTGACCACTGAGTTCCGGGGACAAGCCTGAGGACAGAACCCATAATAGCCCGTGCACAGCTTACTATGGTCACAAACATTACCTTTTGTTCCCCTGAGTGGGAACAAAGGCAAAACTACTTGGCTGCTCTTTCCCCTGCGGAGTCTAAAGTAAGGACAATTGAATGGAGCTGTCAGGACTCCAAGGAAGCCTTGTCAGGAGGTCCTAGTACTGGGTACGGGCATGCAGGGGGGCGGGGAGGGGAGCACCCACGCGGCCTAGGTAGGGAGGGAGCCTCCGTGGGCCCCGTCCTTCAGCACAGCCACCTCGGTCATGCTGGGGCTATATGGTTACGTCTATTCTGGACCCACTCGTGTCTCCCCCACAACCCCTGCCCCATCCCCTAAGACTGTGCCTCCTCCCCACAGCTACCTGCTGCTCCTCATTCTGAGCCTCTCTCTGTCCAAGTCTCGCGGGAAGAGACCAGTGTTTATCTGTGGTCACACACTACAAACTGCAGTTTAGGCCAGCAGAGCCCTGTGCATAGAGGTGGCCCCACCAGACGTGGCCCCGGGGTGATGTGACAGCCATCTTGGCTTTGTCGGCACGCTCAATGATGTCGGCTCAAGTTGAAGTTGCGTGGAGACACGTTCGTCAGCGTTTCCCTGCGTTGGCACACGCGGCTGTGTCCGTAAGGAACCTGCTGGTGCTGCGAGTCCCTCCCATCACCTCCTGTGGCCTACAGAGCTGTACAGCCTCCTGCGGTGGCGCTCAGGGTGGCTTTGCCCCTGAGCCGTGAGGCTCACAGCTGTGAGTTTCTCGCTATGGGCTTGGCCCTTCCCGTCCTGAGGTCTCGGCTCAGGTCCGTCCATCCCCACACCCTCCGCCCTACGACCTTACCCGCTGAGCCACCTCACTGGCCCTGTCCTGCCCTATTAATACCCAGTGGGAACTGGATCACAGCACACAGACTGAGTGGGGCCTTTGGCTCTCACAGTGGTGGAAGGAGCTGGATGGGAGGCGGGCCCAGGGCTTGGCAAGGCAAAGATGTGTTCCAAGGCACAGATGAGTCGGGTTTCTGGTGTTCTGACATTGCGAATAGCATTAAACAAGGGGTGAGACTCGCACGTCTTCCTGGAGGGGCTCGGAGCTTCAGGCTTTTCTGATTCTGTGATTCTGAGTCTCGGTTTCCAAGACACCTTCCTCACTAGACATTTTTTAGAACTTTTGGTATTGTCCCAAGCCTCAAACACTCTGAGGGGCAAGAGAGGATCTCAGGGTCTCCCCCTACCCTACTCCCAGGTCACAGACCTCCTGGTGGATGAATCCAGTTTCACGGGAGAAGTGGAGCCATGCAGCAAAACGGACAGCCCACTGGAGGGCGGTGGGGATCTCAGCACCCTGAGCAACGTGGTCTTCATGGGGACGCTGGTGCAGTGCGGGAAGGGTCAGGTAAGCAGAGCCCCGGGTCCTGTGGTACCACCCTGGGCCTGTGTTACACCCCTCTCTCCTCCACACAGGGGGTTGTGATCGGAACCGGGGAACAGTCTCAGTTTGGAGAAGTGTTCAAGATGATGCAGGCAGAAGAGGTGAGCAGGGGGGCTGTGGGTGGCCACCATCCAGGGAGGCTGTGGGTGGCCACCATCCAGGGGGGCTGTGGGTGGCCACTGTCCAGGGGGATTGTGGGTGGCCATTGTCCAGGGGGCTGTGGGTGGCCACTGTCCATGGGGACTGTGGGTGGCCACCATCCAGGGGGACTGTGGGTGGCCACTGTCCAGGGGGATTGTGGGTGATTACTGTCCAGGGGGATTGTGGGTGGCCATTGTCCAGGGGGATTGTGGATAGCCACTGTCCATGGGGACTGTGGGTGACCACTGTCCAGGGTGGCTATGGGTGACCATTGCCCAGGGGGACTGTGGGTGACCCACCATCCAGGGGGATTGTGGGTGGCCACCATCCAGAGGGGCTGTGGGTGGCCACCATCCAGGGGGGCTGTGGGTGGCCACTGTCCATGGGAGCTGTGGGTGGCCACCGTCCAAGGAGGCTGACCACTCTTCACATCAGGATTGCTCTGCGCAGCATCCCTGCTCACCTACAGAAAGTGAGGGGACAGGGAAATGGAGCAGACATTTTGTAGAACTCAGCACGTGTGTTGGTGAGATGGCTCGGTGGTTAGGGTGCTTGCTGCCAAGCCCGATGACTGGAGTTTGATCCCAGGAACCCACACATGGGAAAGAGAGAACCAACTCCCAAAAGTTGTCCTCACAACTCCATGTGTGACCCCCCAAAACACCAACTATATAAAACTGACCACATTTATCAAATGCGTGTGTATGTACCCCACGTAGTCATCGCTCAGAACGGTCCTAACACACCATTATCTGTCCACCCCCCGCCGCCCCACAGACACCTAAAACTCCGCTGCAAAAGAGCATGGACAAGCTAGGCAAGCAGCTGACAGTCTTTTCCTTTGGCATCATCGGTGAGTAGAGTCGTTCCCTCTGGGTTCTGGACACCGAACAGGCCTGTGCTGGCGAAATTTCAGGGGCTCCGTTCAGGCACCGCAGATTACTGGGGAAACTGGGGTCCCCTCTTTGGATTCTTAGTCTCATCAATAAAAGGATTTTAAAACTAGCTGGGAAGGGAACTTAAGAACATTTTTGATTAGCGTTTGAGAGAAAATACTTGGGCCTCTTACCAGGGGGAAGGATGTCGGGGGAGAGGAAGGAAGCCGTGTGTTTCTAGAGTTAGCCATGAGTGTTCAGCTGTGGAGGTCAGCAGGCAGCCATGGCGTGAAAGAGAAAGAACGAGAAAGCTCAAAGCGCCAGAGAAAACATGTTTCAGCTTTGGCTGGTACCTGAAAGAAAGAGAGAAAAGAACAAAAAGGAAAAGTGACACTTTTCTGAGTTAGACTCAGAAATGGGGCCAACTTAGCAGAGTTGCCTGGTGAGGCTCTGTGAGTGAAGGCAGGAAAGGCAGGCTAAAGGGCATTATCTCCTGAAGGGGTAATTATTCCTCCCATCTCCTTAGGCTGCCCTGAGGTGAATCAGCCTTCCTAGGGGTGGCCTCTAGCTAGTGATTGACAGACCCAGCTGGATTAACTCTTAAGGGAAGAGACAATGGCTTGTAATGTTCCCAGCTTTGGAGCAGACCAGAATGCCCTGTCTACCCAGAGAAGGGTAGGGGCCCGTCCTCAGTGGCCTTTCTGGATCCTGTAACTACATTGTTAGTGGAGTGACTCAGAGTAGGGAGGGCATCTGCTGAGAACTCCAGGTTTTTGTGTCCTGGAACAAAGAACTGGACCAGAGGACCATTTTATGAATGGTCAGAGAAATAGAGGCGTTTTACCCAGGAGGAGAGAGGCACGTGGAGAATGGAATGGGAGAGAGGACAACATCGGGGCCCAGACTCAAACCCCGCATCCTCCCAGAGGTCCTTTACACAAATCCCCTCTCTGGGAGGTCTCACACCTGCTCCCTGTTCTTACCCGAAACCCCAGCAAGAAGGGGTTTCCAGTCTAACTAGTCTAAGAGCTCTGGTGATATGCCTTTCTCTGCCCACAACGCTGGAATTAAAAGCACACGCAGCCTCATGCGTGCAGAGCCTTGTCAGGGAGATGGCAGGAACAGGCTTAGCCACAAGATGGACGCCATGCCTTTAATCCCAGCAGTCGGGAGGTAGAGGCAGGTCGATCTCTGTGAGTTCCAGGCCAGCCAGGGAACGAAGGGAAACCCTGTCTTAATAAATAATGTTGGGCCTGGGAGTTAGCTCAGTTAGTGAAGTGCTGTCTTTGTAAGCAACCTGAGTTCAGTCCACAAACTCACCGTTTAAAAAGAGAGCTGTGAGCCCTTGAGCTGGGTCAGCGAGTGAGGACGTTTGCGGATGGTGACCCCGACTCAGTTCCTGGAACCCACATGCTAAAAAGAGAGAACTGACTCCTGCAGCTTCTCCTCTGTCGCGGCAGGTGCACCCAAACATACAGACTTGCACACACAAGAATACTTATAATTTAAAAAAATTTAAAGGAATCTTCAAAATACAGCCTGGGTGTGGTGGTGTGTGCCTATAACCCTAGCCCTGAGGAGGCAGAGACAGTGGATCCCTGGGGCCCTCCAGCTGGCCAGCCAAAACAAACAGACGAGCCCTATGTCCCCGTGAGAGACCCCATCTCAGAAACCATGCTGGACACCCCTGAGGAACTGTGGCTGAGGCTGCCCTCTGGCCCCCATCTGAATGCCTGTGCACATACACGGGCACACGAGTGGCCACATGCACACACCCGAACACACACATGCACTCAGATGTCCAAGGTGGAAGTCTCAGTCCCAGGGCTTGCCCAGAGCGAGGTACGTACGCACCCAGGGTTCTCCGCTGAAGAGCTCTTGCCTTCTCTGCCAGAGTAGGGGTTTCAGCTGAGTTCCCACAGGAGCTGTGTGGAGGCTGGCAAGGGAGCTCAGGAGATGATGGTGTCTGCCAGTTCCCTTGGTTAGATCCTCTCGGCATGGCCAACTTCAAGCCATCCATGGAAGGTCACCAAAGGTGGGCGTGGGACAGACGCACTTGGCTGACCCTCGTGAGGCCCTGCCAGCCAGCGCCAGCATCTCCTTCTAGCTACAAGGGCAGATGAAAATTCCTGGAGGGGGCTCTGGGCTCCCTGTTTGGCCCCTGTTTCTAACAGAGCCCCTTACTTCATTATGTCTTGATTATTCGTCTGGGTCCCCGCAAAGATCTCAGTAGAGGGCTGAGTCCTATGGCAAGTCACCCCCTGTGAACTCTTACACATACACGTGCATGCGCATGCACACACCAGTGCAGTCCATCCCCAGCTCCTGTGCTGGCTTCTTTTATCAAGTCTTCTAAGCACAGTAAACAAGACACCTCCCCTTTCCTTCTCACTGTTCTTTATGTCATCTGCAAGGACAGGGAGGTGAGGTCATGATCCCATTTTACAGGAATGAAAACTGAGGCTATACCCAGCTACCCTCAGTCCTTTTCTCTATTGCTGGAACATCTTGTGTTTGGCTCAGGCCACTTCTATGCCATCAGGGCCCAGCAAAATGCCTGGTGTTTAGTAAACATTTGATATGATGACCCGTTGGCAAAGGAGGAAGTGGGAAATATAACTAGGACGGTGGCTTGTGTGTGAGGCTCCGGGTTCCATGCCCAGCACTGTAAAAACAATAGAGAGAGCACGAGAGGCTTGCCCAGCCCTTGCACGGACTATGAAGGAGACCAGCCCAGTGTGAATGGTGACTGGTGTCTACACCCTAAGCTTGGCAGGAAACCTTCCTGAAAAAGGAAAGCAGGGTGTGTCGCTCCCTCACCCCGGATGTGTTCTCTTTAAACAGGAGAAGGGGCGTGGTTGTGGGTTCTTTTTATTTCTTTGTTCATTTGAAACAAAGCCCAGGTTGACCTTGAACTCATGGCCATCCTCCTGCCTTAGCCTCATGGGTGCAGGAATTACAAGTATGAGCGCCACCATGTCCACATATCCAGTTTAATTCCACCCCGCCCCCCCCATTCTGGAAGCCGGACCCAGGACTTCCATGCACGCTGGACTCTCCTGCATCTCTGGCCCAGCAGCTTTAAGCTCCTGAGGTTGGGACTTACTTCCAGCATCTGAGTTCCCAGGGGGACCTCTCAGGAAGCAGGCCAAAGTGTAGCGAGGCATCGGAGACACCGGGGCCCAGGCTGACGCCGTCCTGTCTCTTGCAGGTCTTCTGATGCTGATTGGCTGGGTGCAAGGCAAGCCCCTTCTCAGCATGTTCACTATCGGGGTCAGGTGCGTTGTCTAGGCTCCCAGGCCCTTCCCTGGCATCCCTGGCAGGGCAGGGGGCAGGGCAGGCTGGGATGGGGGAGACCCATCTCCAGTGGCGTGTGGGAGGGTGCACTGTATAGAGCATGGGGTCCCCTTCTCATCTCTCTTTGCTGTGAGTTTGGTTGGGACGATCTGGCTGAGGGCTGGGCCATCCAGCAGCCTGCCCGGATAAGATTGCGCCTCCAACACGTCCACGGCATGACCTTCGTCGGTTTCTAGAACCTGTGACTGAACGCCTGAGGAGAGGAAGTAGAGTGGCAACAACTTATTTTGGCCCAGGATTTCAGATGGTTCTGCCCATGGTCACCTGGCTCCTGCACTCAGCAGGACAGGATGGTGGGAGACGGAGCAGGCCAGAGCTCCTCCTGGCAGCAGAAAGCAGGGAGACCTGTGGGTGCTCCTGGCTCTCTCTCCTCCCCTTTCCTTCTGTCTGGGCCCTTTGGGATGGCACCGCCCGCACACAAGCTGGGTCTCTCCGTTAGTCAGTCCTCTCTCACGTGCCCAGAGCCAAGCTTTGCTAATCTGTCTGCAATTTCTCCATCCAATCAAGCGGACAGTCATACGGGCCAGGGTGTAGCTCAGTGATGGAGTATCACCTGGCACGAGAAAGGCTCTGGCTTCCATCCGCACACTGCAAAAGATAGCGTGGTACCTCACCTTGATTTGATTACACCTGCAAGGACCCTGTTCTCAGATAAGGTCAGCCATACATCCAGGGTTAGGACCTAGAAGAGTCAATCTCTCTGTCGCTGTCTAAGACAGATTCTCATGCAGCCCAAGCTGGCTCTAAGGATGGCCTCGAACTTTCGATCACCCTGTATGTACCTGGTTTATGCATTATTGGGAATTAAACCCAGGGTTTTGGGTACCCAGGAGTGGACACCTGGATCTCCTGATGCTGGAAGCAGGAGCAGGAACTGAACACAGGATCCTAGCTGATCCACAAGGTCACATGGGCTCCATCTTACAAGTGGGGATACTGAGGTTCGGGCTCTGTAATTGCCCATGGCTACAGAATCCAGGAGCGGAGAATGGACTTTGAACCACCCCTCACAGTTCCTTTGGGCAGGACGGGATCCTTTACTTGCTAAGGTTCTGTTCCCACCCTTGGCAGCTAGCCATCGGCCCACAAATATTGGCTGAGCATTGGAGGGCTATCTGTGACACCATCCTGACCGAGACACTGACCTGGGCCCTCCTGGGGTTTTTAGGGTGTTGGAGAAAGTGAACATGATTTAAGTGTGGGTCAGCAGCACAGTTACAGCATGGCATGCGTGCTATATTGACATCCCATGGGAAATGCCGCCTGGGAGAGAGACTGAGAGGCAGGCCGAAGGGAAGGTGTCCAAGGACGTTCTCTATGTAATACTGAGAAGGAGCCAGGTATGGCAATAGCAGGATGGGGCAACAGGCAGGTACGAAGGCCCTGGGTGGGACAGAGCATGGTGGATCAGTGCAGCCAGGAGACCATGGACCCTGAGACTGTCTCTAACAAGCTCCCAGGAGTGCCAAAGTACCTGTCCCAGGGCGCACTCGGCAGCTGGGACTATAACCCCCCAGCCAGGCTCCAGCACAAGCAAAACAGGGGTGCAAGTCTCAACACCCCAACAGTGTCCTAGTGGTAAAGCCGTTGGGGGGGTGTGGGACTCTGAGACTTGAGGGGCTGATGAAGTCAGCAGAGGCCGCAGGGGTCAAGATGTTTAACCCCCGCCCACCCGCAGAAGGTGCAGCCCAGCCATTGGAGCTCGGAGGGAGGCGCGGGGCTTGCCCGCGAGCACACAGGCCCTGAGTCTCATGCCCACCACCACACGCAAAAACTCACTCTTTTATATTTTCTTCCCTCTTCTAAACCATCAACATTCCAGGAGCCAAAAAAAGACATGATGCTTGAAGGATGAAGCACAGAACTCCAGCGCCTACATTAACCCTTTCCCCATGGGCTCATGGTGCCCACGGACAAAATTCCGTTCCCTTCCCTGGGACATCAAATAGGAAAAAAAAAAAACCTTTGGGCTTTTGTGATAGATGAGTCGCCCCAAACCACTGAACCGGAAGGTAGAAATGGAAGAACCAACAAGGAGACTTTCCAAAATAAATAAAAACGGAGAGTCGTTCTTCTAAAATCTTTACCTCAGGCCCTGGTGGCCGGAGAGTTATTAAAGATGAGGCAAGGAACTTGCTCTTCCTGGTCTCTCCCAATCTCTATTAGTTTGGGGATTAATTTTTATTGATATGAACATGTCCAGGTGTGCACACGATGCCTGCCCCTTGATACATGGGTCGTCCTCCTCATAATCTAATGTAAATGTTTGCCTAGCTGGTCTGGCCAGCCCAGGCCGTAAAACCAAGGAAGCTAGCTTTGCCGTCACCATGGAAACTGGCCCCAGCTCCTTGGCCAAATTAAGTAATCTTGGTTTATGTAACTTGCCTCTGAATGGCCCATTGTCTCCGGGTGAAAGGTCACTATTCATATTCTATCTCTCTCTTTTGTGTTTTTTAACATCAGGGTCTGGCCTCACACTCAGGGTGATCCCCCTGACTCTACCTCCTGAGTGCTGGGATCACAGTCACTAGGCTGGGCCAGAAGGCTGCTCACACCAGTGTGACCAGAAAGCACATACTACAACACACACACCACCGCTGGGTTATTTCACATTCATTTACTTGCGTGTGGGGTGCACACATGACAGTGCGTGGACGGACGTCAGGGGACGAACTGCAGGAGTCAGTCCCCTCCTCCCACCGTGTGAGTCCCAGGGAAGGCGCTAAGTAGCCAGGGCTTGGTGGCCAGTATCTTTACCACCTGAGCCATTTCGCAAGCCTCTCTCCTTTCTCAGTGGGACACCAATCATGATGGCCATTACCATTTAATGCAGTGAACTACCACCCACGGGTGATGAGGGCCCATGGCCTCCACCAGTCTCCCTGACTATTCACCAGCTGGAGCCGAACTCCTCCGCTGCACCCGGCCAGTAAGGGCCAGGTACTCATGGGTATTTGTGAGTCCACATCTGTCCCTTTAGCACGTACCCACTGAACGCCCCTGCCTGAAGACTCTACAGAGGCGAAGAGGCTGCCCGTGCATGAATGTAGCCAGCTTGAACTCTTTCATATTTTTAATTGCTGTTGCCGATGTCCAGGTCCCTGTGGGGCTGGAGACGCGCTCTATTGGTAGAGCACCTACCTAGCATGCATGAAGCCCCGGGTTCCACCCCAGCACCACAGCAGCCAGGGGTGGTTGCTTGTGAGGTGGAGGAAGTAACATCAAGGTTAGCTTTAGCTTTACAGTGAGCTCAAGGCCAGCCTGAGCTACATGAGACTCTGTCTTGTAAAATATAGTCACTGTATTAAAATGGCACCTGCGCTCCAGCTCCCTGGGAAGGACAGTTGCCCTGACAATACTCTTATCCCAGACCTCTGCTGAACATTTGCTTTAGGCAGGGCAGGCCTGGGGGTCACGTGCTCAGCATGGCTGGGACTGGCCCCTCTCTTATCTTGAATGTGGCTTCTCAGGTTATAGTTTGTCCTGTCACTTCCCCAAGTAGTAGTCCCTTTCTAGAAATTACTGTGGGCAGTTCCCTCTAATGAAAATATTTGAGCGTTCACTGTGGTTACGATTCTCCACCTCCACTATAGACTTGGCAGGGGGAGGGGAGTGGCCAGCTTCTCGCAAACTCTCAGCTTGGGGTTCACAGTACTGGAGGGGGTGGTAATGAAGTGAGCAGACATTAGGCCTGCCCTGTTGGGGAGGATCTGCCATGGGGTTGGGGTGGGAGGTCTCCTCTGCTTCGGTTTCTTTGGCATCCACCAGAAAAATATCTAAACCATTAGCCAGTGACAACCGAGATTCAAGGGACCCAGAGAAAAGCCTGAATGCCAAAAGCCTGCCACTTCCACTAGTTCCCAACTCTGCAGTTGCTAAGTGCTTCCCAAGGAACTCTCATCTCTAATAAATGAGAATGGTTGAAATGCAAAATAACTTAGCAGGCATGAATTCTCACTAAGGTGTGACTGCCTGACTGGCGAGGTCCTGCCCCAAGTCAGAGGCATAGTTTACCAGGGAAGAGGTCAGGCCAGAAGGAGGCACGTCCATCATGGAATCGGAGATTGAATAGAATGTTCGCCAGGGACCAAAGGCAAGCTTCCCTAGGTGACAGTGTCATTAGCAATGCCCGTTGAGATTCGTATCACCCTTTGGTGTGTTAAGTCTGGTTCAATTTTTCTACGCAGCCTGGCTGTGGCGGCCATCCCAGAGGGACTGCCCATCGTTGTCATGGTGACGCTGGTCCTGGGGGTGCTGCGGATGGCTAAGAAGAGGGTCATTGTGAAGAAGCTGCCCATTGTGGAGACTCTTGGTGAGGGTTCTCCCTGCAATGCAGACTGAGTCAGGTGGAGGGGTGGGGGTGGGGTTGCTCACGCTCAGAGTGTTGCAGGAATCATCTCTCTAATCCTCTCTCCTCATGGTACCAGGCTGCTGTAATGTCATCTGCTCTGACAAGACAGGCACCCTGACAGCCAATGAAATGACAGCCACCCAGCTCATCACATCGGACGGGTTCCACGCCGAGGTGAGCCTTGAGCTATCTCACAAGGCAGGAGACCAATGTGTGCCTGCCAGCCCTTCTCCTGCCCTGAGAAGTTACATGGAGTCTTCTAGAACAGCAAGGGCCTAAGAAAGTATTGTGACCAATTTAAGATGGCTTCTTTGATTTTTTAACTATTAAATTTTATTTTTTATATTTGTGCAAGATGCAGCCTAGGGTCTCCCCATTGCTGGACAGGCACTGTACTACTGAACCACACTCATTCGTGTGGCACCCCGCCTTTGTGGTGCTGGGATTGCCTGCTTGCGCATGCGGGGTAAACACTCTCCCGCTGAGCTGTATTACCCAGCTCCCTCTTTACTTTTCATTTCCAGACAAGGTCTTACTCTGTACCTAGGCTGACTTTGAACTTGAGATGCACCTGCTTCAGCCCCTCCAGTCGCTAGCATTGCAGGCTTGGACCACTGGAAATTGTGGTAATAGCTTCTTGTCTTCGCTTCCAGCATGCTGGTATTTCCAGGCATGAGTCACCACACCCAGCTCATTACAAAATTTAAAAGCTACAGAAGTACCTGTCACCACCCATGACAAACTGATCCTGAGTCTCTGCTTGTGTTTCTGTCTCTCACGTGTACGGTTGCATGCTCCCACGAGAAGCAATCTTGTGTCTGGATATTTTTTCCACAGAGTTTTCCAGAGCAAAGGATCAGCAAATGGGGGCCACAGGCCATGGCCCGCTATTGGCAATACAATTATCTTCTCTCTTTTTTTTTCTTTTTAAAGATTGTTTATGTGTTTGTCTATATGCCTGTGTGCTGGTGTTTGCACCATGCAGTGCCCTTGGAGGCCAGAAGAGGGCGTCGGATCCCCTGAAGCTGGAGTTATAAGCAGTTTGGAGCCATCTAGTGATGGTGCTGGGAACTGAACATGGGTCCTCTACAAAACTAACCTTAACCACTGGGCCACCTCTCCGACCCCTCAGTAACACTTGTGCCCGTCTGCAAACATTTCATGGCCAGTTGCTTCTCAGCCCCAGACGGCACTGTCTTGATTGATAAAGGTTTATGAGCTGCAGAGGCCTTAGGGAATGACTTCTCCCAAGTCCTCTCAGTTTGCACCTTAGCTTGTGTGGCCCTCGTGTGGCCAGAGCCTCCACCGGGACTGCCTACAGCAGTTTGTCATAGTGCAGCCTCTGCTGTCAGGGAGAAGTCCTGGGCCGCAGACAGTCTGCAGGGTCATCCTCCTGTGCAGGCTCCTAGGAGAGGGAACGTGTGCCGTCCAGGCTTTGGGGGTTCTTGATATACCCAACTTGTGCCGTGTCCTTCCAGGTCAGTGGAGTCGGGTATGGCGGTGAAGGCTCTGTGTGTCTCCTCCCATCCAGGGAAGTAATCAAGGGATTCAGCAATGTCTCCTTGGGGAAGCTGGTGGAGGTGAGTGCTGAGTGGCCATGGTGGGGCAGTGTGCGACTTGCCTGAAAGGAAGGCGGTGATTGAGTGACCTCAGGCTGCCACAGCTTCCCACGTGATCCTCGTGATCGTCGGCTGGATGGGACGGAGGAGGGGGAAGGGAAGATGGAGCCTTTGCTGTCTACCACCTCCAGGGGGCCGGGCTCGTGGGTGGGGATCCTTGCTCTATCAAGGTTGGCATGTTCATGCTGGGCGTGCACCTCCTCCTCCACATAAGTCATCAACCCTTCCAGCTGGCAGGTGGCCCCCGGGAAGCCAGAGTCTGCTGCCCAGGTGGACCCTGCTCGGCTGCCTTCCCTCCCCTCAGCCCCCTCAGCTCCAACCTTATAGATTCAGAGAAGCCACCAGAGGACTGAGCTCGGCCTCCAGGGTGGCAGGGAAGAGGTGTCGCCCACTCTCCGCCAGTCTCTAGATTTCCTCTAAGCTAGCTGTGTACTGCAGACACCTCCTAAGCCTGGGGCTTGGGGATGCCCGCTCCTCCTCCCGTGCACACCCACCGCCACCCTCCAGAGCACGGTATCACCCCAAGTGGAGACCCAGTAGCAGTCTGTCACCCTACCACCCCACCTCAGACCCCAGTCCTCCTAATCCTTCACCCAGTGCTCCCCTACGACAGCCTTTGGAACCAACACTCCCCCTAAGCCATTTCCCAGCCTGATAGTCCAGGCCTGACCTTCCAGCTACTCGGAAAGCTAAAGCAGGAGGATTGCAAGTTCAAGGCTAGCCTGGGAAACTTAGCAAGCCCTATCTCAAAATGAAAAACCAAAAAGCAATCCTGGGGTGCAGTTCAGTGGCAGAAGGCTTGCCCGACGTGTGAGAGGCCCTGAGTTCAATGCCAGAAGATGGGGCGAGGAGGGGACCGGGCCGGAGGAAGGAACAGAGCGGGGAGGAGGGGGTAGAGAACACACCCTTGTGTGTTTGTAAGACACTGACTTATTTGAAGGAAGCTCCTGTAGCCCAGCCCAGCTCTAAGGTCAGGCTGCAGTGTCCAACCTCTTCCTGGGGTGAGTGAGCCCAGGGCCCGGGTGCTGCTTCCCAATACTGACTGCAGATATCCCAACCCCCTTCAGGCGGGCTGCGTTGCCAACAACGCTATCATCAGGAAGAACACCGTGATGGGACAACCCACAGAAGGGGCTTTGGTGGTGCTGGCCATGAAGGTAAGAGTCTGGGAGAGGGCATCAGTGTCCTCGTGACTCTCCACTTGTGCCCTTGAGACAGGGTCTCTCACTGGCAGCCAGGAGGCCTCAGCCATCTTCCTGCTACCCATCCCTCCCCCGCAGTACTGAGGTGACAGGCACACATAACCGCTTGCTGGCCTAGAAGTTTCGGTTCCAGAAGGAGGAGAGCTCCTGCCAGGAGCCACAGCAAACATTCCATTGATCTGGGAGCTCAGACTTCCCTCCGACCACTTTGGGCTTCTCATGCCCGGAAGTCATCAGACCGAGAAAGTAAACAGCGTTAGGAAGGATGATTGGTCCAAATTGCCGAGGGGAAACTGGATTGCTTCTTCACAATGGGGGTTAAAAACAGATGTATGTCTAGAATACAGGCGGTCCTTTAGGGCGTCTCTTGGTTCTGCCATGACCTGTGAGTAGAGTCAAAGGGGAAACTACAACAGCCTGATCCACGCAGGATGACGAAGGGCACAGACCTGTCTGAGTGGGTCCGTCCTCCAAGAAAAGGAGCCAAGACCCAGTGAGGCGCTTGCTGAGGGCAGAGGAAAGACAGAATGGATAGGAGAGGAACATAGTTATAGTTACAAATACCAGCTAAGACCACGTGACCAGCTGCAGAAACAGGGATTATAACTGACATCAACACTGTGTTATATACTTTGTTAAGAATGTGTTAGTCGACATATATACACTTACACAACGCAGACATCTATGCTTTCTTTCCTCTCTTTTTCATGCAATTATTTTGATTGTATCTGTTTTGTTCTTTTAGAGAGCCTGATCAATACACATGGGTTCTGGGGATTTGAACCCAGGTCCTCATGTTTGCACAGCAAGCCCTCTTACCTGTTGAGCCATCTCTCCCCAGTCCTAGATATTATTTTCCTGACCCTCCTACCAATCCTTTACATCGCTGTCAAAGTTTATTACTTAGTTTTCAGTGCTGAGAATGGAACCAGAGCATCGTGTCTGGCTGGGCCACACTCCATCCCTTTTTTTCTTTGAGAAATGCCCCTGCTGTGTGGCCCAGGTTGGCCTTGAACTCACAATCCTGTCTCAGCCTCTGAGTAGCTATGGTTACAGGCATGTGCCATCACACGCTGCCCTCTATCACATCTCAGTGGTCTGTGAACTTCTCCACAATCAAACATCTGTTCACCCCAGAGAGGGCACCCACAGAGAGAAGCAATATCACCCAAGCCCAGCTCGGTGGGTGAATGAGTTCATTGGATTTGCTCAAAGTAGCATGGTGACCCCGAATAGCCGGATCCCTGCAAAGCCTAAGCCAACATGGGTGCTGATGCTCCCTGAGCTGCAGAGATGGTGCCCACCCCAACCTAGTGTGCCTCCTGCGCCCCCTGCAGGGAGCCTTCCGCTTTCGGAATACTCTAACACGTCATGTTCCTGCTCCACCCCAATTGCAGTTGGGTGGGATTGAGGAGGTGGCTAAAATCCCGGATGAGGAGGTGAGGGTCTGATGCCCATCCTACCCCTTCTCCTGAGGGCATGCCAACAGGCCCCACCTTGAGGGTCTCATGGGATGACTTGCAGCCACTCTGATGAAGATACTGATGACTGCCCTTCTCAGAGGACAGCATTCCCCAACGGCCGTTCACTACTGTGGGGGCTGCGCACATCTGTGATTTGTCAGGGGGTGGGGCGTGGTGACGCATGCCTTTAGTCCCAGCACTGGGGAAGCAAAGCCTGGCAGAGCTCTGTGAGTATAGAGCCAACCTGATCTACAATAGCACATCTTGGGCCAGCCAGGGCTACAGAGGGATACCCTGTCTCACCACGGGGCAGCGTCCTCCCCAAAGCGTTCGCACTTGTACCACCTTCCCTGGAATTCTGGAGCTCCTTTCCCTCCCACCCTGTCTGATGCATGAGATGCCTGCCTGATGCGGGTTTGCTTTTGGAAAACTGAGTTTTGAGCTGGTGACCAGTAGACCCCAAAGTCATGGAAGACCACACAGGTAGACGACCCTGCTGCCCCTTCCCAAACGACCTTTGTTCCCCCAGAAGATTCTAAAGGAGCTGAGGCAAAGGCTTGGTTCTGGGACAAGAGAAAAGAAACCGTCTTCCTGCGTGAGACCTCTGAAAACAGGCAGCCCTCCTGCCGCCATCGCCTGGGTTTCTGTAGTTCGGACGCTGATTTACAGGACGGAACTTAGCACACAGCCTGGCTTGGGATGACTCTGAAAACACCCCATCTTATACCCTAGATGAACTTAGACGGCATCAGAGACTCCTACACACGGAGAAAAGAGATTCCTTTCAGCTCAGAGCAGAAGTGGATGGCAGTGAGGTGTAGCCCGAAGAACGAGGTGAGCTCGACTTTGCCGAGACCGGTCTGGAACTGTGGAGTCTCCCGCCTCCGTGCCTGAGACCTGGGATGACAGGAATGCACCGTGTCTGTGCTAGCCTCCCTCCCTCACACCTAAATAGGGTGCAGACCAGACCTGGGGGGGGGGTGACATGCCTAACACTTTCCAGGGGTTTCCAAACAGGAAGGTGACAGTCATGACCCATGGCATTCTGACCCCGCTGCATCTGTCCCCTGGGGATTAGCAGTGTGGGATCTCAGGTTCCTCCTGACCCGCACTGGAAAGTTCATGCATGGACCCAGGAACTTGCACGTTTTGGGGGTTCCGGAATGGGCTCGTGTGAGGCAGCTGTCTATGCAGCAGGAAAGCACCCCAATGACTGTTGATATTTTTCTCTTCCGAGGATGGGGAAGACATTTACTTCATGAAGGGGGCCTTTGAGGAAGTGATCCATCACTGCACCATGTATAACAATGGGGGCATCCCCCTGCCTCTGACACCCCAACAGAAGTCCTCTTGCCTGCAGGAAGAGAAGAAGATGGGGTCCCATGGCCTGCGGGGTTGGTGGCATGCCCCGTTCCCCTGTCCCCTAGGGCTTTGAGTTTGCCTGTACTGCTACTGGGGTGCATGAGAATGGAGTACTGGGAGAATCTGCCACCAGCCAGAATGGCAGGCAGGGGGTGGGCTGACAGCAGTGCCCAGCGTGAAACTTCACAGTCAGGATAAAGTGCCTAGTCACTCCTAGCCACCCATGACCCTGCTAATCCAGGTGTGGCTTGGTTCATGGAAGGGTGTTGCTTGCCAAGTTCTCTAGGGCATATGGAGTTTGTGCCATGGACACTAATTTCAGGCTCTATTTCACTCCCTGCCTCCTGCCACAGAAACCTAGAACTCTCTGATGAGGGGAGACTGTACAGTTTTCTGAGCTGCAGGATCAATGTCTTCCCTATTGGGCTGATGCTAAGACCCTTGTGCCATTTGATGCCCTGTCCCTTGTTGGAGAAAAATCTCAAAACACTCTGGGATACTTGGATTCCATGGGGTAGGGGTAGGAGAGGCGCTGGGCTCACCCTATCCGTTACCTCGACCTCCCCGCTCTGGGGACAGATGACTGTGCACTGTGCCCATAGCAGGCAAGGCTGGTCCCAGGTGCCAGTCTGCTGTCTCCCAGGGGCTGCAGCACAAGGGCAACCTGCCTTGCGCCACCAGACCTATTCTCCACACCCCTCCCTCCACGCACCTGTGCCTCTCTGAGGATCACAGTAGAGCTTGCTAGGACCAAAGATGGTCCCTGGCCCCCAGCAACCTGTCCTTGTGTCTCACAGTGCTGGCCCTGGCGTCTGGGCCCGAGCTGGGGAGACTGACATTCCTGGGTCTCGTGGGCATCATCGACCCCCCGAGGGCCGGCGTGAAGGAAGCGGTCCAGGTCCTCTCCGAGTCGGGTGTGTCTGTGAAGATGGTGACCGGAGATGCTCTGGAGACCGCCATGGCCATAGGTACCCAGGGGAGGGGCCAGGAGTGAAGGCCCTCACACCCAGCTGGAAGGGCTCTGAGCTGTGTAGACCAGTGCTCCCTGCTCCACCTTGAGTCCAAAAGGAAGAAAGTCCACATGTAAACTGAGGACCTACTATGTGTTCAGGGGATTTTTCAACTGTGATCTTGCTGCATGGGTGGCATCCCACACCGTGTGGTTCCAGGCTGGCTTCCTCCATGACAAGTCATAAGAACCACTCTGACCCTAAAGTCTCCTCATCGGCGGTGGGCTGGCAGGCCTCCTCTGCCTCCTCCAATCATTACTGTTAAAAGGTGCCATGTTGGCTTTGTCCCGATGAACCCGGTTCTGTAAGGTCACAGGCCAGAGGACCAGAGCCCTCGTGTGAGGCGGCAGTGACACCATTTCCCTGCAGTGTAGCCTCAGGGGAGCCAGTTTCCACATAGTCTCCTTGTCATGGGTCACTATAGGTTGACCGTGGTTATGTCCGACACTGTGAGACAGGGGCTAAAGTCGGGTGTGTCGTGTTCTGGGTGGGACAGGTCCACAGTTCAGGCCTTAGAGCTGCTCCTCAGCCCTGATTCTCCCAAAGGAAGGACCATCGGCCTGTGCAACGAGAAGCTGAACACTATGTCCGGGGAGGATGTGGAGGGCATGGAGCAGGGCGCACTGGCAGCCCGAGTGAGGCAGGTGCGTTCTCCCGGAGGCCGACGGGCGGGGATGGGGGAGTCCTCTAGCTCCCATGTCCTCTGATGGCTCTTTGACTCCCCTGCCAGGTGTCTATATTCTTCAGGACCAGCCCAAAGCACAAGGTTAAAATCATAAAGGTAACTGGGCTGAATGACAGGGGCCATCCCGGGTGGGACCATCCAAGGCTCTCAGCTGGCCTGGCCTTAGCTTTCTTCTCTAGGATCTAGACAGTTGCATGCATCCCATGTACCCATCCCTACTTACAGGCCAGAATGTTATCACATGTTTAGCCACAAAGGATGCTGGGAAATGTCATCTCTAGTGGGATGGGCATTTCATAGCTAAACAGGGGTTGGCCCTATTATATGGAGTTGTGGGGAAGCTGGGAACCACTGACCACAGACACTGGAAACGGCAGTAGGAATTAGACAGTTACTGTAAAGGGAAAATATTCAAATGGAAGCCTGGGTCCTTGGCATCTTTCTCTGTAGTTGCCTCAGTTTCCCCATCTGTAAAATGAGGATATGATTGATGATATCAGCTCAGTCACAAGGGTGGTGGGATGACGGGAACAAGGCTCGAGGCACATGGTACCCACATGATACCCAGCGTAGTTTCTTTGTTAACCAGAAACCTGGTTAACATCTGTTAACATCTGTGTTTTTGACTATGGGTGCACACATGCCACAGTGTGTGTGTGGAGGTCACATGACAACTGTGGGAACCACTTCTCTCCTATAGATCAGGTGGGTGCTGAGAATCAAACTCAGGTCGTCAAGATCGACGCCAAGCTCCCTTACCTGATGATGCATCTTGCCCCCCAGAGACATGGCTTAATCCACTGGTCACTAACAGCAGCTTTTACAAGGCACATCTGTTGTCCTAGTTGGGGTCTCACAACCTTTGAGGCCAGGACGGTGGCTCCCACTTGCTTTGCTGATGAAGAAGCTAAGGCTGAGTAGTTCAGGGCCACACCCAACTCTCAGAGCCACCGCAGTAAAGCTCCTCGGCCAGCTGACCCCAGTGTCCAGCAGGCGGGGGGTCTGCTGCCTCTGCGGTACACCAGGCAGGACCCCAGGAGAGGTCGAGAGGGTCCTCGGGCTGCAAGCCTCCATCACCTGCTCTTCCCAAAGGCATTGCAGGAGTCAGGGGCGATCGTGGCCATGACGGGAGATGGTGTGAATGACTCAGTAGCCCTGAAGTCTGCGGACATCGGGATCGCCATGGGGCAGACAGGGACAGACGTCAGCAAAGAGGCTGCCAACATGATTCTGGTGGATGATGACTTCTCCACCATTATGTGAGCTGCTATGATCAGCATCCCCAGGATGTTCTGTGGGGATATGAGGGGGCTTTCATGGGGTTCAGCTACATCCCAGGGGTCCGCATTTCAAGTGTATGGAGCTTCTCAAAGCAAGGTCCTGGGGCTATCCTGCCATCTGGGGATATAAAGAAAGCCTGGAGCCACTTGAATGGCCAGCCACAAGTGGCAGCTGTTAAAAATCATGTTTGGGGGCTGGAGAGATGACTCAGTTAGCAAAGTTCTTGGCCTGCAAGCATGGGGACCCGAGTTCGACACCCTGAGTCCACATGGAAATGCAGGCAGGGTGGTACAGGGGTGACCCTGTCGCTGTGCAGGGGACAGGAATACCCAGGGCTTGCCCGCCAGCCAGCCTGACCTGGTGGTGAGAGACCTTGTCTCAAAGGAGAGGACAGCCTCCCTGGGGTAACACCCAGGGTCGTCCCCTGGCCTCTGCACAAACAAAAGTCACAGTCGGGGGCTCAACAAAGAGGCACATACCTGTGGTTCCTGAACTCAGGAGGCGGAGGCAGGAGGATTGGAGTTGCCTTCCTCTGGATCCAGTTATAGCCAGCTCTAATTAACACTTCACTCTCAAGTAAGCCAGAGTACTCAGGGTGCAGAAGAGCATCGTGTTTTTAACAGCAGAGGCACCAACGTAGCAACGTTTCTCTGCTTTTAAAAACACTCTTCCAAGCATGATTTATTTTGTGTGTGTGTATGTGCAGCCCACAGACACGCCTGTAACCCTGCACTGTGAGGGGCAGAGGCAGGAATATCCTGGGGCTTGCTAGCTGCCACCTTTCTCCGGGCTCTGTGAAACTAGACTAGAAGGAGTAAGGCCGAGAGAGAACAGGAAGCCCACCGTGTTCTTACGGCCTCCACACACGCGTTCTGACACGTAACACACACCAGACAGACATGCAGATGACCGATGACGTCTCTGAACCTCCCTTTCTTGTTCTGCTTCCAGTGTGGGGCTTGGGTTTCTTCCATTCTGCTATGTCCAGCTCTGGGTATATCGTACTCTCAGCATCCCTGAGCATGGGCGGGGCCCGGCGCTCCAGGTGGGAGGGCTCACACACAGAATCGGAACAGAAGGGCTGGCATCCCCTCCTACCAGTGTGTGCCAGGTGTGCCAGCAAGGGTTGCCTGCACTGTGGCTGAGCCACCGCCCCCCAGGACCTCTCTGCCCACAGGCGCTCTCTCCTCCCTTTCAGGAGCGCGGTGGAGGAAGGCAAGGGCATCTTCTACAACATCAGGAACTTCGTCCGCTTCCAGCTGAGCACGTAAGCAGAGGCGGGCCATCCCTGCGTCGTCACTGGGCGCTGCGTGGGGTGCACGTGCTGATGGGCTGCCTGTCGCCCGTGTCCCAGGAGCATCGCGGCCCTGAGCCTCATCACGCTGTCCACTGTGTGCAACCTCCCCAGCCCCCTGAACGCCATGCAGATCCTCTGGGTGAACATCATCATGGATGGGCCACCGGCACAGAGGTGAGGCAGCAGAAGGGAGAGCCATGTGTGCTCCCTCTCGGAAAGGGATCCCCAGGCTGCTGGAGTCTGAGCAGCTTCTGGAAGGGCAGATGGAGCCTTCCTGGGACCCATGGCTCAGTCCTGCTATACAGTCAGGTCACCACCTCCAAGAAGTCCTCCCTGATCACCCTAAGAATGGCGGCTTTATCCTTGGGCGTCTGCCCTGCTTTTCCCTGAAGGGGAAAGTGTCATTGTTTTGATTGATTGGATCCATCCCCACTGTAGCTGGTTACCCTGGACTTGATGCACCTTGACCCTTAGGGCGGTACTTGCATGGTACAGATGCTCAGGAACTCATTGGTGCCACAGGAGTACATGGGAAGGGACGCTTGGGCTGGCTGCAGAGCAGAGAGACCGATGTGCCCGGAAGCCGGGGTTGCTTTGCACAGGGAGGTGTCATTCCAGGCGACACTGTAGTCATCTGCCATGGGACACAGAGCAGCAGGCCTGCTCCATTTCCCCAGACCCAGCAAGGGTGCGGCTTCCGCAAGGCTTCCTGCGTGTGACCCAGTTGGGTGGCTCCCAGGTCTCTACCCCATGTGCAGCTGGGCCCCCCTGCTGTTCCTGAGTGACAGCACTGGGTCCTGTTTCTCCAGGCCCCACTCAGGACCTGGTAATGGGAACTGCGTGGGGTTAACAGGCCCTGACATGGGGAAGGCCGAAGCCCAGTGCTTGCCAGGTGCTCTGGCCTCTCTGCATACAGATACTTGGAGACTTGGATGGAGCGCTGTCTGTGGTAGTCGCTGGGGACAAGAGCATCTCCGCTCACAGGCCACAACGTGGCGAGGCTGAGGCGTGGGTCCGTGCCAGGTGTCCCTTTTAAATTTTTGGTTTCGTGAGGTAGGCGCTCACTCTGTAGTTCAGGCTGGCTTGGGGAATCGCTATGTAACCCAAGCTGGCCTTGAACTCAGAAATGCTCCTGCCTCAGCTGCCCGAGAGCTGGGATGACAGGTGTGTGCCACCTGGCCCAGCTTCCAAGTGACCCATGCTACTTCAAACCTTCACCTGCCCGCCTTGTTCTGCACAGCCTGGGGGTAGAGCCTGTGGACAGAGACGCCCTGCGGAGGCCTCCTCGGAGCCTCAGGGACACGATCCTGAACAGAGCCCTGATCCTGAGAGTTCTCATGTCAGCTGCTGTCATCATAGGAGGGACCCTCTTCGTTTTCTGGAAAGAGGTGAGCAAGGCATGGCATTGGCTCGTTCGGGAACCGTTGGGGGGCCCTGGACACTGGAGACTGGGTGCTCTCTCCAAGGGAGAGAGACACACAGAGGAGAGCTCGGTGCTGTCAGAGGCCAGAGAATGGGTGGTGAGTGGAGATGCCAGGGGGGAGCGGGGGGAAGAAGTGTGTTGGGCCACATTCAGGGCCAGAGCACAGACAGCGAGTGCCTCTGAGGAAACTTCAGGGTCCCCTTACACTCCGAGACTATCTTAGCAGGGGTCAACTTTCATGGCCCATCGGGCCTACAAGCCTCAGACATGGTTATATATGTCCAAGAGGAGGAATTAGGCCGATCTGAACCACCTGGAAGGCTGAGGACCCCCACTGTGTTTAGACATGTCCTCCACGGCATCCTGCTGGGGGCTGGGGGGGAAGGGGTGTACACAGAACGGAGCTGTGTTCCAGCCTGGAGAGGATTCCATCAGGCTTGGGGATGCTGATGCAAAGACCACCTGGAACCTTACACCCACAAATCCATCTCATTTGGGCTCTGGCCAGTCCCTGCGATGAGCTAGCCCGGGCAGACATGGCTATGCTGATCAGATGCTCTAACTACGCCGCATTGTTTTTGGGGTCAGCTGTCCACACGCCTCACGGGACGTGGGTTCCGGTCTGTGGGTTTGTGTGTGGCTGGGCCTTCAAGGCAGTTACCCCCTAGGAGAGGGTGCCCTTCCCACCTATGCTCTCACACTCCTGGTAATGCTCTCCAGGGGTGGGAGTCCCCCAGGGCCAGCACAGAAGCATGGCACAGAGCCGGCTTTTAGGGTACACCTCCAGGGTTGAGCTGACCAGTGATCCTCGGGCAGCACCCACAGGCCACCCCTGGCACACTGACTGTACCCCTCAGCTCTAAGGCAGGGGGTCCCCACCCCCCTCTGTCATGAGCATGCCTGTGTACTGGATTCCAGATCCCAGAGAATGGGACCAGCACCCCACGCACCACCACCATGGCCTTCACCTGCTTCGTGTTTTTCGACCTCTTCAATGCTCTAAGCTGCCGCTCTCAGGTAAGCATGGCTGGGCCCTGCCCCAAGCCCCACCCCTGTGGAACGATGACAGGGGGCCCGGTGGATGAGGACACTGTCCCACTGCCTCTCTGCATTCTTGGCAAAGTTTTGGGTAGCCGGGTGCAGGGACCACTTTCAAGCCCCAAGTGACCCGAGGTCCAACACACTTCAGCACCTGCCATTCTGTCTAGGCACAGACCGCACGGTGTCCCTGGGACACAGCGGCTGAACCCACACTGTGCACAGCCCACCCATACCCCTCCTCCCACAGACCAAACTGATAATTGAGATCGGCTTTTTCCGGAACCGCATGTTCCTGTACTCGGTCCTTGGGTCCCTCCTCGGGCAGCTGGCTGTGATCTATACCCCACCCCTGCAGAAGGTCTTCCAGACAGAAAACCTGGGAGCAATCGGTGAGTTACGAGAACAGAAACAAGTGGTCACCTGATGTAGTTTTTAAAATCCCTCGGTGGCTTCCTGGTCCCGTGATGTAGTTCCGGGCCCTCTGGGAGAGAAGCCACAGGGCGTGGGTCTATGGCAGGTCCATCTGGTTCTCAGAGAACTTTGAGCCTGCGAAAATGTACAGAATTCTCGGGAGACCACAGCAGGGGGCGTGACTCAACTTTATTGGGGGAACAGGGTTATATATATAGCCAGAAGAAGGGTCTCTGGTGTCCAGGGACATCATAGGAAACCCATAGGCTTAGAATATTGGAGGTCGCAGCCTGGATCTAGGTATTTTCCAGGGACCAGAGGGAGAGACCTTATATAGTTATGTAGGGAGAAGTGCTACAGCTCCAGATAAATAGTTCTGCCAGGTCGCATCCCTTCGAAGGGGCGGTGCCTTGCTGTGAGCAGGCAGCATAGCTTGTGGCCTGTCAGAGCTGCGGAGGGGAGGGGCCAAACGCCTGCTGCTATCAGAATGAGAGTTCCAGGGTTCTAGGCATGCCTTCTACCTCACCTCAGCTCCAGGACAGTCCCACAACCTGAGACCAGCTGGGGTGGAGCTGTGGGGTGAAATGGTAGGAGCCATCCTGGAAAGACGGGCAGGTCCAAGGTATCTGCTCTGTCACATAGGACAGAAAGACGGCACACAGACACAGAGAACACAAGGAAGCCCAGAAAGAGGCTTTTCCGCTGAGAGTGGGGCCCGGGGCTAGGACTGGGTAGCAGCATCTTGAACCTCAGGACACAAACTGTCCTGGGGTTTAGCATGGCTTGACTGGGACTGGTATGACTTTGACAGGAGCTTATCTGAGCTGGGCCATCTGACAGCTCTTGCTGAAAGGGACATAATTTACCATCCAGGGCTGCCCAAAAATTACTTGTGTGCATGCCCTGCTCTAGAGCCCGAGATTCCCCCACAGCCGGACAGGAGCGTGGACAGTTCATAGGCCTGTGGGGACAGGTCCTGCAGAGACACTAGCCCAAGGGCAGCAGTTGCAAGGTCCCCATTTTTCCTTCTGTCCTAAGCTGGTCCTTGGCCGCCTCTACCCAGGAACGGAGGACAGAGGGTCAGCTCCCAGACCCAGTACAGAGCAGGCCACTGCTACAACACAGCGTACTACAGGCCCCAGATAGCTACTTTGGTGTGAAAAATATGTAGATGGAGCACTTGAGACCTGGACAAGGCCAGGATGGATACCCCTCCCAGCGTTCTAAATCAGTGTCCCTGTGGGGCCCCAGTGAGTGCCATGCAGAGAAAAGAACCCCAGGAGCTGGGGAGCTGGGTCATCGTGAGGATCCAGGTTTGGTACCCAGAATCTGTGCAGAAGTAATGCCAGTGCTGGGGGTGGGGGCCAAAGCAGGAGACTTCTGGGACTCAGTGGCCAGTCCAGCTGAAAATGGTGAGCTCCAGGTTCAGTTGAGAGATGCTGTCTCAAAAACGTAAGGTAAAAAGCAGAAGACACCGAGTGTCAATCCCTGACCTCCGCCTGCACGCTCCGGCAAACCCACACACAAAGGAAGCCCTGGGCTGGGGCTGTAGCTCTGTTGATAGAGCCCTTGGTTAGCACACACATCATCCTGGGCTCCGTCCCCAGCACCACGTAACAGGCATCATGGTGCACACCTGTAATCCTGCCACAGGCACTGGATAAAAGTTCGATGCTAGCCTGAACTATGTGAGACCCTATCTCAGAAAGGCAATGAGCCCACAGACAAGTTTCTAAGTAGCCTTTCCCACGGTGGGGAAGGAAGTCGGCTTACCAAAGCCATGGTGACTTGTTTGGTGACTTGTTTGGGCATCCAGTGTCACAGGAGCAGCCTGGCCTCTTCGGGAGTGGCCAGCCCTCCCTCTCAGCCCCCCACAAGTCTGTTGGGTTGAAGATAAAGGCAGAGAACACGGAGGGAGACGCTGCAGGACTTGGCGGGTGTCTGGCAGGTGGACACTGCTGTCTGAGCCTCTCTTCCCACAGACCTGCTGCTGTTGACTGGCCTAGCCTCGTCTGTCTTCATTCTGTCAGAGCTGCTTAAGCTGTGTGAAAAGCTCTGCTCCCAAGCCAGGACCACCCAGACGCTCCCGGAGGCCGTGTAAAGGAACACTGTGTCGAGGCCTGAGTGACCTCCGTCCTCAGGTGCCTGTGGCCTGTCCCCATCCTTCAGCACTGTCCACTCCAAGGGGCAGGTTTAACCATGAAGCATCAGGACCCTGGCTCCGAGTGTCCTCCTGGCCTGCTGGGACGCATAGGGCGGAGCTTACTAAAACATGGCGCTATTTATTAAACCACTGTTTTTTATTTAACCCGTCTCTCTGTGTTTGAGCAATGCAGCCCCATGTGGCGGCACAGGGCTTCCCAGAGACCAGGAGTGTGGCCGCTCTGCCTACAGCTGTCTCCTGTGAGGCTTGCTTCTTCGTCTAAGATATGGGCTTGGGGCAGCTCTGTAAAGAGCTGTGCCTCATGATTTGGGTCCAATCCCTAGTGAAAAAAAAAACAAACCTCCAAACATGGCACCACTGAGCATAAATCAGGCCACTGAGAGAGCTGAAACTCCACAGTGTCTCCTTCACCCTCTCTGTGACTGACTGCAAAGACGCCTAGTGTTTGCAAAGCTCTCACTCCGTGGATTCTTAAAATAAAACCCTAAAGCTTCTTCAGAATTCTATATCCACTCCTGACAGGGATGCCTCACAAACACGAACACGAAGAGACGCTCCCTCCACCACCCCAAAAAAACACAAGATACATCTCAAGCACGCGTCGGCACCAGGCCTTTCGGAGAAAGACCAGGGCATCTCCGTGGGAGTCAGGGAGGAGGGGTGGTGGGGATGTCAGGAAGCCGGGCACACGCCTGACATGCCGGCTACAGGGTTGGCTGAGGCAAGAGGATTACAAACCCAAGGCCAGCCTGGGCAACTGAGCAAGACGCACGCTCCTCCTGCCTCTATCTCTTAAAGTAAAAAAAGCTGGGGCTGGAGCTTTGTGCTGAGCGTCTGCCGGGCATGGATGAGGCCCTGGGTTTAGGTCCAAAATTGAAAACTAGAAAGGAATCATGAGAAAATGTGCAATGCCACTGGAGAACAACGCCTGCGCTCGCAAGACAATCTGCAGATGAACAGACACCATCGCCGCGGCTGCCCGAGGGAGCTAGGAACTGCAGTGTCGCATCATTTGCTGGCAAAGTGGGCTCTCAGGTCCCCCTGCACTTCCCTCTCAAATCAGAGGTGAATCCCAAACGCTCATGGCTCAACAGGTGATGCTGAGACGCTGGTGGCTGGGGGGTCCTGATTCAAAAGGATTCAGCTAGCATCAGGGACAAATCTCATACCCGTGTTCCCGTGTATGTGCAAGTGTACCCACAGGCATACATCACACACATGAACATACATGGGTACATAGGCATACATTACATACATGCACACATGCACCTGCATACAGGCATATGTCTCTCTCACACACACATGTGAACCTGTACCAGGCATATGTTACATATGTGCACATGCACAGAGGCATACATCACACACACACACACACACACACGCGCGCGCGCGCGCGTGCGCGCATGTACATCTGCACACAGGCATATGTCTCACACACGCATGCACTCCTACACAAGGGCATACATCACACATGCACATGTGCACCTACATACAGGCATGCATCATACCTGCACGTGTGCAGCTACACACAGCTATGCACTACATCTGCACATGTGCATCTGCACACAGGCATATGTCTCACATACAGAGAAGCATGTGTGTCTGCACTGCACGTGCCACCCGCTATCTTCCCGTCGGCCCCTGTGTTCGCTCATTTCGTGCCAGCACCTGGCGGCAGTTGAGGCTTCTGTCAGGGCAGGCGCTGAGCAGCTGTGGGGTGAGCTTCTGTCTTTTCTGGAGCTGAGTGGACATTTTATGACCATTGGTTAAAGGACACAGCAGCTCTTGAATCTACCTCTGAGCTACAGCCTCAGCCATCTACCTAACTTAAAAAAGCTTCTGTGCCACTGAAGTTCAGAGAAAAGCAAACAAGCGAGCCCATTCCAAACTGCAGCAGGAGGCACAAGAGCTCTTCTTGCTAGACCTCTTTACTGTAAAAGTCTTTATGTAGTCCAGGCTGTCCTGGAGTTTGCTATGTAGACAGGCTGTCCCGGAACTCACAGAGATCCTCCTGCCTCTGCCTCCCAAGTACTGGGATTAAAGGCATGTGCCACCACCACACCCAGCCCTAAAACTCCAGTATTAAAACATGAGGAAGATGCCTGGATTCACATACAAAGTTGATTAGAAAGTTGCTTAAGAGCTTGGATGGTAGTGGCGCACACCTTTAATCCCAGCACTTGGGAGGCAGAGACAGGTGGATTTCTGTGAGTTCGAAGCCAGCCTGGTCTACAGAGTGAGTTCCAGGACAGCCAGAGTTACAACAGAGAAACCGTGTCTCAAAAAAAAAAGAAACAAACAAAAAGAAAGTAGCTTAAGGGGCTGGAAAGATGGCTCAGTGGTCAAGAGTGCTGGCTGTTCTTCCAGAGGACCTGAGTTCAAGTCCCAACATCCACATAGGAGCGCACAGCTGTGTACCACTGCAGTCCCGTGAGATCCAGCGCCCTCTTCTGGTGTGCAGACACACATGTAGACAAAACACCCATTTACGTATAGTACCTACAAAAATTTAAAGTAGCTTAAGTAGAGGAGAGGCATACCATTCAACACAAGGGGTGTTGGGGGCTGAGGAGACGGCTCAGCGGGTAAAGCGGAGCCATGAAAGTTCCATCCCTGGGACCCACCTAAAACCCCAGCTACGGGAGCACACGCACACATCTGGGATCCCAATGATCCCACAGCCAGATGTGCGTAGCAGAGACAGGAGACCTTCCCGGAAACTCAGCCAGCCTGAGGTGTGCAGCAAAGCGGCAGGAATGAGACCCTCACCAACAAGGAAGGCGAGAACTGACTCTTCAAGGTTGCCCTCTGACCACCGTGCTCACCTAATCTTAAAAGTGTTCTAGAAGTCACTAGAACTTGACGGATGAGATAAATCAGAAGCCACAGGGAGGCAGAAGAAGGTGACTTTTTCTGTCTTCTGAGCAAAGGGTGTGCAGTTTGCTTACTAAGGTTTATGTACAGAAAAGCTGAATAAACTATGAAGAACCTTAACCACGCCGAGGAAGCATGGTTTGCTTTGTCAGACAAAAGCATTTTTTTTAGTTTAAAAAATTTTTATTTTATGCATGTGGTAGTTTGCCTGTACGTGTGTCTGTGCACCACAGTGTGTGCCTGGTCATTGTGGAGGTCAGAAGAGGGCATCGGATCCGCTGGAACTGGAGTTAACAGACGGTTGTGAGCCGCCGTGTGGGGTGCTGGCGGAGCAGCCAGCACTCTTAACTGCTGAGCCAATGCTCCAGCCCTCCAAAAAGGGGGGAGGGGGGACTCCTATAAATCAAGGTGGAAAAAAGCACCCTAGAAAGCCAGAGGGAGACTTTGAAAACTGAAAGCTGGCCACCACCAACCACTCCTTGGTGAGCCAGCACTCGGTGCTGTTACAGGGCGGGAAATGAGATGAGAGCTCTCTTATACCTCAGCTGGGCGTGGTGGGGGCACAACTGTAGTCACAGCATTCGAGGGGCAGAAGTAGGGGGATCATGAGCCCAAGGCTAGCCTAGACTACTTAGGAGACCCTGCCTCAAAAAGCCAGGGGCTGAAGATGACGCACAGCGGTGAGCGCCTGCCTAGCACGCACCAAGCCCTGGGTTTCATTCCACGGTGGCGGCGTTACCAAAAAAGAATGAGAGGAAGACGCAGCCTTTAATCCAACTAGTCCCTTTTGTTTGGAAGGGACATGCTCCAGACCTCCTGTTGTTACACGGAGTGTTCCAGGAGCCTCCTGGGCAAAGGCGAAGAACTGAGGAAAAGCACGCAGCCTGCTTTACTATGGCTTTTAATTGAGGCAAACTGTATAATCAAAGGTAGAGCGTTTATCAGATCTGTAAAAGATGGAAGTTTAGAGCAAAAGGCAGCGGAGGAGGTAGAGGTCTCAGAGAGCGGCCTGTAGCTCCTCTGAGTTGGGGAAACTGAGTAGCAATGACTCCCTGTGCCATCGGGCTGCCTTTGTAACGCTCTTCAGTCTTCCGGGATCTCCGGAGTCTGTCTACAGTAAGTCTACACTGCCACCAGCCATCAGTCATCCTTCTGAGAAGCCCGAGCCATGAGCTCAGAGAGGGTACCTGGAAGTTGACACTCCCGGCCAAGACTGGCTATTCCCACCACTGACTTCTGGGACAGGCCCAGTGCATCCATTAGGCAAGCACCCAGACTTCAGGTCTCTCCAAACGCCCCAACACCTGAGTTAGAAGTGCAGTAATGGCTTGGCCCCTGGGTAGATAGGCCAAGTTTCCCCATTTGCTCAGCATACTCATTTAAAAAGTGCCAAGAAAGCTAGATGGGAACCCCATCACAAACCCTTTCGGGGGAGCCCTGCCCCGAGACACATTACCTTCAGACCTTCAGCTACAAACCCAGAAATTCCATGGTTGGGGGTGGGTGAGGCGTTCTTACAGAGTACCATAATGCTCATCTAGGTACCCGTCTTTCCACTTGTGATGGGTCAGCTGGGGAGGGGGGCACTCACTGGGACCCCAGAGCAAAGGCCACACATGCAGCCTCCTCACAAGGCGAGAATACATGGCCCCAGTGATCGCTGTTCCTGCGGGCTTCGAGCCTCTTTGTCTTTGGATAACACTGACATAAAACGAGCAGAATTTAAGGCCAAGGTTCTAATCTACACTCAGGGCCCCTGAGAGGTGACATCCATCATTTATGGCTTCAGAGGGATTTTTCTTGGCAGAGCTGTGTTCTGATTGAGTACGTCCGTGACGGCCTGGATGTGACTATGTGGCTCTGCGTTATTGCTAAGCCAGAGTCAGGGCAGAGAGTCTGACGTTCTGCCTTCCCAGAGGAACCTGGACGCTGTGTGCACAGCATCCCTGGGGAGTCCCCGCCCTTGCTGCAGGAAGCCGGCTGTTCAGCAGCCTCAGTCATCAGCATCTGGGATTTCACGAAGCCCCTCACTGTGGCGAGTCCGCCCACTGACCTCCAACAAGCAGTGGGCCTCAGGATCTGAGTCGAGGATGCTCCTCTTGTTCTTGACCTTGGGAAGAAGGGGAGTGGGTGTGTTCAGGATCTACACAGGGACATAACTGTAAAAGGTATCGGTTTTCCTTTTAAAAGGGTGTGTGTGGGTGTGGTTGTTCTTTGCTTGGGTCTGAGCTCTGTATCTAAGCTTTCAAGCTTTTGTAACTGTTACTTTCCTCGGGCAACTTAACTCCGCCCCTCTGTTCCTGGCTGAAAGATTTCTAACTTGTAACGTTTTTTTTAAACCTCAAGTTAGCTCATAGGGTTAAGAAGGAAAGACCAGAAAAGAAAGAGAAACCTTTACAGCTCTTTCCTGGCTATCTTAATCTAAGTCTGGAGAACTGAACTAACTCTGCCCCACTCTGGTTCAGCTTCTCCCGGCATGGCAATTACTGAGAAAGATCTAAACTGTACCTTTTCGAGAACCCCAGTTAGTCTGCTTTATCTGAGCCTTATTTCTGCCTGCTTTCTGCCAGCTTCTGTGCTCTCTCTTTCCCTGTCCTTCTGCAACTGCCGGTTCCAACCAACACTCTCCCGCTTATATACCTCCCTCTGAGCTGTTCCCAGAAGTCCAAGCAGCATGCAACCATAATGGGGAAGGGCTTTTCTTTGGCAAAGCCTTACCCTACACATAACAGCTCCCACCAACCTAGAACACACGGTAACTTCCTCCCAGCTGTCAGTTCATCAGACTGGAGCCACAAAGAAGCCAGGTGGCACAGGTACCCTGAAGCCTCACTGGCTGGGATGCAATTGCCAGGGTCATGCAGAAACCTGCTGATCCTGTAAACAGGTGGGGAGGGCAAAGGGCCATCTAACTGAGCCAGGTGCACATCTTAGGTAGGTCCCTACTTCTAAGACAAACCTTTTTCGCTGCATGTATTCTGGCATGGCCCATAGGTGGGAAGGACAAACGGTCCGCAGATGGAGAGGCAGGCAGAGGAAATGTGAGAAGAAGCAGAAAGGTCATGGCTCTGCGCATGGCCACTGCCATGTGGGACTCACCGGACGTGTCTCTGAGAGGTCGCCGACGCCCCACACCTCCATCTTGTCAAACTGGAAGTCCTCCTGGGCAGACAGCTGCGGGCTGTTGTAGGTGGTGCACGTGGGCTTGGCCTTGCTGTATCCTTTCCCGAAGTCGGCAGCCAACCAAAGCCCAAAGTAATGGTGCTGCCCACCCATGCCCTGTGGAGCAAGCAGGGACAGAGGACAGTGTCAGTAGCCATTTTGGGCCCCGGAGCTTCAGAAAACATAGGCTTGATCACCCCAGAGAAGTGGGAGGGCCCTGAGTTCTTGGCCAGTGTGAGGCATGGGGAAGTCGGGACGTAGTGGACACCACGGCTTTCTTTTCCTACGCTGTGATTATCGTCACGGTCCGGGTTACTAGACCACTGTGGACGTCAGCAGACCACACTCCACAGCTGGACCATCCCGAAAGACTTGTCAAGAAGCAGAGAGAAGACGAGAATGGCCAGCAGTTTGGGTAGTCTCACCCATGCCAGGCATACCTGTGGGTATTCACCCCTCTACACCACCTCATCCAGCTGCCGTTGCTGACCCGGCCTCCGGCCTCCCCTCCTCTCCCCTCCCCTCCCATCCCCTCTTCTCCTCTCTCCTCCTCCTCTCTTCTCCTCTCCTCTCACTCCTGTGGCTATCAACACGTAAGAACATGGCCACCACAAGCTGAGCCCATTTTCTGTCTCGTGAGTTACCGCTGACCAGACCCAGTGCCTTCAGCTCAGGGATCTCCCAGCTCGGCATGGGGCCTTGGTGTGCAGGCTGAGCACAGGAGTGAGGCAGGACCGCAGTGCCTTGTGATGGGTCTGCTACCAATACCTCTCAGGACACGGACCGATCATTGGGAGTCCAGGGAAAGGGCCTGTTCACACATGTCAGGGGAACTCGGCAAAGTCATAGCTATTCCTAAGGAAGATGCTCCCTGGTATTGGCTCTTTGCGCATACCATGAGAAGGGACAGACACGCTGAAAGCGCGCACCCCTGGCTGGCGGGACACCCCCTTCCCCTCCTGCTTACCAGTCCATTGGGCATGGTCTGCTGTCCGCTGTTCAAGTACATGAAGTGGTCATTGTAACCTGTGTGCATGTACGTGGCCATGCTGGGGGCAATGGAGAACAGGAAACATTTGTCGTCCCCTGGAAGCGACAAAGAGCCAAGGAAATGGTCACCGCATGTGAGCCAGACACAAAGAACTGCAAACACCACAGGCTGCATCTCAGAATGTGGCCATCGAGATCCTGTGCATCTTCAGGGGAGGTGTGGGGTGGTGTCTTGGTGATCAGAGGGCGGGCCCCAGACCCCACACAACACAAGCCTTATGGATGTCTAGGGACCCAGATGGAGAAGCTGCGGGCTCAAGGATCTGAGGATGGCGAATAGGGCGTGTGGCCATCTTCAAACTGGTACAAGGGGCTGAGACCACAGAGCTCTGCCACCATTTCCCAGTGTCAGCGTGGACCAGCCGACATCAGTGTCTGAGAGAGTGGGTCTCCTTCTGACTGACAAGCTAGAGGCAGGGGGTCACCATGGAGATGTGGAGAGCTCCAGCACAGCTTGCACGAGCCTGTGAGGTGGTGATGGACTGCTCCCCACATAAAGAACACAGCATGCAGGAGACACAGCATACCCCCAGGGCTGCCGGGACGGGGACAGACGGAGCACAGTCACTGTCTACCATGGGTACACGGTGTTAAAAGGATGCCACTGAGCCAGGCGTGGTAGTGCACTCCTGTAATCCCAGCACAGGAGAGGCTGGGCCCGGAAGCTGCCTAGAGTCTGAGGCCAGACTGGGCTATGGAGTGAGTTCCAAATCTGAGCTATAGTGTGACCCTCTTAAGAGGGACAGAGAGGGGAGAAAAAGGGAAGAAGGAAAGGGAAAGAGAGAGAGAGAGAGAATGAATGTGTATGTGTGTGTAAAAGAGAGAACTCAAGAATGAGAGAGCAAGCTGAATGTGACAATAACATGCTTTTAATCCCAGCGCTCAGGAGGACCTGTGCAAGTTCAAGACCAGCCTGGTCTACATATGGAATTCCAAGACAGCCAAGGTTACATAGTGATACTATGTCTCAAAAATAAATAAATAAACAAGAAGAAGAAATAAAAGAAAAAGAAATCCAAGGATGGAGGGAGGGGAGGGAGGGGTATGCGGGAGGGGGGGTTAGCTGCAGCCCTGGCATAGGCAAGGCCCTCCATCCTCCTGACTTCTGCACTTGAATGGCAAAGCAAAGGGGTCGTTCTCTGAGTCCAGTGGCATTCAGCAGCTACTGTTTGACCCATGTTTACTGGGCTCCATGACACCAGGCAAAATGACAGGACCACAGCTTGGGGTGAGGAGGCCCGTGGGGAAGGTCACTCCCCAGGACACCAGCGAGGACCTAAGGGCCCCACCACGCCTTTCTGAAGCAGCCACAGCAGCACTGCAGCACAGCAAGGCGGCTCTCTCCACAGCAAACACCCACACAATGACTGTCCCAGCCAGCCACCGCACAGGGGAACCGAGGCCAGAGGACAAGCGCCAGGCTGCAGGCCGGAACAGGGGGTTGAAGTCCTGGCTGCTCGGTCCAAAGCCTTGGGACTCCTCAACACCAAGAAAACCCAGTCAGAGGTGGGGCTCAGTGACAGAACACTGGCTTGACATGATAGTGTGTGTCAGACCTGGAGTGTGATTCCCAGCATCAAGAAAAAGAAAGCCTCAGCAAAGCCAAGTGCTGTTAACCCTCTGGCCACTCTGAGCCATTGTCAGGGCACAGGGACACACAGCTGAGCTGATGAACCCTCAGGCAGGCAGGGCTGCCCTCTGCTGGAGCACCAGGCTCAAACAGCACAGCAAGTGGGGTCTGGAAACCACCCCACTTGCCTGTCTCAAAACCACTGAGGCCTGCAGCTCTGTCTGAGGTCTGCACAAAGGCTCTGGAGGAAGGGGGGATTCGTCTGTGATCTCAGCCCTGGAGTAGAGCTCGCGGAGGGGGAAGGTGAGCTGGCGAGGGCAGCCTGCCCTGGAGTCTGGTGGCTGTGGGGAGCCCTTCCTAGGACAGCTCACCAAGCAGCACGGGCTGTCGCTGGACAGACCCACCTGCCAGCCTGGCAACACCTGGGAACTTGGACTTGGGGAGGGTTCCCGCCATTCCCAGGGGGTGGAGGGGTGGGGGGGTGCGGGGCACGGGACAACACCCATGGGGAGGGGGCAGTGCAGTGAGCATAAGCACCCCTGAGAGGAGGGGGCATCCATCTAAGAAAACACTGGAGAGTCGGGAGACGTGTGTGCGTGTGCACATGTGTTCACGAGTGTGCGAAGGTGTATAGGAAGGCATCAGGTGTCTTCCTCCATCATTACCAGCTGCATTTTGTGACGCAAGCTGAACCTGGAGCTCCGAGATTTGGTTCAGCCAGCTGGCCAGCTCCCCGGGGATTCTCTGCCTCCTCTCAAGAGCTGGAATTACGGGTGCACCTCACAGGGCTATGGAGATCTGAACTTGGGTCCTGGCTTGTGGAGGAAGCGCTTTACTACCTTGGGCATCCAGGGCCCTCTGGCCAGCACGTCCCAATCTTACTGGAGCCCTCTGGGTTTAGGTTCTGGCTACCATCTGAGTGTGAAATGTCCCCGCCTTTCTGAACATTTGGCGCCTGGCTAGTGTCACTGCCTGGGGAGGTTATGGATCCTTCAGGCAGAGCAGGAGGAAGAAGGCTGCTGGGGGCAGGTCTTAAGAGGTTACGGCCCGGTGCCGCTTCTGCCCTGCCACCCACAATGCACTTTTAAAAAAACAAGCATGCATGTGTTTTGCCTACACGGATGCACGTGCATCACATGTGTACCTATGCTCCCAGAGGCCAGAAGAGGAGTCAGGTCCTCCGGGACTGGAGCTGTGAACCACCTTGCAAGTGTTGGCAATCAAACCAGGACTCCGCGTGAGTCATCTCTGAGCTGGGTCTCCAGCCTCGCACAATGCTTCTTAACCCACCAAGACGTAGACAGGCAGCCATCGCCTGCTCCCACCGCCACGCCTTGCCACCAGGATGAACTGTACTCCCGCAAGCCTTGAGCCGTGACGCAGGCCTCCCTCCCTTCGGCTGCTCTTGTCAGGTAGTTGGTCACAGCAACAAAAAATAAGTGTCCTAGTTTCATGTCTGTTGCCCAGACGGCAGGCAACACAGGGATAAGGGACTGTTCGGCTCGGAATTCCATTCGTCATTTTGGAGAAAGCAAGAATTTAAGCAGCTAGTCACACCTCAGCCGTAGTCACGGCTCAGAGGGAGGACTGCACCACAGCTCGCTAGCTTTCTTTACTCTTAGTTTGGGCCCAGCCCACGAAATGATGCCACCAACAATGGGCGGGGTCTTCCCACGAGGTCCTGCTACCGGAGTCTTACCTTGAAAGTGAGGCTTGACCTCCCAAGAACAGGAGGCAAAGCCGCCAAAGACGTAGCCGTCCATATCCTTGAGGACGACCAGGCAGGGCCCCTGGTGCGTGATGCGGCTGCAGAGCTGCGAGAAGCTCTGCCCGTGGACCTGCGAGGAGAAGAGCAGGCGCCAGCGGTGCCGCTGCTCTGTGGCCAGGTGGGAGTTGAGGTAGATGACAGACAGCACATCCAGAATGCTCTCGTGCGGCCTCCCTTGGTCCACGTGACACTCGGGGACCAGCGTGGAGAGGTCAAGGGACGAGGGCAGGAGGCGGAGGCCCCTGTGGATGACCACTCTCAGGAACGTGGCCACGTGGGGGGCGTGGAACAGCCAGTCCTCCATCACGGCCCTGTCGCAGTCCTGGTCCAGGCTCTGAGGCCCCAGAAACTTCTGGCCATCTAAGGAAAGAGGGAGTCGGGGTTGCTGAGTCCGCTGTGCCGAGTGACGGCAACCAGCCAGCCTGTGATAACCAGTCTGAGGGCCACAAGTCACGCATGGTCGTGGCCGTGGAACTGGGAGCTGAGCTGTCTGAGCTGAGGCCTGACATAAGACTAATGAGCACTCCCAATTTCAAACACCTGGTGTGAAAACTGACTGTAAAATACCGTTACACTTCACATTACACAGGTTAGAAGTATATTTTGGATAAGTAAAACTTACGTCTCTGTTTCTTTGTATAATTTTGTTCTTGTTGGAGGAAAAGGCTCTCGTGTAGCCCAGGCTGGCCTTGAACCCCCTATGAAGCTGAGGATGACTTTGAACTTCTCATCCTCCTGCCTCCACCTCCCAAATGCTGAGATTCCAGATGTGTGCCACGACTATTTGTGCAAGGCTTCACGTGTGCCAGGCGCTACCGAGCGAGGCACATCCCCAAGCCCACCTCTGTACTATCTTAATGTTGACCACTAGAAAATATGAAATTTCATGGGCTGCCCTATTTCTGTCGGCTGGTACTGATTTGAATAGTTTGACTCCAGCACAATGCAGCTTCTCCCTCTCCTCAAGCTGCACTGTGGAAGCCCAGCCTGGGAAGAAGCCCTCAGCACCAGTGTCTGCAGTGGCCACGCTCAGCTGAGGGCTTTGATCCCCAAGGTCAGAAGAGTGGAGACCTGAACTGTTCCCTGGAAGGATGGGGTGTCGCTGGGAAGGGCAGGTTTTACCAACTACTTACCGTACCTGTTTCAAATTATGTCCACAGTGTAGCTCTGTAACCTAACTCCAAACAAGGGGGTGGGACACCTTGGGACTTCAACTTAGGGTCCCCAGGTGTAAAGAACATAATCGGCTTAAACTCACAGAAAGAGACAAGGGCTCTGTTCACACCTGTGATTCCCAGGGAGTGAAAACCCAGGTGTGAACTCAGTAAGGTTGGGTTTTTTGTTTTTGTTTTTCAAGACAGGATTTCTCTGTGCAGCCCTGGCTGTCCTGGAACTCATTCAGTAGACCAGGCTGGCCTTGAACTCAAAGATCTGCCTGCCCCTGCCTCCCAGTGCTGGGATTAAAGGCATGCACCACCATCACCCAGCGGTAAGGTTGGATTTCCAACACCCATGTCTGGTGATTCTCAAGAGCCTGTAACTCCAGCTCCGGAAGATTTGACATCCTATTCTGGCCTCTGCAGGCACCCACACATGTACACATACATACACACATAAACTAAATATATACATAAGTTCAAAGGAAACACTCAGATGGCTAACAACAGAAGCAGCACATGGCAAACTCTGGGATGAAGCTAAAGGAGCCTCTAGAGAGAGGCGGTACAGCCTCAGACACGCTGAAGAAGGGAGACCCCAACCACTTATTGAAACCTTAGGAAACTAGGGAGACAGGCTAAAGATGTGACTTAGCACTTTAGACCACATGCTGCTCTCACCAAGGATCTGGGTTTGGTTCCCAGCACCCACGTCAGGCAGCTTACAATTGCCTGTCTCTCCAGCTGTTGATCTAACTACCTCTTCCGGCTTTCGCAGGCACCTACACACACACACACACACACACAAACACACACACCACACACACATACATACACATACATAATAACACACATACACACACACACACACCTACATACACATACCACATACATCACACACATCACACACACACACACACACCACACACACATACATACATAGCACACATACACACACACACACACCTACATACACATACCACATACATCACACACACACACACACGCACCACACACACACACCACATACATCACACCACACACACACATGCACATACACACATACACACACACCACACACATACACACATAACACACATACATACACACATACAAACATAAAACACATACATACACACACACACACACACACACACATGCACATACACACATAACACACATACATACACACATACAAACATAAAACACATACATACACACACACACACAAATGAAATCTTTTTAAAATAACAAAGATATTGAAACCCTTTCTCTGAGACTGACCAAGAGAGAAGATTTCAGACTCTGGAACCAGAGGAGGAAGCGTGATGCCATGGAAGCCTCTGCATGGCTGAGGAATACACGGTCCCCACAGCAATCACAGAGCAAGGGAGGTGGGCGCATGCCACAGCAGAGCTTCCTGGGAGGCCAGACGCAGCGACTGTGGCACTCCGCCATGCCGAGGTCCCAGTCCCACACTTGCCTTGAAACTTCATCTCTGAGAGCAGCTGGGCAGCCATCACTTGCACACTGGATTTACTCTGAGTCCAGCCTCGAAGCTCATGCTGGTGGGCCAGCACGTACAGCACGGCAGCCACCAGGTCCTCTGTGAACTGGGAGATGTGCCACTGTTAAGCCAAGCCCTCCCCAGCCCACTGCCAGCACAGCGCTGTGGAGACGCTGATGTTTATCTTCTCAGTCCAACCACGAGGGACCACAGTGTGCAGCGCCCACCGTGTGATCCATGCATTGCTTTGCTTTTCTTTCTTTTTTAGCATCTCACGTAGCCCAGACTGACCCCAAACTTGCTGTGTAGCTGAGGATGCCCTTGAACTCCTGATCCTCCTGCCTCTACCTGCCAAGTGCTAGGATTACAGATGTGGGGTTACAGATGTGGGTTACAGACGTGGGCTACAGATGTGGGTTACAGATGTGGGTTATAGATGTGGGTTACAGATGTGGGGTTACAGATGTGGATTATGGATGTGGGGTTATAGATGTGAGTTACATATGTGGGGTTACAGATGTGGGATTACGGATGAGAGATTACGGATGTGGGGTTACAGATGTGGGTTACAGATGTGGGATTACGGATGTGGGGTTACAGATGTGGGTTACGGATGTGGGCCACTATACCTGTTTTATGAGCTGCTGGGGATGGAACGATGGGCTCCGTGGATGTCATGTGAACATTCTACCACGTGAGCATACATCCCTAGCACTCCTCCGCTCTTTGTTAAAATTTGACACAGGGTCTTACCAAGATGCCTAGGCTGACCTTTGACCCTCTTGAGTAGCCTTGCCTCCACCACCAGACCTGCCTTTCTTTCTCCTAATAACATACTTAGTTCACCTGAAAGTTTGAAAACAAAAAAAAAACCTTGTTCGAGAGGTTCTATATCAACTAAGCTCAGCTCCCTGAGGCCGGCCAGTGTCCGGATGCCATCATTACCTGGGCCGCCGTCCCAAGTCCCCCACCCCAGGACACCAAGCGTCTACCTTCTGGACTTCTCTGGCCTTCACAGGACCCTCGGTGGCAGAGATCATTTTCAGAACCACAAGGCCCTTCTCATCGCAGCCCCCTTTCAGCAGGTAGGACAGTGATGTTATGAACTGCTCCCGGGAAACGCCCTTGCAGGTCCCGTGTGCCTTGTGGGCCAGCTTGACCCTCCACATGCCGTTATACAGTCTGGTGACCATCGCCGAGGGAAGAACCTCCTTGGCATGACTCTGTAGGGACAAACAGGAGAGCGGGTTAGGCAGGGTTCACTGGGAAACAAGCTGAGGACAAGACCAGTTGCTGTCATAGATGCTACCTGAAGCTGCATGACCTTCCTGTGACCCCCAGTACCATCTCCCCAACCAGAGGGTCTGGCTGAGGTGGAGTTCAGCGGTAGAGGGCTCACTGCCATAGGGAAGACCCAGGCTTTGATCTCTAGTAGTGAAAAATTAAAAATAGATGATTGATAGATAAATAGATAGATAGATAGGAAGATAGATAGATAGATGAAACAAAGCATTCCAGTTCATCATGGCCATTGGATACTTCCTGTCTAGTCACTGTCTGTACCTTACACTGCAGGCTTCCCAGACTGGTCCTGTCTCCCTAGTAGACATGTCCTTCCTGCCTCTGCTCCTTGCTCTGCTAAGGGCCCTGTGTTCACAGATCCTTGTGGCCCGGTACCTGTCTGAGCTCACGAACACATGGACCATGTCTGTGGGGAACTGGTGTGGTCTGTGCCTTGGCCACTGTGTACTAGCTGGCCATCCACGTTTTAAACTATTTTCACTCTTTGTTTTCCTTTGCAGTGCTGCAGAGGGAACCCAGAGCCTCACACATACCAGGTAAGTGCTCTGCCATTAGCTACAGCACTGGTCCTTAGACTAGCCAGCTCTTAATATCTTTACATTTTGCAACCGGCTGGAGCATCAAATCTGGTGTGGCCTAGGGGTTATAAAGAAGTGGGAAGAGAGTATTTCTCACAAAATCACAGGTGTCCCGCAGAGCAGGGTCTGTGCTGGACCCTCCCGGGAAGCTCAGGGCACCCAGAGTCCGTTCCCACTTAATGCTACAGCTGCTGCCATGCTCAGCTCTCATACATGGAAAGAGCCTCCCTCAAAGTCCTCAAAGTAGAGGCACAGAAGCCCCGACTGCCTCCCCAAAGAAAAGCCACCAAGCCTCATAGTAACCTGTCACCATGTACTTTGTACTTTGGAACGGTCTGCGCCAGCTGCATGTATGCAATACACTGTGCCCAGCTGCACCTTAGACACCAAATACATGCACACAGAAGCACACAGATGCACGGATGTAGGGGCTCCCGAAACTTCTGGAGCAGCTAGTTGAATGAACGTCCCCGAAGGCCCCATCAGCTAGCTGCCTTCTGAGTGCTCTGGCAGGAGGGGCAGACAGCACCCATCCCCAGCCTCGGGGGGCGGGGGGGGTAATCTGATATTTGCTTGTGTCCGTGTCCTGAGGACCCTGAAGACATGACTAGTTCTCACGTCTTAAAGTGAGACTCTGGTACTGGGTAAGGAGTGCTGTGAAACTCCCTGGTGTCAAGACCTGGTTCTAGAGGCAGCAGACAGCTGAGACATCAAGACTGGCTCGAGACCACCATGCAGTTCCTGGTGGGGTGCGCAGGAGATGAGGGGCTCACGGAGGCGGCTGCCCCTCCTCTCTGGTGTCGCACGGAGTTAGAAATGTCCTGAATGCTGTCCAGTCACAATCCATTCCAGGTCTCCTCTCCTCCCCTCCCTCCTTCCTTCCATCTTGCCTCTTGTTTTCTAAGACAAGGTCTCACTATGGAGCCCAGGATCAAAGTCCCAGTAATCCTTCTCCGTCCGCCTCCTGAGTACACGGACCAGTATGTCACCATGCCTGGAACCAGCTCCTTGCTTTTTGCACCTGTGATCCCAGCACTCAGAGGGCTGAGAACCACTCTCAGTTCAAGGCCAGCCTGGGTTATACATTGAGTTCCAGGCTAGGCCAGCCTTGGCTATACACCTTGGTGGGGGGTGTTGTTCATCTGTAGCCCACGGCTACTTTCTGACCTACAAGGACAGGGTGGTGCAGCTCTTATAGTCATGAATCCACAACACCCAAAACAGGGTCCTCCACCCAAACCCAGCTTTCTAGGGCCAGGCACGCCCGAACCCCCAACTCCCCTCCATGAGACCACTCTTGCCTTCAGCGCCTCCAGAGAGAACGTCCCCGTTGCCGAACCGCCTTTATCAGATGACAGGATATCGAACAGCCTGTTCACCTCAGCCTGCTCCTCAGGCAGGAACTTTGAGCACTTCTTCTGGCCGGACAGGCTCTTGGCGTTCCCCATCCTGCCTGCCCTCTGGAGCTCTCTGCAGACCGGGAAGAGACAGAAAAGTTGCAGCATGAGAGTCACGGAAATGTTGAACACCCACGGTCATGAACGTCCACACCCTGCAAAATGCAGCGGAGACACTCTTGGTGGAAATTTTTATTTGATGCGGTGGGAGTTAGCAGCTGACACAAGGGGCGTGTAAAGGCCCCATTCCGATCACTGCAGTCAACCGAAGCGGCCTGGATTCCTTCATTTAAAAACACACCTGGTTGGCCCATAATCCTAACATCCAGGAGACTGAAACGGGGAAGGGGGGGGGGTTTGCTATGAGCTTGAGGTCAAATTGGGGCACACAGTGATGTTTTAGCACTTAACAATACCTCACTCCTTTTCGTGGGTGAATGATATGCCATTGTATGGACAGACCACATTTTGCTCGCTAATCACTGGCTGGCAGCCGTCCAGGCTCCTTACACCATGGGGCTATTACAGCTAGCGCTGCTGCAGTCCCGTGTACTTGAGTCCCTCTTTTGGGTCTCGGTATTACATCTCACCCACAGGCTTTCAAGCCTCAGACGTGGGACGCTGGAACTCCTGATGTTTTGAGGAGCTGCCATCCTGTTCCCCAATTTACATTCCCACCAGCCCCACGAAAGGTCCCACTTTCTCCTCCATGTCCTTGCCGACCTCTGTGCTTTGCTGTCTTTTTGGGGGGTGGGGCCCTGCTCCTGACAGGCTCCCATGCTGCCAAGTTCCCCCAGCAGACATGTCCCTCCAGAAGGCTCATTGGAGCACTGCTCACACAGGCAGGCTGGAAAGGGGGCTCCCTCAGCCGCCCCCCACAACATTCGATCTAACCACCTCAAAAAGTCGCAGCGGCAACTCCAGCCTGCGCTCCACAGCCAGGAGCTCAAGGCTGGCCTCGCCTCCAAACCCGACAGCAGCACAGCTGAACCCCATCCCTCCGGGGACACAGCCCGTGCTGTCACACTGAGCAGGCCCATGGGACACGCGAGTCTAAGCAGCAGCTCAGCCATCTGGGACTCGGCTAGGTTGTAGGTCCCTGACTTCCAGAGAGAGGAGAGAGGGCGGTTGGTCACCTGATGCAATGTTACAGTTGTTTAGAGGAAGGTCTGGAGTCCTGAGCTCAATAAGGGGACAGTGGAGAATGAGAGTGTGCCTCAAAGCAGCTACAGAGGGAGGCTTGGAAGCACAGGGAGGAAGCGCTGCTTCTGTAGTTCTTTGAAGCCACCAGACCCCCGGGAACCACGTGAGGACCACTGTGATGTGTCCTGATGCAGGGTCAGGGTCGGGACAGCTACATTGGACAGTGCCAGCACAGCCTCAAGCCTGGGGTCAGAGCTGCAGGCCAGGGAGTGGGGAGGGCTCAGAATGGGCTCCAAGCTGTCCTGAGTGGTGTAGAGGATGCCAAGGGAGGGGATGGTGCAGTGGCCCACCTGAGAAGCTAGAGCGTCCGGGGGGGGGGGGGCTGGAGCATAGTTAGGAAGGGTGGTTGTTGGTGGTCGTGGGTAGGGGAGGAGACAAGCATGGGTCATGTGGGGACGTGCGTGGTCCTTGCTCCCCGTTTCTGCAACCTGGCCTTGCCCTGCACGGGGAGGCTCAACGCCACTCCTGCAGACCCTGCTGAGTGCCTCAGAGAGCCCTGCCCCTTGCCATAATACAGTGGTTATCAGCTGACACACGCCAAGTGCTGAAGGCTGAGCACACCTCAACACCCCTGACCTTTCCAGGACATCACCTGTGGCTCCAAGCATCTCGGGTTTTAGTCATCCTCTCATCAGAACGTGTGTGAATTTACCAAGTCACCCGCTCCCTCCTGCAGGTGACAGGCAGGTAGCAGTGCACCCGGGCTGGACTTCAGGCCTCAGGGCATCCTGCTTTCCCCCTCTCCTAGAAAATCTGAAGGAAGCCTGGCCTGGCGGTGACTCTGTAACCCAGCCACTCAGAAGGCTGTGTCAGGGTGGTGAGTCCAAGGTCAGCCGGGGCAGCAGCCCTGTCTCTCTCAACTGATCAATCCAGAAGCAAGCCGGCATCAGAAGGCCTGAGGGCTTCTGGCAGAGCTGTGCCTCACGTAAGTGGAGACTTCCAGACATCAACTGAGGGTATGGTTTGTAGACAGCGGCTCCCTGTCAGGGATGGAGGCTCAAGGCTGGCTGGCGGCATAGTGAAGTCAGAATTACATCGTCAGGGAAACTTCCTATGGGCCCTATGACCACGCCATGGCCCCTGACCATGTTGTGCCCTCCTGACCATGCCACGCCCTCTGACCACGCTGCATCATTCTACCCTGACCACAAACGTGGCGTTACTGAGTCCACTGACTCCAATGAGATTCCACTAATTGCCACAACAGATCCCTTCACTCTGCTTACAGGTCGCTTCTTCTGAGGACCCCCCTGGTAGTCCCCACCCAGGGGTAAGCCCTGCCCTCTCATCCTGCTTTGTCCCTGGGGACCCTGACACCTGATTCCACTACCCTTCCCCTCAGGCCACGCCTGACTCCTGGCTTCAATCTGAAAAAAAAAAAAAAGTGGCCCTGCTCCGTGACCACCATCCTGTGCCTTAGCCAGAGGTGACAGGAACCTGATGGCTGAAGCCTGCTCCCTTGCAGCCTCTCAGGACATGGTTTGCTCTCAGTCACAGCTAATCTTGACTGTCAACTTGATGAATTTGGAATCACCTGGGAGACACAGCTATGGATGAGTCTGTGGAAGATTACTGAGATCAGGTTGACTGACATAGGAAGACCCATCCCAACTGTAGGCAGGCCTGGAGCCACAGCTCAGAGGGGACTGGGGAGGGACCCTGAGAATACAGCTCTGTACCCTGTACCACCCCAGCCCCTACAGCTGAAAGACAGCCTGTCTACTTTCACGACTTCAGTAAGAATGGTTCACAGGCCCCATGACGTTCCTCCATGCTTCATGCTCTGGAATGTGGCCAGAAATCTGTCAGCTTCCAGGGGGAAGGTCTCTGATGTGTCCAAATGTCAATGCTCCCCCTGGCAGCTTCTGTCTAATGTCCTCCATGGGGTCACCTGGTACATGGGACTGCCTCCCCCTGGCAACTTACATATCCACCCTTCTTAGAGGAAGACACAGCTACTGCAAGGTCACATATAGAATGAGTGTCAGCCCTGCCACCCAGAGGGAACATCTGATGAGGATCAGAGCCATTTTTCTTGTCAGAAATGGGGGATGGGTGAGTGTTGTTCAAACCCACTGGGCAGAGGCCAGGGGCACTGCTGAACACCTTCCGGGGCACAGAACCTCACCACCGCAAAGCATCCAGCCATGGCTTCTGAAAACTCAGGGCAGGGACCAAGCAAAAGGAGCCCCTTGAAAGTCACCCATAGTCACAGCCTTGGCTGTTCCCCACACAGGCCTGATCTCTGCAGTCACAACCTGAGCAAAGGTGACCACACTGAACATTTGTTTCGTAACAATGGGCACATTACTGTTTTCCCACCTGGGTACAATCAAGGGGCAAGCTTCTGCCTGACCAGATCTAAAGCCAGCTGTGCACTTGTGTGCACAATCTGATCTCAGCCCCATACCCCGCCACTCTTGTTAGCTAATCAGGTCCTTCCTCTTCCCACAACCAAGAGATCCATTCCCAGGGGAGCTCAGCCTCTCCTCAACTGTGAAATCCCATGTCCCTACCCCATGGCATTAAATGGAGTTTGCCTTGCCATGCTTTAATAAGCTTGGGTGCGCCATTTAACCTCAGGGCAGCAGACTGGATAAAGCCATCCAGACATCTGGTCCTGCCTCTTGGAGGCCAACGACTGACACAGATGGGCCCACAATAGAAGGGGCTTCTTCCGTTTGTCCTGAAGCATGGGAAAGCCGGCTCTCTGCAGCCCCTGGCTCCTGGTGGCAGGCAGGGGTGTTCCTCGGAGCTTCTCCCATAAGGCCTGTCATGGCAGGGACTCTGCCTCCAAAGAACCTCGCCCTTAGGGCCTTGGGCGTGACCTATCTGGGTCCGGGGGTCAATGTCCACCACCCCATCTGAAGAGCTACATCAAGCCACGTATGAGTCCTGGAGCCCAGTGGGCCTCTGCAGCTGGCCGCCCTCCTTCCTGCCCAGCGCCCCTCAAGGGTGCAGGCCAGGGCACCTTCCTCGCCTCTCCCTTAACTTGGTTCTGAGCTCCAGTATCTGAAGGAAACCCGGTGAGTTTCTCCTGTAAAACAAGGCGGGCCCACAGGCTCCTTCAGAGCACGCCCAGCTTCGTCCTTCCCAGGGGCCCTCTGCTCCTTTGACAGTAGCCTTGACCGTGGGAAGACTCCTTGGGGGGCTGCTCAGGCCACCCCACAAGCCCTCCTTCCTCGAGCTGTCCCCAGCTTCCCCGAGGCTCCCTCCCCTCCTCCGGCTCACCCACCTTGGCCCGCAAGGACCGAGCTTCTCCAGGGAAATCCACGGCGTCACGATTGCCCCATCGCCCAGCCCATTCCCTAGCAACAGGGCTGACGGGCAGCCATAAGCACCAATAAGGAAAGGGTAATACGGAGGCGGAGCCCTAAGAGATCGACCAATGGGGCTGTAGTTCACAGGGAGTGGGCGGAGCCTGGGACAGTGAACGAGAGTCTGTGGTCTGTAGTGGGGAGTAACAGCGGCCAGTTTGTTGGGAAGGTGGTACCTACGGCTTGCGGAGGGGCTGGGAGCAGAGCAGGGGGTCTAGGAGCAGAGCAGGGGTGCAGGGGTACTGGGAGCAGAAGGGCTGATAGAAGGGGGCCCGAGAGAACAAGGAGTAAGAGGAGAGAGGCTGGGAGCTGAGCAGGGGAGGCTGGGAACAGGGGCCCTGAGCTGGGGCTAGACCTCCAGCAGTATGTTGGGAAAGCTGATCTCTTTACCTGCTGCAGTCCATCCTGCTCAGCCAGTGGGGCACTTAACACACAGAAGCAGATGCCAACAGGTCTTTTTGTCCCCAGGAGGGTGGGTTAGCGTCCTGTCAGCCCCACCTGGCCTTTGGTGGTGCTGGTAACAGGCACAGCAGAAGCGGGGTGCGGGGAAGACCCAGAATTCTCAGCAGTGATGTCCCCACGACAGGCAGCCGTTTCCTGAGAACTCCACTGTCTGAGTTGCGCAGGGAAACTCCCCCCAAACCCACAGTAACAGAAGCTTTACAGTTGAAATCGGAGCTAGAAAAATGACACCAGGAGCTGGAGAGGTGGCGCAGTAGTTAAGAGCACTTGCTGTCCTAGCAGAGGATGCAGATTCGGTGTCCAGAACCACGCGTCTGCGCACACCTGCTTGTAACTCCAGTTCTAGGGGACCCAACACCCTCTTCTGGCCTTCACAGGCCTCGCACACACAGCACATCAAGCAAAACACCTATGCACATTCATTCTTTTTAATGACTCTAGCCCACCTGACTATGGTAGCACACACCTGTAATCACAACACTCCAGGGGGATTGCAGCAACTTTGAGGTCAGCCTGGTCCTCACAGTGAATTCAAGACCGTCCTGGGATACAGAGACTGAAGGAAAAGAGCAGAGAGGAGAGAGAGCAAAGGAGAAAAGCAAATGGGCGACTAGCTCCCCCTGGTGGACTGAAGTCCCATGGCAACCAGAAGCCGGTCTGCTTTTAGCTCAGCCAAGCGCCACCTAGGGGTTTCAGCACTCCATAGCCATCTTAATTCCAATCCCTGGAACCGAGAGCTGAGCCCTGGCCTTGCTTGAGGCTTGCCCTTGAACTGACCTGAGCCTCATCCTTCTACGAGCTCCTGTGAAATCTACCCGAGTCAGTGGGTACAGCCACAAGCTGATCTCAGACAGCAGGAGCCATCTTAGAGCCAGGCTGAGCCAGCCAGGACAGCCATTGTGTGCCCGGGCAGCACGGGTCTCCCGTCTGTGGCACACCGGCCATGTAGGAGGCAACACAGTCCCCGCCTTTAGCACCCTCCTTCCTCATCCAGTCCCCACCTGATGTAGATAGACTAAGGGGAGTTAGGATGGGGGTATGGGGTAGAGTAAGGCAGGGAGGAGTCGGGGTCCAAGGCTACTAGCAAGAACCTGGATGAGTTCTAAAAATCCCAGCTGGACCCCTAGGCTTGAGGAGGTTAGGCTTCATCCAAATGTGCTTGTTTCTGTGTCAAGGGACCTTTGTAGGCATCTCGTAATCAGAAGCCAGGCCATCTTCTGAGCCAGGGTTCAGAGAGGGTAAGTGACTTTCCCAGAAACACACAGTTGGGACACAGACACTCCTGACACCAACCTGAGGGCTCTTTTCCATTGTAAATTGGCTTGCTGTCTTGGCAGCCATTTCTGGGGAAGAGAATGCTCTGTGGGCTTGGGTGTTGGGGGCCTGATGTTGTTTTGTTATTACATTGTGTGCCACAGCATGCATGTGGAAGTCAGAGGACAACTTGTGGGAGCTGGTTCTCTCCTTCCACTATGTGGGTGCTGGGGATTGAACTCATGTCATCAGTCTTGGTGGCAAGCTCCTTTATCCACTGAACCATCTTGCTGGCCCTGTGATTTTTAGTGTTTGTTGTTTTGAGATGATGTCTCTTTGTGCAATCCAGGCTGGCCTCCAACTTTCAATCCTCCTGCCTCCACGTCCCAAGGGCTGGGATGACAGGCAAATGTCCAGTCTGGGAGCCTCAGTGGGCAGCCTTGTCTCTAGAGGCCCTGTGGAGTCTGCCCAGGGTGAGCAGAGGACTCGCATGAAGTAGCAGGAGCCTCTGAGGAAGGCGTATAAGCCTAACTCGGCCTGGGGAGTCCACTGCACCCTGAAGTGGGTGACCCAGCACGTACATCCTCCTGCTGGGCAGAGCCCTGGAAGGAGAACCCTGTACAGGAAACACCTGCTGCGCAGGGCAAGGATGACAGCTCAAGGTATCAGAGGCAGATAGGAAAGTAGTACGAAGGGGTCTCTCCCTGCACCCTTGTCCCTGGTCGCCGCCATCACCCACTGCCGTGTCTGCCCACCCGGACCACACTGCAGCCTCCCATCTGGCCTGCTGTCATCCTCACTCTGTGCCTGCTCAGTGGCCAGAGCTACCCTACAGGAAGATGTCATCATGCCTCCTCTCCCTAAAAGACTCTCAAGGCTTCCTGCTGTGGTTCACAAGACCTTTTTCCAAATCCCCCTGTCACCAAATTTCTAATGTCAGCCAGGACTGTCCTGCTCCCCCATCATGACCGCCAGCCTCAGGTACCGCCAGTCCGCTAGTGCCTGGAGCGCCTCAGCCTCCCCTTGCCCAGCCAGCCCCACACTGCCAACTCAGACCTTCACACCCGTTCAGCACTCTGCACCCCGGCTGCCCTGCCGCTGCGCTGTCTGGCTGTACTTCTCGTCCGGTCCCCACCTCCCATAGAGACGCCTATCAGTCCTGCTACTGTCCCCTCAGCACACAGCCAGGTGCCGGGCACCTAGCCACTGGGACGTGACCACTTGTTCACAGCAACAGGCCCAGGGAGGGTCTGTGACAGGTGAGCCTGCTGCCTACAGTCGGTCCTGAAGGGATCTCTGCAAGGCAGCAGGAGCCAAGCAGTGAGAGACCACGGGGCCTCAACTGGTGACAGGGGAGCCACCAGCCATGTGGAATCTGGGAGCATAAGGCCAGCAGGACAGTGTCAAAGGGGACCATGAGGTCAGAGGCCAGCCTCAGACAGAGCGAAGCCAGCCTACTCCCTACCAAAGATGGCCATGTCCTAATCCCCAGCCCCTGTGCATCTGACGCCTCCTTTGCCAAAGGGACTTTGTGGGTGGGGTTGAGTCCAGGACCTTGAGATGAAGAGATCATCAGAGATGGCTCAGGTGGCCCCGGTTATAATAATATATAGTGGTTCCACCTGCAATCCCAGCTCTCAGGGGATGACAGCAGGAGGGTCAGAAGTTCGAGGTCATCCTTCTCTGTGTCAGAGTTCAAGGCCAGTGTGGAATATGACACCCTGTCTTTAAAAAAATAAAACAGCAGTTAAAAAACAAAAACGCACTTGGGGTGCAGGGGAAGAGTGGGGAGACCCTGCAGCTACCCTTATGTGTAAGGGTACAGACCTTAATGTATGGAAATTGCTCTCAGTGTAGTGACTCTGAGACCTGACTGTCTACGAGTTGACAGGAAAAAGAACTCATAGGAAAAGTTTGGGTGGGGGGAGTATTAGGGGACGGTATTTTGGGGGGAGGCAATCCCTTTCCCATCATGCCCAAGCAGGACTGGGGGGCAGTGGCAGGCTATGAACACACACACACACACACATATGCAAGGCTGCCTATGGTCAGATACAGTGGGATGCATCAGCTGTGTCTAACCCAAAGTCGGGGTGAAGACAGGGGCTGCTCCACGCAGGAGTACTAACCTTGATCTGCAAGTTTTGCCTCCATGGACTAAGAGCCCCCAACAGGGCAGGAGACAGGCCCTGCCCCCCTCCCTGACCACACACACACAGTGCAGGAGACAAGCTCTGCCCCCCACCACACACACACATAGGGCAGGAGACAGGCCCTGCCCCCCACCACACATACACACAGGGCAGGAGACAGGCCCTGGCCCCCCCACACACACACACAGGGCAGGAGACAGGCCCTGCCCCCCCACACACACACACACAGGGCAGGAGACAGGCCCTGCCCCCCACCACACACACACACAGGGCAGGAGACAGGCCCTGCCCCCCCACACACACACAAACAAGGCAGGAGACAAGCTCTGCCCCCCCTACACACACACACAGGGCAGGAGACAGGCCCTACCCCCCACCACACACACACACACACACACACACACACAGTGCAGGAGACAGGCCCTGCCCCCCCACACACACACAGGGCAGGAGACAGGCCCTGCCCCCCTCCCCTCCCCCCCACAGGGCAGGAGACAGGCCCTGCCCCCCCCACACACACACACAGGGCAGGAGACAAGCTCTGCCCCCCCACACACACACACACAGGGCAGGAGACAAGCTCTGCCCCCCCCCCCACACACACACAGGGCAGGAGACAGGCCCTGCCCCCCCCACACACACAGGGCAGGAGACAGGCCCTGCCCCCCACACACACACACAGGGCAGGAGACAGGCCCTGCCACCCCCACACACACACACACAGGGCAGGAGACAGGCCCTGCCCCCCCACACACACACACACACAGGGCAGGAGACAGGCCCTGCCCCCCACACACACACAGGGCAGGAGACAGGCCCTGCCCCCCCCCCCACACACACACACACACAGGGCAGGAGACAGGCCCTGCCCCCCGCACACACACAGGGCAGGAGAAGGCCCTGCCCCCCACACACACAGGGCAGGAGACAGGCCCTGCCCCCCCCCCACACACACACACACAGGGCAGGAGACAGGCCCTGCCCCCCCCACACACACAGGGCAGGAGACAGGCCCTGCCCCCCCCCACACACACACACACAGGGCAGGAGACAGGCCCTGCCCCCCCCCCCCCCCACACACACACACACAGGGCAGGAGAAGGCCCCTCCACTTTCCTGCGTACAGCAAGGCCCATGTAGCCCTGTGCCCACAAGGTGGCACTCATGACTGCTTCAAAATAAATTGTTACAGCTCTGTCCAAGAACTGCAAACTATCTTTGCTCTTTGCAGGGCATGGTGGCACACGCCTGTAATCTCAGGGCTCAGAAGATGATACAGGAAGATTGGGGGTTCGACACCAGCCTTGGTTCCATGAACCCTGTTTCCAAACATCAAAATGTAAGTTTTTTTTTTAAAGAATGCAGAAGGAGTTGGTGAGATGCCCCAGTAGTTAAGGGCATTGGCTGTTCTCACAGAAGACAGATTTGGTTCCCAGCCCCTACATGGCAACTCACAACCCTGTCATTCCAGTTCCAGGAAATCCGATGCCGTCTTCTGGCCTCCGTGGGCACGCAGGCACATGGTGCACATGTATACATGCAGGAGAATCCTGGGGGCTCTCTGGCTAGCCTGTTCAGCCAGATCAGTATGCTCCTCTAACTCAAAAAGCAAGGTAGAGAATGAGGAAGATACACAGAGGTATACATAGACACACCCCAAAAAAGAGTTTGGAGCATTAACTCACGGGTTGGGTCTTACCTCTTCCCACACCTCGAAGTCTGTCAGTAAAACCCACCCACTCCTCTTAGCAGTACTGGGAGAAACTCCAGCAAGGATACTCAGCAAAGAGGCACGGACCTGACAAGAGGACAGTTTCATCCCATCCTCTCAGAAGCCCAAGGGCTGGAGTGCTGTGCTCCATCCTGCACCTGGAGGGACTTGCCCACAGCGGGTGCCTTAAAAGTGGCCACTGAGCTCGGGGCAATAGCTCAGTTGGTAAAGCGCTCCCTGGCATGCATGAAGTCCTGGGTTCCATCCCCAGCACCACATAAACTGACCGAACATGTGGTTTATGCCTGTTATCCCAGTACTTGGAGGTGGAGGCAGGAGGATTAGAAGTTCAGGGTTATCCTCAGCAACGTAGCCAGTTTGAAGTCAGCCTAAGTTATGGGAGACCCTGATTCAAAGTGGCCCGCTGAATGACACGTGGCTGATGGCTCTCCTGTCCACAGCAGCTCAGTTCCACATTCAACACCTGCCCTGACTGCTCGCCACCCTATCAGAGCTGCCCCTGGGGTCCCCATGTCTGACCACACCCACTCCCTCAGTACCCTCCTTTCTGCCTAGAACAAGCTTCCTCATCTCCCCCCTCCCCTGCCCTCCCCTCCCCCCCTCTCCCCCATGCCTTTGCTCAGATGTCCCCTCAGAATCTTCATACCCCCTCACTACCTCACAGGCATGGCCCTGACCCACCCCAGAGAGGAAACAGGACGGTGGTATCTGTGCTGGTAACCAGGGTCACGGCCAGACCCCACAGTGGGGGTGGGGGTGGGGGGAGCTGGAGAACTCTTGGCCCTCCAGCCCATCACTGTCCCTCAGGCTCTCCAGCCTGTTCTGTTCTGTGCAGTCGCCATGGAGGGTTAGCGCCACCCCGGGCTTCCGGCAAAGGCTGGCTTTGCGGTGTCAAGCGGAGTTCAGCCCACACATTCTCACAGAGCGAGGCTCCTGCTTCTGCTTTTGTGAAGCCTGGGTCTCTTGTCTTCCTCCAAAGCCATAAAAGGTGACAAAGTGCCTCAGTTGCTGAAGTGCCCGCTGCACAGCTCAGCTGGGAGAGTTTGTGGCTTTGCTAAGCTAGGCCATGGCTGCCTGCTCACCTGTGTCACTGAGAGGAGAGACTGCCTTATAGGGGCAAGCGCAGCTGCCCACCCCGACCAAGTGCAGACCTGGGAGGGCGGAAGAAGTGCTCAGTTTTACAAGAGGCTTGCAAGGCCTCTGTGCCGGCGGCCATCGGGCTCTCTGCAGAAGGGCCTAGGCACCTAGGGCGACCAAGAGTCAGGAGTTCAAGTAAATTGAGGTTGCCCAACTTCCTGCCCAGTGGTTAAACAGAACCACACCCAGGCTAGAGCTGGGAACGAAGCATCTCAGTTATCCCTCAAAAAACAACTCTATAGGGTGGGTAGGGGTAGGGAGCAGCTTCTTTCCCACTCGGGAGAGAAGGCCTCTTCCGGAAGATCAGTAGCCTGTCTCTATGCAAGCAGCCGGTGGGAGAGGCAGCACAGAACTCTCTCTGCCTCCAGGGAATCATGCTAGAGAGACACCCGAGGGCTTGTGTAGCCCTTGTGTAGCTTGTGTAGAGGGTTGCAGCTGTGTAGAGCGCAGAGCAGCCACAGGCTGAACTTGGCTATGGGAAGCATGGCTGGTCCGAACTGTTCTGTTAAGTGTGAAGGTGAAACACACATCAGAGTTGGTGGTGTTCAGCAAGGTAAAATATGGGGCCAGTGAGAGGGCTCAGTGAGTAATGGGGCTTGCCACCAAGCCTGATGACCTCAGTTCAATCCCCTGAACCCACAGAGTAGGAGAGTCCTGACTCCTTCAAGTTGTCCTGTGACCTACACACACACATACAGAGAGAGAGAGAGAGAGAGAGAGAATGAAAGAAATGTAATTTTAAAATTTTCAAAGAAGTCAAAATATCTTGGATTTTAAAGCCATACTGAAATCAGTTGACGTTCCTGTGAAGTTTTGAAGATAGTTTTGCATGGTCTTACCTGCCCTTCACACAGCCTCCCTCACAGGGACCTTTACAAATCAGTCACACAATTTTCAAACCTGGACAGACAACGGGTGGGACATATAGCTCTAGTGCAGTCATTGCGCTGGAAGCTCGAAAAACAGGCCTGGTAGTGTGCGCTAGAGCTAAGGGCCAATGGAAGCTGGCCTGGAACCCCGTCTCATCCTGAGAGCGGCTGCTTCTTGCCTTAGCCCGGCCAGAACCCAGCTTCACAGGAGGGGAGAAGCGTGGCTTGGTTGATGCTGTGTCCGCCCTGTGGCTGGAAGCACAGCCCCCACATGCAGATGAGGCCGTGCCAGTGTCCTTGTCTTAACCAACGGGTCCCGCTCTTGGGACCAATGACCCCTCCCCTGCACCCCATAAATGCATCCTAAAACCTGGATTAAATGAGTAGGCTCTACGACGTGCTTCTCCAGACTTCCTGTGTACTCATGTGACTCACAGAGCTCCAACCAAAGGCAGGATGGGAATGCAGTGAGAACCCGTCCCTTCCATGCTGTGTTCCCACACAGCTTTCCACCTGGGAACAGCCAGCCACGTGCAACTATGGCTGTTCCACCAGGCCAGGAAGCTGCGGCTGGGAGTGAGTATGTGGGTGAGATTTTTATTCCAACATGCTGGGAATTTCAGGACCAGAGACTAGAGGATGGAGAAACAGGCCAGCACATGCCAGGCCAGTGGGAGATCTTGTCTCAAAACAAAAACAAAAAAAACCCAAAGCAGACAGTGATCGAGGAATGACACCATGGATGTTCTCTGGCCTCTACATGCGTGTGTACACATGTGCACGCACACTGGCACACACACGCACACGTACACGCAGGCGCACGCACACACGCACACACAGCGACGTTCAGACCCTTGATGCTACAACGTCCCTGGGGAGTCCTGGGGGAAAACCAGGCCTGTAGGCATTGCATGACTGGCTATGCATTCCCACACTATTGAGTACCTACTGTGTGCCAGAAAGTGTAAAACATGCCAGTGGGGAAGGAGGCCTGGGAGCGCAGAGGGACCGATTGCATACAGAGCTGAGGCAGGAGTGTTACTCAGAGAGCCAAACGTCCTCGCTGCCCTACAGACAGGGAACTGAGAGACACTGAGAAGCCAGCTGAAGGAGGTGACCGTGGCAGACACATGAAGACACCATCTGGCAGCCCTGGGGAGAAGCACAGGGAGGAACCAGCCCTGCCCACGCATTGATCGGGACAGCGGAGGGAGGAGAAATACACTGAGATGCTTCAGGCTGCCCCATCTGTGGTTCTGGTGTGACGGGCTTTGTGATGGGGAGCCTGGGTACTTCAGACAATTAGATATTCCAGGCTGCAGCGGGGTAGCCTCGTTTTCTCTGCTAACAGAGTGCGGAGGGAATATGGTGGGTGAGGCTCCCAGCGGAGCCGCTTGCCAGGTGGAAGGGGAGAGCGTTAGTAGGGGAGGGGCACCCATCAGCCGAGTAGCCGGTTAGTACAGGACCTCAGCACAGCTCCCTGATGCTTAAGAGAAAGGTGCCTCCACCTCTCATCTCTAAGAAAGGCTCCTCGCATTGGAGCATCCTTCCTGCTCCCAGATGGTAAAAGTGATGGGTTGTCCTCACGCTGAGGTGTGAAGAAAAGCCCGTATCTGCAGCACACACGCTTCACACCTACACACCTACACACCTACACACCTACACACACACACACACACACACACACAAACACACACACCACCCTCTCATACACAACTCCAGGCATCTTCTTCCTAACACACAAGCACAGTAAACTGTCAAAAAGTCTGAGAGGAGATTAGAAAAAGAAGCTCTCAGCCAGGCCTCAGAGCTGTCATGCCAGCTGCTCAGGAATCTGAGGCAGGAGGATTGAAAGTTCAAGGCCAACGTGGGCTACTCAGTGAGACTGTCTCACAATTAACAGTGAAAAGAGACTTAGGGATATAAGCTCAGTGAAAGAAGGCTTGGTATGCAGAAGATGCAGTACGTGGAAGAGGAAGAAGAGATGGAGAGAGAGAGGGAAAGAGGGAGAGAGGGAGGGAATTAAGGAAGGGGAAAGAGGGAGAGAGCGATGGAGAAGAAAAGGAAAAGAAAGGAAAAAAAAGAGAATCTCATCTCCAACCAAGGCTCCCACGGCAGCTGTCATTAGGGGACTGTGGGGGTTCCCACACTTCTGTGAACGCGCATTCACTCCACCTGTCCCCTTTGCACACTGGACACCACCCACAGAGTCACACCTGCTCTCTCCCTCCATGTGAGCATGCATTCTGGGGCTCACACAAATCCACACTTTCCCAGCATGAGAAAAAGAGCCGAGGGCACGGTCCTGTATCCAGTCAATCCCCTCCTGCTGGACACACCGGTTACTCTGCCATCGCTTTACAGACAGGCCCGCACCCTAACATCCTGCACAGGCGTCTTCATACAGAGGGTCTAATATGGAGGCATCTAGACCTGCTGGCTTCGTGGGCCAACCGAGCAAGCACAGGGCTGGTGTATGGCTGCTTTCTTGTTTTGCAACTAAGGACATTTTGTTTGTTTTTTAAGGTAAAATTAGTTGTTGTTGCCCAGCTCATAAAATAAGAAAAAAAATCATCTTGGACTGGGTATGGGTGGGCACAGCCTTAATCCCAGCACACAGAGGCAGGCGGGCTTCCGAGAGTCTGACGCTAGCCTGATTTACAAAGCAAGTTCCAGGCCAGTCAGGACAGTGAGACCCTGTCTCAAAATAAAATAAGATAATCTTAACACCTGAATCTTAGGGAAAAAAAAAAAAAAAAGAGCTAGAATTTTAAAAAGCCAACAAGTCTTAGACTGGCAGGATGGCCCAGTGGTAAGGTCATTTGCCACGCAAGCCTGCTCCCTGGAACCCATGTAAAGGAGGAAGGAGAACCCCCTCCACAGAGTCGTCCTCTGACCTCCAGACGCACAGAACAATAATAAATTTACAAAACAAACACCATCGAATGTGCACTTCTAACTTCCCGGACTGAGAGACAAAGTTCTGTTGTGTCAGGGGGGCCAGTCTCTGTGCTGGGGCACCCAGTCCCTCTGCAGATGAACTGTACACACAGATGGCTTCTCTGACAGGTTTCTAGCAGTCGTTTCTGGGAAGAAGGGAGACAGACTGGCCAACTCACCTTGTGGCTCCAGCTCAGGTGTCCCTGGGCGTCTTGTTAAGAGGCGTTCCTCCAGCCTCTCTCCTGCCTGTTTGCTATGCCCTGGTGGTCAGGCCCTCCTGATTAGAGTGTTTCCCTGTCTTCAGGTGGGTGGAAGAGAGAATTCCAACCAGCTGGCGAGGGAGACCAGCGAGGTGAGCAGCTAGCTTCCACGTTTTCGCAGAAACCCAATGGCAGGTGCTCACTACACCGAGGCTGGACCAGTCCCTGTGTTCTGGCAAAGGCCTGTCTCTCAGTAGCTGACTGGCATACACTCTCTGGTGTCCAAGCTAAAATGGCTTGAAGCAGGACAACTGACCACACTATGGACTCCTCCCCGCATCCCTGGAGGATGTCTGGTGCTCCATCTCTCATGCATATTTAGAGGTGGACTCTTGTTTCCAAACCTCTGCTCACCAATGCCGGGTCCCAGGGCGGCATCCTGCCATCAGCGGGCAGGCAGGGTCTGTGTTTTAACCGAGCCATACACATGCACGTGGAAGCTGGAGACACCCAGGCTGAGCTGAGCCCGCAGGCAGAGCCAGGAGCACTTTGACGCAGTTGGTCCATGCTCTCTCCCTCTTCACAGTCCCATGGGTGCCAGGAGACCCCACCTACCCCATCTGCCTGCCTCTCCTCTGGGGATGCATGGCAGGTGTTGTTCTCAGTTGTCGGACATTGATTTTTCTGAAACTGGTTCTGTAGTAGCTTCCTGCATCTCAGAAAGGGGGCACCCTGACACGGAGACTGGGCACCCCAATGCAGAGACGACTGGGCACCCTGACACAGAAACTTCATTCACCAGTCCGGAAGCTACAAGTCCATATTCAGGGTGTCCAGGGTGAGGGCTAGGAGGGGCCTCTGCCCTCCCTGACCACAGACACTTCATGCCAGCCTCCACTCTCTCCTCGGTGCCCCTTCTAAGCTCCTGTGAGAGTGCAGGTGACACTGGGCGGGGTGGGGTGTGAGGGTGGTGCCCTTTGGATCCAGTGCACAGTGTGTGTGTGTGTGTCCTTGTGTGCCTGGGCCCTGGTGACCTCTGTAGCCCCTAAGGCCTGAACAGCGAGAGCCTAGATGCTCAGACGCTATGGATCTCGTTGATTTGATAAGGACTTCACTGATTTACTCCCTAGACCTTCAGAGTCAGTGGAAGACTTCTCAAAGGTCTTGGACTAAATAGCCTTCAAAGCGGGGCCACTGACTTTGGAGCCCTGAGACAGCACTGAAGAACCAGCACGGATAACTGCAACCCAGACAGAAGGGATATGAGACACTGTGGCTCCAGAGGACATTAAAACTGCGGGGGACCCTGTCTTCTCCCGGGCCCTTCAGCCTCCTCTGGGGCCCTGCAGCCTCCTCCCTCTTCACCTTCGACCCTTGATCCTGTAGCTCAAGCTCCAGGCTGCTGTGTACACACACATACACTCTGCTGATGGTGGCCCCAGGCGGCTCAGACCTCCCCTATAACAAATGCCACTACCAACCAGACCAACCAAGCTTGCCCACAAGAGACCCTCAGATATGATTGGAGCTGTCTGATTTGTGGGGAGTCTGTTGACGTTCCTTCGTGGAAGGAGGGGCTAGGGAAGGTGGTTAGACCTTCTCCTGAGATTCCCACCACTCACTCCTGCGCTGTTCTCCCAGGAGTAATTCTGCCCCAGCTGCGCGTGATCTTGGGGAGAGGCAGAAGGTAGTAGACAGGTCGTCATCCATACTGGGTGGGCTTCTCATTGATGCAGCTGTTTTACAAGTAACCCCTCACCCACAGTCCTAAAAGTGACCCCAATAAAACTCACTGGTTCACAAAGCTTGACTGGAATGGAATCATTCCTTCGATTTGTCTGTGATACCTACCGTGGGAGAAACATATTTGTATGTAGAGGGCAAAAAGTGTTTGTACACACAGACAAGCCCTGGAGAAGCCAGGAAAGGTATAGCGGCAGGCATCCTTCAAGGGAAAGAGATGTTTAACCTATTTCTCCTGGAACACTGGGACTGTGTACTTTACAACCCGGTGATCGTTGGCTCTTTGATGAGCCAGGCTTTGCTCGTATCTTCCAGAATTTATGTTTTACTTATACCAGACCTTTCTCCTCCTACAACCTTGAGCATTACTTCTAGGTATAAAGCTCATCCTTATGAGCGATGTCATTAGATGGCAGAGATGTTATACTTTACAACAGCCTAAATGACTTCTATGCCATCTTAAAGCCAGGCCAATCCTGACGCTCACAGTCATTATGCTCACCTCTTTCTCCCTAGACTGTTGTGGAAGTTTATTTTTAGTTGTGTATAAAATTATTGTTCTGTGCACTGTTGGGTGAGGGGTGCTCTAGGTCTTGGTGTTTTGTATTGTTTGTAGGTGTTGGGCTTCTGTGGGGGATGTGTGATCGCACGTGATCTGCAGTGATATCAGGGTTCCGCTGTCGAGTATGGCTCTGACCATGGTGGGGGTTCTGTCTGCTAAGTGCTGGCAGAGTTTGCACATATGAACATGCCTCCTTGTCTCCCTTTCTGGGCCGCCACGGCAACGTATAACTGTTACAGTAGACCTTTATTCTGAGCATTGTCTCTAAGTCAACAAGAATTCATCTTATGGACGAAGCCATATGTAGTTTGTAAAGAGCTTCGATACACACATGTCTTAAGCTTTGTCGTACTCACGGGACTGAGTTAACTGTTATCTGAAAACTTTTTTTTTCCCCAAAATTGTACTGTGCTTAAATATGGCAAAATATATGAGCTGGTGCCAGACTCTGTCAGTCCTGGTACAGCCCTGGTACCAAAATCGGGCCGATCCCAGTTTCATTCTTGTCTTTTTGCGGATCATTTCCCTGCAAGCTTTATAGCCAGCAGGGACCCTCCGCATTGGTTCACATCTCCTCAGGAACTTATCTTAGGGTTTCTATTGCTGTGGAGAGACACCATGGCCATGGCAACTCTTAAAGGAAAACACTTCACTGGGGCTGGCTTACAGTTCAGAAGTTTAGTCCACTGTCATCATGGTGGAGAAACATGGCGGCATGCAGGCAGACAGGGTGCTGAAGAGGTAGCTGAGAGCTCTACATCTGGAACAGTAGGCAGCAGGAAGATAGAGTGAGCTACTGGGTCTGGCTTGGGCTTCTGAAACCTCAAAGCCCACCCCAAGAGACACACTTCCTCCAACAAAGCCACACCTGCTCCAACAAGGCCACGGCCCCTAACAGTGTCACTCCCTATGAGCCTGTGGGAGCCATTTTCATTCTTATCAACACAGGAACCTTAACTCAATATCCCCCTAAGAGAATCTGGAGGAGTCTGTCCCTCCTCCCGAGCAATGACAGCAGGATCAGGGGCTCCTGGGACAGCCATGTGACCCGCAGGGAGGGCCTTCCATGGGTCATCTTTGTCCTAGGATTACCCAATGACTCAGCTGGGACTTTGGGGATCTGGGTTTATCCCCATTCTGATTTCACAGGTGACACTCCTGCCATGAGCTAGTGCCTTCCACACTTGTTCCTGCCTCCCCTCCCCACGATCCACCCTGGACATCACATCCAACGTATCTGGCACACATTAACTCCAACTGGGAATCCGAATCCATGCCTCACAGACCAGGAATGGCACAGAAGGCCATGTGGTCTCCAGCTCAGGACTACGTGCTGTGTCTTCACATGTAAGACTGGGCATCAGTGAGCACAAACACGACAGTATCCTCTGTGCTCAGATAGGCCTGAGTCCCAGCCCAAGAAGCAGCCGCTCACTCTGCCTCCAACTCCTCTTTCTTCTCCCTAAGATGCTCTGTCTCCTGCTTCTTTTGGGATCCTTTCTTTGTTTCTCTTTGTTGAAGCAGAATCTCCTACCAGCCCAGGTTGGCCCTTAAGTCTACCTGGTTCTCCTTCCTCTGCCTCCTGAGTGCTGGGATTATGGGTTTGTGCCAACAGGCCTGGCTCTCCTGGATCTTTTCACAAAACCCTTATGCTTTGAACACAACCCTGGTCAGAACCACCAGACCCAAGAACACCCCACCCAGACCCGAGAACACCCCACCCAGGTGTCCATCCATCAGTCTGACTTAGAGGATGCAGGTGGATTCACATTTGGGTTAATATCTTTGCCCCTGTTGGAGAGATGGTACTTTTCTTATCTTCATAACTCGTATCTGGCAAGAGTAACTATACAGCCCTGTGCTACGTGTCAAAGGGAAAGTCCAGGAAATCACTGGCCCTGGTTCAGGAGTATCTAAGCAAGAAGCTTTGGGCTCCTCCTGGGCTTTCAGGACTGGCCTGAAGGGCTCCTAAGGTCAACCCTGGCTGAGGTCAGCATTGATCTGCCTGACCCTCCCCAAGCCAACTTGAGAATCAGAGGGCGTTATCATGCCTTGGCCCTCATTCTTGAGTACAGAGAAGGGCCTCAGCCCCTCTCTTACCTCCCTGCAGCCCATCTGGCTGCTCTTCTGTTTTCTGCTGAGCCAAGTACACAGTCAGAATCTATAAATCCCCATCAGGAAGCACAGACCTGCTGGAGACGGGCTCTGTACTAGTGACCAGCGGACACTTATTCAGAAAGTCAGTCATGAATGCCTCAGAGAAGCGGATGTGAGCACCAGCCCTGGCACATACAAAAAGCTGGCTACAGCCACCACTAGTTGTCCGCTCTGTTGACATAAAGGATTCCGAAGTGCTCGAATCATTTCACAATCAATCTCCCTGCAGAGCGGACAACCCAAGCCCTTATCGGCCTGAGAGGTGACTGACATTCAGAGGGACTATAGGCCCTTGGCTTCTGGGGCTTCCAGAAGGTGGAAGTAACTGCTCAGAGAACAGTTACTTCCCTGATGTTTCCTTTGCTTGTGAGAATCTAGGCTCATCTGTTACAAAGACTCATCTCCAGCTACTTGTGTTTGAACCAGGATTTCTCCCCAAAACCTCGAATGACACCTCATTTCATGATGTGGAAATCAACCTCACAGCAGGCAGCTGAATGTTGGGATCCCTGCGCACAGGCATGGGCGGGGCAAGGCTGCAGCTGGAGACTTCTGACCCCAGCAGGGATCAGGGTACCTCACACGAAATTCTGCCCTTTGGGAACTATGGGCTTATTATATTTTAAATGCAAAAACTCCAGCTGGGGATGTGGGTTAGTAAGAGTGTTTGCCTCGCACCCTGGATTCAATCTGCAGCGCCACATTAAACCAGGCGTGCTTACACGCCCTGATTACACATCAGTAATCCCAGAATCCAATAGGTGGAGGCAGGAGGATTGGAAATTCAAGACGAATTTGGACAACTTGGAGAGACTGTCTCATAATGAAAATATGAAGGCCGGCAAGGCACTTCAGCTGGTAAAACAATCTCACCCCCGCACTCCCCCGCCAGTCCTCTCCTTCTCTCGGACCCCTCCCCTCTTCCTCCTTTGTCTCCTTTCTTTCTTTCTCCCACCCCCCTCCTTCTCTGTCTCTGTCTTTCCCCACCCTGCCCCTTGAGCTTTCATGTCTGTACCCCATCTTTCTCTTTCTTAGAGACAGGCCCCAAGACTCCCTCTCCATCTCCGTTATCCCAAACCTCAGTCCCACTGTAATAGCACACAACAGAGGATCCGAATGGTCCAGCTTGGTTCAGTATCCAGCCTGGCCCGTTGGTTCCACGGCACAAGCATGGCCCTGAGTGGCAGCAGGAAACAGTAAGCTGGGAAACCTGTTCACAGCCCCTGGTGACCACCCCCGACTCCAGTCTCATCCCTCCCCACCTCAGCTGCCCTCTCATGCAGAGCTCTCTGAGTGGGTTTGACCTTTGGCCTCTTGCCATGGCTGGCAGGGCTGCTCCGAGCTGTGGACTTGTGGAAGCCCTGTCCCCTCTGGTCACTTCCTCTCTCTTCCTGCTGGAAAACACACGGGAGCCAGCAAGCTAGACAGGAGCAGGAGCGCTGCCCGGCCTGCACTCCGCTGCATAGCCGCCCCTCCCGGCGTTTCTCAAATGCGACAAGCAAGCACCGTTTGCAGCTTGTCACAGGAATTCTCCTGGGGGTTTGGGAGCTCTAAGAGACAGAGGCCCCTCGCAAAAGCAGCTCCTCATTCCTTTATGTCCTTCCGCCTGAGGTGATAGGGGAAAAAAAGACCCCTTCCTTGTGAGAAACAAAGGCCCTGTGTCCACAGTGCCCGCTGACCTTCTCCCGAGTTATGAATGGTGACCTCGTGATCGGTTCATAAGCTCCAGCTCTCTGAACAGGCTGCTCCTCGGCTGCAGGAGACAAGCCTCCAGGCTGCTGTCCTGGCCCCTGCCAGGTCACTTCAGGCCCCAAGGGAACTGCCAAGCTTCCAACCATGAACACCAGCCAGGCAGGGGCCTCTTGCTGATGTCACTGGGGTATACAAGGCGGGTAAGAAAGGGCCCTGTGCCCCGTGTTCCTTGTCCCCACAGTTAAATTACTAGGAAGGGCATCGAAGAAATAATCCCAGGCTGGAGACAATCTCCCAGACTGGGAGAATAGGGAACATACCTGTGATCCCAGCACTTGAGACATAGACACAAGAGGACCAGAAGGTCAAGGTCTTCCATGGTTACATCACAAGTTTGAGGCTGGCCGGCCTCCATGAGACCCTGCCAAAGGAAGAAAGAAAGGGGGGGGGGGAGGAATGGAGGGGAAGGAAGGAAGAGATAGAAGGGAGGGAGAGAGGGAGGGAGGGAAAGAATAAAGAAAAAGAAAAGAGCCCCAGATCCTGAGCGCAGCCTCCTCTGAGCACAGGCCCGTGACTGCCCTGGAGACGATGCTCGGTGCCCATGCTCACTGCAGCTGTGCCAATTTATCTTCATGCTGATTCTTCAGCCAGGAAGTCAGCGTGTCGAGCCCTGCTGGCACCAGCGCCCCCAGCCTCCTAACAGGGTCGTGTACGCGTGTGAGGACGTGTTTTAAAGCATCCGTAGCAGCTTACCCGTAATCACCACCCCCAAGGAACCGCCTATGCCTATCCACAGTAGAAGGACCCAAAGGCGTGGCTGATGGACAGCACACGAGAGAAAGGCGGCGTACGGCCACACGCTGTAGCATAGCTGCTACATAAAGTCGGGGAGCCTGACAGGCCAAATGCAGGCAAGGGTGCAGCATGGACCTCAGAGGGCCGGTGCAGGGCAGCAGTGGAACACTAAGGCTTCCCTCTTGGCCTGGATGGTCATCTGGGAGCGTGAGCATCCACCGCGTGCACCGCAGACCAGCACGGCTGTCTGTCACATTAAACTTCACATTTGATTTTATTTACGTATTTTGTGCATGAGGCCGTGCACAGTGTGCGCAGGGAGGTCAGAGGACAACTTCTGGGGTCAGTCTTCTCATGCAGACCTGGGGATCAAACTCAGACTGTCAGTCTTGGTGGCAAGCGCCTTTGCCCTCTGAAACCTCTTGCCAGCCCCCTTCTCTGTCATACTGGATCTCATAAAAATCATGGGGTCAGTGAGATGGTTCAGTGCATAAAGGGGCTTGCTGCCATACCTGATGACCCAAGTTTGGTCACTCAAACCTGTGGTGAAAGGAGAAAACAGACTCCTGGGTGTGCACACACAATAGATAGATAGATAGATAGATAGATAGATAGATAGATAGATAGACAGACAGATAGACAGACAGACAGATGATAGATGATAGATAGATAGATAGATAGACAGACAGACAGATAGAGATGATAGATGATAGACAGATAGACAGACAGACAGATAGAGATGATAGATGATAGATAGACAGACAGACAGACAGATAGACAGACAGACAGACAGAGATGATAGATGATAGATAGATAGATGTAAAAAAAAGGAGGCCGAGAGATGGCTCAGTGGCGTAAAGCGTCGTTTCTCTTGCAGAGGACAGGGTTCAGTTCCTAGCACTCAAATGATGACTCACAACCAGTCATAACTCTAGTTCCTAGTTCAGTGCTCTCTTCTGACTTCTGTGGGCACCAGACACACACATAGTACCATACATGCATACAGGCAAAACACTCACACACATGAAATTAAATAAATAAGTAAATAAATAAACGTAAAAAGAAAAAAACCTCTTGTCTTTCCTGAGAACTTACTGTGGGGAAGACAAGAGGAGGTGCTTGCTGAAGAGCCACCCCCACAATAAAGTCCTAGGTCTCCCGCCCCTATGGCTACCACCCCAACAGGCTGATCGTGCAATGCTCCTGTGGCCACATACAGCAACCCTGGTGTGTCCAGGGATTAGGTTAAGAAGCCATGGCTCAACTTACCAGTGTTCTTTCTAGAAAGTCCCAGACTGTCTTTGTGTAACTTGGCCTCAGATTTAGATTTCAGTTAAATGTCATCATACCACGGGGCTTCTCCAGGTCACTCTAGTGAAGCTGCAGGTCCTGCTTCTCCCAGACACCTTGCCCTCTCAGCCACGAATGGCTGTGCTGAGGACTAACTTGACTCTGTTGTCAGAGTCCACATCTGCCCAGCTCCAGTTCTGTTCTGAGACTCTGTAGCCTGTAACTCCATAACTCACTATAGCTCAAACTGACCTCAAACTCACTCTGTGGCCAAAGCTGGCCCTGAAGCCCTGATCCTCCTACCCCAGTTCCCCGTGTGCTGGCATTACAGGCTCGAACCACTACAACCGTCTATCAAGAACTGTCCCGTTGGTGATGCGGCCTTCAGGCTGCTAACCATGCACAGTGTGTGATCCTGAGGGGAGAACAATCCAGAGGTCCCTCAGTGACCAACATGAGGTCAGGCCAACACCTGGCACCCAGAATGCAAAGGGACTATGAGGTCAGCCAAGGGTGAAAATCGGAAACTCTAGCTCAGCCCAGATGCTTCAGCTCAGATTGAAATCTGAGGCACCTGGCCACTGGCTTCGCTTTGAAAACTAAGGAGAGAATTGTAAATAATGAAGTCACCACCTTGTTCTTCCTTATGGTGGTGGTCCCAGAGCATTATGGGTTGTACAGGCACGGGTCTCTCTGCAACTGCCCTTAAGATCTGGACCCTTGCTGCTGGTCCCCTCAGATGTGAATCCTAGACTCTGGTTCCCCACTGCCAGGCATCCCCACTGAAGGTGTTTTGGGACACAGCCTAGCGCCCCCAGTGGAGTGGTTTAGATCAAATAGCATTTCACCTGTTCCTCTGGAGTCGGCACCCTGGCCCTGCTGCCACCTTCCTCTTTGGATTTCATTTTTGCTGTCGTATAAATAATAGCTTTTGCAGAAACCAATACAACCCACCCCGCTTTCCTGACTTTTATGTTGAGAAGTCTAATCAGCAGGTGACTTGAATTGTCCCTTATCTCAAAAACAAACAAACAAGACAGGTCTGGGAATATAGGTATAGTGTCTGGAATTCCCAAGGTGAAAGAGAAAGAAAGAAAGAAAGAAAGAAAGAAAGAAAGAAAGAAAGAAAAAGAAAGAAAGAAAGGAAGGAAGGAAGGAAGGAAGGAAGGAAGGAAGGAAGGAAGGAAGGAAGGAAGAAAGAAAGGGGGAGAGAGAGAAAAGAAAGAAAGGACAGAAGGAAGGAAAGAGAGAGAAAAAAAGAAAGAGAGAGAGAGGGAGGGAGGGAGGAAGGGAGGGAGAAAAGGAGAGAAAGAAAGAGAAGAGAGGAGGGGAGGGAGCGGGGAGGGGAAAAAGAAAGAAAGAAAAAAGGACGGAAGGAAGAAAGGAAGGAAAGAAAGAAAGAGGAGCTGATTTCTCCTGCACCATCTGCTCTCAGGCAGGAGAAAGCGCTTCCCAGGTCCCCTGAGGACAATTGTCCTTCTGGCACAGCAGCCTCCAGGCTTCAACAGTCCTCCCCACCTGTCTCCAGGGACTGAGCAGTGATCTGGATGAGGGAGTCAGTTAACAACGCCCTGAGTGAGAGGAAAGCTGGGGTTCCCTCCGCAGGATTGCCCGCAGCTCCAGCTTTCATCATTAGAAGTTAAAAGCCGGTAAAGGGCTTTGGAGAGAAAAGCCGTGCGGTAGCCCACGCCTAGGGGTGCTCAGCAGGCTGGCAGGTGCTTACTTTCTCACTCTCCCAGGAGTCTTCGAGCAGAGGTTGTACTGTCCGCTTCATCACACAGACAGAGACACGGGAAGAGGTGGGAACAGAGGGGCAAAGGAATTGTTCAGGCACTGAGCTAGCGGGTGGCAGAGAAGGACTGAACATCACACAGAGCACAGGGCTGGTATTGGAAGGGAGGGGTTATGTGTCTGTTCTCAGGACAAGCCCCCTGTTCCTTCATGTGGCTATCCTACGCTACTAACCGCCAGCCTTGACCCAGCACCCGTGGGACAAATCTGGACTTGTCTATGGCTCCGGTCCACCCATCTGGGGTGACTTGACGGGATCCTTACTCTCTGGCCATCTCAGAAGTGCCGCCTTGCCCGGTGCTCCGCTCCGAGGCAGAACTGTCTGCAGAGCCGTTCTCACAACACAGTGAGCGATGATGAGAGCGCTCACCTGTAGGTGACGGCGAACCGTGACACGTTTATTCCACGGGCTGTCATCCCAGAGAACACTGACACGGCCGACATCGGGCATTTGGTGGGGGCAGTCCTGCACACTGAAGAGCCCTCCAGAGGCCAGAAGAGAGGCTCAAGCATGCGTCCAGACATCGAGTTCATTTCGTTGCTTGTCGCATGTGTGTATGATGTTTCTGTGTGGACAGTGTGGCTCTCGCAGCACAAGCACAGAGGTCAGAGGACAAACTCTGTGGAGTTGGTTCTCTCCTTCCAAACTCTACATGAATTCTAGGGGTGAAACTCAGGTCCCCAGGCTTATATGGCAGGCACCCAATGAACCAGCTCAGGTTATCGCTATATAGCCCAGCTGACCTTAAACCACCATCCTCCTGCCTCAGTTTCCCAAGTGCTGGGGTTACAGGACTGTGCCATCATAGACTAGGGGTACCTGCAGGCACAGAGCTATGCTCCCACACTCCACAAGTTTTACCGAGTCCCTGCCCCATGCCTGAGTTATTCTCAACACCAGGGACAGAGTCCCTGCCTTCAGGAAAGGCTGCAATCAGCAAGCAGGATGTCCTGTGGGAAGAGTGCTCTGAAAATCCACAGGGCCGGGGCTGGGGCTCAGCTGGTCTGTGTCTAGCATGAGCAAAGCCCTGTGTTGAATCCCCACCATCACACGCATTAGTCAGGGTTCTCTAATGGAGCAGAACTGGCAGCACGAACACATATACAAAATTTTGAGACCGGGTCTCACGTAGCACAACTTGCTATAATATCACAACTGATGGTCGTCCTGTCTCTAGGATTACAGGTGTGTACCAACACACTTGGTTTATGTGGTGTGAGGGCTAATCTCGGTTATCAGCTTTATTACATCTGTGTTGTCAAAGAAATCCTCACCATGCACACATCCCCAGCCGCAACTTCCCGGCAGCCCGCCGTCTCCAGGGGGAGAGCCACGGGGGAGCATGGCATAGGTGGCAGGTGCTTCTTACAGCATCCCCACCTTGTCTTTGGTGGACCCCAGTGAGTTGGCAAGAACACAGGAACCCGGGAGAAACTCATGGCAGGGGCGGGAGTGGTCTCAACTTTAATGCAGTGTTGGGGTGCATTTATAGTGTGGGCAGGGGAGGAGTCATTGACCTTGAATGGGACCCATTGGTTGAGGCAGGGATACCGGGAGCAGCCTCGTCTGCATGTGGAGCTCTAACCTCCCTGTGCTTCCAGCTACAGGGCAGATAAAGCATCAACCACATTTCTTTGCTTCTGTGAAGCTGCCAGGCTAAGGCAAGGAACAGCCAAACTCCTACTGGTGTCAACCCTGGTGACGATGAGGGGTGGGGTGGGGAGGGTGTTTTGAAGCCAGCTTCAACTTGCTCTTAGCTCTTAGGACAGTCCCATACATCTGTAATCAACAAAAATGCAAGCTACTGGATACTCCTTTAACTACATATACACATATATATAGATATACATACACATATACATATATGGGTTTATTAGATTGGCTGACATGACATGGTCCTGTATTCTGACAATGGCTGTCTCACACCAGAGAAACTGGGAATCTGATGTTGCTCAGTCCGCAAGGCCAGATACCTCCTCAGTTCCAATCTGATGCTGGAGACCTGGGAGGGGGGTGTCCTGGAGAGTTGCTGGGCTTCAGTATATGTTGGAAGCTGGAAGGAGCTAGTTTTAATGTCAATGAAAGGACGCAGCAGTGGCACCCACAGGATAGACGAACTTGCCTGCAGGCGTGAAGGCAAGCAAGCAGGCAAGAAGCCGTTTCCTTCAGCTGTCTCCCTTTGATCTGGACTGCTGTGGGAAAGTGTCAGCACATTGAGGGTGGGTCTCTTCACTTTAAATAATCTGATCAAGAAAATCCCTCACGGGAGTGCCCGGTGGTTTACATTTTTGTTGATTCCAGATGCAGTCAAGGTGATAACCATGATTAGCCATCACGCGACGTGAACCAAGTGTGTAATCCTAGAGACAGGGCTTGATCAGCCTTGATACCACAGCAAGTTGTGCTACAGGAGACCCAGTCTCAAAATAATAACCAAAAACAACTGGGTCCAAAGTCCACAGCAGGAGACAGGGGGTGCTCTAGACAGGGTCCAAAGTCCACAGCAGGACACAGGGGGGTGCTCTAGACAGGGTCCAAAGTCCAGAGCAGGAGACACGGGGTGCTCTAGACAGGGTCCAAAGTCCAGAGCAGGACACAGGGGGGTGCTCTAGACAGGGTCCAAAGTCCACAACAGGACACAGGGGGGTGCTCTAGACAGGGTCCAAAGTCCAGAGCAGGAGACAAGGGGGTGCTCTAGACAGGGTCCAAAGTCCACAGCAGGACACGGGATGCTCTAGACAGGGTCTGAGAAAGCCTCCCTGATGAGGTGACATGGCCGAGGTCTGCATAGATAAAAGCTTGAAAGCACCAAGTGACCGGAGTGGGGAATGGGGCGGTAATGAGTGGTGCCCCAGGGGTGAGAGCATCCATCGATTACCACTGGCCCTGAGTGGTGTCAACTTTTTTTCCTCTGTGTGACCCTGGAGCCAGAAAAGACCCTGGGCAGAGAGAGTGGGGGATCTGACATGGAGATGGACAGTGACTTCATCGTCCCCAGAGGTCGAGCTGAGACTTTGGTGAAGGAGCCTCTCGGAACGTGCAGAAATGTTGATGGGTGGTCGCAGTGGACATAGACAGAAGGAGGGAGGAGAAATGAACCAGAGCTCTTGCTGAACCAGCAGACCCGGGTCCAAATCCTAGACCCACCTTCTTAAACTAGCAAGCTCCCTCTCTGTGCCTCAGGTTCTTCAATAGAATGCTCCCCCACTGCCTCATCTGTCGCTAGCCTCCACCCCAGGCAATGCTGTCCCGTGACACCGAAATCAAGCAGGAGCCCCTTCTCTTCACACTGCTCTGGTGGGGAGTGGGGGGCTCTTGCTGTCCTCATCAAACACCGTCTGATCTCTCAGCTGCACCTCAGAGGCACAGGGACCAGCAGGGTGGCACCTTCGGGCTCTCAGTGACACTCCGGCTTGGAGTTCACGTGGCTGTCAAGCTCTGGGGCTCACGGCATGTCAAGTTGACTCTGGGCACAGCACCCACAGGCCTGATCTGCAGCCTCCACCTGAGGCCCTGGCGCCAGGACTGCCCTGACGTCTGGCTCACCAGCCTGTTCCCCGCTGGACTTTATTTTCCGGTTCTCTCCCTTCCTCTCAGCTCAGCAGCATCCCCGCCCCCAACACTTCGTCAGTACAAATCTCAGGCAGGGGCGGTCAGGACCCTCCTACAACATCTGCTCAGGACCTCACAAATCTACAGGGAGAATCCCAGGCCCAGGAGTCACACAGGATGGGGTGCTGGGCTGAAGGGGCAGACTCTAGACACTCCAGGGAAAACAATACACAGCAAAACACTTGCTCAGCCTCACACAGCGCCATGGAAACAGGCACAGGAAATCAGGCAGCTGAAAAGAATGTTCTAGAATCTGTGAAAGGCCTGGCAGGAGCATGTGGGACCCAGAGACAAAGCTGGGTGTATCTGTCTCAAGTTTTATAGGCCTCCCACAACCTGGAGGCCTGCTGTCCCCACACCCCTTTGTTCTGATGTCAAACGGGCCTAAGTGCGGGAGCACTGGCTGCCTGCTCCCCGTGCCCTCCCTATTTGCCAAAACGGTTCAGGTGTGTTTGGGAGAAATGTCAATCACTTTTACATAAATAGAGGTTATTTTGAAAGTCAGGAGACCTGGGTGCACACAGTCACATGAGCGTGCAAGGAGAGCAGGGGCCTGAATGGCCATCCCTCAGCACCACGTCTTTCTCAGAAGACAGCTGCTCTTCATCAGAATAAGCACTTGTTCCCACCCCAAGGCCCCCTCCACAGCTCAGGTGCACGCCGAGGAACCTTGAAGGAGAAGAGAAAGGAGAAGATGCCCTGTCCCTGATTCGGGCACTGGGAGGTCACAGAACTGAAGGACTGCTGTGGACAGCTCCGGGCTCAGCTGTGCACTGACCCCGTGATGTCCTTACCCTGGACCCCAGAGAGCACAGGATGGAGGGATGACAAGTGAGCAGCTCCAGGCACTGGCTGGAGTCCAGGGGTTGACACCGCACCTAGACGGCGAAGCGTCCTGACACACAGCAGTGTTGGCTTCTCCCTCCATCCTGGCTTCCAGGCTCACAGGAAGGCAAGAACCTGGCACAACCAAATCTGCACCCAGATCCCGGCTTCAAGAGCATTTGCGTGATCCCATTTTGCTGGAGATGGTGCTTTTGCTTTGGTTTTTGTGGTATTGGAGAAGATCACAGAGCTTTCAGACCCTGGGCAGACATGCTCCCGCTGAGCTACATCCCAGGCCAGGCTGTCCCTTAGCACTGTGATGCTTTAGGGAGTTAAGGGCAGAGGCTGAACACTGGAGGACATGGACCCCTGGGAGATGGACAAGAGCCAGCCACCAGGTCCCAGGACACCTCGCAGTCCCAGTAGCACGGAGGGCCTTGACATCCCCGTCCAGGTTCCTTAGGTGACCTCTGATGTCCTTACACAGCCATAATGGAGGCGATCTTTTCTGCTTTAACCTCCCCACAGCCCTGAAGATTCACTTTGTACCACAGGCTGGCCTTGAACTCCTGACCCTTCTGCTTGGCCTACTTAGTGCTGAGAAAACAGATGCACCCACTGAACCTAGCCTGCAAATCTCAAACTTAATAGCTGTCTCGCACCGAGGGACCACAGTTTGCCACATACCATGTCAAACCCAGCAATCATGCAGTGTGTATTTTACAGCGATCTTTAGGACAAAGACTGTCCCTATCCTCTTAATTAAAAGGTCATGAGGACCTAGCACGGTGTTACACATCTTTAATCCCAGCACCGGAGGCAGGGGTGTCTCTGTGAGTTAGAGGGCAGATTGGTCTACAGAGTGAGTTAGTTCCAAGCCATTCCAGGCTATGCAGTGAGAGCCTGTCTAAAAAAAAGAAAAGAAAAGAAAAAGAAAGAAAAGTGGTGAAACTGAGGCCCAAAGAGGTTTCTAATTTAAGGTGGTCGCACAATGTGGGATTCACAGCAACGTAAATAAAGGAAACCTAGGGTGATTATGGCCCCGGTGCCTGCTGGATCCAGGCTGGATAGGGGAGGGGTGCTGCTTCCCGGGAGGATGCTCTGCCATCATCCCTGAAGCTGTCTACAATGTAGCCCAGAGTTGCCATGGCAACCCTCATCTGGGCTGTTGACACCAAGTGTGGCTAAGGGCTTCTGATTCTAGACTACTGTGGCTTGAGAAAGTGAATCCATTACTCATTCAACAAACACTTACAGCTGCGGGCCAGGCAGACATAGGATCCGGGAATCCAGCAGCTACAGTAAAGGAATTGAAGGGAGGATGCCAAAGGGGTCCAGTGGAGCTTGGGGAGGGCACCCTTCCTCTCACAGGCAGCCTATCTTAGGATTTCTATTGCTATGATAAAAATCATGACCAAAAGCAACACAGGGAGTAAAGAGTCTGTTTCCCCCTACAGCTTATAGTCCATCCTCCAGAGAACTTGCAGGAACCCGAAGGCAGGAGCAGAGGCAGAGGCCGGAGTGCTGCTTACTGGCTTGCTCCCCGTGGATGGCTCAGCCTGCTGGTTTATAGCACTAGAAACTACCTGCCCAGACGTGGCCATTGACCCACATCAAGCATCAATCCAGAAAATGCCCCTCAGACTGTTCAGATTCCTTTTTCGCAGATGGCCCTAGCTGTGTCAAGGCGACATAAAAACTTGCCAGCACACAGCCTTTACTCAGCTTTAGGCCCTAGTTAGACTGCAGGTGTGTGAGCCCAGGGTGATTGCATCTTCAGATGTGCTAAGAAAAGCCGAAAGCTGGGTTTTCCCGGGAAATCTCCCCAATTTGAATGTTGAGGAGGGGCTTCCGGACACGGTTGTGTACGCTGTGCGCTCCCCAGCCTGCGGACACTAGTCGTGTTAGGTCCGGAGGCAGTACTCCGTGCACTGTGCTGTGTATGTGAGCTGAGTCGTCACACCAGGGCTTGAGAGTCTGGCTTCTGGGTCAGCAGCTTGCCAGTCCCAGCTCCAGGTATAGAACCAGAGAAGTGAGGTAGAGCCATGCGACATAAGCCACAGAAAAAGGATAAGCAGAGTGCGGTGACACATGCCTGCCGCCCCGGTTCCCAAGCGAGTAAGACAGGAGGATTGCTAGCTCAGGGCCAGCCTGGGCTACATAGTGAAGAAATGAAATAATGGATAGGATTTGTGGGTGTGAAATGCGTTCACTGTGTAGCACACGTTATTGATAAAATTCCTTCCCTGGGAGAGACTTAAACAACTTCTAACTCTCCCCCTAAGTTCCAATGACAAAGCCAAGAACCATCCATTCCATTGAAATTCATTATGGGGAACCAGGGAGTTTATTAGGCTGAATTATAGGGTGAGGGGCTCCTGAGAGCAGCCACTGGAAGGATGACTTCCACTGATGGCGCCCACATGGCCACATAGATGGAGCCGCCTCCTCCTAGTACCCCCTCCTGTATCCTTTAACTCTCCTTCAGGCCACCTGCAATTAGGGCAGAATCTCATACAACTTGCTGGGAGGAGAGACTGGATACTTGGTCGAGAACCCATGGCCTTCCCCACCCTTCCCTCTATGAGGAAGATCAACAGTCGACAAGCCAGCTGTGGTGATTCTGCAAGCAGGCACAGCCTAACTCATAAAGATGGCTGCAGTATGGCTCGGAGGATAGTCCCATAGGCACACATGAAAAGAGCCCATCACAGAGAGGACAGAGCAGGGGAGACGGCTCAGAAGGTGAAGCGCCTGCTGCTCAAGCATGGGGACCAAGTTCAGATTGCCAGCACCACATTAAAAAAAAAAAAAAAAAAAAAAGCTAGCATAGTGTCTCATGCCTGTAACCAAAGAATTGTGGAGGGGTAGGGTGGTGGAGATGGGGATCCCTGAAGCTCATTAGCTAGCCAGCCTAGCCAAATCCAGGAACTTCTGGTTAAACCTGACTCCAAAAATAAAGATGGAGTGGCCAGTGAGATGGGGAAAGGCAACCACTGCCGAGCCTGGGCTGACTGCAGACCCCAGGTCCCACGTGGTGGAATGAGAGAACCAACTCCAGCAGGTTGTCCTCTGAACTTTGCACCCAATCACACACATAATTTTAAAAATTACATTAAAAGAATTATGAGGCTGAAGAGCTATCTGGCACAGCAGTTAAGAGCACTGGTTGCTCTTCCGGAGGACCAGGGTTCTATTACCAGCACCCACATAGCCGCTCACAACTATCTGTGACTCCAGTTCCAGGGGATCTGATGCCCTCTTCTGGTCTCCACAGGTACTGCACACACATGGTGTACAAGCATATACACAGGAAAACACATGCATAAAATAAAAATAAACAAATCAAGCCAGGCATGGTGGCGCATGTCTTTAAGCCATACACTTAAGAGGCAGAGGCAGAACTTGAACTCCGTGAGTTCAAGGCCAGTCTTGTCTACATAGTGAGTTCCACAATAACCAGGGCTGTTACAAAGAGAAACCCTGTCTCAAAAAACAAAATAAACAAATTAATTAAAACAATTAAAAATAAGATAAAATAAAGATGGAGAGCGGTGAAGGAAAGATATCCCAATATCGAGTTCCAGAGTCCATATACCTATACTAACAAACACACACACACACACACACACACACACACACACACACACACACACACGACAAACAACGTCACAATCTGAAGACAAGAGTGTACACACTATATTAAAGAGTCTGGAGGGCTGTACCCCTAACTGTGATAATGGTGACCCCTGGAAGGCAAGGTATGAGTGTTTTCTCTTCTTTACTTTTGTGGGATCTTTCCTGTAATTGTAGGTTTTGAGATAAGGTCTCCTCTCGGAGTTCCGGCTGTCCTGGAAGCCATTACACAGTCCAGGCTAGCTGCAAACTCACAGAGATCCACCTGCCTCTGCCCTCTCAGCACTGGGCTAATGGTATGCGACACCAAGCCCGGCCACCTCTGTGCTTTTGACATGTCAAAACTTTTTAAAGAAAAATTAAGTCCATTCAAAAACTTCTCTAAAATGGAGTCAAAGTTTCTTTCCCATCCTGGAGTGGAGAGGCTGGCAACGGGCCACACTGGACCTCACACTGGGTCAGTGGGGCTTTGGGGCTGTGTTGGGAATTGTCGACTGCCCCTCCCCCTCCTGGAGCCAGTCAGTAGACAGGATAGGGTATGGAGTCTGTTTGTCTCCAGGTGTGGCTAGGGCTGCTGTCACTAAGCAAAGGGCCACTAAAGGACCTGAGGCTCACCCGGCAGTGGTGCAAGGGCTGCAGACCTGGGGTCCTCACAGACAGCAACTCACAGGTCTAAGGCATTCAGTCTTCTAGAGATCCACTCTGAAAGCAAAGTGGAATTGCAGATGCTAACCCCTGTTAACCCATCTAGGTAGCACCCACGATGAACTGTGAACAAAAGTCCCAGAGAGACACTTCGCCTTCAGTGGAACCTTCCACAAGGCTGGTTAACTGATAACGTCAGCTTCTTCAGTGAGGTTGGAATATTGCTGGTCCAGAGCCTAATTTCAGTTCGTCTTAGACTAGCTTTAGCCCCTGGACAGCTATTTATGGTAGTTCTGTTGGAACTACCATCCTGCAACTAACAGACAAAATCTTTTGGAATGTATTAATAAAGCCATATTCCCACCCACTAAAAGGCTAAGTGTCCTAGCATCCAATACCTCTCCTTTGTTGTAACTACCTTGATTTATGACTTCCTTTCCTGTTACTGTAAACACTTCGTGAAACTGTTTCCAGGTTGCAATATGGAATTTGAGGTAAATCTGTGTTCCTGGGCCACGGCACTCATATTTGGCTCTAGAATAAACTATCTCATACCCCTTTGGAGGCGAGAGTTGCACTTTTGTGCTGACAGAACTGAGTGGTTATCACTGGGCACCTATTGTTTCCCAGGCTCTGGGTTGCTGGAGGCTGGAGGAGTCAGGTGGATATGGAAGCCTGTTCCCTGGCAGCGGGCACCCAGGCTGAAGCAGGCTGTCAGGGTTGTGGAGGAGGCACTGTGCCCGGAGGCCATCTGGACAATCCAGAAGCTCCTGAGGACAGACTCCCTTCTAGACCAGTGGTTCCCAACCATCCCAACGCTGGGACCCTTTAATACAGTTCCTCATGGTGTGGTGACCCCCAACCATAGTTAGGAAGTAGCAACGGAAATACTTCCTAACTTTGATTTTGCTACTGTTATGAGTCGTAATATGAATATCTGTTGGGCAGATGATGTCAGGCACCCCTTGTGAAGGGGCCATTCAACCCCTAAAGGGGTCACGGCCCACAGGCGGAGAACTGCCGCTCTAGCTCGGTCAGACCCAGAGCTTGCTTCTCGGTAGAGGAGTCCTCATTTTAGGACTGCGGGATTCAATCTGGAACAATGGTCTTCTGTTGTTTCTTTTTTGTTTCTGAACAGTTCTGGGTTTCAAACCCAAGGCTCTGTGCACATCAGGCAAAAGCTGTCACTGAACTCCACCTTCAGACCTGCCGATCCTGCCACTTCCCACCGCACCCTTCAAGCGGCCCTGTTCCCTCGCTCCCTGCTGGCTTTTCCTCCGGGTGGACTTTGAACCAAGTCTCCCGTTGTAGACAGCACGGATCCCCAAGGCTGCTGAGTGTCCCGTGGGAACGTTTGTTTGGAAAAGCACAATTAGGGGCTGGGGAGTTGGCTCAGCTCATTAAGGGCTGGCTGCGCAGGCTGCAGGGCCTGACTTAACCTCCCCAGCACCCGCACCACGGTACAAACTCCACACTGGCACATGTCTAAGTCCTAGTGTTCAGGAGGCAGAGACAGAAGATCCCTGGGGCTCTCTGGACAGCACAAGGTGCAGTGGGAGAGCCAGGTGGAGAGACAGTGATGGCTCGGTGGGTAAAGGGTGAGGGCTACACCAGCCAGACAGCCCGAGTCGGTCCTGAAATCCACAGCCAAAGAACAGACTCCTGAGAGTTGTCCTCTGACCTTCACGAAAGTGCTACGGCATGCATGAGCGCACCCCCCGACCCCCACCGTCCACATACATACAATAAGTTAAATTAAACTTAAAATATAAAAATACCTGGACGGTGGCGGTGCACGCCTTTGATCCCAGCACTCGGGAGGCAGAGGCAGGCAAGGCCAGCCTGGTCTACGGAGTGAGTTCCAGGACAGCCAGAGCTACAACAGAGAAACCCTGTCTTAAGATACAAAATAAATAATAATAATGTGGTGACTGAGGGAGATGCTCAACATTGCCCTCTGACCTCTCGCATACATACACTGCATACCATGCACTAACACGCACGCGTACACAAAAGTACTCTAAGGCCTTGCACAGTGGTGCATACCTGTAATCCCAGCACTGGGGAGCCTAAAGCCGGAATGTGAGTTTGAGGCCACCCTATGCTATAGTGCTCAAGGAAACAAAAATATTTAATTTTTTAAAAAAAAATCAAAATCAGATATAAACCCAGGTGAGGTTACACACCTATAACCCCAGAGCTTCACATTTCAAAGCAAAAGAATGTGAGCTGGAGGCCAGCCTGGGCCACCCTGGGCTACATGGCATGCCCTGTCACAAGCAGCACCTCCACTCTTCACTCCAGACGGAAGACTAACCTCACAGGTTCCTACCCATCAGTAGGCAGACACTAGTGTTTTCCGGCAGTCATTTGTCTAACACCAGGCAGGTGAGCCACACACACACAGCTGGGCCATTTACTGCTGCACCTGATGGTGCCGAGGCCCTCCTGAGCTGCCTACCTTTATGCCTCAGGATTTATGGGCAAGTTCATTGTGTGCCTCCCCCGTGCGTGCCACCAGGGGTTAGAGAGTCACCAAGAGTGATGTCAGCCATGGGAACTGCTGGGGATGAGCAAAGGAACTAAAAAATACATTAGTATCTGCTTTAGGCCTCTTGGATTTGACAGAAACCCTGGGGTGACTGTTACCCCTCTTTCCCAGGGGTCTCCTTCCTCTCTTGACCCCGAACTCCTGCCTACAGGCAGCACCCCAACCAGCCCTGACATGGGGCAGGAAGGGCTCCCAGGCTCTGCAGGCCCAGTGCTCTCTCATCGCAGACCCTCCATGAAGCCCTGCCTCTCTGCCACACACAGAGGCACCTACCACCTGAGAAAGGTCAGGAGTCCAGCACAGGATCCTCAGAAATAGGACTCCTTCACATGACCTCAACTCCCTGCAGATGGATCATTAAAGGGAAAGAGTCAGAGGTTGGATGTGCTCAGTGAGGGCTGAGACAATCAGGAAGTCCCTGGCTTCACCTGGCACAGCGCCGACCTGGTCTGAGATCTGGTGTAGTCCAGCAGAACTCCAGTTTTAGCCTGGAGCATGTCAGGGAAGCCCAGCTGCCAGCTACTGCCCAAACTCCTGCCTTGTGCAAGGACTACTCCAAGCACAGAGACACAGTCCCACCCTGGAGAGGTTGGGGTGGGCAATGAAATGTGTACTCTGTCCTGAGGTCCCAGGATCAGGGGTTCAGGGAGGCAGCCCTTGCCTTCCCTGGAGGCCCTTCTCTGCCTCTTCCAGCTATGCATGGCCCCAGGAGTTCCTTAGCCTCTGGCTGCCTCGTTTCACACTCTCTTCTCTCTGGGTCTCAAATGTCCCTCTGACACGTTCATGTTCCTTAATCCAGCCTCATTAATTATATCCCGGAAGATACTTTTTCTAATGGAGGTCACTTTCCATAGTCTGAGCACAGACATATCTTATGGGAGCCACTGTTCAGAACACTTCATAGCCCAATTCAGTGTCCGGGTAACATTCTAGAAGAATCATGATACGACCAACTGCTAGGGCTAAGATGTAGCTCAGCTGACAGTGCTTCCCCAAAATCCACAAAGCTGTGTCCTAGGACTCGAGGAGTCCAGGCAGGAGGATGAGGAATTCAAGGTCATCCTCTGCTATGTGTAGAGTTCGAGGCCAGCATAGGCTACCTGAGACTGTCCCAAGCTCCTTGCTACTCAGCATCCCCTCTTCCTTAACGAGTCACCTGAGCTAACCTGAGCTAACCTTGCTCTCTTAATCTCTTGTTTTAATCTCTTCTGTGGTTCTCTAGGAATGGGGACTAAGGAGATAAAATCAGACTAAATCCAGGACATCCACCCTCAGGGAAGAGGCCTTTTCCCCAGCCTGGAGAGTGCCCTGAGACCTGGGGTTGGACTTCCCCTGCTAGCCCCAGATATCCCATAGGAGGGCTGAAGTTGTGAAACAGACAAGTACCCCAGAGACCAATCAGCAACAGAGCAAACACACACACCATGGCTACAGGCTGGCTCCTCCCTCAGTACTCTCCTCCACTCAACTCCTCAAGCAAGGGTAGGGTAGGGCAGGGAAGGGAAGGGCAGGGAAGGGAAGGGAAGGGAAGGGTAGGGTAGGGTAGGGAAGGTTAGGGCAGGGCCGGGAAGGCTTGCAGGGGTAGCCAGGTCACTGCCTGCCTTCTCTCTTTTCTTTCTCTTTCTCCCCGCCCCTCCCGCCCCTTTCTTTCTTTCTTGACAGAGTCTCATGTAGCCCAGGCTGGCCTTGTGAATTCACTGTGTAGCAGAGGTTGACTCTGAACTTCTGAGCCTCCTATGTCCTCTCAAGTCCTGGGATCACCATCATACCCAGTTGTGCAGTGCTGCCCAGTCTCCAGCTCAGAGGTCAACCTGCCTGAAGACACCCAGCTCTGGATAGAAGAGCAGGCGTTAGGAGCCACAAATGTGAGCTTACCATGGATGGGGTCACCTCTGGCTCTGTGCCACTGGGCAGCACAGTCACGGCCTTGTGACAGGAGAAGGGGAATTAATCTCTCTGATCTTGTTTTTATAAAATAAAGATAAACATCCACTTCTATGGTTAAGAATTTACGTCTAAACCAAGAATGGGGGCACACACCTGTAAACCCAGCATTCAGGAGGCAGGGGGATTGTCACAAGTTCAAGGTCAGTCTAGGCTACACTGAGGCCCTGTCTCATGAGAAACAAAAGGTTTAGCTAGGCATATCTAAGGCCGGCTGTGGTGAGTCAGACTTGTAAGCCCAGCTACTTCAGTGCAGACAGGAGCGCTGAAATTTCAGGGCCTCCCTGGGCCACAGAGTGAGTTCAGGGACAGTCCGGATCCCCGGGGCTTGAGTTACAGGCAGCTGTGAGCTGCCCGACTTGGTGCTGGAAACCGAACTTGAGTCCTCTGCCAAGTGGGCAGAGGGTGGGTATGAAGCTACAGGACAGAGCAAAGTGGTTCATATCTGCAACCTCAGCACTTGGAAGATGGCATGAGAACCAGGAGTTCAAGCCATCCTCCGAGACTGGAAGTCTGAGGGCAGCCTGAGCTTCATGAGAACAGCTTGAAGAATGAAATTATAGAACCCACGTGGCCCAGGGTCCAGCAGCTCCTTCAACAGCCTCCCAGTCTGAATGCAGACAACCACACACACAAAGCTGACAACCCAATTTGTTTTTCTTGAAAAACACATTTATTTCTGTAAACTGTTGGAATGCCAGAGCTGGTCCTCACAGCCCAGTCCAGTGCAGCCTTCTTCCCCCAAACGAAAAGAGCGAGGAGAAAGGGAAAGAACCATCTTCACATGCTCTCGAGGAGCCAAGCCCGCCTCAGCTTTCTTTAAAAGCAAACAAAGCCATCTTTTGGAATTTGTGGTGCAGACTGAGATTCCAAACACCGCTTCCCGGGTGCCTTGAGGCCTGTGCCAGCCTCCCTGTTTGCGGGGGACCTTTCCACCCTTGTCACCTGGGAGACCCTGAGGTTGATCCTGAACTCCCACCACACCTGGACTCAGACCTCTTATGCTTCAGAAGGACTTCGCTAAAAGAGTAGTTTAGTGGCAGAGCCACTGCCAGGCAAGATTTAAGGCAAATTGTCACTTGGTATTCGGTCCACGCCAGACCTAAGTCTGTCACCGCCAAGCAGCATCTACCAGACTTACAGCTTAGGGCACTCTGAGCAGGGTAGGGGTGAGGCCTGGAGCCAAGTCTAGGGGTTCTGAGGAGCATGTGTGAGCTCATGAAGGCTGTAGGGTGTGCACAGCTCCTGTCATAGCAGCCCGTGCAGGGCTAGCAGGGAACAGCCCGGGCAAGCTGGGATGGCTCCCAGGCCAGGCCCCAGCAACTCGAGGCCATGGTGGCTCAGACCAGGCAGGCCACAGTGAGGGCAAGGGAGATGCCAGGCCGAGGGTCACAGACAGAGGCACCTGGGATCCGATGGTATGCATGACCCTGGCACCAAAATGACTTTTCTTTAAAATGAAAATGGGGCAGGTATTAAAGTGAGATGCTTGGTGAGCTTGAGACGGCCACAGAGGGGCGAGGGGGGCAGGGAAGGGGGTTGCACACACTGGTGGCGCCGGCGCCTCTCATGGCTTCTCCCTGGTGGGCTGGTGACCGAGGTGGCAGTCTCCTCCTTGGTGGAGCGGGCAGACTCTGGGGTACGGGGCTAGGCTACTCTGTCTGTGCGTCGTAATTGGCTCCTCCAGCCTTTTTCAGCTCACTCCTGATGAAGTCTTCCTCCAGCTCCTTCCGATCGCTGATCACAAACTCCTTTGCAAAATTCTGCAGGGACAAAGAAGAGCTCAGAGTTTCTGTGAGGGAGAAGGGGGCAGGTCCAGGTTGCCCAGGCAACGCAGCAGGAAGGCCTGGCACCCCAGACACTCACAGCGGATTGTGATGAAATCACGCCAACAGAACCTGTGCCAGCAGCCCCGATCAGATGAGGAGGGTTGCCGCGGGCAGGCAGGACCCGAGCGCGGCTCCTGGACTGTCTTTTCCTGGCTGTGCTACCTTGGGCAAGTCCCTTTCAACTGTCACTCAACTTCTTCATCTGTAAAAACCCACTGAGGAGGGTGTGAGGTTGGCAAAGCAGGAGGGGAGCTGGCTAAAGTTTAACTCCAGAAGAGGGGTGGGAAGAGCTAGACATGGCGGCACACTCGCAATCCCTGCACCAGGAGACTAAGGCTGAGAACTACCACAAATTATAGGACCATCTTGAGCTACAGTGAGACCCTATCTCAAAAGCACAGGAGGGAGGGGAGAGAAGGAAGGAGGCTCTGGCTTGTGGCTACTGCTCATCCCACCGTGTTACCGCACCTGGCATTGGGAGAAGCCGGGATTAATAGGCTCTCAGGTGCTGGCTCAGCCATTACTAGGCCACCAGAGGGTATCCTGGGCAGGTGGGCAGGGCACTATTAACATTCATTCCATAAACATGCCAGACTAGGGTTGGGAAACACAGTTACTGTTGTTTCTTGGGGTGCAAGGCTTTGCCCAGATAGCCCAAGGGCCTGGCTCATGTGGGAATGGGTGAAGCAGGTGGCATCTTATCGGGTAACACTGAACCATAAGGATTAGGTTATTTTATACGTAGATTATAAGCTACAACAAACCAAGAAACTCTCAAGGGAAGACAGAAAGCTGCCAGAAGCATAAGTCCAAAGGTTAGAAAATTATCCTCATAAAGGAGCTCGGGGGTGGTGGTGCACATCCATAAATCAAGCTCTGGGGAGGCAGAGGAGCTGGGGCTTGCCTCAGCTACATAGGAGTTCAAGGCCAACAAAGTCTGTAATGTGTGAGGTGCAAGCACACACACACACACACACACACACACACACACACAGTGCACATCAGCACACAGGTATGTACCTCAACACAACATACCACACTCACCCATCAGCACCAGAACTGGGGGAGGAATCCAGGGCCTATAGTCTTGTTAGGCAAGTGCTCTACCACTGAGCAACATGCCCAGACCTGGGGCACCATTATCAATACTTCTATACACAAACGCCGTGCTATGGTACTAGACCAAGGCAGAGCATCAAATGTAAAACCCAACTATGACCCTGGGACTGTACACCTGAAACCACCTGGGCACAGAAGCACACACCCGGGCCTCACAGCAGCATGATTCACCAACAGCCAAGCACCCCAGATAGCTAACCAACAGATGAGACGGGAGGGTACACAGAGACGGGCATCCCACATGGTGAATTAGTCAGCAATGACAAGAAATGAAGTTCTGATGCTTGCCGAGACATGAGTGAACCCCTAGACACGAGCAAACACCAAGGGCCACCCACTGTCTGCTTCCACTGAAACAAAATGTCCAAAAAAGGCAAATCCACAGAGAAAGCAGGCCAGAGGTGACCGTGGTGAGAGACGGAACAGGAAATGACAGATGTCATGGTAAAATCAGCACAGCTCTTGGAGGTGTCTGCAAACCAGGAAGGGTCAGAAGACCAGAAGCTCTCTCTCTCGAGTGGAGTAGAGCTCTACCCCAAATCACCCCAATAGCAACTTTTACAATCCCAAAAGACAATCCAGATTGTTTCCATCTTACACAACAGAGTCTGAAGACTGCAATGCCTGCCTAAGGTCACAGAGCTGGCACTTCTGCCGCAGAGGTAGGGGCCCACCTTAGCACACACGAGGTCCTGGGATCAATCCCCAGCAACACCCCAACACTACAATATAGATATAAAGAAAGGGTGGCAAAAATCTTTGGAACTAGGGAGGTTTTACATTAAATGTTTTTCACATCAATAAAAAACAAAGGCAATGTCACCATAGCACCAAGAAGACGGAGTTCTCGGGTTCCTAGAAACCATCAGCAAGGCCAACAAGACATGGAGGGATATGGAGGAAGGCTTAATATTTGCCAAGAGGTGTGGGCTGTCCTAAGAGCTAAGAGCAAGTTGAAGCTGGCTTCGAAACAACCCCCCCCCCCCCCGACATCGTCCCCAGGGATGACACCGGCAGGCGTTTGGCTGCTCCTTGCCTTAGCCTGGCAGCTTCACAGAAGAGATGTGGTTGATGCTTCGTCTGCCCTGTAGCTGGAAACACGGGGAGGTTAGAGCTCCACATGCAGACGAGGCTGCTCCCGGTATCCCTGCCTCAACCAATGGGTCCCATTCAAGGTCAGTGACTCCTCCCCTGCCCACACTATAAATGCACCCCAACACTGCATTAAAGTTGAGATCGCCTGATGACGCGTCCCTTCCCCCCCCCCCCCCGAGTTCCTCGTCGGCTCGCTGGGGTCCACCACAGACAGGGTGAGGATGCAGTAAGAACCACGTGCCACCCACGCTGTGCTCCCCAGTGGCTTTCCGCCCGGAGACAGCTGGAAGCTGCGGCTGGAGACACACGAGTGGGTGAGGATTTCTTTTACAACAAAAAGGAGCAGCCTCATACAGTCTCACTGAATCTTTACTTTGTAGAGATAAGGCCTCTGAGCAGACCCAAGAGACAGTCCTGTCCCGCCCCAAATGCCCTTCCCATCAGCCCCACCAGCCAACTGCTAAGTATATGTATGCAAGGGACTCAGACAAAGGAAGGCAGTGGGCCTCAGTCAGAAAAGAGAATTGAGAACTGACTTGTGTCTCAACTTCCAGCCCAGCCCACAGGCTGGGGTGGGGGTGGGGGTGGGGCAGGAGTGCCCCAGCAGGAAAGCCAACAGGGCAAGAAGCTGACAGAGGAAGTTCAAAGTCCCCTGCATGTTGACAGCCATATATGGCAATCTAAAGAAGTCGGAGCCTCAAGTCTGTGTCAGGAACAGAAGATTCGGAAGAGGCGATAAGGGTTAAGAAATCTAAGGGGAGGTGTCAGCGGCTGGGTGCAGCGCCAGCGGAAACCACAAGAGTGTGGGCCATCGCATGAGATCACCTGTAAACTCTGGAGACTGCCCATGAGGTGAAGCCAGTTTGTGTCACATTGCAAAACTGTCTCAACAAAACAAAACAATCCAGGGGACGTGGCTCAGTCAGCAGAGTGCTTGCCTCGCATGCACAGAGCCCTGGGTTCGAGCCCCAGCACATCATGCCACAAGGACTAGGCGTGATGGTGCACGTTTGTAATCTCAGGAAGTGGCAAGAGGCTCAGAGGTTCAAGCCTGGGGGTGGGGTGGGGGGGGGGGAATGGCTCAACAGGGAAAGGCACTTGCTCCCAGCCTGATGATCTGAGATCCCCATACAGTGGAAGAGAGATCAGCCCCTGCAAGTTGTCCCGACTCCACATGCTGTGGTGGCGCGAACAAGCCCATACATACGGTTAATAGATGTGGGGGGGAGGGGAGTTCAAGGCCAACCCCAGCTACATAAGGAGTTCAAGACCAGCCCAGGCCACCTGACCCTGTCTCAAAAAGGAGATCAGACTCGTAAACCACACATAGCAATAAATGGGCAAAATCACCACCTAAGCTGCCCCCCGTATGTAACACAGATGCACATATCCACATATGCACGCATACACATTGTCTCAAACTATAAAAATATAAAAGCAGCCTTAAACTTTGAGACATGTGTAAAACCAAACGGCCGTGAAGCAAATGCTTCCAAAGTTACAGTTTACAGAAGCACAGCCATGTCACCACGCACATGACACCCCGTTGGGTCAACCACACAGAACAGAAGATGTGCTTTTATTGTTGCTGCCTGAAGAGGCCTGAGACAGGCCCTCTAGGGATTGTCACTGTGGAAAAGCAGCCTGGGGTGCGGGGTCACGTGTGCCAGCACCCCGCCATGTCATTCCACTCCCACTGTTCTGGGGGGGGGGAGGGAATGCCACAGTTAGAGAGCAGGATGAAGAGTCTTACCTCAAGGTTGAGTGGTTTTCTCTTCGTAGTGTTCAAGGCAAGAGTTTAACATTTCTAAGCCACTGGAGCTCAAGCCATGCCTATGGTACCGAGTCGGATCCTGGATTTAATTACCCTGACCCCTTGGGCTAATGATGGTCTCATCCAGTCTGCCAGCCTGTGGCCTCACCGTGAGCTTGGCTGGAGGCTTGATGGATATGGCTCTGCTCCCCTCGGCCTACGTGAGCCCTAGTCACCCAACCGCCAGGAGGTGGACCTGCACACGCACACTGTCCAGCTAAAGTCAGAGGTGTCTGCAGCTGCTGAAAGAGGCACTTCCTCTAGGGTTCCCATCTCCCCAAACCAGACTGGAAAATGGCATGGCCTGGAGGTGATTCCTCAGTCCACAGTGAGGACACCTGAGGCTTCACATGCTTGGACAATGGCAGTCACAGCCCTTAGCTAACACCCACATCCACCCACCTGCCCCACACGCCCTCCAGGAGTCTCCTCGATCCCCACGCCTCCTCTGCTCCAGCCCTTCTCCGTGCATCCTTCTAAATGAGGTTTCTCTGTTCCAATCCAAGCTCAGTTATGGACTCCCATCACCTTATGGACAGCCCTGGAGACAAAGTGGAGGGGGCCTCTTCCCTGCTGTTCCAGGGGCAGTCCCTTCCCATCCGGGGAAATGGAAGAGGTAGGCACCTTGTGATGGCGTCCCTGCTGAGCCAGGCCATGGTCCGCTCTTCCCGTCTAGGGTATGAATTCTACAAAATGTCCCCAAGTGCCTGACGTGAGCACTGTGCTGGCTGACACAAGCTACAGTCATCTGAGAGAAGGGACCTCAACTGAGACAATGCCCCCATAAGATTCAGGCTGCAGACAGGCCTGGAGAACATTTTCTTAATTAGCTATTGATGGGGGGAAGACTCAGTCCCCCGGGATGGTGGTCCTGGGTTCTATAAGAAAGCAGGCTAAGCTAGCCAGTAAGCAGCACTCCCCATGGCCTCTGCATTAGCTCCTGCCTCCAGGCTCCTGCCTTGTTTGAGTTCCTGCCCTGACTCCCTTCAGTGATGGACTGTGATGTGAATCCTAAGCAAAATAAGCCTGTTCCTCCTCAGCTTGAATTCTGGTCATGGTGCTTTATCACAGCACCAGAAACCCTAAGACAGGTACCAAACTCAAAACATTACTTAAAACGACCCCCTGCCCTCTGCTTCCACTCCTATTGAGCAGTCAGCTTCAGACCTAAGGGAGCCACTGGCACCACCAGGGAGTCACCAGTGGCACAGGGGAGTCGCCTTCGTGGTATGCTTGTAAAAAGGGCAGAAATCAAGCAACACCACAGGGTAGATGAAGCCTGACCCAGGAGTGACACAGAGACCAGAGAGAGCAAGGAGCTGTCCACCTGCACCCCTGGGTGCCGGCCACCGAGAGCTCCTGTGCCAACAGGTCCTTCCCGCCAAACACACAGCCATCTAACAGCCGCAAGGAGAGGCAGGTGCAGGACCCAGGGCCGTCCTTCGTGAGACGTGTTTCGACGGCACGCACGTGTGCAGCCTTTAAGGGGAGGCAGGTGACATCGCAGCGGCCCTGAAACACTGCTGGCGCATTCACCATCAGCACTCACAGTCCCCGGCACTCGGCGTGGCCACCAGATGTGTCATAGGACGGCAGCAGCGACCAGCACGGTGCAGCTGCAAGTGGCCAAAAGAACACAGTCTAGTCTGAAAGCAGAGTGGCCACATGGGAGAACCTCCCATCACAGAGCCCTGCACCTGGCCGGCTTGGGGGCCGTTGGCAGGGTGTGAGGGAACAAATGCGCCTCGCTTAAACCTGGTGCTCACAAGGGAAACTTGAAATGTTCAGAAGTCACCCAGCTGTAACTGTCCTGTGGCTGAAGAGAAAGGTGGAAGATGGGACCAAATGAGAAACCCCAAGAAACTCTGCCAGTCACCTCTGCTTTGGATAGAGCACCAGAGACAGGAAGTGACTCATTTCAGGTTGCATAGTAAAGAGCCCCCCCACGCTGGCCTGCCCTTCCTCCTGCCCCTCCTCCCGCCTGCTCTAGCCTATCTGTCTCCACAACCACACTCCCAGCCCAGCAGCCCCAAGGCTGCCCAAACTACCTGAGTCCAAAGCACAGAATGCCAGTCTGGGCACCGTCACCCGAGGCTTCCGGTGTTTTTGTCCAGGACCCACACATCCTTCTGAAGGTTTCTAGACGGGGACTTTCCGTGCCTTGCCCAGTGGGACTGTTCAAAGGAAGAGGCTCCTTCAGCCATGCCCAATGCTGGCAGCTTCAGGCCTCCATCAAAACCGTCTGTAAAGGTAGCTTTGTCCCCACAACCTTTCTTGGATGCAAGGCGGACCCCAGGTACTCTCCTTGAGAAAGCGATCCCAGTGAAGGACAGGAGTTAGGGAGTAGGTCTGAACACACACACACACACACACACACCCAGGTGCGCCTCTGTTTGCAAGGTTGGATTAAGACATGCACAAATATTCTTCTATCCTTAATTTTAAATTGCCCCTCCCCCTTCTTCAGAGTCTTGTGTAACCTAGGTTGGCCTCAAGCTTGCTGGTAGCCAAGGAGGACTCTGATCTTCCGCCTCTCCAGCGCTGTGATCACAGGTGAATGCTACAGTGTCTAGCTGACGTGGTGCTGGAGACCCACTGAGCTATATCCCCAGCCCCCAACTCTTTCCTAAAAGGCTCCTGGCTTAAACCCAGCTTTCTTGCTAAAGCAGGCTGGGAACAGGGCTTAGTCTAAGTTGTCCCATGCTCTCCAGCAGCCTGGTCCTCCTGAGCCTCAATCCTCTGCAAACAGGAACAGAAACAGCACCACATGCTATAATGAGCCAGCAAAGAGCGCACATGCTTGCTGGGTGTGTGCCTTGCACTGGGCAAGCGCTGATTGGCCCTCAGAGGATCTGGACGTGACTTAGCTTTCCCTTCAGCCTCAACACTTCAGAAGAGTTTGGGGTTCAATGGCTGGGTCCTTTCCTTGCTCCCCAGCATTCATTTCAATGAAGGGCACCCCCATGGCTTTCTCTGGGTAAAAATGGAAGATGCTGGCTGTGTCCACCAACCCAGTGGTAATTCCCAAAGCTGGGCTAGGGGAGAGCTGTTGGAAAAAAACAAGAAAGCCTGCTAGGGAAGAGAGGCAGCTTCCTCTTATATTATACACAAAGACAACAGGGCAATGCCATTCACTGCTCCCTGAAACCTGAGCTGACCTAATACTCACTATGGCCATCATTCAGCTGCACCCTGGGAGGCCAAATTCCAGTGCTGTGGCCCTAAAAAAAGAGGGGCAGGGGCTCTGAGAGGCCTCAAAGGCAGCACTCAATGGCTCTGGGCCCTGCTGTCCATTCCTGTGAAAGAGGAGAGAGAGAGAGAGAGAGAGAGAGAGAGAGAAGGGCCCCCCATGTGGATCCCCACCAGGCATCCAGGGTCCCGCCTGAGTCTCTGGAGCACAGAGACAAGGTCCCAGCATGGACGCCAGAATCCCTGGGGAAGCAGCGCAGGATCACAGCACAGTTCACGGTTAAGGCTGTGCTCGCTTTGGGCCCCGTCTGGAACCCAGGAGAATCTCCCCTGTGCGGGGCGTAGACTCTCTCCCACATGCGCGCAGTGACGCCGGAGCGGACAAGTCACCTGCTGGCCACAATCAAGTGCCTTTCACCACGTGGAACTCCTCAAGAATTCTAAGCCAAAGACCTCTGAGTGCTGAATCAAAGCAATCAGTCCCCAACAGCCCTTCCTGCCAGGAGAAAGGGCAGCTTCGAAGGAGGCCGAGCAGAAAGAAAATGAAGTGCACAGCAGCTGGGGGCACTCCCCTGTCAACGCTCCAGCCCTCCAGCCCTCTGTGCCCTCCTACACCTATTCAGTGCCTGAAAGACCAAGTCCTTAAAACCCAACCGGCAAGGTATAATTTACGCAAAAAGAGCAGGTTCTTACAGCAGGCATGACTCATCGAAGAAGGATGAAGGAAATGAACGGATCAGATGGCCACTATCTGACAGATTTGGATACAAAGGCACAGGTCACCCTCCTGCTCAGAAAGAGAACCAAGGGCACACCACAGGGGGGCACGTCGTGATCTAGCAAGGACAGATACAAGCAGACAGATGTCCCTAGAGCCTGCTCTGAGCAAGTGTGGACCTAACCAACCCAGAAGTGTTGATCCCATACCTGGAAGCCAGCCCCCTCCCTGACCATTCCTTTTAGCATCTGGGAAACTGCTTGGACCTGCTCCTCTGCCTCCCAGATTTCACTGAAGCCCTGAGCCCACCTGGCCTGATCTGACTGTGGCTCTGTTCAGGGAGGGCAAAGGGGTAGGAAACATACTCCACTCTCTGCTCTTGTGTCCATAGCAGACATCACAAATCAATTGTGGCACCTTCTCTGTGAAGGCTCAACCTCAGAATCCTCCTTAACCCAGAGCTCCAGGCAGTCCCTACCTAGTGGTCAGCTGACAGGTCAAGTCCAGGCTGGGTCTTCAACTTCTGTCTAATCAAAAGTGCCCATGGCGAGGGAACTAGCAGAACATTTACCTAGCACAAGTGAGACCCTGGGTTTAATCTCCAGGACCACAAAGAGAGAGAGAGAAAAATAGCCACAGCATTTCTTGTTCCCAGCCACATACATGTTTGGGAATTTCCTCCAAAGAATCAGTAAACAGAATTGTTTTAAAATGACAACATTCAGCCTCAAAGATGTTCACTGTCAGCAAATACCAGAATGTGTCCATAATTCAACAAAAAAACCAAATATGTCAGTAAATGGGGGCTGGCTTGGTTGGCAGAGTGCTTGCTTAGCATGCACAAAGCCCTGGGCTCCGTCCCAGCGTACAGTCAGGGCGCAGTGGTACACACCTATAATCTAGACACTCAGAAGGGAGGCAGGAATTTCAGAGGTTCGAGGTCACCTCGGCTACATAGTGAGTTCGAGCCCGGATAACACGAGACCCTGTCTCCAAAAGAAGGAAGCGCATGTCTGTACTTGCACTCCCCCTCTGTGGCATCTTGTTCGTTATTTTCGTATTTCTGCATGTTAGACGGTCGTCCTGTTGTTCAGATGAGGAAACAGATTCAGGGAGATGAAGGGCCAGCGACATGAACTGTGTGAGCTCCCGGCCAAGGTCGGCTGAGGTCCACAAGAGAAAGACTGAACATGACCGGCATGAGACTCGTGTTTGTAGTGGGTGCTCACAGAGCAACGCCTGGCTGCTGTGACCGGGGGCCAGGCGTGCACAACTGTGTGTGGTGCAGGCTCGTTCTGAGAGGGACAGATAACCAGAAGGCAGAAGAATGGAGAGCACCAGGAAGGGGCAGGCAGATCCTGCAGAGCACACACCTAGGGTGCCTGGACCTTGGCACACCAGGAGGAGGGCTCACATCTTCAGGGCTCCACCATGCAGGGTGTTCCATCACTCTATGTTGGGCATGACTGTTAGGCAGCTGTCAAATGCCACACCCAGGCAAGCTGGCCACAGGCTGGGAGTGGGTCTAGGGTCTGGCGAGGGGCAGCAAGCCACAGCTGGCCAGTTGCTAGTTGAAGCAGCTTCTTTCATGTGGGGGTCTGTCACTGAGCAAAGCCAGTCCCTCTCCCCAGCTTCAAGGCTTCCCAGGCTCCCCACCATGTTCCAGATGAAGCCCCACCTTCAAAATGGTCTCCCTTGGGCAAGTAAGATGGATCAAGAGCGAAAGGAGCTTGCTGCCAATCCTAGAACCTGATTTTGATCCTGATCCCCAGAACCCACGGGATGAAAGGAAAGAGACCCCACGAAGCCGTCCGTGGACCTCCACTTGCTGATCCACACATCATGCACACATGATATTTTTAAACTCAGCAATATATTTATACAAACAAATAAAAGTAAGTGGGTTAGAACATTTTGCAAGGCAGGCCTGATCTGCTCTGACATGAGGCAGCCTGGCCTGGCACCGGGCAGTCTCCCCTGCTGGCCGCCACATTGTCCCTCAAGCCCGCAGAGGCACCAGAACAATGGGAGGCTGTGCTATCCTGGGCACCAGCAGACGACGGTGTGGCAGGGCAACCTCAGCCGGGCGAGCTGTCTGTTCAGCACATTCCCCAACTCAGGGCAGTGTCACCAGAACAGTCCAGCTCTCGGCAGCCCCTGCTGCTCTGCGGCTGGTGGAGGAGGGGACATCTGTCGGGTTTTGTCTGGTTTCCCAGCCATGGCCAGGGCTCATCTCTGCACACAGATCCTCAGTGAACTTCCTGACTTCCAGTTCCAGGCAGGCCTCGGATCTCCAAGATCTCCAATCTTCCTGCCTCCACACTCGGGCACTGGGGTTACAGGCATTCACCCTGACTCCGGAGAGGAATCCCAGCGGACCCCAGCATTCCTCAACTCCCAGCATGCTTCTGAACCAGAACCTCATTGTAGTTGCAAATCATAAAGCCTCACCCCTGCCCAGGGTTCTTTTAAGGGACTGCCTACCACAGAGGAAGCTGGTCTCTCTCTTCCGGGGTCCTGATCTTGAAGGACCACTGAAGACTGGATATTCCCTCTGCTGGGCAGAGAATGGCAAATCCAGAGAGAACAGAACCAGGAGAAGAGATGAAAATACCTGGGCCTGGATCCAGCCATGATTCCCTGACTCCTTCATCTCCCCCTGTGGAGAGCAGGCCAGTTCCACTTTGCTGCAACTTTTCTGAACCTGCAGACCCAGGATTGGGTACTAGTAGTCCTACCCTGAAGGCTGCCACAAGAGAATCCAGGTCCCTGAGTCACACTCACTCACGGGTCCACTTTACCACTGCACCCAGCTCTAGTTCACAGAAAGCCCGCCTAGCATGCACAAGGCCCTGGGTTGGGGCCTCAGCACTGCAAAACAAAAAGCATAGAATAAGCAACTAATGAACAATCTAGCTATGTGTGGTGGTTCTCCTGTCAGCACTCAAAAAACAGAGGCAGGAGAATCACCAAAGTTAGAGGTCAGCCCGGGCTACAGAGTGAGACTTTATCACGACAAAATTAAATTGAAAAGAGAATAATGGGGCCAGCAGATGGCTCAGTGGTGTAGGTGCTTGTGGCGTGAGCCTCATGGGAGGAGAGAACTGACTCTAAAGTTGTCCACGTGCATTTGGCGGCACACACACACACACACACACACGTACACGTACATACATGCACATGCACACACATGTACACACAAGTGCACACATGCAAATGCAGCATAATTAATTAGAAACCCACTTAAAATACAATAAAGCTGACCGTCACACTTGTAAGCCCTGAACAAGGAGTCCCCCTAGGGTTTCTGTAGAGGCCTTTCCAGCAGATGCTGCAAGCAGCTCAGGCAGTAAAATACTTACAGAAGAAAGGACCTCAGTTTGATCCTCGGAACTTACAGGAAAAAGAAAAGGCTGGGTATGGTCAGGCTCCACCATCAATCCCAGTACTCAGGACACAGAGGCAGGGGAACCTCTGTGAGTTCCAGAATGGCCAGAGCTACATAATAGAAAGACCCTATGTGCTGGCTAGTTTTATGACAGCTTGACACAAGCTAAAGTCATCAGAGAGGAAGGGAACCTCAACTGAGACTATGTCTCCATAAGATCCAGCTGTACAAAATCTTGTGGGCATTTTCTTAATTAGTATTGATAGGGGAGGGCCCCGCCTATTGTGGGTGGGGCCATCTCTAGGCTGGTGGTCCTTGGTTCTATAAGAAAGCAGACTGAGGAAGCCATGAGAGCAAGACACTAAGCAGCACCCATCTATGGCCTCTGCATCAGCTCCTGCCTCCAGGTTCCTGCCTGTTTGAGTTCCTGTCCTGACTTCCTCCAGTGATGAAAGGCAATGTGGAAATGTAAGTCAAAAAAACCTTTTCCTCTCCAACTTCCTTCTGGCCACGGTGGTTCATCACAGCAATAGCCACCCTGAGTAAGACACCTGTCTCAAAAAAAATTTTTTTAATGCAGCTGTGTGTCAGACAGAAAGCCATGGGGATTTGCCTATCTTTTTTGTTTGTTTTTGTTTTATTTTACGTGTATGGGTGTTTTGCCTACATGTATGTCTGTGCACCACCTGAACGCAGTACTCTTGGAGGACATAAGAGGGCGTCATTTCCCCTGGAGCTGCAGCTACAGAAGGCTGTGAGCCACCATGTGGGTGCTGGGAACCAAACACAGGCTCCTGGGAAACGCAGCCAATGCTCTTAGTCACTGAGCCATCTCTCCAGACCCTTCTTTTTTCTTTGCACTTGGCCCTGGGCAACAGCAAGAGGGCTGAAGGGATGGTCATGTCTGCTCTGGCTACTTCAACAGCAGTTTGGATAACTAAAAGAAGGAAGGGCTCTGGCTTCTAGGCTTTGGGAAATCCTTCCGCATCTCACCTTGCTTTGCAGTTACGAATTCAGATCTTTCTTTATTTCTTTTTCTGGGGAGGAGGGGGTTGGTTTTTCGAGACAGGGTTTCTCTGTTGTAACTCTGGCTGTCCTGGAACTCACTCTGTAGACCAAGCTGGCCTCAAACTCAAAGAGATTCACTTGCCTCTGCCTCCCAAGGGCTGGGATTAAAGTCATGCACCACCACCGCCTGGCTGTGATTCTCCTTTCTTAAAAGTGGCCCCTAACCGAAGCCCCAAACAACCAACCCAACTGTGTGCTGTGGATACTACTTCTGTCATGCTTTAGTAACCAATCTGTGACCACACACCCCACTGCCAATCATCAGGTTAACATCCCCTAGGTCTCCAAGTCCACTGCTGGGACCTATCCACAATGCGATAGGCAGCTCATTGTGCTCATCTTGTCAGCCCCCTTCTCTGCGAGCTGCTGGCCGTGCAGAGCTGGCTACCCAGCCACTACGTTCCTGTGGTGTGACAGTCAAGATGGCGGAGTTCTGGCCAAGCCCACACCCTGAAACAATGTGAACTTTTCAGAGTCCACCCCATACTCCCTAACCCACTGGAATGGTTACCCTTGTTGACATGCGCAGAGCACATTACCTGGACAACCTCCTTCACCAGTGTCTTGTCCGTCCCCGTCTTGGCGCGCTGCAGCCCACTCACGTCCTCCCCGATCCACGTGATGAGGGCAAACTTGGACCTCTTGCTCATGGCGTCACCGGTGGTGAAGCGCACAAAGGCAAACAGCCGGACATCATCTGTGACCAAAACAAAGAAAATGTGGTACTCAGTAAGAACTCGCTGACACCATCTCCCTGGGGGAAGGCCAGGAGCCACGGGTACCCAGTGGAAACCACGGACTGCATATCCACAGACCTTGGTAACATCCTCTCTGATGGGAAGTGGAGGCGGAGCCTGGTCATGTGACAACTCCAGGTGAGACAGGTGGAGGAAAGCTGGGATTTGAACCCAGACCTCCCTGGCTGTTATTTTTATGACCTTCACAGGGCCAAGGCTCAAAACATAAATGTTCTTTAGGGATAGAAAGCCACCACATCAGGCTGGAGGTGTGGTTCGAGCGGTAGGGTGCTCAATTAGCATGCCTGAGGCTGTGTGTTCAATCCCCAGCACCTCATAAACCAGGAGAGGTGGTGCACACCTGTGACCCCAGCATTTGGGAGGTGGATGCAGAAGGGTCAGAAGTTCAAGGCCAGGTTGGCCTATAGGGACACTGTCTCGCTAAAAAATTAAAATAAAATAAAGCGTTGCCAAATCATCTTTAAGGTTCTACTTTGAATGGGAAAGCCATCCTGGGAGACAGGAGCCAATACGAGCAAAGGCGCCTGTGACAGGGCTGGGATCTGTTCGGTAGGAGCAGCGAGATCCGCGGCACCTTCCTGACGGATGGTTAGGCCACGTAGGCTGCGTAGGTCCTGCACGCTCACTTGCATGGAAACCCCTTGGGGCGGCTGCTCCCGGGCTGCATTAGAACTCTGTTGTACAGTCAGTGTGCAGTCTCTCCCACACCCCCCACCACGTTCCATCTTCCACTGCCCCCGCCCATACACATCATCTGAGAGGGGGTAGAAGAAGAGACTTGGGTAGATCCGTCACGGTGACGGGGATGTCCTATGAATTACAGGGTGTTCTTCACTGCTCTCTCCTTTCGCCACCTTGGTCCTGGGGATCCAATTCAGGTTCAGGCCTGGTGGCAATCGCCCTTACCCGCTGAGCTATTTTGACAGCGTAAGCAGTTTGTCCTCGAGTGATGGTATTATAGAGATATGCTACATTTTACATTTTTTTTTCTTCAAAATCTAAATGTTTATGACAGTTGGAAACTTATAAAGATGTCAGTGGTAAAAAAGTGTGCTCGAGCATGCGCACGCACGTCGTTTTCAAGGACGCGTCTGTGCATGCATCACCAAAACCCAATTCTAGAACATTCTCATCATCCGAAAAGGAAACTCAGACCCAGGAGCAGCTGCTCCCGTGCTCACGTAGCCCCTGGCAACCACAAGCCTGCCTCTACCTTGGATTTGCCTAGATGGCTGACCTAGACAGTTGCGGCCTATGGAGCCTGAGTTCTTCCATCCACCACTGAGTTCTCAGTGTTCACAGTGTTCGCCCTGTGCTGTACGCCTCTGTGTAACGCGCATGCTGTGTGTACAGCGGTCAGAGCACAACCTCGGGTGCTGTGCTTTGGGTGCTATCTTCTCTGTTGGGACAGGGTCTCTCACTGGCCCGACACTCACCAAATACGCTAGGCTGGCCAGCCAGTGCGCCCCAGTCATCCTTCTGTGTCTGCCTCCCCAGTGCAGGATCACAGTGCATGTCTCCACACTGGCTTTTGATGGGGGCCCCGGCGGATGGAATGAAGGGCCTCGAGCGCTTCACTGGCTGAACTAGCTCTGCAGCCCCCTTTGACCAGGAACATTCCGTGACGAGATTACCTACCCATCATCTAACGGACATCAGAGTTGCTTCCAAAATGGCAACCCCACGCTCTGTCCATCGTTCACGAAGAGGAGACATTCACGCTATAGACCTACGCGGCCTCCCGGATAGAAGCTTCCATCTGAAGCTAGTGCTGTGGCGCAGGGCTGCCAGGGTGCTGCTGTGGGCCTGGGCTTGCTGTGAACTCCTGAAGATGAAAGCTTCTAGGTTGCATGGACACAGGCCTCGTGGCTGATGCAGGCGCACAGCAGGGGACACGGACAGCTGAGTGCGCCACTCAGCACGACAGGGTGGGGTGTGGGCCGTGTTTTAGGCGCTGTGTCCCAATAACCAGCACTGAAATGTCTAACTGAACTTCCCCCTTGGCCTGCAGGGGTGGCAGGCTCCCATTCCAGCCACCTCCCCACCAGCCTTTGCACAAAAGGCCACCACTGTTCGTTTCCATAGTGACAGCTTCCCAGATCTAGAGAGTCAGTGTGGACTCTTGGGCCCAGTGACTGCGGGTCCCTGCCAAAGGGTTTGTGTGGGGCGGTGGCTGGAGCCCCTGACCTCATCCTCCGTTCAGCCAAGCGCAGAGCCTGCCAAAGGCGTCCCGGCTTGCTTCTCCTCAGTGTCACCTCCCTGTGTGTCAGTCACACACAGGCTCCCAGGAAATGCAGCCAATGCTCTTAGTCACTGAGCCATCTCTGCAGCCCCATCTTTTTTCTTTGTACTTGGCCCTGGGCAACAGCCAGAGGTCTGAAGGGATGGTCACATCTGCTCTGGCTGCTTCAACAGCAGTTTGGATAAACTAAAAGAAGCCTTCCTGTGCCACACGATTTCACGAGGTGGCCCTCTGAAGTCCATCCTTCGTCCATTTCAGGCATCCTTATCTGCCCTGGGCAGCATCATCCACTACAAGCATCATGGTTCTTAAGATTCTTTATCTGACTGTATCTCTTATTATGAGTGCCTGTAAGTGACGTCAGGTGTGTATATAGAGGTCAGAGGATAAATGTGTGGAGTGAGCTCCCTCCTGCCACCTTATGTAGGTTCTGGGGATTGAACTTAGGTTGTCAGAATTGTGTGGCGATCACCTCTACCCACTGAGCCATCTTGCCAGCCCCTTGACTTCCTTTGAGGAGCCGCTAGCAACACCCAGTAAAACTTGTGTCCTAAGCACTAGCCCACGCACAGAAAGTAAGTCGCACACAACTGGGAACCTTCCAGAACCCTATGCTGACTTCATCTAAACAACCACGGGGGACGGAGGGACGGCGGCAGGCGACATATCCACATATGAAGTGGCTGGCTGGGTGCTTATCTAGCAGCTCAAGAGGACTGCTGACAGACACATTTTCAGAAACCCGGAGTGACACTGCACTTAAAACACTCGCGACCGGGCCAGACGCCAGTTGTCATCTGGGGGCCGACAGAAGGCCTGTGGGACTCGGCAGTGTCTGACCACTGCATCAAAGCCTGGGCTGTGCCCACCATTCTGACAGTGTGGGCGGGGGAGCAGGCAGCTTTTTTGCAAAATCCTTTTCCACTTTCTCCAATCATGAGGCTCAGAAGTTGTCAGAACACACACCCTAAGCCACCCCCTTCCCAGACAGGGGAACGGAAACAGGAGTGCAGGAGAGCAGGCGACTGGTAAGCAGCGGGAGCCTCTCCATGTGTGCACATGTGTGTACACACACACACACACACACACACACACACACACACACACACACACACACGCTAAGCTGGCAAACTAGCCAGAAGGCTGGCGTCTGGACCTGCTGTAACCCCCTCTTGGTCCCCAGTGAGACTTGGGTTGTAAGGACCTAGATGTTGCCTCCCTGCTGAAGTCTAGCACCAACGCACAGCCCTAGCTTTCAACACACAGGAACCCAAAGGACATGTGCTCCACTGATCTGGAACCTCTGGAGGCGGCTCAGGAGTTGCACTTGAACAGGACCCTAGGGTGACTCTGATGGGTCAAAGCTTGAGAGCCACTATGGAAATAAGGTAGGTGGGGACGGAGGGGCTCCAGCGTGGGGATGGGAGCTCCAGCGTGGGGATGGGGGCTCCAGCGTGGGGTTGGAGCACTGCAGCTAGAGGGGATAGGGGATGGACCAGAGGGCCCCAGTACAGAAAAGCAGAAGTACTCAGAGTTTAGCCCCACCCCTTCCTCCTGCCCCACGCCCCTTGAATTTTAAGGAAGTGATCAAGCCAACTTCTTGAAGCGTCTGGCCCCCTTTTCCACATGGCCCTCTGTAGGATCAGAAGTGTAACCATCAGAGGTGACAGGACTGTTGCCGAGACTCCCCCACCCCCAAACTCCCCAAAAGTCACAGCAGGAAAGGGGCCTGAGCAGTGTCATAGGGAATCCAGGAGCTTCCAACTACCTCCCCGCTTACCTAATGTGTCAAAAAGCCTTCAGCCCAAGGATGGGGCGTGTATTACAAGTTCACTTGAATCCTATCTCGTGTGTGTGTGTGTGGGGGGGGGGGGGATGTCACCAAAGGTAAAATGAGAGCAGGCACCTGCTGGAGGGTTGACACAAGTTCTGTGCCTTCCCTGTGTGTACAGGCCTGTGACACCCTCCCCACATCCAGTGAACTGTTCTCCTGAAAACCACAGGGCTAATTAGACCCTTCCCAGAAAACCTTGACCTGCCTGTGACTGGCTCTCCAGACTGCTCGTTATGAAAGCTGTGGGAGCAGCTGGGACACCCACCACAGGCTCCTGCTTGAAGGCTCCAGGCCTCCATCTACCTACTGAGCACCCATAAACAACAGTGGGGAGTCAGTGGGAATGCTCAGGTGCTCCATCAGGGCCCTTCTGCCTCTGCCTGGTTTCTTCTCATGTCCCTTCTCTTCATGATGGCCTCTCCTGCTTTATCACCAAATGTGCCCTCTCACCACCTGGGTCCCTCTCCATCCATATCTACCCTCTCCCTACCCATGCCCACCATCCCAGTCTCCCTTCCGGTCTAGGAAGAGGGTTGGACTTCGGAGCTGAGGCCTGGAAGGAGTTCCTGGCAGGAGTAAAGGAGAGGTGCTGGGGTCCAGGCAAAGGATGCCGGGCAGGGATAGTAACAGGGTGTGGGAGGTACAGAGTAACAACAAAGGAGGGAGTGACTGTGAAGGGGGATGGGCGAATGGATAACAGGGGGGAAGGCTGAATTTCTGCAGACCACAAAGCCACGGGGATGGGCTGCTTCCATGAGGTCTGCCAAAGAACTACCAGCATGCAGTGCCTACCACGCTGACCACGCCGCTCTCTCCCTCCCAAATTTGAAATCTCAGTGGACCTGTAGGTTGGGACTCCTCCCTTTCACCGAGGTGTCCCCCAACACTGCCTTCTCCTAAGGGCTGCCAGTCTCCTCTGCTGTTCCCCAAAGCCTGCCCTGAAGCTTCCTTGCCTCAGGGACCAAGGAGCTGCCACATACCACACCCTAATACTCAGCGGGCTTCCTTCATCACGCACTGCACACTAGGTGTAGAGTAAGCAGAAACATGAATGAGCAAGAACAAAGCCACAAAGAAGGGCTCTGAAAACTTCTTGATCTTTTTGATCAAGAGCCTCACTCTTTAGCCAGGGCTAGCCTGGAACTCATTACAGAGCACAGGCTGGCCTCAAACTTACAGCAATGCTCCTCCTCAGCTCCCAGGGACTGTCATTACAGGAGTGACCCACCACACCTGCCATCTTTTAAGCAGCTCTTCCATCTGTTCAGTTCTCGTGTCCCTGATCCAGGGACGTACAGGCAGTGTATAAACGAACTGTGTGCCAACAGAGAGTAGAGAAAAGGAGAATGATTTTTGTTGTCTCTGCCCTGAACTTCAGAGCAAAACAAAAGGAGAAAGCAGAAGGACACAGCTCACAGTTCACACAGCTCCTGACCGTCCTCCCAGCCTCAGAGAAGTTGTGCAAACAAAACTCAGAAAGGGGAAACCACCCCCACACCAAAGAGCTGAGCAGTCATCTTCCCAAGGGGAGGAGGCTGCAGGCTGGAGGGGAGGGGCTGCAGGCTGGAGGGGAGGGGCTGCAGGCTGGAGGGCAGGAAGAGAGGAAGGGAGGAGGGGAGGAGGGTTGGACGCTGCAACTCTAGGAAGCTGGGAGGAAGCGGAAAGAACTTTGACATCCTACCAGAGCCCAGAAGCGGCTGGACATGGGCATTGCAGCCTGGCTCCTCTAGGGCCATGCAGAGGGCACAGCCCCAGAGGGGAGGGAGGCTCTCTTTCCATCACAGGGGAGGGAGGCTGCCAGAGCTGCATTCATATGACAGCTGTAGTACTGACAACACAGCCTCTCCTCGCGCAGCCCTCACTGTAATACTCTGAACTCCATCCCTAGCACCAGAAAATGAATGAATGAATGAATGAATGAATGGAGGGGTCAAAAGGTGGGAGCCTCGGGTTGACAGGGAACAAATGGCCTCTGCTCATGACCACACAGCAATCCCTGGTTATCCAGGGAGCAAAACAAATTGCACCAGCACCTTCTTGTCCCAAACATCTTTTTTTTTTTTTTAAAGACAGGGACTCCTGTAGCCCAGGTTAGCTTTAAACTCATATGTAATCTAGGATGACCGTGAACTTCTGATCCTCCTGCCGTATCTCCCGAGCCCTAGGATTAAGACCTGGTTTATACGGTGCTAGGAGTGAAACTCAAGGCTTTGTGCATGCTGGGCAATTATTCTACCAACTGAGCTACATCCTAACTGTCAGGAGACTGAGGCAGAAGGATCGGAAGTTCAAGGCCCAGCTGGTCAACTTAATGAGACTTACTTGAAAATAAGAAGTAAAAGCAGGACTGGGATGTGGCTAAATGGCGGATACACGCCTCCGTTCAACCTCCGGAACCATAAAGTAATAACAGCAATAACTTGTAACTAAAGAGAGCCTGCAAGCCCAGAACTGAAGTTTCGCATCTGTGATCACATTGCATACACTGTGTGGGTTTGTCCCCGGCCCTAGCAGCGGCCCAAACCACTCCAGGCTAACTGGCTTCTCATCACACAGCAGTGACCCAGCTTTCCCAGGCTGACAAAGAGCACAAGAAAACGCAATAGAGGAAATGGCCATGATTATGGAGCCTCAGGGAATAAGCTGACCCGGAGACCCAAATCACACAGAGAGCCCCGGGCTTCCCTGGACAGAGCACAGGTGTTTGCTCTAATCAGTTATCGCCTTCATCCTTAAATGGAAGAGAAAATGCTGAACAGCATCTGGGCAAGACACCCCAGGGCTAGTATGAGGTAGGGGGGGGGTGACTGCTGGAGCACTGGCAGCCCCTGGGAGCACCGATTTGTATTCCTCCAGATGGACTTTGTCGTTCTGCTAAAGCAGTCACTGGACAAACACACGCCGACCTGTGAATCAGAGACTACTGAATAAGACACAATTCCTACCCTCAAAAGATACAGACAAATCAAATTAACGCCCGAACAGTTGTTACTTGGTGTTATTTGAACATCGAAGAGAGACTGGGATTCGCTCTTTCTGGGACTGTGATCAAGGAAGGCTTCATGGGGGAGGTCATGTTCGATCCAAGTCGTAAAGACTAAGTTGGCCCAGAGAAGGTCTCAAGTAGCCCAGGCTAGCCTTGGAGCTAGCTGTGCAGTCAAGGATGACCCTGAACTCCTGATTCTCCTGCCTCCACCTCCTAAGTGACCGGATTACAACATGTACCCCAAAGTCTGGTTGTACGATGACGATGGGGAGCGAACCTAGGCTGTCCTGCACGCTAGGCAAACACTCCCCAGTGGAGCCACAGCCTACAAGGCTGCTGCGTCTACTTCCTCCCAATCCTAGCACCCAGATGGCGCCTGGCACACGGCACACTCAGTAAGATCAGTAAGAGCCTTGAACAGTCAGTCACCTCTGTGGTCTCGGGAGCCTTCAGTCCTCAGGGTCCTCTGTTCAGTGCAGTGGGTGGTGCCAGTATGACTTCCATGCCCAGAGAACAAGCAGGAGATTCGGAGAGAGCTCAGGGCCACCTAGCAAGTAACAGCATTTGCACACTGGCCTTTAACCAAAGAGCACGGAGAGGCCGAAGCATCCATGAGCAGCTGCTGGCCAGGGCGAGGCTGTGAGGTGGGGCCACGCCTCCTCCATATGCATCGCCAAGCCGGATCCCACAGGAGGGCACCCTGCTCCAGCCAAGGGGATGTGGACTCTCAGTCTCCGGACACAGACTGCCGTCCTCAGTGGACTCGGGTGACAGAAACAAGCCCTTTGGTTGGCCTGATACATAGCAAGCTCTGAAAGCAGCTGGACAAACTCAGCATAAAGGCTCAACTTGTCATCACAGCACACTAGTGGCTGAGGCAGGGGGATTGTGGGCTTAAGACCAGCCTGGGCTATATGGAGAGACTATGTTAAAAAAAAGGAGGGAAAGAAGGAAGGAAGGAGTTAGTGAGATGGTAATGAAGACAAGAAATCCAACGGTAACCATGCCAACCTCAGGGCACCAGGGACTGCAGAGCAACAGGCAGGAACGTGAGGCGGACTGGGTGCTGGAGGGTGCACCTAAAGCCGCAGAGCTGCCAGACTCAGGGAGACAGGTCTCTGGACAGGCAGAACCCACCTTGGGGGACCGGCGCCAAGTAGGTGGGTCCCAGGGAAGTCTAAGACCCAGAGGCCCACCGTGACCCGGGCCTTGTGCCAACACGGCCTCATTTTATCACTGTCCTTTGCCACCTTGGGAGGGGGTCTCCCCTTTCTTCTTTACAATTTAAATTGTACTTTATTTAATTTCTCATCAGCCTGACAGCAATGTCCAGACCCCCGGAACCTGTGGCAGTGACCTCACGTGGCGAAGAGGACTCTACCGGTGTAACTTGGTGGAGGATTGGATGAGACGAGCCTGAGGTACTGGCTTGGCTAGATGCCATCACAGGGTCCTAAGTGGAGGAAAGGGAGGCGGGAGAGTGGGAACCAGGAGCTGGCACGAGAAGGACTAGACAGACACTGCTGGCCTTGAAGGGGAAAGAAGACGACAGAAGCCAAGCGCAAAGGAACGCCAATGTTCGCCACTGTTCTCATGAGTTCTATCGACGTGTTCACTATCGACAAGGATGAGCAGAAACCACAGAAGACAAAATGACACGACAGGAAGTGCACCGGGACAGATGAGAGAACAGCAAAGCAGGAAACACTTTCAGAGCCTGAGTGTCAGGCCAGCCCGGGCTGTCCAGGCCCTGCCTCAATAACAATAAATAATGAACAAGCTGGACCTGCTAAGGCAGGCTTGTCAGTCCAGTTCCGAGGAAGGCTGAGGCAGGAGGAGTCTAAGTTCAAAACCATCCTGAGCAACGTGGCAAGACTATCTCAGAACGAAAAGAGGAAGAGGGCAGCTTCGTGAAGCATTTCTCTGAATGCATGCTTGACCTCCGGGACTCAATCCTCGGTACCGCCCCCCACACCAGATCTATTGCAAGTTAATTCCGAAATGCACCGGTGATATAAATATTAAAAGGCAATATAAAATCCCACTCTCCGAAACAGGCCTCTGGGGACTGATGCTCTGGAGCCGCCAGCCGACTCTGAAAGCAGAGCACATACGGGTGGGTGGGAGAGGCAGTCTGGGACTCAGGGTTGCAAGAGAAGCCTGGCATGAGGCCAAAGCAGCCATGTGGTCAGGGATGTTGACAGGGGCCAGATGCTCTGCACTGGTTACTGGGCTATCATTTCAGAAGGGAATGGTGGTACTTCCTGTGCAGCCTCAGATGTGGCTGGGGACCACCTAGGCAACAGGGGGATGTGGTGTGTTCATGAACTCCCATGCGCTCCAAGTGAAACAGACGAGGCTCCTGTCCCAGACTCAGATCCCAGCGGGGATAGGATGGTACGTGTGGGCGGGGCCTCGGGTACGCCGCTGCTCTAAGGAGTGCTGGCCTCCAGAACACTGGGCTGCTCACAACGGTCTAAGGCGGAGAGGGGTGGGGCAGCAGGGGTGGAGCTTGAGCGTGCAGGTCTTCCACTGTCCACCCCACACAGTGAAGGAAACTCTTCTGTTTGCTTCCTTTGTTTTGCTGTTTTCAGTCCTTTATAGATGGGGGACATGTCAGAAGAGACCCCGCATGTGCTAGGATCTAGACACCATGAAGCCAGGTGTGCCTGCTAGCTAGCCAGCCTGTCCTGAGGGGCATTCCAGGTTATCCCCAGCACAGGGGCCTTATGACAGAGTCATAAAAATGCTGTTGGGGTGCATGGATCCCTAAGTGAACTCAGGAAGTCACCTCTGGCTGGAAGGCTGGGTCATGGGGTCACGCACAGGGCCCAAGTCAGTCCAAAGGCCTTATTTAGTAAATTTAGCAAATGTGAGACAAGGCCACCATGAAGGGTGGAGTCCTTTTAGACTGACAGGCAGGGAGGAGGAGCAGTGGATAAGCCCCAATCCGCAGGGCAGAGGAGGGGGCAGGGCGGGGGAAGGGGCTGGGAGGAGGGGGCAGGGAGGAGAGGGCAGGGTGGAGGAGGGGGCAGGGTAGAAGAGGGAGCTGGGAGGAGGGGGCAGGGTGGAAGAGGGGGAAGGGCAGAGGAGGGGGCAGGGCAGAGGAAGGGGCTAGACAGAGTGGGGGGAAGGGGCAGGGTGGAGGGAGAGGAATGCAGAGGAGGGGAAGGGGCTTTTCTCTGAAAACCAATGTCTCTGGTGACAGAAGAGGTAAGTAAAGTGGAGACAAGACAAAGCGGGTGGGCACAGTGGCAGCTCACGCCTTTAACCCCAGGAGACAAAGGCAGGAGGATTGCTATGACTTTGAGGTCAGCACGGTCTATGTAGCAAGCTCCAGACCATCCAGGACTCCACAGTGAGATTGTCTTAAAAAAAAGCAAGAAAAAACTAAAGCTGCAAAGGGAGAGGCTGGAAGGAGGTGTTTATAACACCCAGGAAACTGAGGGAAGGCTGCCAGGGCTGCATCGGCCCTGAGGGTGGAGATTAAAGGAGCTGTTCCCGAGAGAGGCACCAACTACTCATGAGGAAGACAGGCACCTGCCAGCCTACACCTGCAAACATGCCTACAAGCCCAAAGGCCAAAAACACATAAATAAATAAAACCTTCACCAGGCTATGAAGCCAAGGGCCGACACAAAGCAACAGAACGGAGGAACCATCGGTGGAGACTGAGCAGGACCCAAGCTGCTCACCACCTGTGAAGGTGAGTGAAATAAGAACCCATCAGGCCTGGCGGCTCACACATTTATCTCAGCTCTTACGAAGGAGGACTGTCTTAAAACTACAAGGCCTGCCTGGGCTGCGCAGTGAGTTCCAGACCAACCTGGGCTACAGTTTCAAGACCTTGTCTCAGAAGTAAAGAAAAGCCAGGCAGTGGTGGCACACACCTTTAATCCCAGCACTCGGGAGTCAGAGGCAGGTGGAGCTCTGTGAGTTCGAGGCCGGCCTGGTCTACAGAGTGAGGTCCAGGACAGCCAGAGTTGCAACAGAGAAACCCTGTCTTGAAAAAACAAAAATCACACAAACAAAAAAAGTAAAGAAAAAGAAATCAAATGGCTCAGTGGCTCAGGGAAGTAGACAAGTATAGAAACAGCTTCAAGCATGGCTGGATCAAGGGTAGGACCCATGCCAACTGGTCTCCACTCCTGACCTTTGCCTGAGCTGTCAGACAGGTTCTCTGTCAGAGGCAAATGGGTCCTGTGAGCTCCAAGCCTTTATTATTCTCTCCAGGTTTAATCCCAGAGAAAGATTAAAAGACTCTTTCCTAACAGCCCTGTCCAAAGTCCCAGTTCCAGGAACAAGCCTGATCAGCTTGAGAAGTCATGTGAGCCCCCAACCTTGGGCTAATCAGTCTGGTAGGGATGGCTTGATCCGGTTGGCCAAGTCTGGGTCATGTGCCATTGGAGAGCCATCCCTACCCACCCACTCAGCTCTCTCACCCAAGGGACAGGATGCAGAATAGTGTCTTCACTTCAGACAATACTGCTGTGGGCTGACCAGAGAGCATCATGGGAATATCATCTGCCCTAGCCTTCGCCTAGCACCTCTGCCAACCAAGCTTTGTTGCTGACATTCTCTCCCAGTGCCTTCTCCAGGGACCACTCCACACATTTAGTTTACTTCAACCTGCCTGGGCCAGGCATCTCCCAAGACTGCCATGTGGGCACTGCACACACACTGAGCGTGCACTTCATGCCAGGCAGCGCCACTGTGTCCCACTCCACCATCCACAACCGTCCTCATCTCAGAGACGCAGAATCAGAGAATCTGGGAGACCTGCCCAAGGTCACACAGCACCGCTGCAGTTAGAGGAGCGATCGGAGCCTTCATCTGTGCTGCTCCCCACAGGCTCTAAAATCTACACCAGAACACTGGATGCATTCCCAGAGCCTGGGCTCTTTCCAAAAGAAAACTGCTTGCAGCAGACTTTGGGTCCATCAGGAGAGCAGTGGTTAGACAATGTTGCAGTTGACAGAGAATATTATGTAGCCATTGTAAAGGGGCCCCAGGAAAAAGAAAAATAACAGAAGGTAGTAAAGACTGAGGAGGTCGCACAGTCCCAGCAGGGAAGGTGGGTGGTCCGACACCCACAGGCTGGTCTCACTTGGGATCAGGAAATACATATAGAGAAATAGTTCGAGAATATGGACAAAAACTAGGTTCGTGCTCACGTGGTCAGTCCTCCTGGGAGACCGTGAGACATCTGTTGAGCACAGGAATTTCTTTGCTGTGACACGTTCTCTGGATTCCCAGAGCAAGTCTACAGAGTAGCCACTGCTGCACAGAATGAATGAAAACGAAGCGCGAGACTGAGCAAATGAAAGGGTGGACATGTCTTAGAATGTTCTTTCGCTCTTCTTTGCAGTCCTGGGTTCTGAATATTCTTAAAGACTCTTCTGCAGTTGGGTGGCTCAGTTGACAAAGGGTTTGCTGCACGAGGGAGCCAACCTAAGTCTGGATTCCCAACACTCAGGGAAAGCTGGCTACAGTAGCATGTGGAGTAACCCCAGGGCACGCTGGACCATTCAGTATAAGACCCTGTTTTAGCCCGGCGGTGGTGGCGCAAGCCTTTAATCCCAGACCTCAGGAGTCTAGCCTGGTCTACAGAGCAAATTCCAACACAGCCAGAGCTACACAGAAGCTACAAAATAGCTCTGTGGATGACAGTGCCTGCTCCTGAGCCCGAGGACCTGAGTTTGATCCCCTGGAACCCAAGCGGCAGGAGAGAACTGACTCCCTACCTGCTCACTCCCACCCCCACATGTGCACCATGGTGCCTGCGTGGGAGTGCACACACACACACACATGTGCACACACACAAAGCTGTCTGTACAGTACAGAAACAGAACATGACTCCAGACAACTGGAGTCTCTGCCTTGTCACCCAAGCGGGACCACTGAGCCCCACTACGGCTGTCATGTGGATGGCACATCCTCTCTGGCTAACAGATGGTCCTTCCACTTCCGTGGCCTGAGCTGAGATGCTGCCTGACTCCACACACGCTCTGGGATCCCCCACCCCTTAGCCCGGCTCAGCTGCTTACCCTATCTTCTCACCCTCACCGTTCTGCCACTCTAAGTATGTACCCCATGCCTGCATCACCTCCGCCCCCAATTAAAATGCCAGTCCTACTCACTGACATTTGAAGAACTTACTATGCTCTAAGCATACACTCCTGCTGATTCCATGGTGGCAGAAGGGTCACCAGATGGGCAGCCTGCCTCTTTCAGGAACATGAATCTGAACCCAGAACATTGGCACAGCCTGAACCCCTCAGCACCATGGCAACCACTTTTCCCCAAGGACTGAGCAGCCACTGCAAACAGACACAGGCTAAGGTTAATGCCACAGGAGGCCCTGGCAGGCAGGATGTGTGCAGACCCACTGTGTGCTGGGCTAAGCACCCACTGAGAGTCTCAGGATGGAAGCTACAGGAATAAAAGTAACTTTGTTAACAAATATTTATAGTCATTCTGTTATTAATTATTATGTAACAATTAAGAAGAAATAACTCCATAAGAAAGGCAAGTGGGACTCTGCATACCTCTGAGATGCTTAGAAACAAGAAAAAAGCCTTCCCTCTGGGGCCTGACAGGACAGCTGACAGAGACTTAGAGCTCTCCCCACATCAAACATGATCTTCTAATCTGCAAATCATCCCACAAGGAACAAGCCCCAAAACCACTTTCTTAGAGCCAAGAGCAATGGGCCTCAGAGTCCAGTCCCAGCTCTGTTCTTCCTAGCTGTGTGGTGGCAGGTAGGTCACTTAACCTCTCTGGGCCCTGGTTTGCAATCCTTAGAAGGCATGGCTGACACTCAGGTCAGACATGATGATAGGTAAGATTACTAGTAGGAATGCTGAGGGTGGGGTCCCTGGCTCAGGAGGACTCAGCAGGGGAGGGGCAGAGAGCAGACGTGGCAAGCAGAACCATCTGTACACTGTCCACCAGATGGCTGGGGAGAGAAAGCAGACTGCAGCTGCGCCAGACGAGCCTCAGATCCCACAGCCCATTCACAAGGACTAACATGCAGCCGGCAGAGCATTTTTAGCTCATCAGCCAGACACTCGCCTCCCATTCCCGTGGAGGGTGAGCAAAGGGAGGTCTGAGCAGAAACCCAAGTCCAGAGGAAGGAAGTATCCCCCAAGCAGCATCCAGGCCGGATGTCCAACAGCCAGGAGCATCAGCTAGGAATCTACCAGCAGGATGCTTGGCCTTCCTTTGTCACCTTCTCCAGTTTGGTGGAGAGAATAGTCCCAGAGGCAGGAAGCTGGGGATGGGCTCTGGTGGGGAGGAAAACACTGGATTTGGCGAGGAGGGAACTGGGCCTGCAGCGTCCAGCCCCAGAGACTGAGGCTCATCCTGCTGACGGTGCACCAACTCTGTAGAAAGTTGAGCTGCACTTGGCCGGCTTTGGAAGCATTCACTGCAGAATGGGAGCAGCTGAGATCCCGCTCCTGGGCCAGAAGCTTACGCCCCGACTCCACAGCAGTGCTGAGCTGCATTTTACGCTGGTGATGTTTTGAGTGAATTGTTTACAAAAGCAATGAGTACGGGGTCTAGCGGCAACTCCCAAGAGACGTTTTAGCTGGGAGAGCTCTTACACACAAACACACAATCACACACTAATCTTAGTACGACCAAGCGCAAAGTAAATACCCTTTGAAATGAATACAAACTACAAAAGATGATTCAATTAAAGTTTTGCAGCAGGAAACCCTAACCCTAACCCTAACCCTAACCCTAACCCAATCCCAACACTTAGGAGGTAGATCAGGGAGTCCCAGGCCAGGCTCAGCTACATAGCAAGTTTGAGGCCAGAAAGCAATTACAGAGTCAGGTGGCACAAGCCAACATTCCTAATGTTCAAGAAGCAGAAGCAGGAAGATCTCCGAGTTCAAGGCCTACCTGGACTACTGAGTGAGAACTTGTCTCAAAATACAACAGTTTAATTTTTAAAAGGCTGAGCTGTGCCTCGGAGACAGAGAACATGCCCAGCGTGTTTGAGGCCCTATCCCCCACACCCAGTACTGGGAAGAAAAAAAAAATAAGGAAAAAAGAAAACAGTTAAGGGGAAAAGTCACGTGACTCTGGCTTGATTTTTTTTTTTTTTGTCTGTATGCCACCAACAAACTCTGACAAGCACTATCAGGAACGCTTACACACTTGGGATCAATCAACTTCACAGCCCACGAAGATCACAGGTGAGGAACTGCGGCCTCCACAGGGACCTGCCCAACCCACCCAGCTGGGAATCAGCCCCAGTGGGATTCACGCTCCATCTGCTGGAGTTCACACACTAGCTCCTGCCTTTGTCTGAAGTTAGTTCCAAAGCTGAATGAAGATAACAGGGAGCTTAGGACCCGGGATCTCATGCTTCCAATCTCTGTAAAAGCTCTTTTTTGGGGGCAGTGCACAGCCCAGGTTGGCCTCCGACTCTCCATCCTCCTGCCTGTCTTTCCAGAAGCTGAGCTGCACTTCACACCAGCCCCTTAAAAGACCTCACTACCAATTATGCTTATTTGTCTGCTTCTACGAGGGGCTGTGGCCATTCAGGCCACGTGTTCTTTTATGGTCCACACACCCCAGAGAAGCTCAGAACACACACAACCCTTAGGTTTTCAGTGTGATGCTTTTAGTAAGTCACACATCTGCTTGACTCCTTCACACCAAACCATGGGGCTCTTCAGCTCCCACAGCTTCCCCCGTGCCCCACCCTAGCCAGCTGCCATTCACTCCAAAGGAAACGCCACTCGGACCTCACAAGTCAGCTTCACTTTCTCCAGACCTCATATACCAACGTCAGGCATCTACTCTTAGTATATGGCTCTGTACTCTTCAAATTAAAGGCTTGTACCGAAGCAGATATGGACAAAGATGGAAGGAGAAAGAAGGGTGGGGCCATGGGTTTCGCCTTTAGCTTTCAGCCCCCAGGGGCTTCGTTGTTGTTCACTGACCAATCAGAGAGGGTGGTGGATAGGGTTGGACACTGGAGTTTGAACTGCCGGATCCGACCTGGAAACCCAGTGAACCACAGGGGGCGGAAGAAGCTGTCTGACACTGCCAGGGGAGGAATCTGCGCGGATCACTTTGGCTGCTGGAGATGCTCGCAGATGGTGGGATGAGAGACACACGTGGGACTTTAGGAAGCTCAGATCAGAGCCTACCGTGCTCATGTATGACTAACATCCCAGTACTAGACGCTTACGGCAGGAGGATGACTAGATGAAGGTCACTCTGGATATATAGTGAGACCCTGTCTCAAAAAACAAAGAAGAAAAAAAAAAAAACCAGCCCAGATCTGTTGCTGCTGGGATGCCCAGCACATAGGTGCCCAGGATGCCCACCCTCTCCCAAAAGGTCTCAGGTCACCCTACCTGTGCACTGCTGGATGAAGTGCTGGTAATCCGCTCCCTGATCACCGGGGACAATGGTGGCGCCGTCATATCTGAAAGTCACCCTTTGGGTTGGAGGAAGAAAAGAAACACAGGTGAGAAAAGAAAGAGCGGCGGTGGCGAAGCAGGTCACTACGGGCATGCCCGGCCCCGCGGCGCTGCTCACCATATGACTCCCGAGCCGTCATCCCGCACCAGGTTGTACGCCGCGCGACACGCCTCCTTGTCGATCTTCGTGGCCATGGCCGCCGCAGGGACACTGCCGGAGCCGGAGAGCGCGCCCCTGACCGGCTGCGAGGGTCGAACGGGCGCCGAGAGCGAGCGGGGGTGCGTGGGGTGGGTGACAGCGACCCGGACCTGCAAGCTCACGCTCCCGGACAGGCGCCCGCGGCTAATGCAGAGCCGGAGCGCGCGCCGGGACTCCAGTCCCGTGAACACCACGCCCCTCCGCCGCCATTGGCCACGAGGGCCGGGGGCGGGGCGTCTCGCACTCCCGGAGGCCAATCCCAGCGTGGGCAGATTGCGCAACTCCGCGGAGGGCTGGAGGAGGGGCTCTTCCTCCTCGCCCTCCCTTCCTCTGCCTCCTTCCCTCTTCGCTCCGTGGGCCCCAGCCCCGCTCTTCTTCCACTGCCTTCTGTGTTATCCAATCTCGTTCTCCCTCCTCCTTCCCTCTCTCCTTTCCTCCCACCCTCTCTTTCCCTTACCCCGCTGCCCTCCCGCTCGGCCTCTACCTTGTTCTCCCCTACCCCAAGCCCCTTCTCCCTCCTGCCTAAGACCTACTTCCTCCTCCTCCAGTCTCTGTACCCTTTATTCTCCCCTCCTCCACCCCTCCTACTCTTCTTCCTCTTCCCCTCCGTTTTCTCTTGATCATTCTTTTCTCCTCCTCCCTCGTCCCCTTCACCGTCCCCTTCACCGTGAGCTGGGCTGAAGAACTCCCCATGCTCCCCACCTCCCAAGAGATTAACTTAGGTCAGCAGATCCGATAAGCCAGGCTAGCCAGGCCCCTACTGGGAGGAAGGGGAAGACTAGGAATCTCTGTTGACTTTGTAGCCTGGCTATCTGCAGACATCTGGCTCCGGAGCAAGAGCTGACTCAGGGAGGCCATCCTCAATTCCCTCATTGGCTCATTCATTCACTCTTCATCCACTGTCTATCCTACAGGCAGGTGGAAGGCTGGTCCCGAGGCCCAGCTCTGGAATTGCACCCCAACAGGAATTATTAGCCCCAAGTCACGGAACGAGGCCTGAAACTCTTCCAGAACAACATGGCCAGCCTCACTGGGTGCCTTCAGCTTTAACTGAAATGATGTGCATAAGCAAAGGCAGACATCAAAAGAGGCCATTGTTGATTTGCTATTAACTAACACGAATCCTAGAGAAACTGAAAAGCTCAGGAACAATGTACAATGGATAGGAGAAGTCTTGGGACTGAGGATGTGGCCCAGTGGTCCAGCGTCTCTCCCGAATGCCTCAAATGGAAAAAAAAAAAAATTAGTCTGATCACAGTAGCTCACACCAGTCATCTCAGAACCCAAGAGGGTGAGGAAGGAGGCTTGTGTATTGATAACCAGCCTGGGCTACAAAATAAGACCTTGTCTCAGGTTGGGAGAGACGGCTTAGCCTCTTCTAGAACACCTTAGTTTGTTTCCCAGCACCTATGTCTGTAATTACAGCTCCAGGGAAACCTAATGCCATCTTCTGACCTCCATATGCATGCACACACACACACACACACACACACATACATATACACACACATACATACACACACACATAGTCACATACATACACACATAGTCACACACATAGTCACACACACACACATATACACACATACATACATATACACACACATACACACACACACATGGACACACATACACACACATACACACACATACACACACATGCACACACACGCACACACACACACATACATACACACACACACATACACACACACACAAATAAAAATAAGATAAATCAAGAAAGAAAGAAAAAGGAAGAAAGGGAAGGGAAATTTGAATCTTTGAAAAGTAAATCCAAAACTAAATTAATGAATCTGTAGCTCAATGGTGGACAGCTCAGGAGCTGCAGACAAGGGGAGCAGATGCTGCTCTGAATGAGAAATAAAAACAGAACATGCAGAGCCTGGAGACCCTACTTCGATCCCTGCGACCCCCATAATGAAAGGCGAGGACCAACTTTCTCAAACTGTCCTCCAGCCCCACAAGCATACCATGGCACACATGTGCCCACATACATACACACACACACACACACACACACACACACACACACACACACGTACACACATACGGGGGAGGCGGGGACAAGAAGTTCCTGACTGACGGAATCCACAGGAGTCCTTAGTAAAGGTAAGGGAAATGGCCATCATGTGGACTCTGTCTATTGCAGGGATCAGTGTCAAAACATGAATGAAAAAAACCCAGAAAGGGCCAGAAGAAAGTGCGAGGTGCTTTTTCTTGACTGGAATAGGAAAGGTCTTTCTTTTTTTGGGGGGGGGGGGTTGTTTTGTTTTTCCAAGACAGGGTTTCTCTGGGTAGCCCTGGCTGTCCTTGAATTAGCCCTGTAGACCAGACTGGCTTTGAACTCAGAGATCTTCTTGCCTTTGCCTCCTGGGATCAAAGGCGTGCATCACCATGCCAGCAAGAAAGGTCTTTCTAACCAAAGCTTAGAACCCAGAACACGCATAGTCTCAGGCTCCCCCCATACATGCTTGCACACACAGCACTCTCTCACTCACTTGTTCTTTCACTCTCTCTCACACACTCACACACACATGCTCTCTGTCACCCAGCTGTCTCTACACACACACACTTAATCTCTAACACACATACACATAGACACACCACACACTCACACACTCGTACATACATTCAGATAAATACAAACCGCAGTGACACACACCTATTGTCCTAGTACTGGGGAGGTGGATGCAAGAGAGTCAGGAATCCAGAGTCAGCCTCAGATACATAGACAATTGAAGGCCAGCCTGGGCTACATGAGAATATCTCAATACAAACTACACACACACACACACACACACACACACACACACACACACAGAGGTGAGGGGGGCTGCTAAGAAAAAGTAATACTGCCTCCTACAAAATGAAGAAACAAAGCCATGAAAACTATTTACTGCACAAATCACAAAGGACAGGCAAGGGTGCAACCAGTCGGGTCCAGTGGTTCTGTGTGTGTGTGTGTGTGTGTGTGTGTGTCTGTGTGTGTGTTCACGCATGAGCATGTGTGAGTGGAGCAGAGGACACTCAGATGCCTTCCACTTTGTGTTTCCCGTCAGGGTCTCTCACTGGCCTGGAGCTCACCAAATAGACTAATCTGACTGGCCATTCAACCCAGGGGTCCAACTGTCCCCCTAGCCTCCCCAACACTGAGATTACAAACACAGGCACCATGTGGCTTTATTTTTAAATGTGAGTTTGGAGGTCCAATCAGTGTGGGGGTTAACGACCATGCTTCCACAGTAAGCACTTACTGATTAAGCTATTTCCTGTCTGTTCTTATTTTTGCTTTAGGGTCTCATGTAGCCCAAGCTGGCCCCCAATTCAGGATAACCTGAGCTCCTGCTACTCCTGCTTCCACATCCCAGATGCAGGGATTACAGATGTGGGCCACCATGCCAGGCCTTTGGATGACCCTTAAAGACACGAAGATTCCAGAGAATGGCATCAGATCCCCTGGAGCTGGAGTTACAGGAGGTTGTGAGCTGCCTGACCTGGATGCTGGGAACTGAACTTGCAACTTCTTGAAAAGCAGCCAGTGCTCTTAACCTCTGGGCCATCTCTCCAGTCCTTGCTGTTTTTGTTTTTGGTTGGTTGGTTGGTTTGGTTTGGTTTTTCAAGACAGAGTTCATCTGTGAGGCTCTGACTGCTCTGGAACTCACTTTGTAGATCAGGCCGACCTTGAACTCAGAGATCCATCAGCCTCTGCCTCCTGAGTGCTGGGACTAAAGGCGTGCCCCACCATGCTCAACCTGTGTTTGTTTTTAAACTATATGATTATATTATTTATTCGTATGAAATTACTACCAAAGACCCAAGCATGGTGGTGCATGGTCTTTAACCCCCACACTGAGGAGGCAGAGGCAAACTGATCTTTGTGAGTTCCAGGCTGGCCAGGCCTACAAAGTAAGGCCTCAAAAACGGAAGGAAGGAAGGAAGGAAGGAAGGAAGGAAGGAAGGAAGGGAGGAAGGGAGAGAGGGAGGGAGGGAGGAAGAGGCAGATATTAATTACTACCAAAAAAACTTGACTTTGCATTGCCTGGCTCTACCTTTCCAGGCACCATGCTGTCAATGAAATGAATTCCCTGGGGCTGGCAACTGTTCTTTCTGCTCTTTGCTGAGGGCGCCCTCTACTGGATTGAACGGGTAAAGGGTTGGTTTGCCAGAGAACCTTGATTCTGAGAACAAAGCCTGTCAAATATACAGAGCTAAGAAAACACCAGTAAAACCACTGCACACCAGATGCGCTGTGAGCAATCATTCGCCTCAGTTGGGCTCCACAGAATATCACAACGCATAAAGTAATCTGGGTGGCCTGACCTGTAACCACGGGACCCCAGAGGAAGGGGCAGCAGAATTGACTGAAGTTCCAGGCCAGCTGAATCTACAGAGTAAGCTCCAGGACAGCTATGGTTACAGGGTAAGAACTTCTGACAAAGTCAAAAAATGGGCCACTGATATGGCACAGTGGGAAAAGTGCTTGCTACCAGATCGGACAACCTGAGTTCAAACCTGGGATCCACACGGAGGAGAGAGTAGACTCCTGCAAAGTTTCCTCTGACTTTATGGCATATGTATACATACACACACACACACCTAAAAATAGATAAATACAATTTTAGGGGCTGGAGAAATGGCTCAGCAGTTAAGAGCTGTTTTTCCACAGGACCCAGGTTCGATTACCAGCACCCACATAGTGGCTAACAATCATCTGTAACTCCAGGTCCCTGGCTAAAGATCAACTGTTCATAACTCCAGTTCCATGGCATCTGACGCCCTCTCCTGACCTCTGCAGGCACCAGGCACACACAGGGTGTAGAGACACACACGCAGCAAAACACTCATACATATAAATAAAATAAATTAAAAAATAAAAGCCACACAAAGGAATTTATAAGAGCTGACTATGAGCCAGGCTCAGGCCTTTAATCCCAGCACTCTGGAGACAGAGGCAGGTGGATCTGAGTTTGAGGCCAGCTAATCTACAGAGTGAGTTTCTCGACAGCCA